>HG995335.1:7690531-8330714 GCA_905333045.1 Lysandra bellargus | reverse complement strand
TATTTCCAGATGGAAATAATACATTGGAAGTCCAACAAAAACTGCACTCTGAGCATAGGATGTTATGTGAGAGACACTTCAAAGAGACAGACTTCATTGATCTTAGTAAAAAGCTCATATCAAGGACAGCTATCCCATGTGACGTAAGTGACATTTTATTTCATCTGTTTTATACATCATTCAAAACTACTGGTATGTGGTGGCTTTCAAAACTAATGCCACCATTTTATAAAGTGTCATGTACATGTGATACAATTAATTAAACAATTTATTTTGTAAATTACAAATATCTACACAGTAAATAGAAAGTCAAATTATTTAATATATTGTATCCTTCAATTAAGCCTTGCAATAACAATAACGTAGCACCTCCAACCTGGATATTGCAGACACAATATATTTTCAAATTGTTATGTGGCAGCCGGCTGCCGCTTGTGGATTGATGGGTTACATCTTCTTAGCCAATTCATGTTTTTTTTTCTATTTGTGTATCTTGTCATTTTGTCTGTCTACTTATCCATTGAAAATAAGTGTCGGTCACACACTATTAATTTATGTTTTTTTTAAGTATTTAATTTGTCTCTTGCAGTCTAAATATGAGTTGCCTGTGTGTCAACCTGGACCTTCTCAAACTCGAGAACCCCTTGGAGAGAAGAGCTTCAATCTTATTGAAATCAGGTTCAGCCCACAATATACTACTACAAAACCAACAGAAAGGGAGATAGATTTATCTAAAAAATGCAGCAAATATATGGGAAAATATGTCTGCTGCAAAATCGTCTGAAGAAAATGAAATTAAAAATAAATATTTTAAAAGAAATTGAGGCAGACAATTCAGTAAAAAAATTGACAAAAAAAATAAGTCCAGCATTTGCAATACTTTTACAAGGACAAATAAAAAACTAAATGCCATCTAAAAGGGAGAAGGTGGTCAAAAGAAGAGAAGATTATAGCCTTACGACTATTTAAAAGATCCCCAACATGCTACCGCCTGCTCAGGAGGCTATTTACCTTGCCTGCACCAAGCACATTGAAAAATCATTTAAATAAAATCCCTTTTGGTGTAGGACATAATGAACAGGTGTTAAAAATCCTGAAAGAGTTTGTTAAAACTGAAAAGAATAGTGATAATGAATATGTATTAATGTTTGATGAAATGTCAATAAAAAAACATTTAAATTATGACTGCAAAGCGGACTCGATAGAGGGTTTTCAAGATCATGGTGTGCAGGGGAGGTCAGGGCTAATTGCTAGCTATGCCCTGGTTTTTATGATAGCAGGAATAAGAAAAAAGATTAAGCAGCCTCTAGCCCATTATTTTTCTAGTGGTTTTGTTACAGCAGATAGATTAGCTGTTATAATTAAAGAGGTAACTAAAGTTTATATTATTGTATGGTATTATTAATTATAATGTATTGATTATAATTTATCACACTTATATTTATTAATTACTAGAGATCGCCCAATGGTCGAAATTTGGCTTGTCACTCAAAAATCTGTCATTTTTCCTAGTGTGTGTGTTGTAGTGTGTGTAATGTTTTATTTGTTAAAAAAATGTATGATAAAAACATAATTTCAAAATAATATTGGCTGGATGCACTCCTTCACCATATAAACTAACTATGCAAAATTTCATTCACCTACCCATTTTTCGTCAAAGGGATACAAAGTTTTTCTCTCGCGTATTAATATATATACTTATTACATTATTATGTTATGTATTGCCTAATATCGAATTTATATTATTTCAGGTACTACATCAGTGTCATGAAGCCGGTGTAAATATTTCAGCTACAGTATGTGACATGGATGGTGTCAACAGGAGAGCACTTTCAATCTTGGGGGCATCTATGGAACATCCTTATATAACTTTACAAAATAAAGAAATTGTGTCAATTTATGACACACCACACATCGAATGCAGTACAGACATAAACTCCAGCCTACAGACAGGAAGAGGTAAGTTAGGGCATTATTCTACACATCAATATTGCGTAGTTTTAATTTTAAAAATTTAAATTCAATATGGTTTTAAGGAAGCTAATATTTTCACATAATTTTTTATACTAGAGATCGCCCAATGGTCGAAATTCGACTCAGATATAAATTATAAGTTTCCAACGCTTTTCTATTGATATTCTATTGTCAAAAATTTACTTTATTATTTTTTAGACATAATTCCTGCGACAGTCTCAGATTAATAAAGTCAAATGATGACAGACTGGCCGTGCAGTAATAATTGTCTAACAGTATTTAAGACATAAAGGTAATATACCTATAAGTATATTAACTTTATGATTTAAGATTTAATAAAAAAAACTAAATCTATTTTCAGTTTGACAACAACCTTCAACTATAAATCTAGACAATTTGTATGTAAAGGCTTGTCCCTAGTGTGTACGTTGTAGTGTGTGCAATGTTATATTTGTTAAAAAATGTATGTTAAAAGCATAAATCCAAAATAATATTAGCTTGATGCACTCCTTCACCATATAAACTATAACTGTGCGAAATGTCATGCACCTATGTTTCCCCATTTTTCATAAAAAAGGGTTACAAAGTTTTTCACTACGTATTAATAATATGATTTTCTTGTTTTGCTAATAATTTCTTATTTACAGGGATTGCAAAATGGGAGCACATAAAACAATTCTATGAAATGGACTCTAAGAACCCAAATTTTGTTTTTGCACCCTGCCTTAGAAAAGACCATTTGGACCCCAATACGAAGCAAAAAATGAAAGTAAATTTAGCTGCTCAAGTGTTGAGCCATTCAGTTGCAGCTGGATTGTACTCTAAAATATCTGATGGTATGTATGTATAATTAAATCATAAATGTACTAGAGATCGCCCAATGGTCGAAATTCGACCTTACTCTCAATGACATTACGACTACTACCTTACCTTTTTGATAAAGTCAATATTTTGTAAGAAAATATTGATTTTATCATATTTTTCTTCAATTCTTGTCTCTGGGACTCAGCTGATCTCAGACTGGCCGTGTAAGCATTGTCTAATATGTAGTATCTAAGCGTATGCATCCACGGGCAACTTGGTTGCTCGGCGATTTATTTGTCTCTCGATCAAGTCTTTGGGTATGCTCTAAATTTCATATACATAGCCGATCGCTCCATAATGGATGCACCCAATATTCTATTTTTCGACGCTTTCTTCGGTTTTTTATTTATTTCACGAAAGAGACAAATAAATCGCCGAGCAACTAAGTTGCCCGTGCGCGCATACCCTTAGATTCAATAAAAAACTATAATCCATTTTCAATTCGTCAACTTGTTGTCAACAGACTTCAACCATAAATAAAAGAGTATAATTCGTAATGTATAGGCTTGTCACTCAAAAACCTGTCATCTTTCCTAGTGTGTATGTTGTAATGTGTTTAACGTTTTAATTGTTAAAAAAATGTATGATAAAAACATAATTTTAAAATAATATTGGCTCGATGCACTCCTTCTCCATATAAACTAACTGTGTGAAATTTCATGCACGTATGTTTTCCCATTTTAAAAGTTTGTAAAAATTTGTAAAAAGGGTTACAAAGTTTTTCTCTCACGTATTAATATATATATATATATAGATAACTCGATACAATCATTATATAAATAATATCAACAACTTTTACTTTAATGATTTCTTAAGTTTTCGCGAGTATCACTCATGATATTATAAGATTTAACAATTTTATATCAAATAATACACTACCTACTATTTTAAAAATGTATTTAAATAAAGATAAGGTTCTATTTCCGTTCTAATACATTCATTTTCATTTACAGGAAGCCTTACAGCTGCAGCCACAACAACAGCAAATGTTGTTGCCAATATGGACAAAATATTTGACTGTTTAAACAGTGAAACATCGGATTTAAGAAGAGGAAAATGTCATGCCACAAACTTAACAGCAACCAGCCCCCCATTTAATTTTCTTTCAAAAATGAAAATTTTTTTTTCTACACTAAAATTTATAGGCAGTCCACGTAAACCTCCATCGCTAGAGGGCTGGATATGGACTCTAAATGCTGTAGAAAGGGTATGGAGAAATTTAAGTAAAAAATATAATGTGAAAGGCCTAGCTACAAGAAGACTCCAACAAGATGCCCTAGAAAATCTTTTTGGGTGTATTTGTGGGAACTGTGGCTCAAACACAAACCCTACATGCGGACAATTTGTAGCTGGGCTCAAAGCTGCCATAATTAGTAATTTATCACATATGGGAACTACTGGAAACTGCGAAACTGACAACAATGTTATAATTAATAATTTTGATAGCTTCTTGTCAGTTTCGCAGTCTGCGCAGGAAAAAAAAGACTCAGTTGTTACTGCTTCATCATCTTCAACGTCATATGCTCTGTATTTTGAAGTTGATGAAGCAATAAACACAAACAATCCTGAAATACAGGCATGTGCATATGTGGCGGGATTTATATTAAAGAAACTACCATTGAAGGATTGTGAAATATGTAGAAAAATATTTGTTAGTGATAACATAGATATAACACACAATTTTGTCGCAAACAGGGAATATGGAACGGATTCTCAAGCTTTAAATTATGCCCATAAAGATTTTATTTTCTGTGTAGAGTATGTGCATCAGTTATTAATAATTTTTAAAAGATAATGCCTTTGTTAAAATGATAAAGATAAAAATTTTAGATCACATAAATAGTATTGTCAAGTTTGATTTTATTCAACCATGCAATTTACACAAAGATAACAATTTGGAAACAATTATTAACTGTGTGTTTTTTATATGCATAAAGAGATTCTGCGTTTTAAAAAACCGTTCTTTTGCTGAAGAAGCTTCGACTTCTTTAAAACTTAAAATGAAAATTATTTTACACCAGTAATTGCATACAAAATACCAGCATATAAGCACTCTCCACAGAAAATATAATAATATGTTATATTTTGCTAAGTATAGCATTTTAAATTTAATGTTGAGTGAAATGTATGGTTGAACAAAATGTAAGAAAAACTGATTCACAAAGTTCTACACATAATTTTTATTCCATACTTCCATACTTAATATTATAAATGCGAAAGTGTGTCTGTCTGTCTTCACGCTAAAACCGCTAAACCGATTTTGCTGAAATTTGGCATGGAGATACTTTGAGTCCCGGGAAAGGACATAGGATACTTTTTATCCCGGAAAAATGTATGGTTCCTTCGCGATAAACTATTTTGGCGCAACGGAGTTGCGGGCGTCATCTAGTATGTAATATTTGTATAAATAAATACACTTTTTAAAGTATTCAAATTTTGCAAAGTATCGCCTGATTCTATTAAATATATCTGTAAGTAGCAGTAATATATGTAAGACGTGAACTTTCAATAAAACCAAAATGTTATTAATATACCTATTTGTTTTATTTCATATTATGTAAACTTTTAGTTGTAAGAAAAGCTAAATAGGTAAACGACAGTCCGAATAATAGGTTTACCTATTTAGTTTTTCTTACAACTAAAAAAATACCCTTTAAGAACCCTTATTTAAAACTATAGAATTTAAATTTACCGCACTAATAATTTGAAATTTCCCGCGCTCATTTTTTTCCCATTAGTACGGTACGGGCTGCATATAGATGGCGGTAGTAAAAACTGATTGTATAGAGTTGTCATTCTTCTCCGATAGGAGTAAAAGTGTTCTGTGAGCTATTTCCTCAGATACTTTCAGTTTTCTTACAGGAAGTGAGGACTTAATTGCAATCATCTTAACAAAGTATTTCTTAGCTAACATGAGTCGTCTCAAGAATAAAGGAGGTATACAAGTTCCAACTTCCATTGAGTTTATCGGGGTGGATTTCATCGCACCAGTTATAATGCGCAGCGCTTGATTTTGAATTATATCTAACTTTTTTAGAAGACTAGCGCTAGCATTAATATATGCTAAGCAACTATAGTCAAAGTGGCTCCTAACTAAACTTTTATACAACATTGAGAGAATTTTTGAATCAGCACCCCAAAAAACTCCTGCTAAGCATCTCAATATGTTGAGTCGCTGGTAAGCTTTATTACATATATAATCTATATGTTTATTAAATTTAAGTTTGTCATCTAAAACTATACCTAGAAATTTATGTTCATTTACTATTGAGATTACTTCATTATTACATTTAACTTGAACATTACATTGACTTTTACCAAAAGTCATAACTGAACTTTTTGAAGAATTAATATTTAGTTTTAGTTCGTTATTGTAATAATTTAACAGTTGCTTAAGAGCTAAATTAATATTACAATTGGCCGAGCGTAGTAGACGATTAATACAATATATAACAATATCATCAGCATATTGTAGAACATTAACACCTAATACTTTTACATATTTACAAATTTGTGATGTATATAAATTATACAGGATTGGAGACAATATTGCTCCTTGCATTAAGCCTTTATGTGCAAATTTTGGACCATGTAGTATATCATTAAATTTCACATAGACAAGACGGTGATTCAAGAATCTATATATCCAATTTAAAAATCTACCAGGAATGCCCAATTCACTTAAAACCTTTATAAGTACAGACAAATTAACATTATCGTATGCTCCTTGCACATCTAAAAATACACAAATTGCATTTGAATGAGCCATTAAAGAATTCTTAATATCATTAAGAAATGAAACAAAGCCGTCAACTGTACTTTTTCCTTTACGGAAACCTAGCTGAAAATCTGGTAATATTGAATTAGTTTCTGTAAAGTATTCTAACCTAACTTTTATCATATTTTCAAAAACTTTTCCTATGCATGAAGTGAGTGATATTTGACGGTAAGAATTATGATCATGGATTGGCTTATCTTCTTTCAGAATGGGCAAAACACACTGAGTTTTCCACTCGTCGGGAACAACTTGTTTGGACCATAAGTGATTATAGATATTAAGAAGAACTACTTGTGCGTTTTTGTGTACATTTTTAATCATTAAATATGGTAAATTATCCAGTCCAGGAGTAGAATCTCTTCTTGACATTAAGGAACTATGAAATTCATCCCAGCTAAAATCTTTCATGAAAAAGTTGAAATATTCACTATCATTATTACTTTTAAATATATCTTCTAATGAACTGTCACATACTTCATCATTTGTAAATTTGTCTAAAAATTCTGGTACAAAACTATTACATTTACTATTTATGCTAGAATCTACACGCTTATATTTTTTGATAAAATTCAAAATATTTGTGACTGGGGTGGATCTATTAAATGTAGAGCATAAATTTTGCCAACTTTTTCTCTTTTCCTCTTTTATAATCCTTTTTTTGAATGCATCTAATCTCTTATAATTTATATAATTTTCCATACTCAAATTATTTCTATATTTTTCCAAAGCTTCTCCACAATCCTTTACAGCCCTATCACAAATATCATTCCACCACGGAGCAGGTACCCTTTTATAAATTTTTTTAGATGAATTAGTTATTATAATTTTTGGAACACATTCATCTCTTAAAGTGTTTAGTAGATCACAGAAATGATTATAACTTTCTAAAGGATTTTGTAAATTATATTCAAAATCTTGAAATAAATCATTTGACATATTAAAGAACTTATCCCAGTTAGCTTTTTTGAATAAATACTTATTTACATTTTTATTTATGTCATATTGCATAGGAGAAGTATTAAGTTTTGTAAAAGTTGGAAAGTGATAACTTCCCAACGGATCCTCACCGACATACCATTCACAATAGGGAGCCAGCTCTGGGCTCACTAGTGTAACATCAATTGCAGAAGTGTTATTGTTTGGTCTACTTACTGTAGTAGCACAACCTGTATTTAAAATACATAAATTATATTCATCTATAACTTCATACAAGTCTCGTCCTCTTGTATTATTTATTGTACAACCAAAAGCTATGTGATGGGCGTTACAATCACCCGATATGATAATAGGTTTAGGAAGATTGTTAATTATTGTTTTTTAATTTTGTTATATTAATTTTGTTTCTAGGTGGACTGTAAATGCAACCTATACCTGTTTCTATGGTTATAGCAATACAGACTGTATATCTTGATAATTTGGAGTCGGATGCTGCACATACTTTATAGAATTCCTAATAATTATTGCCACTCCTCAGTGTTCATTTGAAGCATTTTTAAAACCCAGGGAAATGAATCCGAGGACTTGAAGTTTTCAGCCATGTTTCATTTAATAAAGCTATATCTATTTCTTTATCTATTAAGAGTGATTGAAGTAAATGTTTTTTATTATTTAAACTCTGGATGTTATGCTGTACAATATTAATACTATCCATTACTTATTAAAGTTTTTAATTAATGTTTGTTTAATATGTGTTGTAGTATTAATCTCATTAGAATTTCCTATACTTACAAAGTGCTTATTATGGCTTCTAAAATTTTTTGATTATTAATAATGTCCTGGGCTGATATCTTTTCTGGTACAATTTTAACATTTTGAGGTTTAGTTTTTGTCAGAGGTGGGAAAGATGTTAAATTATTTGTTATGTCTGCATAAGTAGAATTATTATTTCTCAAAGATATGTTTTTCTTAATTTTAGAAGCCTTAATTGGGCACTCCTTAGAAATAGCTAGGTGATTACCTCCACAGTTTTTACATTTTAAAACTTCTGATGCACATTCTTTATAGGAATGATTCTCTGCACATTTAGAACATGCTTGTTCATTAAAACAATATTTTGCAGAGTGATTGAAAAGTAAGCATTTAAAACATTGTAGAACTGGAGGTATATAACTATGAACCTTATATCTCCATCCATCTAAGAAATAGGCTACTTGACATATATTTAATTTCATTGAAAAAATGCATATTTCTAGTAGAACTTGGCCTAGGAAACTGTATTTCACCCTTATCGTGAAATAAAAGCTTATGATTGATAAATAAAGTCGATTTGAAAATATGATTTTATGAAAATAGGAATTGTACTGACGAAAACGCTTTTGCGGTACTTCCGATCTGGATGTGACGTCATCCCATTTGTAATTTAATATCTTTTATTTATCGCGCTCGTTATATGTAAGTTTATTTGTACATAAATAATATGAATAAGCCTAGAAAGATTTATAAAATGTATTTTCTTGAATAATTCAAATAAAACATCAGTTTTATATATTATCTCCATTCATTGTAGTTAGGAAATGAAATGGCCAAAACTTTTCTACAAAAGTGTTCAACATTGGAAATGATTTCTAAATTATTTTTAAATTTTTTAAGCACTGTTAGACTCGTACATTTAGCACATAAAACTTTTTTTCAATAAAGAAAGTATAAAATACAAAAAACATGACGTCACACTATGGCGGTACAATGGCGGACAGTGTTTTCGGCGCCATATAAAAGGCATATTTTTCGATCAACATTTTTATGGGTTTCTACTGTTTAAAATATTAAAATATTAGTTTTTTTTAGTAAAAATGAATGATTAGGAACCGATTAGAATGAAGAAAAAAAATAGGTCAAGTAGCCTATTGCATTGTGGTTATACAGTGCCAGAAAAGGTAACAGTAGGTAATAGTATTTAACGGAACAAATGTATTATTTTCTTTTTTCATAAATCTACTTATACCAGTTATGTCAATATCGCTACTTATTTTTTCAAATAAATCCGTATTACTAATTTCCTTAGGAATGTACCTAACTACCCCAACCCTTTCCACAGAGGCTGCTGGGATATATGCTCTTAGATTGTTTTCTTGAATAAATGATGCATTGAGGAAATCATTAGCCAATGCCGCTTGTTTGAAAGTTATTTTTATTTTGCGGGCCCTTATTCTAGCTCTTTCATAAACTCCTTTTGCGTTTTTGAAAATTTTCGAAAGGCTAAGGGGGTTCATGTTTCCTATTTTTGTATCATTACAATGTTCGACGAAGACAATAAATTCTCCGCTGCAATTATTGTCAGGATATTTTCTAGAATACGAAGGCTTACTAAAGGGTTTGTACTTATCGCCTGAGACGAGACGAAAAGGAAAATAGATGATAATCTATTTTCCTTTTCGTCGATGACGAAGATTTATAGTTCGCTCTCGTCCTGCATATACTATATAAAAGTACTTTTAATGTATAAAAACTATTAAATACGATTTTTCCAAATTGTTAAAAAAAGGCGCCTTCCTCTTCCCGCCAAAAACAGCAAGTCAAAGGAACAAATGTCAAAAGAGTGTTGCTATTGCTAAAATAAAAAGTTTCACCTCCTAACTTTTTAATTTGATTGTCAAACAGTTTCCATTTAGTAACTAGATGGCGTATGGGTAGACAACTATCGGTAATACCACCAATAATTGCTACAAAACTGGGCAAAAGAATGTAAAACTTGATTTCAATTTGAAAACGACGCCATAATATTCCAATGACTAGGTTAACAAAGTTATCACAACGATGTTTTAGTTTCAACTCACGGAAGAAATAGCCCTATTTACCGATATTCACACCAAATATCACAGGAATTATACATTTTGGTTTTGACAACATTTTATCTGCACTTGTGCCAGTAAACGGGTATTTCATGGCTAATATTTTACCAATAATGAACATCAAAGACCCAAATAACACAATTTGGGAAAAAATAATAAAAACCACACCAACAATAAAAAGTAGGAGTTTGAAAGTGACATGCCCATGACATGCCCGCCAAAACTCTATCAGTTGTCAGTTTGACAATTTGCGTGTTCCTAAACTGTTACCAGTATACTGACCTAATCGCTTAGGCCAATGATCGCTTAGGTTTAAGATATTTTGATTTATGCCACACTTGACAGTACACTGATATTTTTTAGAAACAACCAATATGTATCCGTGATGCCAACCACGGCTTCAAATAACGTTATTTTTTCATAACGTTACTGCTTCAAGGGCTTAAATAACGTTATGAAAATTTACCCGATATTAAAAATAACGTTAAAAATTGATATTAATAACGGTTAATGTTATAACGTTATATAGGATTTATAACGGTAAATATATGTTCTTTGATAACGTTATAGGCCGTCAAGAAAGTCACGACAGGCGGGAAAATTTTCTAAATTTTTTTCTTTGTATTTTCACACAAATCTCGCAAAAAAGTGGGCTGCGAGTGAGATTTAGTGCACCGTGCACGCATACCTGGTACCAGAAAATAACGTTATTATTATAACGATTTTTTTCGTTTAAACATAACGAAAAAATATCGTTATAATAATAACGGTAAATATAACGTTATTTTACTAAATATCGTTAAAAAAATAACGTTATCTGGCTACCATTATGAAAATAACGGTACGTAACGATATTTTTTCTGTTATTCGATAACGTTATGAAGCCCTGATGCCAACCTACAGATAATTTCAGATCGGTGGGGAACCAATAGAAAATCTAGAAGTGTCTATCGTCGCGCCGTCTGGTGGAGATTAAAAATAAGAAAACCTCTCATTTAAGTTGAATGGACTGTATCTCGGGAATAAAGACGGGAAAAGCAGATAATTTCACCAACCTCAGTTTGGTTCCGTAGCTTCGCTTCGAGGGCCCTCTTCTCTTCTTTTCTTGACACAGATTTACACACACACACTCATTCACACTTGGCTGATTAAATAGTTCTATAGGCTATCGCGCATAGTAACGACGTAGAAGTTGATTTCTTTTTAGGCGGCGCGTTCGAGCAGAGATTCGTTCTGAGAGGCTCGTTTTTGAATACTGACACTCGCGAAGACGACACTGCTTTTTATATAGATAGGGACGCTCTCGCCGCGTGATTCGTAAACTAGGATTTTTTATTTTTCTACCTTCATTCACAAAAAAGTATTAAATTTTTGAATTCGAGTTCGTTCATCGGTCATATAGCTAGTATAATATAATATGCAGATAATATACAGAATTCATAAATATAATTTTCATAATAAACATACTTAATAATGAGATAGAAATTTCTTGTAACAATAATAGGCTACTTGACATATATTTAATTTCATTGAAAAAATGCATATTTCTAGTAGAACTTGGCCTAGGAAACTGTATTTCACCCTTATCGTGAAATAAAAGCTTATGATTGATAAATAAAGTCGATTTTAAAATATGATTTTATAAAAATAGGAATTGTACTGACGAAAACGCTTTTGCGGTACTTCCGATCTGGATGTGACGTATCCCATTTGTAATTTAATATCTTTTATTTATCGCGCTCGTTATATGTAAGTTTATTTGTACATAAATAATATGAATAAGCCTAGAAGGATTTATAAAATATATTTTCTTGAATAATTCAAATAAAACACCAGTTTTATATAATTATTATCTCCATTTATTGTAGTTAGGAAATGAAATGGCCAAAACTTTTCTACAAAAGTGTTCAACATTACAAATGATTTCTAAATTCTTTTTCAATTTTTTAAGCACTGTTAGACTCGTACGTTTAGCACATAAAACTTTTTTCAATAAAGAAAGTATAAAATACAAAAACATGACGTCACACTATGGCGGCACAATGGCGGACAGTGTTTTCGGCGCCATATATAGGGCATATTTTTCAATCAACATTTTTATGGGTTTCTACTGTTTAAAATATTAAAATATTAGTTTTTTTAGTGAAAATGAATGATTAAGAAGCGATTAGAATGAAGAAAAAAAATAGGTCAAGTAGCCTATTAGAGCTTGATGACCTCAAGGAGCTTATTCTTTTGTAAGAAACATGCCCATTTTTATGGAATCCGAAAGATAACAATAATCCGTCTTGTTTTGCATGCGTTAAGTTTTTAACGCGCATGTGAGTATTATTGCTTCTGGTGCTTTTCTCTTGTAAAAAAAAAATTGTACGAGACGATCTTTCTTATATAAAAAAGTACTCTGTGGATGCCATAGTAGCTAGTGTATCTGCCTACTTAGGAGATTGCGGGTTCGATTCCCGTGTAAGTCAATCATTTGTAGGTGTTATGTTATTAATATAGGTTTGTTGTCTGCGGTATCCAAATTACAAGCAAGGAATGCTTTGTTCGGGACAAGATTGCGTTGTGAGAATGTGTGAGGAATATTATTTATAATTTATTCTTATCTTATTTTTGCAGAAAAAGGAATAATCTCCCAAGATGCGCAAAACACCGCAGAAGTCATCTTATTTTTTGACCAACTTTTTGACTCAATTAATAGAAGCTTCGGAAAAAGGAAGAAGCACAGTGAACCTCTTCTGGGACCTGCGACGCCAAACTCGCCACATCACAAAACATGGATGGAGGCTAAAATATTTTTAAAAAATATGAAGTTTGTGAATGTAAAAACCTTAAATGTGGAGCATGTTCCCACTTTAAATAACTGGGTATGGACACTAGAAGGAATAGAACTACTATTAAAAAAAATTGCTGTGAAGTACGGAGTGACATCGGTTTGGTTGCGGCATCTGAACCAGGATCCAATCGAAATTTTTTTTGGATCGATAAGGAGCCAAGGATGCCGGAACGTAAACCCTACTCCAGATGGGTTTGAAGCAGCATTTAGCAGCCTTTTAATAAACAGCCTATCTAGTGTCCATGCCCATGGGGCAAATTGTGAGGTGGATAATTGCCATGCTTTGCATGAAGTTCTCATCACAAGCGGGGCCTGCAAAGAACAAATAAACTGCGAGCTGTCTAAGATTCCGGACATAGAAATTATACCCCTTGAAGACAAAAGTGACCCCCGAATAGTTGGGGGGCTACAATATGTTAGCGGTTATTTTGTTAAAACCGCTAAGAAGAAAGTCTTCAATTCAAGGGTTGTAGTGAATGCAAAAAAAACTTAATGTCCGATCAGGAAGGAGAGTATTTAAAACGTAGAGTACGCTAATAAAAAATGGCTTTGCAGTCCCAGCGACTCTCTCTTGAATTGTGTTTCGAATCTGCAGGATATAAATTACACAATAATTAAAAAGTGCTTAGATAAAAAATATTTAAAAAAAATAATTAAAACAGTGATATTTATTCACATACAATTTGATTTCTTAAAATGTGAACTGCATAAAGAAAAATTAATCGATTTTTTAATCAATATATCCTGCAGATTCTTCATTTACAATTACTGTAAGAATATAAATAGAATATTAATGAATAGGAGAGAGTGTGATGATGATACGGATTTGTTTATGCTGAAAGCGAAAAAATTATATATGAAATGTTTTAAAAGAAAAAAATAAATTATATCAATTACGGTTGTCAGTGTTTTATTTATTGAAAAACATCCTATAAAAAGAAACAAAAAGCAACCTAAACCCAGTAACCAATGCTATATGTAGGTATATATATTGACAAAAAGTTGTCAAAACCTACTTCCAGAGAGCGCCACTTGTCTTACCCTATTTGGCCGTCGAGTTGTACCTCTATTCCTATATATAAAAAAGTACTCTGTGGTACTGACGGTGATAATATTGACCGTATAATAGCCCGTGCAGGCTGCTGAAATAACTGAATGCTGATGGCAAGTGGGCAAGCTGATCTGATGGGCGATGGCACGAAATCACTTACTGCTTATTAAGGCCTATATTCACTTTGTTTAGTGCAAGTGCAAGTGACTAGTAATTGAGGCAGTGGAGTGCAGGTGTGTAGTGCAAGTAGTGTCCAATTCTTGTTTAGTGACTCTTTAGTAATTTAATTTAGTAAATTCAGTAGTAGCTGTCAACACGAGCGTCTTAGTTTCAAAAATAAAACTGCCATTTTGACATGTCCCTCATTTTTAATATTGGTTTTATTAAAAATGAGCTTTTGCCCGTGGCTTCGCTCGCGTTAAGATTTAAGAAGTATTGTTATATACAAACTTTGATCCCCTATTTTCACCCCTTGGAGGTAGAATTGATCAAAATCCTTTCTTAGCGGATGCCTACGTCATAATATCTACCTGCATGCCAAATTTCAGCCCGATCGGTCCAGTGGTTTGGGCTGTGCGTTGATAGATCAACATATCAGTCAGTCACCTTTGAGTTTTATATATAAAGACCACGAAGTATTTTTATATGTCCTTTCCCAGGACTCAAAGTATCTCCATGCCAAATTTCAGCAAAATCGGTTCTGACTTCGAAGGTATAAACGTGAAGAGGTAACAGACAGACAGACACACATTCGCATTTATAATATTATTAGTATATTAGTAAGTAATAAGTATGGATTAATATGGAAGTAATTGAAAGGGTGTCCTTTTGTACTTTTAATAGGTATATTATTTAATAATGATATACTATATCTATGGACGCTTCACACGGCACACCACGTCAGTCTGGCCCATAAAGTTAATATACCTAGCGGAATAATAGTAACAATCTCGAGCTGTCAAACGAAACCAAAATTGGTTTTCATCTGTCACGCACTTGCACTCGCAAAAAATAGAACACGCTTTTAATCACGTTACTACGCAGCCGACTAGTCACTTGCACTAATCAGTCGCTGTCCACACTTACTTTCTACTAATCACTCATCACCTGTACTAGTCACCTGCACTTAATCACTAATAAAAGTGAATACAGAACTAATCACGTTACTACGCAGCCGGCTAATCACTTGCACTAAACAGTCGCTGTCCACACTTACTTTTTCCTAATAACTAATCACTTGCCCTAATCACTTGCACTTATTACTAATGAAAGTGAATACGGGCCATTAGTACTTAGTAGTCTGTACGTAGAGTCCGTATTATATACAAATTGTCAAAGAGGTTTTTTTGACGACGCAGATAACGCAGCTTTCACGTCTGACTCTTACGGCTGGTTTACAGGTAATAAGTAGATAATTAGTAGTTAACTGCGCCCTATGACGACGCCCGCAAGTCCCACAGAGTACTTTATTATACAGCAAGTCCCTTGTGGCCGTTTATCGCGCGGGATCGATTCATTTATATAAAAACTTTCCTACGAATCAAAGTACATAATATCATCTCCATACTATTTCTGCGTAATCGGATCAGCGGTTTGGGTGTGAAGAGGTAACAGACATTAATTATTTTATTCATCACTAGAGGACGCCCGCAACACCGTTACGCCAAAATTTGTTTATCGCGCCAGAACCGTAAATATTTCCGGGATAAAAACACTCCTATGTCCTTTCCCGGGACTCAAGGTATCTCCATGACAAATTTCAGCAAAATCGGTTCAGCGGCTTAAGCGTGAACACAGACAGACAGACATACAGACGGACAGACGGACAGACAGACAGACGGACAGACGGACAGACAGACAGACAGACAGACACACTTTCGCATTTATAATATTAGTATATGGAAGTATGGAAGCATGAATTTTATTTTTGATGTTTTATGCAGGTGCAATTAAACCTTCCTGCCAAATTTTGATAAAATATTGATCCTTGTTAAAAAAAAATACACGTATTTTTTCTTTTATAGTCACTCAGTACTTACTAAAATGTTGAGAAATAGCTTCCGAAAGTTATCCTAAAAAACACTACAAATTACAATTAATGGACAAGATGCGTCGGCCGCGCGTGACATGCCCCCGCGCGCGCGCTTCTTCCCGCGCACCCCCTCTCATTCCCCCGCGCCACGAATGACCATTCTGCAACGATTTTAAATGGGATAAAATAAGTCATTGAAAAAAATAACACCCAATTTTTTTTGGTTAAATGGACTCTCCTAATGATACCTAAGCCCTGGAAAAAATTTGGCAGGAAGGTTTAATTGCACCCTGTAGAATCAGGCATGATCAGGCTTAAAACAGTTTCGGACTTCGGTACAGTTTGGTATAAATACCATATCTCTATCCCCGCTCTAAAACCGACTTCAAATTTTTGTACGTAATTAAGAATTAAAATTCCCTATCTCAAAAACTACTGAACCAATTTTGATGAAATTTGCAGTATTCCCTAAGTTGAACAATATCTATCTACAATAAAAAAAGAATCACTAAAATCGGACTTGTGGTCCCGGAGATGTGTGTGCACAAACATAAAAACATACATACATACATACACATTACATACACTTTTGAAATTTGGCACATTTGTTCAAAAGCTGTCATAGATTAACATATACAAAAACTGGGTAGTTCTGGAAATATTACATACATACGCGTCGAATTGATAACCTCCTTTTTTTGAAGTTGGTTAACAAAATAAGATGAACTAATGTAGAAAATAATATTTATTAAAAATAAATTATAATTTTAGTTACTAAAACAATAATTAAACAATAATTAAACAAAATGGACAAATGTTGTTGGAATAAATAAAATAAGAGCTGGCTCATTGTTAGTATACAGTTGCGTTTACAATAATTATGATTACAATATAATATATGTATAATATTATATGTAATTGCTACAATAACATAATGTATGGCATTCTAGTCAAGCCCATTTCTTCTCTTCGGGAACTTTTTCTCCTCTAATTGGTCAACTTTCTTGGCCACATTGGCCAGTTGCTCAGAAGCGTTTGATGCTGCAGCGCCACAGGTTTCAGCCAATTCTTGAATGCCTTGTGCAACCTGTTTAAAAACAGTAAAATTGTAATAGTGTGCAATGTGCATATTATTTGGCATTTTTTGAATTGCTGGATTACTAAAAATATGGGCAAATGCCCAAGCTAAACAAAAACATAAAATGATACAATTTTTATTTTTAAGAAACCTAGAAATCTAGCAACAAAACTAGATGATCTGTATTCCTGAATGTGCAATAACCTAACTATTCCTAGAATATGGTTAAAATAATATTACCACATCTGCATCTGCTTTGACCTCATTAGCCGCATTATACATGCTGTCCACCAAGGTCTGCATTTGAGGGACCTGCTGTAGTGGCTCAGACTCAAGTACAGGAGCAGCCTAGCACAAAATAAAATCCTCTTTATTTCTAACAAAATGCACACTACTTATACAGATATTATTATAGCTGTTATACATTGTCCTTGTCTACTGAACTAGAGATCAACTACGATAACATGGCGCACCCCTCCAAAATTCAAAACGTTTGAAGTCTTGCGCGGTAGGTTAGTTATGATTAGTTGACCAACAAATCCTGGTAATAAGTGACATTAACTAAAATATTATGTGTACTGTGATTGGTTGAATACTCACTACATACAAGTTTGTATGTAGTGAGTATCATACGGATAAGGATGGATAAGGATGTGACTACACACATTGAAACAGTCATTTGGCGCGGCATGCCATGTTATCGTAGTTGATCTCTACTTTATATTTGAATCTCTGTCGTAGTAACAAGATAGTGGTTTTTGCTACGCATGGTTGTCAATACAATATGACTTTGTTGGTATAGATAGGACATACAGCCTTAGATGAGAAAAGAAGTAATTGAATTTGAGATTGTCTAACTTAATTTAAATTATATTTGAATTCGATACAATTCTTCAGTCAAATATCGTAAAATTATCAACAAACAAAACAAATACCTGTTTGCATCGCTGCATGCAGTGACAATGGTGTTGAATCATTGGTTCAGCTGCCACCACCTCGTTCATGTTGTTGTTATTCCGTTGCAACTAAAATTGAGCCATAAAAAGTTTTAATTGTTCATCGTCTTATTGAAGAGCAACGAATATGATAGAAACACGACTTTCACTTACATTCTCAACTAAATTTGGATCTGTATAGTTATTGAGTTCCTTTGCTATACTTTTAATTTCAGATAGTTTCTCGTGCCCGGCAGTTGCGTTGTTAATTGCTTGAGCTGCATTTAACAAGTTGGTCGCGATGGAATCACCCTGTTGACCATCCAAGCCTTGGGCGTGAGATCCTAAGCCTAATTTTGCCTCTAGTTGTTCAATGCGATTTTGTAATACTGCTATAGGGTCCATTCTAATTAGAACGATAAAATCAGTTTGTATAATAATTTAGCTATAAGTTTTAGTTTCTTTTAGCAAAACACGAAACGAGAAATATACAATTTTATTTTGAAAACAATTTTCATTTTTCTCAAAACAAAGATCAGAAAGAAAGAAAATGATTCATCTTCTTTTTTTTTTTTTATATATGGCGACTAGCATAAAACCACCATAAAACTATTGCCAGTGTCGAGTGGTCAAAGGTTGGGAAACTTATGAGTTATGACTTATGACTTATGACGCGATAAAGGTAGGGATAGCAAGGACGGAATTTTGGATAGATAGGATCAGGAAAAAAATTATATAAATACTTAATACTTATGAATATAATAGTATACGAAATATCAGTATGTAATTATATATTTTATAAATTTAAATTATTACCTATTATAAATTCAGATAAAATACTTAAATATTTTATGGGGTCACATAATATACTTATTATACACATCATACTAGTAGGAAGAGGAACATGAAGGGAGTGTAAAGAGGATAAAAACGATGTATGATCAAGCAAAGGACACGAGAAAAATATGTGATCTAAAGTTCCCGTGTCCTTCCCACAATCACACATATCATTATTGAATATGCCAATTCTATTTAAATGACTAGGAATACACGCATGTCCTAATCTCATTCTTATTATAGATGAAATAACTCGTTTTGAACTATTGATTCTATTAAACCAAGACTTTTTTGGTACTAGAGGCTGCAGTTTAAACATACGGTTACCCTTATTTTGCCCAGTAAATTCCCAATATTTATTCCATTCTCTATATAAATCAATTGCCGGTAAACTCAAAAGGTCACTGGGAAAAATGTTAAATGGATACAAGTCACCACTCTGCACTGCATCTTTAGCTATTTTATCTGCTTTTTCGTTGCCTACAAATCCTGAGTGGCTAGGAACCCAAGAAAAAGCTACTGTGTATCCTTTCTCAATGCATTTATAAAGTTTATATCTAATATCAAAAATAATATGGTGATAGGGTTTACTACGAAACGGAAATTTTTCAATACCCTGCAATGCACTTTTTGAGTCTGAAAAGATAATAGTCTTTGTTAATTTAAACAATAATAGTCTTTGTTAATTTAAACAATAATACATATTCCAAAGCTTTCAGAATGGCTAAACATTCTCCGGAATATACTGAGCTTTCTATAGGCATTTTAATTTTTTGATGTATGTTATATTGACTATGATAAACACCTACTCCTACATTTCCTGTTTCTTGCAACTTAGAAGAGTCAGTAAACATATGATGCCAATAGGCTACTTGACATATATTTAATTTCATTGAAAAATTGCATATTTCTAGTAGAACTTGGCCTAGGAAACTGTATTTCACCCTTATCGTGAAATAAAAGCTTATGATTGATAAATAAAGTCGATTTGAAAATATGATTTTATGAAAATAGGAATTGTACTGACGAAAACGCTTTTGCGGTACTTCCGATCTGGATGTGACGTCATCCCATTTGTAATTTAATATCTTTTATTTATCGCGCTCGTTATATGTAAGTTTATTTGTACATAAATAATATGAATAAGCCTAGAAAGATTTATAAAATATATTTTCTTGAATAATTCAAATAAAACATCAGTTTTATATATTATCTCCATTTATTGTAGTTAGGAAATGAAATTGCCAAAACTTTTCTACAAAAGTGTTCAACATTACAAATGATTTCTAAAGTCTTTTTTAATTTTTTAAGCACTGTTAGACTCGTACGTTTAGCACATAAAACTTTTTTCAATAAAGAAAGTATAAAATACAAAAAACATGACGTCACACTATGGCGGCACAATGGCGGACAGTGTTTTCGGCGCCATATATAGGGCATATTTTTCAATCAACATTTTTATGGTTTTCTACTGTTTAAAATATTAGTTTTTTTAGTGAAGATGAATGATTAAGAAGCGATTAGAATGAAGAAAAAAAATAGGTCAAGTAGCCTATTACTGTACTGAATATATATAAAATTATTAATGTTAGAGTCCGGCCAGGGAAAGAAGTCCACAAGAAAAGGCGACAAATTTAAAAAATCTGCATCTTGCAACACTGACTAAACACGGAATAAACAGACTTGATACTATGGTATTTTTATTTTTATATTCATGCCTAAAATGATGCCAGAACACATTTAAAAGCAACGCAGCATCAGAGTATACTGTTCAGACTTCTGAGAGCACAGCGCAGCATGCTTGTTTTCATAATAATTACTAGGTATTTGACCGAGCAAAGCTCGGTATTCGATATGACACGAATAAAAGGATATTAAAAAAATCATTTTTACTATAATAAATGAGACACATCAGATGGAATCCGATTTCCACTATGACTCAGGACAAAGAATATGGAACCTGGCCAATAAAAAAAACACAACTCAGGATGATTCATAGTCAAAATGGGGTTCCAAGTATTCTACACCTAAAAAAATTAATTCTGCGTCAGTGTTTTCTTCACTGTTGCTGCTGCTATTGCAAACATTTATGATGAAGCTATCACACTCAGTTTCATGAATTTGATCCCTCTTTTTGTACTGATCTTCAACATGTATTACATGATCTGTATATTTTTTCCAGTCCGAAACAGTTACAGACAAAAAGCTTTCTTTGATTAAATCTTGCATTTCGGTCTCTGGTCTACCTATATTTTTGCTTGCAATTATTCTTTTTGCCTGACTCCAGACCATTTCAATTGGGTTAAGATCACAATGATATGGAGGTAATAGCAAAATTTCATGATTATGGATGTGGCTATATTTCTTGAGTATTTCTTCTGCTTCATAAATAGGTGCAGGTTTATTATCTGTCACAAGGCACATTAATTCATCTTTTGTATGATAGTCTTCAAAATGAATGCCATTCTCTTGAAGTAATTTTTTGATAATAGGTTTGTTGGCAGACATAGTAGGTAGTTTATTAACTTGTTTTACATGGTAGCTTGCATTATCCATCACAAGTACACTGGGTTTTGTCAGATTTGGTATCAGCATTTCCTCTAGCCATTTCATGAATACTTAAACGATCGTTTAAGTTATAAATGATCAAAATGGTTTGAGTCAAACTAAAATGTACGTATTTGAATCAAACCGTTTGACCGTCTCGGGAGCCCTTTACGAGAGAGCGCCGCGCCGAGACGGCACTATACCATCCACTATCACTTATCAGTCGATATATCACGTGTTCCTTGCACACAGCTGCGATTTTATCGACCGATATTTCTTAAAGTATGCGCGCACGGGCAACTTAGTTGCTCGGCTATTGATTTGTCTCTTGATCAAGTCTAGGAGCTAGTGTAAGGTACTTGTTCAGTACTTACGTTACGGGTCCAAAATGAAATGCAGGATACGGAACCACTTAGTTTATTCACCTATTTACACATTAAGTCTTTGTACATACAGTCACACTAATTGTCTAAAGGTTTGAAGTTAATATATATAGTATATATTAACTTCAAACCTTTACAACCAATAGTTAGTTACTATACAATTCACTACCGCAAGTACAAGAATATTAACTCCGCAATAACAATTAATATCGGTAGGTAGCTAGTACTTCACGCGCGACTGTTACCAGCTATATTATATTCAACTCACTTATTATCACGACTGACTAACAATATTTTACGGCCTCACCTTATATAGGCGACGACCACAGATTACGAGCATAGTATAAGGAGTAACTTACTTCCCGTAAGTTATCTTCATACAAAGGCACCGCGCGCGGCTTGTATGTGTGCGCCATAGTATCAATGCGTCGCGGCACGCACACTTGTTAAAATCTCAGACCGTTTTCGGACCATACCAGTCGGAGCTAACACTTCACGCTGCCGACCATAGTCGCGCCACGCCGCGTCAAACGAATCAAAAATGTCCGATCATAATCGCAGGAGTAATAAATATTGCTGTATGTTAATTGTAAATCAGATAATAATTATACAGTACATAAAGCAAAGTTCGAATCATAACAACAGATTTGTTTATAGTAGGTATTAGTGACCGACCGAACTTTCGGTTTCGGTTTCGGTTTCGGCCAGTTTCGGCCAAAAAATCTAGTTTCGGCCTTAGTTTCGGTTTCGGCGAAAATATAGCCGAAACTTTCGGCCCCGCCGAAACTCATTCGTCGTTTGGTAAATTTCGCAGTTAGCTTGTGCTTGCTTGCCAGCGAGACCTCGGCTCCATCTATTTAATCGTTCGCCACCATCTATTTAATCGTGTTTTGAGATTGTTTTCTAGGTTAGTCCCAAATAAAAAATTAGCACTTCGTTTTATTTTCATTAAATTGTCTAAAGTTATTGTTATCGAAATTATATTATTGAATTTTATTTCTACGACAAACGCAGGCTTATTTAATATACATAACTGTTGGCAAATTACGTGCTATTTTAACAATGTTTACTAAACAAACGATTTAGTAAATGGTATGATAAATTGATTATAATATTGTGTATGAAATTTATTTACTTAAGAATTTTCTTGGACTTAAGAATTTCAGGATATATTAAAATATATCTTGCGA
Source organism: Lysandra bellargus (assembly GCA_905333045.1). Lineage (NCBI taxonomy): Eukaryota > Metazoa > Arthropoda > Insecta > Lepidoptera > Lycaenidae > Lysandra > Lysandra bellargus. Next base: position 8,307,421 of record HG995335.1, on the reverse strand, counting down.
GATTTATCTAGCAGATCATCTCGCCTCACTCTTTTCCTTTTACCACGCGTTTTATTGAAATATTTAAAATTAACTTTTAACTATGGACAGTGGACACGCAATCTCTTAGACCGTTCCTACCCTACTAGAATCTTATCTAGCCCACTTCCCCGTAAGTTTCACTCTTGCGGCCCTTGGTATATTTTTCAGCAAAAGACCTTCTGGATAAAAAAATATCTGACGCCAACTGCAAGTTTGTATAATTTCGTTTTGAACTTCGACCGTGGTCGTTTCCATGTTTCCGATAAAAATAATATACTGCAATTATTATTGATTGTGTTTTCAGTAGTACGTTGTTAATGTCTAAGAGATTTCACCAATCACACAACTTCCTTTTATAAAACTTAGTTCTCACTAAACGCGTTCCTACGGGGATGTAAATATCGTTTTGTTTCAAATGGATTTCATAATCTTCTCTTAATCACGATTAATAAATCTAAGTTTATGTGACGACTGACGTCACGCGATGATATACGTTAGTACGTACGGACGTACTAGTTACGTTATTTTATCAACAAAAAAGCAAGAAACGATACACAAACTACCCAAACGCATCTATTAAAAACCGTCATCTTGACATTTTTTTCGTCTATTTCTATGACATTTTAGTCGATTTTCTATGACACTACACTGACATGGCTTTAACGGCTTTTATGAAGTTTAACCGTTTGAAGATAAAACTCGGATAATCTGCGAACGTTATGCTGGTGAAATGCAATTTTGTGCTATAAGCGCGCTTATACGTTTAAAACTGAATATAGTACAAAAAAGTTTTTAGGGGACCTATTCGAGTCTAAGATTAATAATATTTTTTTAAGAAATGTCGCAGAAAGTAAAAAATTCAATGTGGTACTTTTTCTTTAGTTTAAAAAGTTGTAATGTATGTTAAAAATTAATAGATTTCAGTAAATAATCGTAATTTTAAATGTTTTACCAAGTTTCGGTTTCGGTTTCGGTTTCGGCCGAAACTGAGAGTAATGCTTTGCACAAACCTATGTCAAATGTGTGTTTTGTATTGACGCTGCCGCTTCGCAGTCGCGTGGTCGCGTAGGTTTGTGCAAAGCATAAGGCCGAAAGTTCGGTTTCGGTTTCGGTTTCGGCTAAAAAAACAGTTTCGGTCGGACACTAGTAGGTACTTATAAGAGACAGGCGTTAGTTTTTAATGTTGTTTTAAAGGGTATATTTATAATTTTATTTAGATATCGGATTATATGCACGATCCAAGTGCCGAAATATGCATGCAAATATGCACGAAAATTGGCCGAAATATGGACAATCAAGAGTCACTTATTGTTATTAAAAGTCGGAAGACCGCGACGTTGCCGCTGTTCATGCGGTTGCGAACGAAGCGCGGATAGCCGCTTGCCGCTCCCACATCACAACGCCGCCGCGGCCGCGCCGCCGCCGCCTAAAATTGACAACCCTAAGACAGTAGGTAATAAAATAGCGGATTGGGCCGGAGTTACCCTACTTCCCCACCTTTTACTATGTTACGAGTGTTACTGCGGACGGCCGGTGTCGCCAATAATGAAAAATTATTCCGCCCAAAATTTACACGAAAAAAAAGTGCAAAATAGAATTGGCGACGTAGTCTATATCTGATGTAATATTATTTATTAGGTACCTATTTATTTTATATATGATGAAATATTTATTATTTGATTTACATGTTTATAGGTACTATACTATACTAATACATTGTTCTAAGTTGCAGTAGCTGCCACACTAGTATGAAAGTGCGCGCACGTAGCGACGCAACTCTGGGCAACTTTTTCATTCACGGGGTCGGAGACAAGCCCGCCACGCAACTGTCTCCTTCCCTGTTGGTTTCTATGCAAGTAACTACGTACATGGTGACCGGCCGGCGGCCAGTTGCCACTCGACCGCCGCGGCGCGGGCGTGATTTGTGAAACGGTTTTTTTTTTGGGTATGCTTTCAATTTCATAAACATAATATGACATTTCCCGAGAGTTAGCCGATCACAACTTAATGGTTCCACTCAATATTCTATTTTTCGACGCTTTCTTCGGTTTTTTATTGCGAGTGCAACGACCACAGCCGTCTCGACCAAATCCATGTTGATGACTGTCTAGAAAAAACTGAAAAAAGTCGGGTTGCTGTCGCTCTCGAGCGCGCACCCCAGCGACATGTTGATTATTTTTTCGAAAAAGACAAATAAATCGTCGAGCAACTAAGGTCTAAGTTGCCCGTGCGCACATACCCTTATTATCGCAGCAGTGTGTAAGTTCTACATGAGCGTCCTCATACAATGTACTGAAAACTGAAAACCATCTGAAAACATAATATATTGCGCGATATATCGACCGATTAATCGTGCAATATATCGCGCCTGTCTGCGGGACCCTTTAATGATTTAAATTAATTAAATTCATCAGTTTCTTGCTATATACCAGGGCTTCATAACGTTATCGAATAACAGAAAAGTATCGTTACGTACCGTTATTTTCATAATGGTAGCCAGATAACGTTATTTTTTTAACGATATCCAGTAAAATAACGTTATATTTACCGTTATTATTATAACGTTATTTTTTCGTTATGGCATAACAAAAAAATAACGTTATAATAATAACGGTAAATATAACGTTATTTTCTGGTATCAGGTATGCGATCGTGCACGGTGCACCAAATCTCACTCATATTTAAAATGTAATAAGCGTTCTCTGTGAAAATACAAAGAAAAAAATACACCTTAAAAGCGTGATGACTTTCTTGACTATAACGTTATCAAAGAACATATATTTACCGTTATAAATCCTATATAACGTTATAACATTTACCGTTATTAAATACATTTATAACGTTATTTCTAGTATCGGTTAAATTTTCATAACGTTATCTATGCCCTTGAAGCAATAACGTTATGAAAAAATAACGTTATTTGAAGCCCTGCTATATACTTGAATTATGTAAAAAAAGTAAAAAAAAGTAAAGTCAATGTCATAAAGCTAACCTCAAAAATCAAAATTCGAATTTTTAATGTCAAAGTGGTCAAACTAAATTGATAAACTTAAAACTTGATGGGATGAACTCAATAAAGTTTGCACTAAGTTAATCTTAATTTATTGTATTTATAAAGTTAACTTCTATGAAAAAGTGTTAGAAATAAATTTAAATTGTAAAAAGTTTGTTAAATATTTGTGAAAGCAATTTGTGAAGTCTATCCAGAAGAAAAATTTGATTAATCTACTGTTCCTCTTTTCAAAATTGAGGAAACTTCGTTTATTTGTTGTTTTGTAAAATAATCTTAAGCTTAAATTCACTACAAATATGGATGAAGAAATGGGAGGACTCGCACAAGAAGATTTTATATTGCCACCAATCAAATATGAATGTAAATATATTTTCATGAACATTTCAATTGTCTACACTCAAAAGAGTTTCTTATTGGAGAGACCTTAATATAAAATATATTTGTTGCAGATTTGGACCACACAGCTGATGTACAGTAAGTAATACATAAGATAAAAAATGATGTTGTATATTGCATAATATTATGTTCAAGCCTCAAAGTGTACTCGGACATGCTGAAAGACATTTAAGTCATAACAATAATAATTATTGTTCAAATAGTGGACTTACATTATTCCAACCCCAGTTATCAAATCCAGTGCTGGTTACTACTGGGATTATGTAAACAGCCACTGGATTGCAATACTTCAGATAAAGATTTAATCACTGGACTGGAATAATATAAACAAGTCATAATTCACAAAATATGTGCTTTTTATTTTTAGATTACATGCGTGGGGTAACAGTTTAAAGGAAGCATTTGAACAGTGTGGAATGGCAATGTTCGCCTACATGACTGAGATGGACTATGTGCAGATAAAAGAGGTTCACACTATTGAAGCAAATGCTGATGATCTAATGGGACTCCTATATCACTTTCTGGATGAACTGCTCTTCCTGTTTTCTGTTGAGCCATTCTTAATCTGTAAGAAGTTAGTGATAACAGAATTCAATACTCAAGAATTTAGGATAGTTTGCAAATGCTACGGGGAAGAGTTTCAAATTGGTAAACATCCCCAGGGAACCGAAGTTAAAGCAATAACATACTCCGCCATGCAGATCATTGATGAACCAAAGGACAATAAGTATGAAGTGTATGTAATTATTGATATTTAAATATATAAATATTATTTTTGTTTTTTTTTTGTTGTTTATACGGACGCAAATAAGCAATAATGTGTTAACCCACAAAAATCAACAAATGAGGTTTTTGATGCAGGCACATGATAGCTTATGGCTTAAACTACATTTTTCAGCAGTATTTTAAGTGCCATAACCCTTATTTCTTTTAAAATTAATATATTTTAAAATATACTAATGATCTATGCAACATAAAACATTTTACAATAATCTACTAAGCTCCTTAACACATTTTCAAAATAAGTAAGGCGCCATCTGTAATTTTGCTAAAGAATGTCAAGCGGCATGACATATTGTTTAAAATGGCATATTTGCTGTCAAACATTTTTTTAGGCAAGCCACGGAGCCGGCGTTTAACGATAATTTTATATATCAAAAAGGTGCAAATACATAAAATAAAGGCTCAGTATTGTTCAGTTACCAAGCAGGACGTTAATAAGATACAAATATACATAACTTAAGCGTATTTTTGTTCAATATTTTGTATAAGTCGAGTTTTGATGTTGTAGGTTATAATTATTTTTATGTATAAATCTGATTTAACAATACATACAGATTTCAAAGCATATAAATAATGGGCATGTAGCAATAGAGATTACAATTTTAATTAAATTAAATGTGTGTTCTTACTTAAAACTTATCAAAATTAGACAATAAAGTAGAAATATCATTTTAAACGTTATTGAAAAATGTTGTAAGCATGTAACATGCTGTTAATTTATAATTTCAAGTTCCTTAACTTATTATTGTTAAATGATGTTCTGCTTGTTATGATTATCGAGTTTGTTTTAAATGACATAAAACGATATTGTAAATAAATTAAACAAAGATACAAAGTTTTTTGTATGGTTATGGTTCATATAAGCAATAAGTATTTTTTTTCCAAAAATAAAATGCATGATTATATTAACAAAAAATCAAAATATTTTTATTAAAAAAATAAGTACCTACTTCTTAGTAATGTTGTTATGTTTTAATAAATAAATTTTAATACAATATTATACTTAATATACTTACTTACTTAGGTAAAAAAATATCAAAATAATCTTGAGCAAAATATCTTTATATAATTTAAAGAAATGAATGAATAAACTACCTAATTTAATTTAAATAATATACAGTTTATAGAAACTCTTGTACTACGAAATTAAGACTTTTTTCAGATGTCAGCGCAAAGAAAAAGGCCCTGGAGACTTGCACATTCCTATCTTTTAAATGATTCTGAAGATGATTTTGCCTGTTTTCCCTGTTTTTCTCTTGAAGTTTTTTTTTTCTTCTACAAACCTCACGGAGCTTGTGACCTTTCTAACAAATGCAAAACCGTGGAAATTGGTTCGTGCGTTCTGGAGTTATAGCGTCAGGAAGGAAAACCCGACTTATTTTTATATATTAGACTAGCTGTCCCGGCAAAAGTAGTTTTGCCTGTTTTCCTGCTTTTCTGTTGAAGTTTTTTCTGAATTTTTTTTATACTTAAACCTCACGGAGCCCGAGACCTTTCCAACGAATGCAAAACCGTGGAAATCGATTTGTGCCTTGTACTTCACAAGTATAGCGTCAGGAAGGAAAACCCGACATATTTTTATATATTAGATTTCAATTTACATCATTTTATACTGTCATAATTAAAGTAAGTAGCTGATTCAAAAGTGTTCTTTGTTTTCAGCTTTCGCTTACGAGGGATAAAGTAAAAAATATTATTTTATGCCCTGAAGAAAAACGACAGAATTTTCTCAAACTAATGTTCCTCTAATAATGGTGTCACATATTAATGATGAAGAGCTTAATGTGGCCATTCGATCTAGTTCGAATCAAAATTTTGATGCATATAACACAGTACTAGTATGGGAGCCCTAAAACAAATTATTTTTTATTACTTGTTACTATCAAACTAATTTTTTGTGTGTAGTCAACCAAGTTCTATTTATTACAGAACCCTATAACGGAACCCTAACGAGCTGATTTTTTGTATATCGATAGGTTATTAGTTATATAATTCAAGAGTAACATGATTGTCCTACAAATAAAACAGTCCATATTTTAGGACCATCAATTCAAAATATGAAATCCATTCTATCTCTGTTAGCTACCAGTTACCACTTTCGAGATTTAAATAAAAATGTTGTTCGTCATATCAAAATGAAGCTACGAACCTACGAACTCACAAAAAATTAGCTTGACAGTAATAAAAAAAAAAGGTTCTAGGGCTCCCGTACTATATGAAATACTATCATAAACTTTTGCAATGATAAGGACTATAGATGCTGGCGGGAAAAATTCCGAATCATTCCCGTCGAATACTTCGGAAGTATTCCGAAATATTCCGAAACTTTGGGAATATTTCAACTGTCAAAATTGCGCTTGGAAGTTGTAAACTATTTATCTTTAACTTAAATAGACAAACGATGATATTTGGTTCTGTGTTAAAGTGTTAAATACACAATTCTCATACAAAATGTGACACAACACAATAAATAAATAGTAACTACTATTTAATTTAATTAATCCCATCCATACTAATATTATAAAATATGGGAAAGTGTGTCTGTCTGTCCGTCCGTCAGTCTGTCTATCTGTTGCCTCTTCACGCTCGAACCACTGAACCGATTTTGCTGATATTTGACTTTTATAACGCGGGAACCGTACAGCAAAATCGGTTCAGCGGTTCGAGCATGAAGAGGTAACAGAGAGACAGACAGACAGACATACTTTCGCATTTATTATTTAATGATATTTATTTATTTAATAATATTTAATAATATAATATTAACTTACGTATGTGCCACTGAACAAATAATTCAATCATCCGCCACAAACCACAAACAAACACGTATATTTCTATTCAATTATTCCGGCGAAATATTCAAAGGAAACATTCGATTGCGGGGTACGAATCTTTCCGCGGGGTGAGGGAAAACTTCTCCGGGGAGCATCTCCCTTCCGGGCCGCCGTCGCCCGCTCGACGGGCGAGCGAGTCGTGCGAGCGGGTGACGGCGGCGCGGAAGGGAGATGCTCCCCGGAGAAGTTTTCCCTCACCCCGCGGAAAGATTCGTACCCCGCAATCGAATGTTTCCTTTGAATATTTCGCCGTGGCAGTCGGCGCGCGCGACGCGGTGGCAGCGGCCGGCGCCCGGCGGGCGACGCTCTATGCGCGGCGGCGATCGACGATTGATGCAAATTTAATTTTTCATTTTTCAGCAAAAATATAAATTTTTATATTTTTTTTTATTAAATTCATTTTGAATAATTCTAATTTAAAGAAACTTTCCCAGAAGTATTCCGGAATTATTCCGAATTTTTCAGAAGTTTTGCAACTATACTGATAAAAATTTAAATTAGTATTAAGTACCTAATATTATGTTCCTCAAGTAATGTCAAGACTGCTTATTCATTTAAGTAAACAAGTGGACAGTATTAATAAACATTTTCGTAATAAAATATCATTTTTTTTTAATTTTCAGAAAAATGTTAAAATGTTCTTTTGAACTTTATAATATTATTATTTTATCAGTATTACTCTAAGTCACTTAATTGTCAAAATCAAAAAGGTGTACAATATTTTACGCCATTTTTCAATAATAGCTTAGGGTATTTACATTGATTATAAATAAATTGGAATGTCTAATCATTATTTTAACAATAATGACTTAAGTTACATAAATCATTTTGGTCATTGGATTCGGTTGAAGTTCATTTTACAATAACCTATTTTGTCGATTTTCTGAGATAAGTTGTAGGAAATAAAGAAAATTTTAAGTTATACGTATCCGGGAATTATGACAAAACATATATAGGCAGTGGGGGCGAAATGAAAGTGGCCTATACCTTAACATAGGTAACCCTAAACTTGAAAAAAAATTCGAATCTCCAAAACAAAACGTTTAGAAACAGTTCATAATTTTCAAACGCCATTTGCCTAAAATGTCAGTCAGGTGGGTTAACACATTATTGCCTAATTGCGTCCTATTAAATAAGTTAAAAATTTTATACTATACTGTACCTACTCGGCGAAACATGGCGGTGGTGGCCATTGACTCCGTGTCAAAACTTGTCATTTTCTATACAAAGCCGCGATTGACAACATCTGACACTTCATTGTCATGTTATCAATCGCGGTTTATATAGAAAATGACAAGGAGTCAATGACCGCTACCGCCATGTTTCGCCGAGTACAGTATAGTACATCACTAAGTCATGTACTAGTATAAATTTTTAAAAGAAGTCTTCATGATAAAAATTATAAGTTAAGACATAAAGCAAAGTACTACATTTTTACAAAGTCTCTACAAAACTGTTTTTTGTACTGAACATAATATTATGTACCGAATCTGCTTTTTTAAGCTTATGATTACATGGATACCTAAGAATAAAATTTTCTTTGCTATTTATTAGTCATTACTCAATACTCATTACACTATAAAATTAAATAGACGTGACAGTCATCATAATAATATTATAAAGTTATGCACACCCAAGTTCTCTACAAAATCAATAAGTCATGCATGAACATTTTCCTTATATAAGTTAACCCATCCAATGCCACCAATCCACCTGTAACATACCGGTGGTGCCACTTGATTTTTTTTGTTTTTTCTAACTTAAAATACATTGTTTAACGTATTTTATATATTAAATAATGCAATAAATAACGAAAACCTCTCTAAATACGATAAACGCACCAATTGCGTTGGTGGCACTGGTGAGACAAATCCAATCACAAGTGCCATTCAACGCACCACTTACGTTGACGCTTTTGTTTTAATTGAACTGTGTTATGCAACAGTGGGTAGCTGAATAATTTTTAAATACAGGTAGGTTTTTTTCTACATACAGTTAACCGCTTATCAAGCTACCCATGGTAATTCAAAGTCCTTTCTCCCCTTCATTCTTTGAAAAAAAAAACTGAAAATTAAAATAAAATCCTTATAAAATAAATAAAAGGTCAACGTAACTGGTGCGTTGAATGGCACTTGTCATCAGTGCCACCAACGCAATTGGTGCGTTTATCGTATTTAGAGAGGTTTTCGTTATTTATTGCATTATTTACTAAATAAAATACGTTAAACAATGTATTTTAAGTTAGAAAAAACAAAAAAATCAAGTGGCACCACCGGTATGTTACAGGTGGATTGGTGGCATTGAATGGGTTAAGAAAATCCCTCATTTACACAGAGCCAGTACTGGCTGCCAGTCTTATTGGCAGCCAGTGCTGGCTCTGTGTAAATTATACTTTACTGCAAAATATGGTAGGTATCGTAAATCATTCTATTTAAAAAGTCTCAGTCGCCAGTTACACGGTCAAATTTTCGTCAATCTGATCCATCAATCTGATTGACGGAATATTGATAGTTATAAAAAGTTCATAGTCGCCGGTTACTCTGTCAAATTTTCATCAATCTGATCCATCAATCCGGTAAAGATTGACGAAAATTTGATCGTCTAACACACGAATTGATGGATTGATCGTATTTTTAAGTCATAGGCTACACGATCAAATTCTCATCAATCTGATTGACGGAATATTGATGGTTATAAAAAGTTCATATTAAAAATACGATCAATCCGAGTCGTGCACGATCAAATTTTCGTCAATCCGTAGCGGATTGATGGATCAGATTGATGAAAAATTGACCGTGTAGCCGGTGACTAATTTGAACTAATTTTTAAACCAATCAATTTTCCGTCAATCAGATTGATGAAAATTTGAGTCACCACTCACCGGTTACATGGTCAAATTTTCATTAATCCAGTACGGATTGACGAAAAATTGATCGTGTACCTACGCCACGGATTGATGCATTGATCGTATTTTTAATATTGAACTTTTTATAACCGTCAATATTCCGTCAATTATAATACTAGTACTTCTACTAGTAAGTATAAGTATGGATATGATCAATCCGTGGGTTAGACGATCAAATTTCCGTCAATGTCGTGTAACCGGCGCCTCAGACGATTTTTATATTTGGCAAGTGGTAACACAAGTCGACTGTCTATGGATAGAGTAATGGATTTTATAATCTGCTTTCTATCTTCATTTCCGGTAAAAAGGCGGTATCCTAATTTAAACTTCCGTTAATAGTACCGCGTAGGTAGAAGCAATGATGATGTTTAGCAGCTTTATAAAAATTAATTGGAGTATAGAGTGACTTTTATTTAACCTAAAACCAAGAACGTAGTAAAGTATGATTCAAGATTATCTTCAAATTTATAAACAGTCCATTAAATTAAAAACTGCACAAAGTATAAACTTGTAAGGTATTTTTTAAATCAAATCGACTTTTTATTTACCTTCATAATCTACTAAATTCTGTTATTGTACTACTTATATAGTTTTGAAGAATAATTTTGCAGACTTTGCTTTAGTATCTAGGTTTAAAAATTTTACTATTTTATTTTGTAGATATTGTAATATCCAAGAGTGTCATTGCTTAGTTCTTCTAACTACACATTACTATGTAAGCGCAATAGTTCAAATTAAAATTATTAGAACTACTTGTATACAGTACATATTTTGTCTAAGTCGTATTTATAATTAATAATAATTAATTTATTTTATAATTATGAAGTACAAGACTAACCATGGACTAAAACCCATAACCACATAGGCCAATAAGGCCAACTGTTTTTCTTATATTGCCTCTTTTTACTATGAGGGACTGAATTGTAACCAAATATAAATTTAAATTATATCCCTAAATATCATAAAAAATACATATTTAATGAATAACTAAATCAAAATAAATTATTGCTATACAAACATAGCTTCAATATCGCTGGACGCGTCTATGCGCACTGCGGCTGCGCTACATTTCTCTAAACAAAACCAGTCGATGAGAAATTTAAAAATTCGTTATATTTTTTATGGCTTCCCAACGAGGGGAGGAATTTGTAGAACGGCGACGACGGCTAGGGGATGCTTGATTTTGTACGGCCGCTTCGCGCCTGCGCGCGTAGTTCGCGCCACTGCTACGTTGCTTGCAAGCCAGATGTTCTGAAAAGCTTCCTGTAGTCGATAACAGCTCTGCATTTTTACTAAAAAAGTAGAAAATGCGGACTAGTTTTAGTTTTATATTATTTAATTTTTGTGAAGTATTATGTGCGGAGATTATTATGTGATTTGTAACTCGTAACGTTAATCCTATAGTTGTCGAGCGTCTCGATGTCCACGAGTTCACTCGAAACCAACAAAGCGGCGGACATTTTATTTTGAGTACTCGATAATGTAGCGTTTGCGTCGAAAACATTAAATGTCGTTTTATGGTTCTGTATTCGGATATCGTGCGCTTACACCTTTCGTGAGTATTTTTGCTTTTCGCTAGGTACTTTGTGAAAAATCGGCAACGATTTGTGCACGTATTGTAAAAGCGGTTATATCCAAGAATTACCGCTAGCTTGCCCAATTTTTTAAGTCGTCGAGATCGTGACGTAAGCAATCTGGACGTCTACAGGTATCGTAAAATACCTCAACATTACATAAACTTACATTGATACTCTATCGACCCACTCCGACTTGGAGGCTTCGTGGTAGAGATTTCCGCGCGCACGGCGCCCCTAACCTCTTCACTAATTAGATTGTAACGACACCTTCTGGTGAAATACGTCCGTTTTGAGTATTTTTTGATGTATTGCATTTTACTGAGCAGCGATGCCGAGGGGGGTGAAGCGAGGGCAGGCGGAGGGAGAAGCCGAAGTGGTGGTCCGCGTCGGTGCGTCGCCATCGCAAACCACACTTCTCGACGATAGCCCCAGCCAGCCCATAAGCTACCACCTTCTCGACCATGGCTACGGAGCTACGCCGCAGCACCAGATCCGGCGGGAGGCTCCTACGGCACCGCCGAAGACTTCGGAAGTGAGTCTCATTTCGATTACTATCACAAATGTCATATCTGTATGTGTGTAATCAACAATTGAATATCAGCTGATTTTGGCTGAAGCGTAGGATTGTCTTTATATTTCAAGATAGTTCAAATTATTTTAATAAAACAGGTAGAACTTATTAGGAAAGTACTCATCAAATAGAGAATCATATTTGGCTGGTAGTTCAACTGTATTTGAAGTATGTGCTAGTTAGCCAAAGATAGTCAAAGATCGAACTATGTTTCAAATATATACTATAATTTCTTGTAAATTTGTTTGCATGTTTTCAGGCTCGTTTTATATCACATTTAACCTGTTCACTGACCAACAAATGAATTGGTCATTCATTGCTTTTACAATTTTGAAACATAATGCATGAACAATTAATAATTTGGTACAATGACTTGTGAATGTGTGTAATGTTAATTTTAAGGTTATGGTATTAATAGCTAGCATCTTATCTGTTTTTATAGTTTTTCTATAAATATAATTAGAAAGTAGAACCTAAAATGTTCTTTTTTGAGAGTGGCACCTTAAAATAATAATTTTTATAAAATTGATTAATAAGGTCATTCAACTTGTGGGAAACATATCAGACATGAAATTTATCTAAAATTCTAATCAATAATAATGGCAAATGATAAAATATTAAATTGGTTTTATATTTCAACATCTTAGTAATGTTATTATATTTGTGATGTTATCATAATATTTAGAAATTGAAAGATACTTTGACCATAAATGGTAGTCTAGTTAATCAAAGATTTTGGCTTAGATAACTTTATATTCTTAATACTTCAGTCGGAATTTCCAGGAATTGCTATTGTATTCTATTGTTGTTGCGATCACCGGTGCTTGCGCGGGGCCTGAAGGATTAAGAATATAATATTATTAATATGGGTTACAAAGTAATGATATTTATTCTATTTACAATTCTCTCATATATGGTTCTGTCCTTTTAATTTTATTTTTATACCATTGACATATTTTAATGTAGTCATTATTAAATGAGCTTACAATCTTATACATCTTTATATAATTAATTTAGTAATGAGCATAAAATATAGAAGCTATACATTTTGTCAGCCTTGATGTCTATATAATGATTTTAAAAAACAAGGTGTGTCACCTTGATGTTGTTATTTAAATTTTATTATCACAGTAACTTACATGTTGTACACTTCTTCAAAGAATCAATTATTATTGTCTGGTCATTAACCCATCAATCCCTAAGTGGCACCCGGCTGCCGCATATCAATTGAAAATCTATTAAGTCTGCGATTCCCACGATCAAGCTATTAAAGTTTGTGCCTTGCCATGGATATCTTACAAAATATGAAGTGTTAACTGTCTTTAATTGGGAGCATCCTTTTTGAGCTTAATCATTAATGCTTGTACTGTAGTAAAGAATAATATTTATAAATGTTTATTGTTTAAACATTGATAATTTAGATTACAATTAGGTATTACAATAATTTAAAATGTTGATTACCTATATAAAATATATTTTCGAAGGGAAGTCATATTATTAAACTTAGATTGAATACATAATATTATACTAATTTTTGCCTAATAATATGAAGTTGGTGGGTGTGCATCTGACTTGGATGTAAGTACATCAATGTTGTATATGCACGGCAGGATCTATAATTTTTAGGGTTCCGTACCCAAAGGGTAAAAACGGGACCCTATTACTTCGTTGACTTTGTTGTCTGTCTGTCTGTCTGTCTGTCTGTCACCAGGCTGTAACTTGAGAACGGTAATGTCTAGAGAGTTGAAATTTTCACAGAATGTGTATATCTGTTGCCGCTATAACAACAAATACTAAAAACAAAATAAAATAAATATTTAAGGGGGCTCCCATACAACAAACGTGATTTTTTTGGCCTTTTTTGCTCTATATCCATAATGACAACAGGTAGGTATTTACATTTTTCACAAAACTCTTAGTTATATGTGTACTTTAATATTTAATAATAATATTAAAATAAAATAAAAAATTAAGGGGGGCTCCCATACAAAAAACACAATTTTTGGCCTAATTTTGCTCTATAATGGTACAGAACCCTTCGTGCGCGAGTCCGACTCGCACTTGGCCGATTATTATGAGTAGGTATAGGCCACTTTCATTTCGCCCCCAGGGACATGACTAATGCCCATAATATTCTGGATTTTATTTTTAAGCTAGCTATTAGAGTATAATAATATCATAGATTCTATCTAGTTGGGCGATATTTGGGCTAGGGGATGTTGTCGGTCGAACTATGGCCCGAATTTGCCATCTGCAATTCAAGGTCATAGGTCAAAGCCCATAGTAATAGGCATGGCTTCGATAGTGTTTGTGGGGTCTAACGGGCATCACACATGGCAACTGGCAAGTCGTAGGGCGCTCACCCACGCCATGTGGGCATGATGGTCACGTGGTCTATCTCGGGTTGCGCAAGTGCAATTATTATAACACTCATCGTATAAACCGTATATTTTTTCCCTTGTTTTATTTTTATTAAATAAGGGGGCAAACGAGCAAACGGGTCACCTGATGGAAAGCAACTTCCGTCACCCATGGACACTCGCAGCATCAGAAGAGCTGCAGGTGCGTTGCCGGCCTTTTAAGAGGGAATAGGGTAATAGGGGAGGGTAGGGATGGGAAGGGAAGGGAATAGGGTAGGGGATTGGGCCTCCGGTAAACTCACTCACTCGGCGAAACACAGCGCAAGCGCTGTTTCACGCCGGTTTTTTGTGAGAACGTGGTATTTCTCCGGTCGAGCCGGCCCATTCGTGGATGGTTTTACATTCGTCCGAGTCGTACAGGGTTTGTTCAGAATTATTATGTATTATTATTATCGATGACTTAACGATCAGAGGAAAATGTTTGATTTTAAAATAATAATTATGTACTCCGTGATAGTAGATATGTTAGGTGTATACTGCATAATGCCATCCGCTTTTGACAATTATTGTCCACGACTTTGTTTCATAACTGTGACAGTGACAATAAACGCGCAGGCTGTCCGTCCAGCGCGCAATATTATGATACGTTACCTGGGAAACGACCTTGGCAGATTCTCGCCACATTGTCATATTGAATTGTCATATTTTAGTGTTCGAAAAGGAGCCAAATTTATAACGGTTGAAGTATGGGAGTTACTTTTGCTGTAGTTTTGTTATTCGTAGCTCTGATAGCTTAAAAATTCACCAAGATATGACAATTCAAACATCTCATAAAATATACCTGCCCGAAACGCTCCATACAAAGTGCTACGAAAGAATGACGTCACTCTTTCGTAGTTTGTACGCATCGGGAGAGAACTTTGTTCGGTAGGTATATTAAATATTGCGTTTATAAAAGTGGTTTAATAACAAAAGTTGCTTTTAATTGCATTAGTTATCGAATGGTATACAAATATTAAGAAATTTAATTGAAAAAAAAAACGACTTGATTATCCAACTTTGGATGCGCATAACAAAAAAAAGATACATTCATGCTATCAAGCTGAAATTTTGGAAACACTTATTTTTTACCGTGATTTCTTAATTTTATTAACAAAATTCGCCAATCTTTGACCTTGTCATCATCCCTATTCAATGTTGATCGTGATCTGCCAGCAGTTGGAAACAAAGCGAAGCTATGTCCTATGAATCAATTTCACTGATAGTACATTCAGGTATTCATGTATTTCGATGTTTCTACTTTCTAGTAAACCATGTGTCGTATGGTGCTGAAAATATACGTCACTTCATCTGTAGGCCATCGCGTCTCTCCCTAGTGTGGGGTCATTGGACTTTGGCCTCTCTCTTTCTCTCTTCCTCGTCATTTTTGGTGACCTCTCCTTTTTATTAAATAACATCTCTGTGACGTTTAAGTTGTTTAATTCCTAATTTTTATCAGTTTGCTTTTTCTCGTTTTTAATAATTTAACCCAGGGGTTCCCAAACTGCGCCGCGGCGCCCTGGTGCGCCGTGGAAAGGCAAGAGGGGCGCCGCGAGTCGGTCCTCCATCATTATATATAACCACAAATATTATAAAATAAGATTTTAATATGACTTTAACAAAGCAGGCAGATGATTAAATAATTATTATTTACTTGCTTAACCTAATTATAATCATTAAAGGTGTTTAATCTTTTTGTAATAGCTAGGTAGAGTAGGGCGCCGTGACAAAATATTGACTTGCAAGTGCGCCGCACGCTGAAAAAGGTTGGGAACCCCTGAATTTTAACCAATCCAAAGATACGTTGTTCCTTCATTAGTAGTTTCTAATTTGGAATAAGATTTTGTATTCGTTCGATTGGAGTGATTACCTATCTTGTTTTGATTCTTCATTAGATTCTGTTGTTTGCATCGACATACATTTTATTTTTCCCTGTTGGTTAAGAATACTAGTTTGATGCTACACGAAAGGGTGCGCGGTGCGCCCCTAATCTATACATTTTCTTTAGTTCACTGAATATTATTGGATAAAATTGTTAGATGTAGTTTACCATTGGGTAAGTTATAGACTGATCTGGTTTTGACCCGAATATTTTTGGGGTGGAAATAATTTGACCAATAGGATTTGAAAGCTCTGTTTTAAACAGTCGAAATCGTTATTACAAATTGAAGATTGAGTTTTAGTTTTTGGTCATGTTTTCTTAGAATGGGAATGTTTTTTTGATATATGGGTTAAAATAATCGCCACCCCTGTTATTGTTGTCTAAAAAGTAAGGAACAAAAGTTCGCACTGTATTTATAAAGTTCTTTTATTAGGATTTCAATAAGTGAATTGTTGTATGTCAGTGAACCTGAATTATAATTTCGCCAGCAATACAACCCTTTTTGATTCCGGGGACCCGTGCGCAAGGCGGTGCGTAGTCGGCGGACATCTTGAGATGCGTGGATGAAACAAATGTCATATTATTGGATATTTGTAAGGGCCATTTGTTATGGTTACTTTGACAAAAACGAGTAGTTCAAGGTATAAGTAGTAGGGCTGTTTGTTGATAAGTTCTCCTTTCCAAGCAGATCGGAATGGTTTCTCTAATGACATACTTTAACACTTCCTGACTTTTTATGACTGCTGTATTCGTGATGAATTTTTACGTTTATAAGAAGAATTTATACAAATATCTTGTTTCTCTTTGTTTGAGGAGGTAAATACTTGTGTTGATTGTCACGGAAAACTCTGTCACATAGTTTTATAATATTATATGAGGTGCGCCGATTTTTCTAGTTGTGAATGTTCTGGAAAAATTAATACACATTAGTAAATTATCAGATAATCAAATAAATAGTAAATTTTTAGAAAATTTCGAGATAAAAAAAAATTGCTGATAAGGGCTCTTAGCTAAGTAGTCGGTCTTTCATGAATATTTCTTTACTGAGCATCTGGGAGATGAGTGATGAGTGATGAATCATTTATATCAGTGTTGTGGACTGTGGGGTATCAAGATAATTTGGGCTTAAAAATGCCTTTTGTATTTTTAAATGAATTATTTATCCGATCGTCGGGTACGCATTATGCAGGCTGCATTCGCGCAGTGGAAGGGCATAAAATTGATTATGTAAATAGATCGCAGGGGTTTGAAAAGTGTATCTTAGATGTTCGGGTTCGCACATCTGCCCTGATTCAACGTCGAGCTCACAAAAAAAAACGGCCAACCCGCAAATTAACAATAGTCGCGTCAGATCACCGGTAATAATACTCGACATTTTGAGATAAGGAATTGGCATTCTTTCGCCGGAGTCCCTTCCGAGAGCCCGTCTTTGTGTTGGTTCTAATTTATGTCGTGTATTGTGTACCGGTGCCCTCCCCACACACTTCCTCGAAGGGGCTTTGGCCCCGCGCCGCCGTGCGTCGAATTAGTTGCACGATGCATCAGCACATTGGGAATTCTTGTCTGTGTTTCTTTAATTTTGCATCCGTTTAAAAAGTTTGATGAGATCGTGCCCTCCGCGTTATTGTGTATTTTGTGTTCTGTGAAAATGGTGTTGTAACTTGTGAACTCGTAACGATGACTTACTTGGTCCTGAGAGTGAGTATATCTGGTTTAACTCGGCGTGATACAAGTGACTTAGTTTCGAGGGGAATGAGACCCCAGCGGCAGCCAATTGTTCCATATTTTCGGTTAACTCTCACAATGTGTGCATTGTAATGAGAGCAGTGTAAGTCTATTTAGGTAGGCTTTCGTTGGATGTCTTCAATATAGATTACCTATATAATGAAAGCATTTATTCTTGGTATGCCTTTATTAGCTGATGCAATGGTTGTTGTTTACACATTTTTGACCGACTTCCAAAAAGGAGTGAGGTACGGGAGCCCTAGAACAAATTTTTTTGTGATTACTAACAGGCTAATTTTTGGTGAGTAGCTACATTTTGATAAGACGAACAACATTTTTATTTTCGAAAAATCTCGAAAGTGGTAGCTAACAGAGATAGAAAGGATTTCATACTTTGACTTGATGGTCCTAAAATATGGATTGTTTTATTTGTTGGACAAGGTTACTCTTAAATTATATAACTATTAACTTACCAATATACAAAAAAATCTGCTGGTTAGGGTTCCGTTTTAGGGTACAGTAGTCAACCGAATTTCGTTGATTACAGAACCCTAAAACGGAACCCTAACCAGCAGATTTTTTGTATATTGGTAGGTTAATAGTTAAGTATATAATTTAAGAGTCACATTGTCCTACAAATAAAACAATCCATATTTTAGGACCATCAAGTCAAAGTATGCAATCCTTTCTATCTTTATTAGCTACCACTTTCGAGATTTTTCGAAAATAAAAAAGTTGTTCGTCAAAATGTAGCTTCTCACAAAAAATTAGCTTGTTAGTAATCTCAAAAAAATTTGTTCTAGGGCTCCCTCACTAATAGTAACTACTTCAAACACAACACACACTTCTTATAAATGTATTAATATTAATTGAGGAATAAAAGCTTATTTTATAAACTTAAAAATTTAAAGGAAGAAGAAAAAAGAAAGGGTTTTTTCTCTCGTGGACAAGGGAATTAAAATTGAAATGTAGGAAGTGGTACTGGTACATTAACACGATTCGCTGAAGGTACTTACTGTTGGTTCTTTTGTTTGATTGAGTTTGAAGCCTACTATGTACTACTAACCTTATAAAAGATACTACAGACAGCTATAGCTTGTAGTATATCAGGACAATTCAAACAACGATTAGCTGCAACTGCCGATAAAGAATTACAAAGCAAGAGAAATCTGCTAATTAACATAATTATGTTGCCACTAACCTATTTCATATATCTACGCGAGAGCGTGACGTACGACTCGACATAATCTGTATTATCGTCACACTGTTGACGATATTGTAAATACATTGACGATTGACGATTAAATATTGTTTGGTATAGTTTTCACTTCTATTTTATTGTTCTTGTTTTATGTGGCCTCTACGTTGGCCCAGCCGCGGATTTATAAATAGGCCGTTATTGGCCACGACCTAGGGGCGGCAGAGTCCTAGGCAGGGTCAATAGAGGCCCTATAACAGATTACGAATATATTGAGAGGCGGAAAAAAAGTGGCCTACTCTCATTAAAAATATTAATTCGGCACTGCGTTGGCATATGAATCCTATGATGGACTAATACAAGCGATTACGAAGTTGTAGACGAAATATTCGCTTATATGCAGTTATACTATCATAATTTATAAGTTATGAATTATGATAGTCTAAGTTTTCAGCTTCGCTAGTGACAATCGTGGTTATTCATCATATTGAGACTGGAGACCTTGTTCTCTAATATTGTGGTATTTTAGTCAGCCTTAAAGTTGCTTTATATTATTGTAAGATTATCTACATTCATCATCATAATTCACTTTACTCTAGTTACCTTGTCTAAAATATTAAAATATTGGCAGTATTATCCAAAATAACGTGTCATAAAACTTCATAATAAATTGAAAAAAATCTATGAAATCTGACCTCATGTTTGTAGTTTGTACTTTGAATCATAGCTCTACATTCCTGACCATTGCCATCTCAATTCTTTTTGGGTTTATCGCAACCTCGATTTGTTCAGTCTGCTATATTTATTGTGTTCGATAGTATATCTGATACGACATAATTATATCTATCTATTATTTACATAATATTACGTTCTAAACATAGATATTTAACATCTGTTTTCCGTGATTTGATCCGAGCAATAATACTATTTTCCGTAAGACCACGCCCATAGCTGTGAAAAGGAAAGGATATTGTCCAAAATAAGGTGCATAATATGTAGCTTCTTTTCTTGCAGTTATTAAGATAAGCAAGACTAGTGAAGATTTTAGGTTTTCATTGACAATGTTTTAGTTTCAAATTTTGATTAAAACATTGTCAATGAAAACCAAAAATCTTCAATAGTTTTGCTCATCTTAATAACTGCAAGAAATAAAAAGAAGACTATGCACCTTATTTTGGACAATATCCTTTCCTTTTCACAGCTATGGGCGTGGTCACGGTTAATGCGTCTTTTACGTAGAATGCCTTACTATCTAGTTTATCAAGCTACCTCTACATTTCTACTTATACACTGCCCTTACCTAGACTACAATACATTGATAACGGTTAGAGTTGCAGTATTTTCTTCACAATTAAATAATAGTTCTATTGGAAGTCAGGTAATTTTATTATCATGTTAAAATTGAGGCGACGACCTTACTACTACCTGACTCGTGATGAAATAAATTAGATTCAGTTAAATAGTAAACACCTTAGTTCTTATTGAAAAGTTTCATATTGTTGTTTCACACATAATAGTATGAGACATTTTTTTCCGCTAGTTTTATCTTTCCAATATTACATATCGACAGGAGCGATGTTTAAATTTGTTAGTCAAGAGTTTTTAATGTTTGCAATGTGTTCTTGCGCCTTACATTCTATTTCTGCTGCTTTCTGACTGACGCAGCAAAGTGACAGATTCGACTGAGGTTACAATACCACATTAATAACAGAGCATATTGTATTTAGGTCGATAGAAATCTCAATTATCTATCGAATTTGTAATACATAATATTTACATTACAGGCCGACTCCTTATAGCCCTCCCTATATCATATTATATACTTATTAATACGTGAGCGAAAAACCTTGATCCCTTTTCTTTTGACGAAAAATGCGGAAACGTAGGTGAATGAAATCTTGCACAGTTATAGTTTATATCGTGATGAAGGAGTGCATCGAGCTAATATTATTTTGAACAATATTTTGAAATTATGCTTTTATCATACATTTTTTAAAAAATAAAACGTTACACACACTACAATATGCACAGTGCACACTACCTTTCATCGTCATCTTTTTTAATGACAAGCCTGTACACACGGAATATATAACACTAGTGTTATATATTCCGTGCCTGTACAGTACGAATTATACTCTTTTGTTTATGGTTTGAAGTCTGTTGTCATTCATATTAAAAATGGATTGTTTTTTTTTATTAAGTCTGAAATAGTCAATACTTTAAACGGGGAGCCAAAAGAAGAAGATAATTAAAAAGGTCGAATTTCGACCATTGGGCGAGTTTTTGTTAATACTCATGATTTCTATGTTTGTTGTTAGGCGGTGAAAAGAAGACTGAATCTGAGCGAGAGCAGCTCAGGTAGCCAGGGTCATGTGGTGCCGATGAAGGCGGACTTCAAGACGCCGAAGCAGAAACGCGTCAAAGTGCTCACGCCGTACAGCCGACCGTCCAGTTCTATGAAAAAATACACGGAACGCTCCAGGTATATATTTTTTTATGCGCCATCAGAGGCCAACAGGAATGGGCAAATGGCCGACGTTTTTTGTGTGTCCAGCTTCTCATTGATGATGGAATGTTTGTTTGTGAGTTTACGTTAGTTAACGTATTTTTATTGCCCATAAATACAGTTAAATGCTGAGTTTTACGTTCATTAGAGTAGAAAAATTTCCAGGTATCTAAAGATTGAGGTTTCTGAAGGATTTCTTCTAATGTCTAATAACAATTTACTAATTGTTATCGAAGTAATGCTCATTTAGACTGTTTATCGTTACAGGTTTGATACATCACTCGGTCTCCTGACTAAAAAGTTTGTAGCCCTCCTCAAATCCTCACAAAATGGAGTGTTGGACTTGAACCTAGCAGCGGAGCGCCTCTCAGTACAAAAACGACGTATATACGATATCACCAACGTTCTAGAAGGAATCGGCATACTAGAGAAGAGGTCGAAGAACAATATACAATGGAAATGCGGTAAATACGAAACTTGTACTAATATTATGTTTGGATAGACGTTGTTCCTACGCTTTATCGCATGTCGCACGGGGTACGTACGTTTCTATATCCTTTTCCGGGATGCACATAATATCACATTTTAAATCGAAATTGATTTAACGGTTTAATCTAGTAACCGTTAAAGCTAGGCTTTACACTGTTGGCGCCTCAACGTTGTGCCTCTACATATTAAAATCGAGACTTGCCTTCATGCTCGTATGCAGAGCTTGAGGTATAGGATAGCTGTAATAACTAAGTCGGAAGGAGTCGTTACACTCAAATTGTAGGTGTGTTAAACATTAGGTAGTCGTCTTGTACGACAGCTGCGACTTGCGACTCGCTCGAGCGCGACCGCTCCTGATTCCCTACGCTAGCGACGTAATTATCTGTTGACACAACAGACAACAGTAGTAGGGTAAGGCCGAGAATTTTTACACTTAGTAACATAGAGTAACATAGGTACTTCTATGTTACGGACTACGGTAACGTAAAAGTAACGCGAAAGGTATGTAAGGCCGATTTCATAGTGCACCTTTTTATGTAAAACTTTAGGCCTTATACGGGGTGTAAGGGACAGCGTCCCACAATCTTATAGGGGTTGCTCAGTCAACGAAACTGAACAAACACCACCAGGAATTATTTTCAGTAAAATTGCTCGATCTGATCGAGCAATTTTTATGGATAAACATTTTTTTTAAATCCCGCGGGATCCCGCGGGCACTTGTGCTTTTCACCGGATGATCCCGACAACACTGCCAATGTGGTGATGCAAGGGATGAAGCTTTTCATTCCGTCCTCTGTAGTGCCAACTTGAAACAAACAAACGTGAAATGACGTTGTTAGAGCAGAACTCAGCATTCTCGTCCGATTGTTTCTCAAAACGGTTTCGTAGTAGGCCTACTGACCGCACCACTTGGTTCATCGGACCATTGCCTTGCCACTTACGACGGCATTGCGACAGCGTGCTGTTAAATACCGTCGTGTATGGCTCTACAAGTTAGCAGACTGGGATGGTATACGGTCGTTTTTTGCATCCTATCCTTGGGGGCACTTGTGCTTCTCGCCTGATGATCCTGACAACACTGCTAACTCCGTTGCAAATGTGGTGATGCAAGGGATGAAGCTTTTCATTCCGTCCTCTGTAGTGCCAACTTGTGGCAGATTTCGTCCCTGATTTGGTTCATTCTGCAAAAAAGCTTCTCGCCGGAAGCAGAAGACTTATCAATCCGGGGCCAATGCAGTGTCTGCTCGCGATTTAAATACCAGCACATATAAAATTAAATACTCAAGAAAGAGATCACTCGGGCAAAGAAACATCGGGCAACAAACACGTCGATAGAATTTGTGAGAGACTCGAGCACCTCCCTTCGAGAATCCGTGCATTCTGGTCTCTGGCCAAAGCTATTGAAGGGAATTTCTGCAAGCCAACCCTACCATACCTACACGTCGAAAATGGATCGTTGTCCCATGACGCAAAAGACAAAGCCGATCTTCTGGGTAAGTTCTTTGCGTCAAGCTTGACCCGAGATAACGGGGAACAGAAACCGCCGACCAAACCGCGATGCACGAGCGTCACGTCGGATATTTGGTTTCATCAGCGCTCAGTGCAAACTGCAAATAGCCCTCCGTTGCCTTGATATCCAATTAAAGTCGAATAGCTGTCCACATTATGCGCTTTCGTCTTCAATTTTCGTCATCTTCTTTCATTCAACTTTCGTTTTGGCGGATTCAATAATTGAATGCGTCAAAAAACGGAACGCCAATGGTCATTTTTAATAACAAAGCGAAAGTTTTGGACGGTCAGAGGGCATGCGTCGCGGGCATGCTTTACGTTCGCTGTTGACTGCGCTATAACGCATGCTCTGACGAACAGAAAAAGGCACAATGTGGACAAAGCTAATGGGTCTGACGGAATCCCTCCTATTGTGTTAAAAAAAGTGTGCTCCAGTGTTGGCTCTGATCTTAACGCGTCTTTTTCGGCTCTTCTGTTCTTCTAGTATTGTACCGGCTTCCTGTAAGACTTGGTGTACCCAATCCCCAAAAAAGGTGACCGCTCAAATCCTTCCAATTACAGAGACCAATCGCTATAATATATATAACTAGCTGTTGCCCGCGACTTCGTCCGCGTTAGCATAGTATAATAACGGAGATGGGTTTCATATTCCTAACTTAAGAAATGACAGACTTTCATTCAAACTTTCAAGCCCTATTTCACCCCCTTCCGGGTACAATTTTTAAAATTACTTCCTTAGTGGGTATCTACTTAATAAAGCAACCCTACTCACCAAATTTCGTGGCTGTAACTTTAATAGTTTTTGCTCAGCGATGATGAATCAGTCAGTCAGGACATGTAATTTTATAAACATTTTTGCCTAGGTTCCTCGGGATATGAATGGTTAGGTTAGGTTAGGTGTTAGGTACGGTGAGTCGCTGACGTGGGAGGAGCTCTCGCGGGTGCGGAAGCTGGGGCAGGAGTGGCTGCTTCGAAGGTGGGGTGAGGCTCTGGCGCAGGCCCAG
This sequence comes from Lysandra bellargus, assembly GCA_905333045.1. NCBI lineage: Eukaryota > Metazoa > Arthropoda > Insecta > Lepidoptera > Lycaenidae > Lysandra > Lysandra bellargus. Next base: position 8,282,609 of record HG995335.1, on the reverse strand, counting down.
TACGGTCAACGTACTGCTCAGGCTCTGCGTCCAGTTCTTGCAGAATGGATGCGTCGCAAGAGAAAACCCCTCACCTTCCGCCTTACGCAGGTGCTCACCGGACACGGTAGTTTCGGTGCGTACCTGTGTAACATCGCCAGGAGGGAGCCAACGCCAGCCTGCCACGACTGTGGCGCTGCGAAGGACACGGCCCAGCATACCCTCGAGGTGTGCGATCGCTGGGCCGTGCAGCGCCACGATCTTGTGGCAGTGCATGCTCGAGAGCGATGAGGCCTGGCAGGCGGCGGTCTCTTTCTGCGAAATTGTTATGTCGCAGAAAGAGGCCTCGGAGCGGGACAGAGAGGACGATCCCACTTCTCTGCCGCTCCGCCGGCGGAGGATGGGAGTGCGGAGGCGACACTATGCGAACCTCCTAACTCTCGTCTAACGGGGCTCCGGGAGAGGATGGGAACCTCCCCGGCTTAGCCAGTCCCGGCGCCGAGGGGAACGCTTTAGTTTGCCTAAGCGTTCCCTTACTTTTGGTGGAAGTCCGGTCCCTGAGGTAGACCGGCCGGTCGTGGAGGGAGTCTCGTGTTTGTTAGATCCGGGACATCCCTCCTTTATACGGCTGAAGGCGAACCGCAGGTGGTTTTAGTGAGTAGGAGTCTCACATACCCCCGGGGTGCTTCAGGTTACTAAGGCACATACCCAAACCGGGGGACCCATGACGGGTTTCCCCTGCGCATAAAAAAAAAAAAAAAGGTTAGGTGTTAGGTTACATGGTGTTAGGTTGGACATCGATGAAAGCGTGTTAAATTATAAAAAAAAGCTAATTATATGAAAGATTATACCTATATTATAATACCTATACTAATATTGGTTAGGTCTGAAACATTTTTGCGTAGGTTCCTCGGGATATTAATGGTTAGGTTAGGTTAGGTGTTAGGTTACATGGTGTTAGGTTGGACATCGATCAAACCGTGTTAAATTATAAAAAAAGGTAATTACATGAGAGATTATACCTATATTATTATACCTATACTAATATTGGTTAGGTCTGAAACAATTTTTCGTAGGTTCCTCGGGATATGAATGGTTAGGTTAGGTTAGGTGTTTGTGTGTGGTAAGTGTGTGGTAAGTAATAACCAATTTATAATATAATGGAATCAATTATCATTATCAATAGCCAGCTCCTTCGATACTTGCACAAACAGTATGGCGGGTTCCGTAAGGGTCGCTCGGCTGGTGATCTCTTGGCGTACCTAACTCATCGTTGGGATCAGGCGATTGTGTCAAAGGGAGAGGCATTTGCTGTTAGTTTGGACATTGCGAAGGCCTTTGATCGGGTTTGGCACAAAGCGCTGCTATCAAAACTTCCATTCCATCATATGAGCTCCCTGAGAAATTATGCAAATGGGTCATGCGGGATCCGCGGATCCGCGTTTTGCAGGTGCGGGATCCAGCAGATTAAAAATTGGTGCGGGATCCCGCGGGATTGCGGCATCACGCTTTGCGGGATTGCAATCCCTACAATCTACTTTATTTCAACAGATATGCTTACTATTTAAGCATTAAATGTAATAACATAACCATCAAAGGATACTTATAAAATACTTATTAGCTACCTATTTGTGTACCACCAACATTCACTGTTTTATAATTTGGCGGTACCCGCAATTAGCCTAACATTCCTGCATCGTGCTATTTAAGTTTTCTAAGCGCGTCGGTATATATACGACGGCTGAATTCGGCCTGACCGAGCACACCACTTCACTCGGTTGGAAGATCTTCCTTTAGCGTCGTCACGTATATCCCACAATAGTAAAATGTTTTAAAGCTATCTTTGTATAGGCGTGGACGGCGGTGGTTGCGGCGAGGAGGGGCGCGCGCGGCGGCTGCGGCGGGAGGTGCGCGCGCTGACTGAGCGCGAGGCTCAGGTACTAATTTCCACAATACATGATGTCCACCACTCGTTTCCAGCACTGCTACTCCTATAAGACAGAATAGACACCAATACCACGCCTGAGATAAAAAAAATAATTGTTTACGTTATTTTGCGTTAGAACTTTGAGCAAATTTTGAGTTCAAAAATTGACTATGATGTGCGGCTCTAGCTCGATAAACGAATTTTGGCGCAAGGACTTGCGGGCGTCATCTAGTACTCTATATTTGCGCTACATCTCAGCAAAATGTTGCATAGTTTTGAAGATTTAAGCCTATAATAGAGGCAGACAGCGGAAACCAACTTCGTTATTAATTATTAACACGCTTATATTAGCTTTACTTGTTGAATGCTATATGTAAGAAAATCTTGGAATCTTAATAATTTGACCCTCTTCCCGGTCTACGATTAGGATGAAATTTTGCCATACGCTCTGATTTCTGATGACAATACATGACTAGCTAAGAAACGTCATTAAATATCAAATATGGCGGCCTCTCCAAAATGGCGGACATGCTATTTGAAATGCACCCCCATGATATGGGTATCAAATGAAAGGGTTTGCTGTCAGGAATACGAAATCGTGGACATCCAAGATTGTTTTAAACTATCAATTATTTAGTAGTGATTATCTCTATTAATTGTAACTCCTAGGTGAGTCGCGCACTGACGGCAGCGGAGCACGCCCTAGGCCGGCTGTCGGCGGAGCACGGCGCGCGCGCATACATCACGTACGCCGACCTGCGCAGCATACGCGATTTTCGAAACCAGACCGTCATACCCATCAAAGCGCCGCCCGACACCAGGCTCAGTGTAAGTAAAACTTTCAGAGTTAAGCTTCGGCCAAACCTACGCGACCAAAGCGACTGCCAAGCGGGAGCGTCTGCAACGCGGGACGTTCGCGTCGGCAGAGCGGGAATAATCTACGCACCGTAGTCGCGCAGGTGTGCACACCAGTTTCGTGTTGCAGACGCTCCCGTCCCGCGTCCCACGTTACTGACGCGTAGGATTGGCCGAAGTCTTAAAGTGGCTTAAAGGGCGTAGCTACCGTCGTATCTGCCGTATAAATTATACGGGGCCATGGGGGTCCCCAACGTGCGTAGGTTACCCTACCTATGGGCCCCAAATTTTTCCTCCCAAGGCACGCTACGTTTCGGGCGCGTTTCGATTGCATTTATGATTCGCATCCCTGCCTCGCTCTCGCATGCGCAGACATTTTATAGAGTCGCTGCGCTTGCGGGGGCGACAGGCAAGGTTTTCAAAATTAATTAAAAAATATTCCTATCAACGCAACTCCTGTGGAAACCCAGAACTTTGTCTTTATCACTCAGTGGTAATAACAGTAACTGGTAGTCTTGTTACAGCTATGTCATAGTTAGCTGTAACAAGCCTACCAGTAGCGCTAGCACGGTGACCAGCGGAAATGCGAAAGTATGGACAAACTGGAAATATAATAGACCTAAGGTGCCATTCCTATCTTTTTTCGTTCCGAAAAATTCAATTAAAATGCCACTTTATGACACACTATAGTATATGTCATAATGTAGGATATTATTTATATTTTTAGGACTATAGTCTATCATAAAGTGGCTTTTTAATTGAATTTTTCGGAACTAAAAAAGATCGGAACGGCACCATAAGTTTATCTTCACAGTTTGTGACTATAGTCTGTCATAAAGTGGCATTTTAATTGAATTTTTCTGAACGAAAAAAGATCGGAACGGCACCTTAGGTTTATTTCCACAGTTTGTCCATACTTTCGCATTTCCGCTGGTCGCCGTGCTAGCGCTACAGATAAACTGATACATTTGTTGCTTTTTAGATTTTTGGCACTTTGTGAAACATGTCCTTACGCTCGCGCTAGTACCAAATTAGTCTCAGATATTTGTTGCATGTTATGGGGAAATACTTTATACATTTGCAGGTACCCCATCCCGACGAGAAAGGGTACACGATACATTTGAAATCCATGTCGGGTGAAATAGAAGTCTACCTCTGTCCCAAAGAGCGGCCTCCATCACCTCAACCATGTAAGTTTAAAATAAGTTGTAAACTTTATGAAGGCTATTGCAATAAGCCTTGGTCTTCGATGTTGTATAATTATAGATACATGTATTATGAATGAATGTAACTTATTGCTGTCTTTTTACTCTATTTTTGTGGTGAAAGTTTAATATGTACTATCAGAGAAATTGATTCCTAGGCAGATGGCGGACCTACGTAATTTTGTCGCGTTACGTCAAACCCAGCCGACCGATCTCAGCTAACATTGAATTGACATAAGCCGACCACATGACGCAGGGACCTAGGGTAGAGACTAGGGAGTAGGGACGAATGTCAAGTGCCTAGAAATCAATTTCCTCGATGGTACATGGAGGAATGCTTTAAAGCTGATTAATGAGTTTTTTTATCAATAGTTCAATTGTGTTTACAGTATCAGGCTTACTGCCGTCGGATCCGCTGCTAGAAGACAATAAGGCGTTGTTAGCGCCTCTCATAGCCAAGCTGCAATCTATGCCCTCCAGTTCCATCACTGCTGCATTCACGTGAGTATCATACATGCGCAACCAAGAAGATACCGTCATATTACTCTGTTAAATAACCTTAACATAGTGCAGACATTGTAAGGTAGACAGACGGTAGATGTGTTACGCTCAAAGACCGAAAACGCTCAGTGAGCGAAAAAATGGCTCACAACGCGTTGTAGTCATAGTGAAACGGCCAAACGCGAAATTCGCGTCGTGGTCCTAATGAAAACGGCCACGACGCGTTCTGGTAATCGAGAAAAGCCATGACGCGTTCTGAGCATATAAAAACAGCCACGACGCGAATTCGTGTTGTGGCCCTAATGAAAACGGCCACGACGCGTTCTGAAACCAGGCCAGTTACGCGGGAGTCGGGAGTAATTTTATAGCGCCCAAGTGTGTGCGCAATACACAAGAGCACTCTGGTTTCAATGAAACCGGGCCAGTTACGCAGGAGTAATTTTATAGTGCCCAAGTGTGTGCGCAATACACGGGAACACTCTGGTTTCAATGAAAAGTCACAAAATAACAATTAATGGTTTTGTCACGTTGCAGGACACCCGTGAAGCGCGAGCTGGCGGAGGCGGAGCGGCTGGTGGTGCGGTCGCCGTGCGTCACGGACCCCACCATGCCGCTGCCCGACGCCGCCGCCCCGCCCGCCCCGGCCACGCCCACCTCCGCGCCCGCGCTGCCCCCGCCACCCCCACCACCCCCACCACCCCTGCCGCACCTGTCTACGCCCGACAGTGAGTTTTGGCTTGTTTATAAAAGTTGGTTTAAGGCGCTATATCGAAAGTAATTAAACGTAATTATAATCATTTAAAAAATAACTAGGAGCATTTAAGCAAAATGCTTGTATACGATTTTGAGTTGCAAAGGTGTCTATCAATTAGACTAATTTCCTACAATACATCTATTTTCGTTTAAAAATAATCTTCAAATTTCGTATTTTTAAGAGGTCATTTCGAAAATTAAATGTATCGAGGCAAAATACATTAACCGTGTTTCTGGTTCTTCTCAAACCTAGATAAGGCTATGAAGATATGCATATCTCATTACCAGATTTGTAACATTTCTGAGGGTCCTATAGCATTACGTCAAAAAGGACAGTATTTTCAATATAGCTCCTTAAAGCTGCGCGTCCATTAGATGGGAATCGGAGCGTACGTAGTGGACGGATTTGTTGCTTTGTATTGATTTCTATGGAACTGCGTACACTCTGAATCGGCATCTCTGCGCCTGATACCGGTATTAATGCTGTTGACGTCATCCGCAGTGAACTCTTCAATCGAATTCCGAACGTTTCAAGTTCTGACGTTAATAGGCCATGACAGTTACTTACAAAAACCTAAATTGCTGATGCTGATTGCGAATGCAGTGGACGCACCCCATCGGCATTTCGTAAATGACGACGCTCCGTCCACTCCGTACGCGCCGATTCCGATCCAATGGACGCGCAGCTTAAAGAGTCCCAGAATTGTTTACTATTCGGGAACGGGATTTTTTATATAATACATTTGCTGCTAAAGCCTAGGCGATACACACGTATCGCCTGGGGGACTCATGTTTTCAAAACTGTCGGTATAAAGTTTTCAATACTTTCCTACCTACACCAGGTAGAGCTATATATCAGTTGTCGTGTCAAACAGCTCTTATATGTCACGAACTTAAAAATCCTCGTAAACGTAACGATTTTCGTTTGATTGTAAGTCTTTCCCGTTCGTGTGTGTAGGCGTAGGCGGACGGAGTAGGCGGCAGCGTGGTTATTTTACAATCGGCCCAAGACTAAATATGAGCATCGGTACAATTTGCCGTGACTGATCTATTCCATACAATAATTAATAGTTAAAAACTAAAAAACACGCTTTTAGCAGACACTAAGCCAATCCGCCATTTAGGATGTCTTCCATGTTGGATTTAAGTCAGGTTTTTTTGCGTATACCTGGGGGTACATTTCAACTCCGCGTTCAATTAAGCGTTAAAAACGATCAAAACGCTGAAAATGCCTGGTATTTTGAGCATTTTGATCGTTTTAACGCTTAATTGAACGCGGGGCAAATAGCCTATCCGCCATCTTGGGGAGGTCGACATATTGGATATTTAATGACGTTTCTTAGCTAGTCATGTATTGTCATCAGAACTCAGAGCGTGTAAAACCATTAAACAACATTCGTGCAACAGGTGGCAGCGCCCGGGGCCGTCTGCGCAACGCGCTGATAGCCGACAGCGACGACTTCGCGCCCATCATGGGCGGCGGCCGCTTCCAGCTACAGACGGAGGACCAGGAGGCCGGTACGTTGCTGTTCAATAGTCGCGTACTGATTGAGCGAGCAGCCTCGCGAGGCTGCCTCGTGAGACAAATCCTCGGTCGGTCAACACGTGCCTCGCCCGAGGCCAACATACGCGCTGCCTCGCCCGTGCCGCGGCCCGATCCTCGCTTGGTCAGTACGCGGCTATATAATCACATATTATCTTGTCCAGATAAACTCATTTTAGTTTTTGCGGCAAGATTTCTTGTATTTTGTAATATTATTGTATACAGTATTGAACAAAATAAATAAATAATAAATAAAAATATTATGCTATATGTACCATCGAAAAAATTGATTCCTAGGCAGTTGACAGACCAACGTCATATTGTGGTCGGCTTACGTCAATTCAGTGTTAGCTGTTATCGGTCTGATGGGTTTGACTTAACGCGACCGAATTACAGGTCCGCCATCTGCCTAGGAATCAACTTCTCTGATAGCACATAAACGCGGATATTACGCACGTATTCATAAAACAGACACACGTCAAACGTTTAAGCACACGCACGCGTTTTAACGCACAAAATCACCGGCTGAACACAAATATAATCCACTAAACTAAAATCAAGATAACGAGGCGAAGAGTTTATAAAAATTTCGGCATTTTGTATGACATTTTTTGCCTCAACTCGTCGTTTACACACTTTCACACTTTTTGCGTCACTTTTTCGTTTCGGATCTAAGTCGCACAATTTATTTTTCTTTTCGTTAATTGATTTCAATCGAAAGTTTATTGTATGCATATAAAAGAACTATAAACTGCCTGGTGATTACGAATTCTTAGGTTATAATATGTTCCTTTTGTATCATTTATTTTAGGTTTTAATCTTAAATTATGAGGATTACTTATTAATCTTAAAGTAGATTAATTTAAGATTAATACGTAATCCTCTTAACTTTTTATTAATTAGCTTCTAAAATATTGTAAACTAACACACTGCAAGATAAAAATCAAACTAACAATACCAATAATACGTATGTACTTTGAATTTACGAGAAATATAAGGCTTTTTAGTTTATTTATTTTAGGTTTATATAACACACTGCAAGATAAAAATCAAACTAACAATACCAATAATACGTACGTACGTACTTTGAATTTACGAGAAATATAAGGCTTTTTAGTTTATTTATTTTAGGTTTATATGATCATTGAAAATGTGTATGTTTTGAGTCATCAACATTTTACATGTTGTTTTTTGTGGGTATATGGCTGACACGTTGATTTAAACATAAACATTATAATAAGTTTAATATGTTACTTTCATGTCTTGATTAATGTTGACTTACAATTAATTCTGGCATATCGGACGTCATAGTATGTAATAGCGGTGTTCAGTGAATCATCACTAAAATTCATCGGAGGACGAAACGTACGTGTCTTGTGGCTAGTACTCGGACTGTGATTTGTGTGTTATGTCACATCACAGTCAGAGTTCTAGCTATGCGGCGCGGCGCTGGCATCGTAGAAGACGGCGTACAGTATGTATGTGGTGTCTATTCTGTGTACTACCGGAATGCTTACTCATACTTTACACAAAGCCTCCTACTAATTCTCTAACGACCGCTTTCCCTGTTCACATTCTGTGTAAGTATTAACCTAAAACACTTGTTTAAAACCAGTAAGAGCCTGTCCACACGGCGCGTTGGGCTAGCGTTGCGTCGACGCAGCGCTGCCGTTTGACGCATAGCCGGCCACACGGGCGCTGCGTCATCATCGCGGCGTTATTGCGAAGCAGTCTTAACGTCATCACATCCCGCATCATCTCGGGGGCTGCTGTCCGTTATGTGTGCGTTGCGACGACGCAGCGCGCCGTGTGAACACCTTGGTTATTCGTATGTAAAACAATGCAGCGGCAGCACTGCGTCGACGCAACGCTGACGCAACGCGCCGTGTGGACTGGCTCTAACATAACCTACAAATAACTCGTCTCATTCTACTCTTCTGTACATATTTGTTCGTGTTGTAAATATTTGGATTCGGTATGGAAAATGTTGTGGGCGTGCAATGTATATGGCGGCACGTGTGACGTCACACATGGGCGGGGCGAGGGGCGGGGCGGCGGCGAGCTAGGTCCAATGGGGCTGCAGTGCGCATGTAGCACCATGGGATTTCAGCTCACGGCCGCCCCCACTAACAACTCATCTACTAATACCACGCATCATCGTGTAACACAACGCTCATTGTCTAACTGAATATTCTAAACATTTTTTGGCTTAATATCATTTGATTCTTTTATAATTATCTGTAGAATTGCGGGGACTAAAATAACACAGAATAACATTTCCGTATGTATAATTAAACAAGTCACTGTTATTAGACAAATAATATTAAGCAAGAAATTGTTTTGGTTCTTCGTGTTTTGTGTAAATAATATTTTATATTGTATTCTTAAGTGTATTATAATATAATAGCTTTAACATGTTGCGGCCTCATTAATAAACGAAGAATAAGACAGAGCTAACCAGCTGCCTTACTCCCGAAACTGATATCAACTTGATACGAGTCTGATTTCGATATTGTTTTTGATGTCATTGTAATGCGTAGGAATTCCGGAACAAAATCGAATCAAAGTCGTGATGTTGCCATGGCGTCTTGTCAACGTCGTTATAGCAACGTCGATTGTTATAAAGTAGCAGGTAATATCGAAAAATAACGAAAAATATGAAACCATGTTTGTGTTTTTTCGTCATACCATAAAAATACGTATATCTTTAGAAACTTTAGATGGATGTACCCATTTTCTACTTTAGTGGGTTTAAAATGGTTATTTTCGTTAAGGAACATCTTGACATTAAACAAATATGTAAATTCTCTTTTGTAGTTACACTTAACATTATCATACATATTCTAGTATTTGTAAAATTTGTATCCCTGCATGCCGACATTAAAAATTTGTTTTTATTTGGAAAATAATGGTCCGTCCGACGCACCTACAAATGGAGATGTTGTTGAGATTCCTGGAAGAAAATCCAGTAATCGCAAAAGGGTACATGCGGGCGAGCCAAGCTAAGCACGATACCAAACTTAAATGGGACCGTATAGCTATAGAGCTTAACTCCATTGGAGGTGCCATCAATCACATTAAAAATGCTTGCAGACGAGCCATATTATTATGTTAAAATAATAAAGATTTAATAATTATTATCAACAAAAAATCGATACCCTAGTGACCCTAAAAAACGTTTACAAATACCTAACTCGGCAACTATCGATCTCAATCGATGTCGATGCCTCTGTTGCTACCGTGAAATTTGACGTTTGTAAACGATCTGTAAGTCGATTCTCAGACAATTTTGTTTGTCGCGAGCACCTAAGATTTCGATTTGGCGAATGTTTCGATGCTGATTAGTTCCAAATTGAGCCGCAGCTCGATCGTGCGCTAGCATAGCTGTCAAGAATAGCAAAATCCATTGAGGTTGAATTAGTTTCAAACCGATCCGCAGCACGATCGTGCGCTATTATAGATGTCTAAAGCATGTTTAAAGTGTCAAAAGCCGTTGAAATCGAAAATCGAGATCGATATCAGTTTCGGGAGTAAGAGCCCAGTATATAATGTTTCTGTATTTGTTTCAAAGGATATTTGACAGACGACAACAACTGGTGTGAGTTAAGGGCTTATTCCACCTTACTAAATTTAGACGTCCTAATTAGGATCCTAAAAAGAAGACTAATTAGAAGCTTCTGATTTCACCAATCAGAAGCCACACTTCTTCCGATTTAGTACACTAATTGGGATCCTAACTTTCTAAATTCTACTTCACTTAACTAAATTTAGTTACTGAATCAATGTAGACGTCCAAATTTAGTAAGGTGGAATAAGCTCTTCAGTCCTGTTATTCGCTTATTAAAAAGGTTGTTAGGTTGGACCTAATTTATATGTGTTAATGGCGCATTTTATTTCCTTTCCGGATCTTACAACAAGAAGACACATTTTATTATAGGACCTTTCGTAGTTATTCTTTTTCACTATCGAGGTGAAGAACACCAACGAGGAAAGATTAGTCTTTTGTTTTAATAATAATCTTTTAATGCTTTGATCGCGGATTCTTGAAAATCTATTGTTATTTTATTGTTGTCGCGGTCGCCGGTGTCCTTATGGGGGTTGATAGGTTAATAATATCGACTATAGGCCAACAATTATATAATGGCGTCGTGTACGAATCGAAATCTCGAAAATTTGTGGACTGTCACTAAAAATGGCTGTTACCTTAGTGATTAGTCTTTTCACCTTGCTATAATTCATTAAAATATTTTTTTCTATCTCCATTATTTCTAACAGACTGGTCTTGACAGTCATATTCTAATACTAGATGATGCCTGCAACGTGCGGGAACCGTACATTTTCCTGGGATAAAAAGTATCCAATGTCCTTTCCGGGACTCAAAGTATCTCCATACCAAATTTCAGCAAAATCGGTTCAGCGGTTTGAGCGTAAAGAGGTAACAGACAGACAGACAGACAGAAAGACTTTCGCATTTATAACATTAGTATGGATTTTCTAATATCAATCTATTAATTTTGAATACGGAGGAAATGGCGAAGGTGTTATAGAGGCACTTGTTCAGATCTGGATATAAGTCACTGGGTTGTGGGTTAGCCCTTTTATTTAACCCCCTTGTTAAAAAATATTTACAAAGCAAATTATACAAGGTCTGCTTATAAATTTGACATTTAGTAATCTTTCAGACAAAGACAAGTAGTTGTAAACATCTTTAATAGTAAGAGGGGAAAGATATAAGACGATATTTAAGTCAGGGTTAACTTTAACCGGGACTTATAACTTTCATCTGCGCTAGTGACTTTTATTAATTTGATATATTGTTATGTGACTAATTTTACATGATACTAATAAAAATATAAACACAGTGGTTAATATTTGCAATGCGTCAAATGGCAAGGTAACAGACAAAAACAGTAACAATATTGTATAAGTAGTCTGTTGTATATTTTTATTAGTAAGGAGTAAATGTTGCTTTACTTGTTATGTTAAATGTTTGGTGGTGGAAATGAATACATTACTATTTACTTCTTACTTTATTTACTTCTTCATGTGACTGTATATTTTAGATGTATATTTTGGATATACGGGTGCAAATAAATATAAAAAAGCGCGAGCGGTTTGCGAACCCTGTCGTTGCATCGACGCAACGTTGTGGTTGCGATGTGGTCGGTATCACACACGCGGTCGACAACAACTGCAACATGTGGTTCGTGTGAACAGTCCAGGCCATTTAGCCGAAACTTTTTCGTTTTCGCTTCGTTATAGAATCGCCGATCAAAATGTATGGAATTGACATAAAACGAGTCGAACGCCAACGTCATATTAACGAACGCTTATGTCAATTCCATACATTTTCATTGGCGATTCTATAACGAAGCGAAAACGAAAACATTTTGGCATACCCCCCAGTTCATTTACAATACGAAATATACGCCCGACTACGTGATGTGGTTGTGGACTGTGGTACGTGTGGGTTGGCCCTAAGCCCTAAAAAAATTTGGCCGGTAGGTTTAAAACTGCACCTGTATTTTGCTAAAAAGCTTTGTAAGTAAAATATTCTTTAAATTTAACTACTTCTGGACTTAAAGTTGAAAATACCTACTGTAAAAATATTAGAATATTTTTTAATCTGGTTACATAATATGATGTTAAATTGATTAATGTACTGTAAAATTTGTTATTCTATGTGTTTTTGGTTAAGGATTTTGGATTTGTTAGTCATCGCTTACACTTGAGTCTGGATTACACTTGCTTGTAGCAGTATCAGGGGATTCCATATCTATGGATCAGTACTGAACTGAAATGTTGTGAGTTATGAGCGATGGTAATCACTTTACATCAGGCGATGAATCCCATGAAATACAAAAAAAGTCCGATATCCAGTATTTGGCGGCGCCACTGTATCAATATAAATCGACAGTATGATGACTATTGAATTTAGTCTTGAGAATTTTCGCCTACATGTTTTTCTGTTTACTAGACACACCTGGGACCGTACCACGAAACCGTTTTAAGACTCAAACGAACGAGTCGTAATGCCGCGTCCCACTCTAACAAACGTGAATTAATGACGTTGTTATAGTAGGACGCGGCATTCCGTTTCGATCGTTTGAGTCTCAAAGCGGTTTCGTTGTAGGCCTTCAGAGACGTACTTTACTACGTGTGTATGACTCGTGTCATGTGGTGTTGCAGAGCCGCTGGAGTTGGAGCCGTTTCTGGCGCTGGAGCCGCCGATGTCCGCCACCGACTACGGCTTCTGCCTCGACCACGACGAGGGTCTGTCCGAGCTGTTTGACTTCGACTTCTAGTGTCGCGCCGCTGTGTGCGTACGCTGTGTTTGTGACGCGCTATTGCGAGCGTACGCGCTGCTGGTGTGCGTCGTGCGTCTACGTGTGCGTACACACGCCGTTGTATGCGTGCGGGCTTGTTGCGTGCGTCTACGTGTGCGTGTCGGTGACGCGCCGCAGCAAGGAGTCTGGGTTGCAATGTGCTAATGCATCGTCGTACAGATGTGCGGAACGTGCGCGCTAGTAACATGCGTCGGTATCGTTTATGGTACGCGACAGCAACATAAACTCATTTTTTAAAATTCGAAATGTGACTTTACACTAGGTCTAACCCCGTAAAGTTTATGCACAAAGACTGTACGTTATTAAATGTGAAAGTTAATTTACGTTAGTGCATTTCATTCAATTTTCATTGTTTTCATAGCGATGCAACAGTGTGAAAGAGACCGCATATCAAATTGTACCATGTATTTTGTTGTCTTATAGTCGTAAAGGTGTTTTCCGTTTGATAACAGTAGTGTAACGATGAGGTTAGTAGAAAGTGCGCTCGCAGTGTGCGGGTCGTTGTATATAGTATCGCTCAAATCACTGGAGGCTGGATGTGGGCCCGCTCTGTACATATTAATTTATAATGAACGGTGATATCTTAGCGGCCTTCGATTATAATTGTAAAGATAGTTTTAGCCCAGTAAACAGCCCACGTATTTTCGTCAGATCGTATTTTGTACAGTCACAGACAACAGATTCTCAATTGAAATGACCACAAGCGAACGCTGTTGCTTCATATATCTTGGAAAGACGGATACTGTAAGTGTAAATCGTAAATCGTTTTTTAAATGTAAATTTCATTAAAAGTGTAAATAATAATGCGTGATTTGACGCTCGTTTTGCATGCATGATTTGATTCGGAGATGTCACCTTACGTATCAGAGTATTGTGTGATCCATTTGGATCAATTGTATCATCCGATCAATCACGATAAAGTAACCAGTAGGTTTTGCAATATTCGGCTTCATATTTTGAGATATTTTATTGGTTACCCTTTATGTCATTTTTACTCTGGAAAAAGACATGCAATTAAAAAATACTGTTTTTTTCTTGGTTTGCGTCTCACTGACAAGATAACAAGACAATATCAATAACAAGTGCGTACGGCCATTCACCAAATATTTGGAACTATGTATTGTTGTAAATAAGATGGCTGAGGTGAGCGCGCCTCACGTCCGAGTAAAGTACAAAAGTATCAGGAATCAGTGTCACATTAGTTGTAAATATCGCGCGCATCTCATTGCTGCGGGCTCGCCTCAGCTATACACTTGCTGATTTTAATACCACCTCTGTGCATAATAATGTAGTAACCGTGGATAATTCTACCACACGATCTAGAATTTGGTCTACACCTGTTTTTAAATGTATTGGCATTTTAACATGAAACATAGAGGTGGTATTACAAATCTGTATTTTAGTGTACAGCACAAATTTCATTGTAAAAATATAAACGTAAGTGCATATCATATAAATTAAATGTCGGTAGAATGCACGTGGGTGTGTGAAGTGTACGCTCGTGCGTGCAGGTGTGCGTGCTACGTGCGTACGAGCGTACACGCTATTATGCGTGGAAAAGTACGTGTGTGAGCGAGAGTTGGCGCGGGGTGTAGACTGATATACTGGCGGGCTGGTTATTTATTATTGTTTTAACATTCAGTGGAACTGTCGCCGTTTACGATTAATAACAGATAAAATGTTACGACTATAAATATTTCTTCTTTAGTATGTCTCACTGGAGTCGAATACAACATTTGTATTATTGATTTTGTATGCTCTGTATGTATTTAATATTATAAAAATAGAAACGTAATTTTATTAGTTTTCTCCACTGCATCTCCATTCTCCAGTGTGATGTTCTAGAGCGGCTCTATCGGAGTTATGTTTATTTTTCCATTAATTTATTTTATTCAAAATAACAGCACTAGTTTCGCCAAAGACCCTGGTCACTTCTATTTCATTCGCGCGTTACAATAATTTTCAAATTCTGTTAGTATTGTTGCTGTGGAGCGCTTTATATTATATCATTATTGAATCAATTTTTAAATGAATTAATAGTTTGATATTGTTAATCATTAAGTTTTATGTTTTCGGTTCTATAAGTATTTCGAAATTTTGATTTAGCTTTTAAAACTCTCTATTTTATTTGAATAGCGTAGATTTGTGTATTCTAAGTTTTTATTTAAACATGACCTCTCTGATACAACTGACTCGGTTCCAGTTTGGACTATATTCAATCGCAGAAATTTAGATACGTTGAGCCCTTTATCTCCTGATTTTAACTTAAGTTTTGACAAAATACTGATTGGGGCCAATGGAACAGAAATAAGAAGTACAAATTAAACGAAAAATATATATACGACTTAAGTTGAAACTTCCATTGGTGTAATTTTACCGTCACACTGCATTCTGTTATTATTTTCCGACCTAATGCTGTAATTGTTATTTTTGCGGAGGTTATTATTTAAAAGCAATTTTATTTCAACTGTCCTATGGTACTGAGACACGTGTAATTAGTTATAACTGAGACACCTCATACATTACGCTTATAAAATAGATTGTATGTGCTGTGACACAGAACACGACTTAATATTTGACAGTGTAACAAATATCGTACGAGAGAAATATTTTTAAAACGAACGCTAGAATTTGATACCAATTTATATGATATGATGTCCAAAAGCAAAAGTGAAATTATTGTAAATTTTTGTAAATGTTTTACACTGTCAGATATTGTTAGACCGTAGAGTCCATAGACCACTTCGGGGCTCTAACGCTTTTGAAGTGAGCTGCCAGAGCTATCATTGTTTTAAAATCGATACAACGAGTTAGTGTATGCGTGTACCATCAGAGTTATTTATTCATAGCAAATGGTCTTTGGCTGGGGTTGGGCTCTGTAAAGTCGATGTAGGTCGTCGTCTGTCCACTGGACTTGAAATAACCCGACTAAATAATGCAAGCCCACTATCTGCCTATGAATAAATGTCTATGATAGTACATGTACAGTCCACAGGGTCCTAAGGTATTTACGCTCCGGACAATATTTGTTATATTTTATTAATCGAGATGTTTGTGGATTTCAATTGAATGTAAAATGAAATTGTTAATTACCTTCTCAATAGGTTCGATGCTTGTATCAGTAAAAATTTTAAACTCGGACGAAATTACATAGGACATTGACGTCCTGGCTAGATAAGCTTTCGTAATATCATATGGTGCTTTTGTTGTAACCGAGCAAAAGTTGTGTACTAAACATGAGATGTTATCTGTGATCTGTAATATAAAGAACAGTTTGTATCATTTTCGAGATTGTTTTGAGTTTTGTGTTAGGTCTTACAACTCGACAGCAGTGTAAAGATAGTTGAACACGTTTAGGCGTGCGGTTATGTGTGCGTGCTTGTAATAAGTTTTAGTTAGTGTGACAATGGCCCCTAGCCTATGAGACATTGTGTTATCACGTATTGTATTAGACCACACATGGCCGTGTTCTAAACACTGAACTATCTGGACTAGTGTTTCACTATATTATAACGTAAGGTTATGTGCACTCGAGAATTGCATGAGCTATGTTTCTATGTTACATTGAAGAGTTCAAACTCAAATTTCATTACCCCTTTTTTCAGTTTGTAGTATAGGTTTAGGATCTCAAAAAACGAATGAGGTGTTTTTGCTATAAAAGTAAAAGTTAGGCGAAGATTCAATTTTATCATATTTTATGTCGGTTTGCTTTCGCATAAACCGTGCCCTGGCACGACCACAGACTGTACTTATTTATATACAAACATACAAATATTGTAATACGAATGTAGAGATTATGTACCCCAACCGAATTATAGCCTCACAAACACGAGTTTTACTATTAAAATGTTCCTATACAGCGCTCGACCGGAGTACCGTAAGGTACTAATATAATATATTCTGTGACTCCGGTCACAGAAGACGGAGCTCCGGCTCCGAGTCTCGAATAAATCTTAAAACTACGCGGAGCTCGCGAGGATGTGATTTCGTTGTGGTACATGATTCGATTATTTATAACGAAGGCAGAATTTTGTAAAATTTTTGACGGCAAGTTTTTACGTAGCGATCCGTGTTTATAGTGAAGGTGCAATGTTATTTAGTGGTACGGAGTGCGGACGCCGTTGTTGTTGCGAGTCGGCCGGAAGACTGAGGTTGAATTATTCCAGTTGTGAATGGACGTGCGAGTTATTTGTTGATTGAATTTAAATATAAAGTCATATATATAGTTAGGTTATATTTTTTAATAAATATAATATTGAGATATGTAATATATTTGCTCGTTTCATTAACAGTTGGCCCTAGGAGCGTCCGCAGACTGCCACGCCTGCCTTCCTTCTCTGGGTTACTTACATTAATTCCTACAGTTTGGTTCATATTTAATTTACATTTCTATCTTAAAACAACAAAACAATAATCAGGCTGGTTTTATCGTTAAGCGTTTCGGCAGCGCCGCGCGTTTGAAGATGTATGGGAGTAGTAGAACTTGCGTTTCAAAGTCGCGCGCTTGAGCAGTGTCGTTCGTCCGTACGTTGTTACATCTTCGAACGCGCTCGCTCCAACGGCGCTGCCGAAACGCTTAACGATAAAACCAGCCTAACAAGTGGAATATTTGGTCAGTCTTTGATGAAGTTGTCGAGAGGGAATGACTTGAAGGAGTTGGTCATGATGTCAGTGAAGGCGGTACTGACCAGGTCGTTGATGAGCGGCCGGATGACCGCGAAGCCTGGCTTCCACGTCGAGTTGATGATGCCGTCCAACACTCGTTCTGGAATATAGTTTATTATGGGTTATGGTGATGTATGTCAATGTTATACAGGTGTAACAAAACTTAGTGATATACTTCAGGGAGTGTGTCTAGAGGTCACCGTGAAAGTAGCAGCGCTGAAAGAGTAAAGCTTTTT
Organism: Lysandra bellargus; assembly: GCA_905333045.1. Taxonomy (NCBI): domain Eukaryota; kingdom Metazoa; phylum Arthropoda; class Insecta; order Lepidoptera; family Lycaenidae; genus Lysandra; species Lysandra bellargus. Next base: position 8,264,598 of record HG995335.1, on the reverse strand, counting down.
TGTGATTTATATGGGCAAGCGCCCCAGCGTCAAGAGTTTACCCATACAAACGTTGAAAAAAAGTTTATCTTCTAACGCTGCTACTTTCACAGTGAAGTCAATCCATCCATCCATCCGCCATCCTTAGACGCTGTCTTCCAAGGATTAGTAGTTAAGGCCACATTATGCGCTTTCGTCTTCAATTTTCGTCATCTTCTTTCATTCAACTTTCGTTTTGGCGCATTCAATAATTGAATGCGTCAAAGAACGCAACGCCAACTGTCATTTTTAATAACAAAGCGAAAGTTTTAGATGGTCAGAGGGCATGCGTCGCGGGCCTGCCTCACGTTCGCTGTTGACTGCGCTATAACGCATGCCCTTAACGAACAGAAAAAGGCACAGTGTGGACAAAGCTATAGGACACTGCCACCCACGGGCCATGGCCTAGTGCTCCCTAGACGGTAATTCAGCATGACGTGCATCTACGTGACAGTATTAATTGTTGCATGACATGCCGATCGCGAAACGATCATGCGTGCAGGCAATGTACAACTATATAATGTGCATAATGCAATGATCTCTAAACTTATATAATGTGCATACATCTACGAATAATAAAAACTATAGTTTGTGCGTTATAAGATGATATGGGTGACAGTTCTCATATTCCTTGCTACGGATTTTTTTACAAGAAAACAAAAAAATCAAAAATATGTAATAAATTATATTCCATCTACAAAAACAAATGTTTCCTATAACTGTAAATGAATAAAAATGAAAATTTGCTAAATGCTACTTGTTGATATAAAATTACAAATATTAACAGTGAAATAGGAGTATGAAAATCGTCGTAGTAGAAGTAAACAGAGCCAAGCCACACATTTTGTGAAAATGAGTTGCTAATGCTATTCTACTCAGAATGAAATGGAGATCGTAGTGGTAAAGAGAGCTAAGCGATAGCGAGACTAGAAGTAGGATTTTTCAATAAGTAATTGTAAAGGGACGTTAACTGAAACTCCATATAAACTTTTTAAAAGGTAAATACAATTAGGCGTCATAGTGAACTAAGTCTAGCCCCATAAATACCGTTCGCCGCCAAAGCAAAGCAAAGAAATTATGTTCCTCAGTTGTAGTAGTAAAAGGAGCCAAGCGTCATGATTACTATTTATCGATTAATAATTTGACACCCGGTACGGTACAATGCTAACCAAATTGTATGGCTTAGCTTTGTTTTGTCCCTTGTATGTTTAATAAAGATATTTTTATTTTTATTTCTTAATTTATTTTAAATAATAAATAACAAATCATAAAAAATCGGCCAAGTGCGAGTCGGACTCGCGCACGAAGGGTTCCGTACCGTTATAGAACAAAAATAGGCCAAAAATTTTGTTTTTTGTATGGGAGCCCCCCTTAATTTTTTTATTTTATTATTATTATATTATTATTAATTATTAAAGTAGACATGTAATTAAGGCTTTTGTGAAAATATCAAGTGCCTAGTTACCTGTTGCAATTATTGATATCGAGCAAAAAAGCGTTTGTTGTGTCATAAATATTAATTTTATTTTGTTTTTAGGATTTGTTATTATAGCGGCAACAGAAATATACAATCTGTGATAATTCCAGCAGCCTAGCTATAGTGGTTCTTGAGATACAGCCTGGAGACAGACAGACAGACGGACAGACAACGAAGTCTTAGTAATAGGGTCCCGTTTTTACCCTTTGGGTACGGAACCCTAAAAACAATAAAAAACAAGAACAGTCTTAGGTTGACAAGCGTAGGTCAAAGTTTTACGTTTTTTTAAGGTAGGACTTTTACGAAGATAGTTTTGCCGGGAACATGAAAGATTGACGTGTGTTTTTTTTTGTATGTCTAGTCTCTGGTATTAGTTTCCTAAAATTGTGATAATTTGGGTTTTTAATGTGTAATATTGGTAGTATATTAACCATTACCTAGATGTTAGTTATCATGCACTAGTGTAGGCATAAGGCTAGTGATAAAACTTCCAGAAACATGCCTTTTGTGTTTCTTCCTATACTCCATGGAATGATTCAGCAAAGCGTTTACCACTTCTCTGAATCGACCGACTTCAATTGATCCTTGACTCAGTCAAGGGTTCAAGTCGATTAGTCTATTCAAAGTCTAAGTAAAAGTCAGTGCAGTCAATTTGACTGAAATGACTTCAACTTAGACTTTGACTAGACTTTGGATTTTGCCAAATAGAAAATCAATGCTAAAAATTGTTACAATAACATTGTTTTCACGACATTTACTGGACACTGGCCATGGTTATACAAGGTGTAACAAAACTAAGTGATAAATACTATTGGGTGTTTTTTTTTAAAGAAGGCAGGTCGTTATAGTCCTGACGTCACTGCAACCCATGAGGATCTATTGTGACTCCTTCGCACTAGAGAATCATCCCCAATGCAAACCAAGGTGCATGTTCCTGCTCTGTAGTAGAGCAGGACAGTCGAGGAGAAGGTGAATGGGTGTTTCATCCTCCTCCTCACAGAATCTGCAAGTCATCGTTATGCTACAAATACCCATTCTGTTTAGGTGTTTGTTGAGCTTGCAGTGCCCAGTTAGGCTTCTGGTAAGGATTCTTAATTGGTTCCTACCCAAGGTGAGCACTAATTCTGATAGTTTCTTGTTGAAGCCAGGAACTAGTGCCTTGGAGTGTTCAAGGCCAGGGGTCTCAGCCCATTGCTTCCTGCATAGTCTGTGACCCCATTCCTTGAGCACTTGCTTTGTGATACTGGGAGTTATACCACATACTGGTTCTGTGCCATATATGAGACTCTCGGCCCCAAGCCTAGCTAGTTTGTCAGCGGTTTCATTGCCGGGGACGTTACTGTGGCTCGGGACCCATACTAGGCGGATGTTGTTGTTCCTTCCCAGCATGTTTAACGTCTCAATGGATTCCAGAACTAATTTGGACGAGACTTCTGCGGCAGTCAGTGCTTTAAGTGCAGCTTGACTATCGGAGAAGATTTTATTAACTAGGGCCATCTCCAGGCTTTCTAGTGAACAACCGAGGATAGCGAAGACTTCAGCCTGAAACACGGTCGCAAACTCCCACAAACAGGCGTATTTGCCCCTTGGTGGCCTGCCTCCGTAGAATCCGGCTCCCGCACGGTTGTCTTTCCTTGATCCATCCGTGAACCAAACTATGTCGCTAGAGCGGACATCGATTGGAATTTTCCTTTCCCAGTCCTCCCTGGAAGGTATAAAAACCTGGTGTAGCTTCGAAAAGCTATGCACCTTGATCATGGCATCTGATGGCATGGCCATGACAGGTGATTCACTTAGAGACTGTTCCAGCTGTCGAAATGGGGTGGAAACCCAATTCGTCCTGCCCGCCGTCTTGGCCTTGAGAGCCACCTTTTTGGCCTCCATGTGAACAAGCAGAGGAAGCGGAGTTAAGTTGATCAGGGCCTCGAGGGAAGCGGTGGGTGTTGACGAGGGTGCACCCGTGATTATTAGACATGCCAGTCTCTGTACGCTGTTTAGACTTTTATTACAGTTTACTTGTCCAGCCTTTTTATGCCACACTACGCAGCCATATATGGTAATCGGTCTCACTACGGCTGTATATAGTCATAGCATTGCCTTCGGCCGAATACCCCATTTAGAGCTGACAAGCTTCCAACAGGAACCCAGAGCACATCTAGCCTTTTTTTAATATTATACTCGATGTGCTTATTCCAAGTGAGTCCTTTGTCTAGGATTACTCCTAGATATTTGACATCACCCACAAACTTAATAGTTTTCCCGAAGAGGTCCAGTCCCTCCAACTTCCTCTTTTTGGTGAAAGGTATCAAGACCGTCTTATCAGCGTTCACTGTTACCTTGACCCTTTGGCACCAATCCTCGACGACTCTTAGTGCTGACTGCATCAACCCAGCGACCACCGATGCCCATTTTCCCACCACCATAATCGCCAGGTCGTCAGCGTACCCTTGAGCGTAGTAACCTATGAGGTTCAGTTCCCTTAGTAGCTCATCCACTACCAGGGACCATAAATGATTCCAGGGGTGACAGCACACCTCCTTGTGGGCAACCTTGTGTCAGCCTGATTTTGAGTGTCAGGTCCATAATAGTCAATGAGGCTACCCTGTTGTCGAGCGTGGCTTTGATCCATCTAGTAGTTGGATCTATATTCTTTGAAGCCAGGCCATTAGTGATAGAGCTGGTTGAAGTGTTGTCGAATGCGCCTTCAATATCAAGGAAGATACATAACGCAATCTCTTTATCTTCAATTGCTCTATAAATCCGATCTACCAAGTCCATTAGGGCCGTCTCGGTAGATTTGCCTTTTTGGTAACATTTGTTGGAATATCTGTTTTTTTTCTCGCGATTTCCGAGTTAATCCCATGACGAAAGTTACTCAGTATGTCAGGTACATTGACCTGCCGACAGGAAGTTCACTGATAAACTTCCAGTTTCCACCCTGTATATCTTTAAGGTACGTTGAAACCTATAATAATGCTTATGCATTATAGGTTTCAACGTACGGAGATACCCCACATATCTTTGTTTTGCTCCACAATCTCTGCTTACACGATTGAACCATTTCTCAGTAGTAAACAGAGGTTAAATGGTTTAATCCTTAATAACTATAAAACTACAAATTATAGCATTTAAAATTCATAATATCCCATTAGAATACATACATTACTACAACATGTAAAATTTTTGTGAGGATGTGGTATGTAGTTTGAAAGATATAACTAAAAACATGTAAATTCTCGAGACTTCAAAACTTTGTTCGCTAATATCTCGGAATGCTGTGTGTGTGGCTCGTCTCTGTTTACTTCTACTACGACGAAATTATTGATACGAAAATATTTGAAAAATGTCAGATGCATGAAACGGAACTTTTGCCGATAGAGATTGACACTGAAATGATTGACTTGAATCGAAATCAAATCGATAAAAAGTGCGGCCATCTTAAATCGCTAGCGCCACTTTGAAACGTCAGTACGAAATCGATAATTTCGATTGCAATTCCTTTACGAATTGATTCGATATTTTTAAATTATCGATTAAAATTTTTAGGTAACTTCCCTACTATTGTCAATTATAATGTGTCACCCATATCATCTTAAAACGCACAAACTATAATACATGAACTTGTCAATGTATAGTCTGTCAAAAAAGTAAAGAAATTAAAAAGTGGCAACATCGTAGTGTCATCCCTTTTTCCTTAGATTGATTTGAAAGGGATGACACTACGATGTTGCCACTTTTCAATTTCTTCACTTTTTTGACAGACTATACAGCACGTAGTTTGTACACACATTAATCAATACCATAAACGATCGTGCGTGCATGGCAGCACGTAACACATGTTGCTGAATTATCGTCTACCTTATGCTTACCCATGACGCTCCTCCCCCGCAGCAGGTTGCCGACGTGTATCTCCATATCTCCGATGTGGTCTATCTCGACGTGCACGTCCAGGCCGGCGCCGTTCCGCTTGATGCGCGTGGTCTGCGAGTAGTCCCGCAGAGTCAGGTTCCAGTGCCCGGACCGCGCCACGCCCAGGAATAGCGCGTCACCCTGATGTGATACAAATTATTATTAATTTGAAAATCTTTCCGAAGCACAGATACCGGTAGTTGTGGTAACTGGTAAGAGTAAAATTATAATGTGTGTAAGAAATGTTCTGACTTCTGGATATAAAATCAGTATTTTTCAACATATTGTTATGAAAAAATAGTGGCTCTTTATGTACTATTAGAGAAATTGATTCCTAGGCAGATGGCGCACCTAAGTAATTTGGTCGCGTTTAGTTTCGTCCGTCTGTCTGTCCGTCTGTCTGTCTGTCCGCGGTTTTGCTTAGAGACTATAGGACCTACAAAGCTGTAATTTGGCATGAATGCACATATTAGTGATGTCGACAAAATGGTACATAAAATCTTAAAAAATAGATTTTTTATGGTAAGTACCTCCCCTACACACCAAGCGGAGATGAAAATTTTTTTCGCGACCACCCCATCTTATGGGGTGTCAACTGTCATTGGTAATTTTTTAATAATATATATTATATATATTATAAGTATTCATAGATCATTTTCCGATTTAGGGATTCGTTTGTGAAATATTAAATTTTAAAGTGGGAAAAAAATCGTTAAAAGTCCAGTGTCCCTTCTACCAGCTAAACGGTTGCTTCTGAAAATGTGAAAAAATTCACGGTAGGAAATATGCTGAATTTAAAACTATCGCGGCTAAGAAGACTTCATAGTCCATTGAAATGTTATATTTGCTTTGCATTTATTAGAGGACGCAATTTTATTTTTGGAATATGTTGGGAGGCTCAATAGAAGCTTAACTTCAAGTTTCTGGGGTTGCCACTCTTGTCCCCCAGTCGCCATCTTGAAAAAAGGGGTGACAACACTATTTTCGTGATATCTCAGAATCTATACGTCTTACAAAAAATTTGTAAGAACATAATTTGTTGCAAATTATTTTGCCTACAAATATGTTTATATAACTTTTTACCCTAAATTAAAAATTTAAAAAGTTATAAGCAAAAAAGTGAATTTTTTTAGAAGGTTTATAAATTAATTTATTATTTTATTAATAATTAATTTGAAATACCTTAGACCAACCTTGTAGATGATCTTTTGAGAAAAAGATCCCCCGGTCCCATGAAATTAATTTTCTGCAGAAACAAAGGAAACTGTGGAACCATGTGTGGCTGCAGAAAAGCAGGCCTGTAATGCTTTATAGTATAGTAGGCATGTGCAGACTAGTATAGTAGGCATACTATGATATAGTTTGCAATTTGCATATATTTATGTAGTGTAGTAGGCATACTGCATACTGTGGCTGCAGAAAAGCAGGTCTGAAAAGCTTTACAAAATAGTAGGCATACTGTAGAGCATTTTAGGTCTGCTTTTCTTCAGGCACGCATGCCTTCACAGTTTCCTTTGCATCTGCAGAAAATTAATTTCATGAGATCGGGGGGATTGGGGGATCTTTTTCTCAAAAGATCAGTAACAAGGTTGTAAGGTAATTTTTTTGTAAAATGTATTAAACAAAGTTAAAGAGCGATAATAAACCTTTAAAAAAATTATCACTTTTTTGCTTATAACTTTTTAAATTTTTCAAATCAAAAAAAAAAAAAATCAAAATTATATAAACATATTTGTAGGCAAAATAATTTGCAACAAATTATGTTCTTAAAAATTTTCTGTAAGACTTATAGTTTCCGAAATATCACGAAAATAGTGTTGTCACCCCTTTTTTCAAGATGGCGGCCGGGGGACAAAGGCGGCGACCCCACAAACTTGAGGTTAAGCTTCTATTGAGCCCCCCAACATATTCCGAAAATAAAATTGTGTCCTCTAATAAATGCAATATTCGGTCCTAAAATTGTAACATTTCAATGGAAATTATTGAGTAACAGTCGATCAACTAAAAAAAATGTATTCGGCGAAGTATATAAAGGAACTTTTCGATCAAATTCCTTTGATAGTAACCGAGATGATGTTGTTAGTAGTGTAAAACACGTTATAAATGCAGTGCCGTAAACAGCCTTTTTTGCGCCCTGTGCGAGCTTCTATAACTGCGCCCTTCACGTTCCACTCAATGCATTTGGGTATAATATGATGAAAGTATGTAAATCGCCAGATTGTAGTTTGTGTCACAGGCGGGAAGATGTTTACCATGCTTTGGTGGAGTGTGCCCGGGTGGAGTCAGAGAGGCGCAGGTTTGAGGCTGATGTGAGGGTGGCGCTGACGCAGCTCGGTTGCGTGAGCGCCATTCTCGCTCAGCCTAAAGATCCTGTTTGCTGGGGGCTAGTAAATTTGTATTTATATTTTACTAAGTGTAGATCTGATTAGTACCTCCTTGTAAATCATTAGTCATTACGCATGAGAATTTTGTAATTTTGATTTTTATGAGGCTGGCATTGTCGGTTTCGACACAAGCCTTTTAAATAAAGAAAAAAAAAACTGCGCCCTTGTTTTTTAGATATTATAGGTACCCAGAGAAATGTATGTATAGGCCTCCCTGGTCTAGCCATTCTTGCGCCCCAGAGAGTCTGCGCCCTGTGCCTGGGCACCGGTGGCACCGCTCTATTTGCGGCACTGTATAAATGTACATTCAATGACAAAAAAAAAAAAAAACATTTTTAAAAACTAGCGGTACTTTTACTATGGCGGTACTACGGTACTTACCCTATATTGCGCGTGGCCCGCCGCCCGACACGCCCTTGGACGGTTTTTAACAAACTATATAAGTAACAAATTATTTTTAACAAAAAATTAAAACCGACTTCCAAGGTAAAAATAATAAGTTTTAATATGAACTAAAAAGTATTAAATAATTCTTACTCCTTAATAGTGCCTCTTTCAGAATTCGTCTAAATCTCAACTACTTCTGTACATACTATAGCTTCATTACTTTGAAGTCGGTACCAGTCCCAAAAGTTTCATATATTCTGACATTGACTGATTAACTCACGATTAAATTAGCTGGTTTTAATTTTTTGTTAAAAATAATAATTTCACTCTTTTTAGTTATTTATCGGTAAACATAAGCTGTCAGTTGTAGATATATAGGATTTAGGTATGAAACTATCACAACTACTATACTCAGGCAGTTTTCAAAAAAGTTTTATGCTATGTCTCAAAAGCCATGAGCCATACCCTACTTTAAATATACAGACCTGTCATGAAATGGCTACTATAACACGTCGTTATTTATTACTTATTTACTATAATATTATTACTGAATTATCATGAATAGAATTTGCATAATAGCATACTTTCAGTTCTTAAAACAACGATGAAACCCCCAAACTTTCATATGAAAACTTATTATCTGAGTTCACTACCACTTTAGAATTTCTTAAAGTCCTCCAAGCATATCCCTGTGCTAAGTACTCACACTCTCTACAGTTTTGCTCGATAGTTTTACTCGACGTCGAGCAAAAACCACTGTGTGGACCGCAAAACTCACAGCTCGAAGGCTCGCATCGAGCCAGTTTGAAGGCTCGAATCGAGCCAGCTTGACAAATTTTTTGACACTAGTTTTTATTATTCGTAGAGCCTAATTTCCTTCGAACTGGAGTAAAACTATCGAGCAATGCTGAATGTGTGGACGAAAGCCCGAGCCGTGGTTTTCACTATACGTGATTGCTCGACCCAGCAAAACCGTATGTGAGTACTTACACGAGTTCATCAAGCAATGCTGAAATGTTCCAACGCCTATCTCTGAAGGCTCTAGAGTTCTGGTTCAGTGACTTTCGTTGTATGGGTCTAAACACACTAGGTTGAATTACGCCGGCGTAAATTCCGCCGCGTTTAAATTGCATACAAAATACGGACCGAACGCACGAACGCGAGGGGTGACACACTATGTATGTCGTATTTTGTATGCGTTTGACATTTGCGGCGGAAACTACGCCGACGTAATTCAGCCTAGTAAACTTCCGCATGTAAACTCATCAGCTCAACATAATAAAATATTATGCTTTAACTACCTTAAGCTACAATAATATAACTATATATTTTGTCCCAATCAAGGAGTTTCCTAGATCAAATTACCAACTTGGTAACCACAACAACAAGTTTAAATCATTTACTTTGTAACAACATTGATACAATTTTCAAAATCACTCGACAAACTCGAGTCTCGATCGAAAATACTAATAAGTACCAATAATAGGGTCGTAACTCATAACGATGCATCGTGTGATGGTACTGATAATTATGATGATGATGATGATGAATGTAATTTGCATAGTAGCATATGCTTTCAGTTCTTAAAACATCGCCGAAAGTCCCAAACTTGTATCTATAAGGAATCCGGAGTTCTCTTAGTATCTTCGGAACCATAGCATGCCTTGGTGTAAAATCTTACTTTTTGGTAGCATATGCCTAGGATCCTTCACATAAAATCAAAATCACTATATGTTTCCATATAAATTTTGAGGAGTTCCCTCGATTACTCATGGATCCCATCATCAGGTCACCACTTTTGTGAACATGGTACCAAATTGGAGTTGAACCTTATACAACAAAAGAAAAAATTTGAAAATCGGTTCACAAATGGCGGAGTAATCGTTGAACATACACAAATAAAAAATAAAAAAAAATCCACAGCCGAACATATAACCTCCTCCTTATTTTGGAAGTCGGATCGTCGTTGAATTCCATATTGCCGAGAGCTACTAGAATGTCTGCACTCAATGTCTAGCGTCTCGTCTGTCAACTGATTACTGAACCTTGTTATTTCTAAAATAAACGTATTAGTAGGGGAGGAGAGGGTGCTGTTTGTGTAGTCAAACGAGCGTCATGGAGATAGATTTTTTACATTAGGTAAAACTGATAAAAAATAATAAGAGCGTTTTTTTATTTTAGCGGTGGGTCCAGAAACTACAGCCATTTAAAATTTATAATATATTAAAATTCTATACCATGTTAACTAGACACATGTCGGAAGCCTGTACAAGCTTAATCTGACACGCTCGAGCTAGTCCAGAAATCCTCTCTTCACCTCCCCAACTATATGCGTGTGATCCAGTGTTGCCATTTGTACGGTAATTGCCGTTTCGTACGGCATTCAGGCTCTTTTAAGACGAATTGTACGGTATACGGCAGAGTAGTCATTGCCGTACGCTTAAATACGGCAATCGTAGCATTAGGAAGCTTAACCGGGTGTTGTCAAATAAGGAAAAGATATGACTTTTCTGACGTATTACTGCAGAAGTTATCGATATTCTCGCCAAAAAATGCAGTTTCAGCCACATGCAAATGCCGATTCAGAAAGAATCTTCAGCGCGGTGAACTTAATTAAAACAAAACAAAGAAACCGCCTCTTAACATCTACTATAAATGCGACATTATTAGCCAAACAGTACATTTCCAGAAAATATTCGAATTGTACGAAGTTTAAGCCAACTTCCGAAATGATAGCGAAAATAAAAAAAACATCTGATTACGAAAAAGATGCCACTGAAGATGCCTTTCTAGGTAACATTGTGGATATGATTGGAGGAGAGGAGTGATCTGTGGTGCCTTTTCAATCAAATCTACAGGTTCAGTGAGATTTTTTCATAAACCGAAGATTTTTTTATTTGTTTGACTAGAGTTTCATGTATACATTTTCCTTTTTCATGTAAAAATAAAATGAAAAATGTACGGCAAGTTTTGTTTCAATACGGTAATTTCATCTCTTGCGTACGGCAACCCTACAAATGACCAGCGGCAACACTGGTGTGATCTGTGATGTACGTACGGAATCTCGAATGGATATTTCGAAACGAGATTTCTTTTCGGGATTCCGTATACGCGTATGTATGTGTAATGTGGCCGCCCTAATGTCAAACCAAAGGTCAAATCCCACCGATCACAGCTAACATTGAATTGACATAAGCCGACCACATGACGTAGGTCCGTCAACTGCCTAGGAATCAGTTTCCTCGATGGTACCTTTGCCTTTTTATCATGTAGGTATGTTTGTTAATATTCTCCTAAGATATATCAATCTTTATTGTAAGATTATAATGAAATAGTGCTCTCAGAGGGGACCAAAGGGGGATCAGTATTTTTCAACCTGTGGCTTGCGACCCAAGCCACAGGTTGAAAAATACTGATATAAAATATGATGGCTATTGGCTAAACTTAATTGAATTCTACGTAATATGACGGAAATACATGTAATATTAAGGGAGTTGTCAAATAATGTATACCTCCCCCGGTAGCTACCCCGATTAAACTTCACCTACGTCTGTTAGTGTTAACAGCTTGTTAAAATATCATGTCTTCTTTTTCATTCATAGTGTTACCTTTAACAGTCGTTGGTGAAATTGGGCCTAATGTATTTTGCGTACCTTAAATTCGTAGTCTCCTTCCAGCCATTTCTCAGGAAAGTATTGCGAGTAAATTATTCTCTCGTTTGCCCAATCTGTTCTGAAAAATATAAAATTACTATCATGACTAAAAAACTCTACCTATAGGTAAAGACGAGGAGGCTAAATCCCGCCGAACTGCGCTGGTTCTGCTTGGCCGGATAAGGAACACAGCCACTGCTCTGGCTGGAGATCCCCCGTGGGAACTCGTGGCTATGGTGCTCGCCGAGGTGCGTCTCTTTGTTTCACAGAGGAGGTCATTTTTCGGTGAGTCACCGAATTGGGAGGAGCTCTCGCGGGTGCGAAAGCTGTGGCAAGAGTGGTTGCTATGAAGGTGGGGCGAGGATCTGGCGCAGACCCGGTACGGAAAACGTACCGCCGACGCTCTGCGCCCAGTTCTTGAGGCGTGGATGCACCGCAAGAAGAAACCCCTCACCTTCCGCCTTACACAGGTGCTCACCGGGCACGGGTGCTTCGGTGAGTACCTGCGTAGGGTTGCCAGGAGAGAGCCAACGCCAGCCTGCCATGAATGTGGCGCTGCGGAGGACACGGCCTAGCATACCCTTGAGGTGTGCGATCGTTGGGCCGTGCAGAGCCACGATCTCGTGGCAGTGCTGGGTGGAGACCTCTCGCTCCCGAGCACGGTACGCTGCATGCTCGAGAGTGATGAGGCCTGGCAGGCGGCGGTTTCTTTCTGTGAAACCATCCTTTCACAGAAAGAGACCGCATAGCGGAACAGAGAGGATGATCCATTCCTGTTCCGCTCCGCCGGCGTAGGACGGGAGTGTGAAAGCGTCGCTATGCGAACCTCCAATAACTTCCGTCCCACGGGGCTCCGGGTCAGGATGAGAATCTGCTCGGCTTAGTAAGTCCTGGCGCCGAGGGGAACGCTTTGGTTTGCCTAAGCGTTCCCTAACTTGGTGGAAGTCCGGTCCCTTATGAGGTAGACCGGCCGGTCGTGGAGGGAGTCCTGTGTTAGAAAGATCCCGGATATCCCTCAAGGGAAACCGCAGGTGGTTTTAGTGAGTAAACCCGAAGTCGGGAGTCCCACATACCCCCGGGGTGCTTCAGCAGATTAGAAACACACATGCAAACACATTTGACGTAGAATTAGGAAGAATTTATCTTCTCAGCTTTAAGACAGACAGACAGAATTAGAATATATTTTTATATTAGTTACATTCATACATCATGAACATTGATATTCTACGAATCAACACTTACTTATATTTAGTAACGGTGGAATTCGACCAGCCCCGCTCGTACGTATCGAGGAGTGTCAGAGTGTAGCCCATCCCGAATATGGACCGCTGCTGTCTCACCTCCTTCGCGTAATGCGGGTCGAAAGGCGCCACGCCATATTCAGGTATTCCTGGAGCCAGACAATTGATTTATTTCAGGACCTACCCCCTTTAGCATGGCCACAGTAGAAATGCGAAAGAATAGAAACACTGTAGAGATAAACTAAAGGTACCGATCTTTACCGCGTCTAGCCGCGACCGACAAAGATTCAAATAAAATGCCACTTTATGACATATACCAGGGGTTCCCAATCTTTTTCAACCTGCGGTTCAGTTACACGCTAATTATTTTGTCACGGCACCCTACTCTACCTAGTTATTATAGAAACAGATATACTTATAGTTAGTTAGTAGGTATGCATGTCTTTTTATTTTTTAATTTTTTTTCTGTCTTTATGGTTGTGTGCTTTGTTTTATTGTGGTGTACTGTGAACTTTGTTGAATAAATGTCTATTATTATTATTATTATTATATAAAGAAATACCTTTAATGATTATAGTTAGGTTAAGCAGGTAAATAGTAATAAACAAATATTTAATCATGTACCTGTTTTACATAATTAATATTATAATTTGATTTTATAATATGTGTGGTTTCGGATAATGATGGAGGATCGACTCGCGGCGCCCCTCTTGCCTTTCCACGGCGCAGCAGGGCGCCGCGGCGCACAGTTTGGGAACCCCTGACATAGACTATAGTCTATGTAGTAGGTAAAGATAGGCGAGCGGTACCTTTAGATTATCTCTACAGTGTTTCTATTCTTTCGCATTTCTACTGTGGCCATGCTAAATGGGCTGGTAGCTACCAAGAATAGAGTAATTAGTGTACAGTGATACTAGATAGTCTACTCGGTGTAGATAAAGTTGGATTCAGTGTCTATTTATTTAGGTAGGTCTATCTTATCAATTAGGTATCATCGAGGAAATTGATTCCTAAGCAGTTGATGGACCTACTACCTATTATTCAATATTAGCTGTGATCGGTCGGCTGGGTTCGACTTAACGCGACCAAAATACATAGGTCCGCCATCTGCCTAGGAATCAATTTCTCTGATAGCACATAATATTCTCTAGTTTTACCTTTTTTAAAATAGTGCCGCACTTTATTTAAAGCCCGTTTCACACAGCCGTCAAATTCTGGCGACGACTTTTTGCATTTTGCAAAAATGTTCTCTGCAAAAAAACAATCAGTAAATTTTTTATAAAGTTGTTCAAAATCTCAAAAGACAGATCAAATAGTTCAATCTATTATTAGGATTTAGGGGAAAAATGTGAGAAATTACTACTACTACAACAAAATCCATACTTCCATACAAATATTATAAATGCGAAACTGTGTCTGTCTGTCTGTTACCTCTTCACGTTCAAACCGCTGAACCGATTTTGCTGAAATTTGGCATGGAGATACTTTGAGTCCCGAGAAAGGATATAGGATAGTTTTTGTCCCGGAAAAATGTATGGTTCCCGCGCGATAAACGAGTTTTGGCGCAACGGAGTTGCGGGCATCAACTAGTATTATCTAAATAAGTAATATAAATATTAATACTTAGATAACATTTGCTAGACAACTTAGTATCTATTTACCTAGTACATACGTAATTAATTAGGCGTTTCGGTAAGTTATTACTTTATTAGTACAGCATTAAAATTAATTTTTAAAACTTGTTGCACAATTCAAAATCATTTTGACACGGTCAGTGATATTTTGTTTCATAATCTCAACACATTCTCTTCCAATAAATAAATACGGTAAGGTAACATAAGGACCCTGAGCCACGTAAGGCCAATCTAACGGGAAAAATATGCTTGTTATTCGTTTATTAACAAAATAAATTAAGGAAACATATTATCAAGTAATGCTCTGTTTTATTAGGTATCATATTATAAAATCACTTTTTAAGGCGGGCATAAACCCCAATTTGTTATTCCGTGACTCCCGGTTTACCTAGTTCCAATATAATAACGAAATTTAAAAAATATGAGATATAAAGCACAATATTTAAAAGACTTTAAACCATAAACATTTTTATGAAACGTAATACTTTGGCTGTAATTAATTTACAAACTCACCTCTGACAAAAATCTAATTCATCGAAATATAAGTATTAACTAGGATAATTATACATTTTATTTGAATAAATTGTTTGTAAATCTATATTAAAATATCCTGAACCGAACAATTTTGTTTCTTAATATTTATTTCCAAAGATATTTTTATAAAACATGAAAAATAGAGAAGATCCGCCCCTAGTAACTACAGTTTTATGCTAAGCTAAAATGAATCTTATTGCGATGCGTATACGCTTGGTCTTTGGTTGTGTGCAAGGTTATCGTTTTAGATTGAGATTGATCCCTGCCTTAAGTTCAATAAGTGCTTATTAAGGCTAGGTGCCTTAATAAGCACTTATTGAACTTAAGTTTTGTTAAGCTCTTCCAAATGGCCTTGCAAGGAACACGGCTCCAAACAAGGCCAATATTATACATCAGTCGTTAAACTTAAAAATATAGTTTTAACAATACATATATCCACTTTTACTTAAACTAGATAATAAGCTCTATCATTTAAGCGAAACAATTTTTTATCTATATTTTTATCATTTATAAAGAATTCAACGAACATGACTTGAACACTATCGTATAACTAAGAATATAATGTTGGAAATTATTTAAAAATAATACTTAATGAGTATCATATTGACATAAAATAACTAGTCAACGTGTTTTGTAATAAAATGAAACAATATTTTTTTTCCAAAACGGCCTTCTTAGGGGTTCGTTCCTTGCAAGGCCAAAATGTTCCTAAGAAGGCCAAACTAACAATTAAGTATCATAATACACACTTATTTAATAACTTATTGTCATACTTATTGACTAAGTATGACTTTTTCATGTTAATTACAATAAAATAATAGTTAGAAACTACAGACTACTCTAATTATTATGAAAACTAATCATGGCACCCGTAGATATGCTGTACCCTAGGGTTGCCAACCTAAAATTTAAAAACCAGCAGGCGTAGCATGGTCACCATAGAAAAGGTTTCTTTCTATGGAAGTATAGACAAATTGACAGTTAGACAATGGAAATTCGTCATTTTGTCTATAAAATCTGTATTCTGTAGTATGTCGATTCTTCCCCATGTCTACAGTTGTTACGCTAGCCCTGCTGGTTTGAAGTTACAAAAACCAGGACAATTTCGACCAAAAATAGGAGTCAGGACACAAGACTATAGTAGAATAGTAGAGTTATCTAGTGACAAAAGACACTAAGGCTTAGGAAATTAAAATAATAATGTCTTTTAATCAATAAAACAATATAAATAGTTAGTTAAAACTATTTATCTTATAAAACAATTTTGTTTACAACAAAATTTTGAATTTGGATAATTTGTAGTGAACCCAAGATGCTATCTAAAAACTATCCAGGACGTCCCAGGACACTAAGAAAACTAGGACATATTGTGGGAAAACAGGACGGTTGGCAACCCTACTGTACCCTATACAAGATATCTGAGTGTGAAATTATTATGCAATATAATTTCGTGCCCACTCTCCTTGAACAAGACGTAAACATTGCAATGTGGGTAAATACTAAACAATGTTAGCCTGAACGACGGCGCAGTGCACTTAACAGAACTTAACGTAGTATCTACTCGGGTATACATTTATTTTACGCCTCTGTGGTTCTAACTAGAGCTCCCCAGTTGAGTCAGCCATTCCTACTCAGATGTTTAAATGAGAGTAATCAGTGGTTTAGAGCGTGGCTCTTGACTCGGGGGTCGTGGGTTCGATTTCCGCTTTGGCAATATATTATTTCCAAGTTTGGTTAGGACAATGCACGCTGATCACCTGATTGTCTGACAAGTAAGATGATCCATGCGTCGGATGGGCATGTAAAAAGTCGGTCCTGCGCCTGACCTCTCGCCAGTCGTGTCGGTCGTCTGTCCGAGGGTTATGAGAGTAAAAGGAAAAGAGAGTGCTCTTGTGTACAGTGTGTACTGCGCACACGCTTGGGCACTATCAAATTAGCTACAATTATGTTTTAGGGTTCGGTATCCAAAGGGTAAAAACGGGACCATATTACTGAAACTTCACAATGTCTTTCCGTCTGTCTCCAGGCTGTAACTCAAAAATTGCTATAGCTAGTTTAATATTCTGTTTAATTTAACAGCTAATAAAATTGGCAAATAAATATAAAAAAGCACCATTTCGGATAGGTAATTGTTCGTTTTTCGTTCTAAGTTTTCGCTATCGGCCATAATTTTGGTCGAAGCCTGCAAATCATGACCTATCGCCAAAGCTTGCACAAATTGTTATGATTATTTTTAGCCGAAGGAGGCCGAAGCCGTAATTTCAGTCGGGCAGTACATAAAAGTAATTTAGTCGACATAAAACATACGTTTGTAATTCGTTACAAACGTATTTTTACACGTCGCGTCGTTACATCACACCCGCATCTTCATAAACAACAAGGAAGCAGCACTTACGTAAACCCGACTGACCGGTGCAAAGGTGCCAAAGAGCACAGCCTTTTGTAAGGGTAGCCCCGGGTATTGACCAGCACACGACATGGTCGTTACTTGCTGACTATTCTTATTGTCTGGTCCTTCGAGCCGGATGAAGAAGAACGTGCTGCTTGATAACCAGGAAGAAAAAGCCCTTCAAGGTCGAAGAATAGTCAGCAAGTTTTCGTCGGAAGAATAAGAAAAACGAAGTAATTGCCAGTGCCAGTTTACCAAGTCGAAGAGGTTTGACATGTACAACGCGAACGTCTAGCGTTGTAAGTTTGTAACATTGAATCCACGCATCGTCGGCGTGTTGATTCCGTCGAACGGCAAAGTCTATTAGTTTTGCCGTTGAGTCCACGCAACGTCTGTGTGCTGACTCTGCAAAACTTCATCCGCGTCGCGAACAAGCGAGGAGGCGTGTAATAGAATAGTCATCGCAACACCGAACGGTTGCACTAGGACCTAGGTGATGTCGAGTGTGTGAACGAACGCGTCGGTGAATCACAACGAAAAAGCGTGCCGATTGTCGACTCACGTAGCAGGATGGTGGTTACTCGCAACCAGGGAAATACAGCGGGTGTAGAGGAAGTTTAAGACACAACAACGAGCAGGTCGGAATATGAGAACCTCAGCCGGGTGCAAGTAGAGCAGAATACGAGCGTCTACGCATAGAAAAAAGCCGTAACTGCGACAATGAGCAGGAGTAAGGCAGAGCGCCGTCTACCGGTCACCGACTATTGGGCTTTATTCGTAAAATCGTAAGGTTACCACGTGATAAACAATCCATCTTGTATAACTTATTGTTTCTATAATATTATTTAAATGTACTATTTTAATTAACTTAGCAATTGGAGTCTTATATAATGTAAGTTTATGATGAATGTCACATTTTCGCAACAGCATCTGCAGATGAAGCCGCGTGTGTGAACTGTGATGTAACGACCCAGATTTTTGTATCTGATGTGTAATTTTATTAACGTGAGCTTAAAACAAACCTAAGCGTCAGTGACACGGATGTTTGAACCACGTGAGGTCAGGCAATTCATCAAAAATTACTATATTACAATTTAGCTACAAATATCGTAGCAATAATAGTACTTTAAAAAGATAAAACCGACTTCAAAAATTTAGGTACGTAATTAAGAATAAAAAATTCATAATCTCAAAAACTATCGGTTAAAAATCGGTTAAGGATTTTAATAAAACTTCCAGTATTCCCTAAGTTGAACAATACCTAGGACAACAAAAAAATAATTACTTAAATCGGACTTGTAGTTCCGGAGATATGCGTGCACAAACATAAAAACATTCATACATACATAATTAATTAGTGATTAGTGATTACATACATCATCATCATCATCATATCAGCCATACACACATACACTTTTGAGAAAATAGAAGGTGAGAAAATATATTTTCTCACTTCCGAGCGGAAAGCGTCAATTTTCTTCCCGCTGCGCTTACCGATGTTGCCGTTTTCCGCCTCCGTCGATGAGAAAAATAGTATACGCACCATGGGCAGTAAATAAGAAAGCCTCAGATCACATGTTGTTGACCTCGGCTTTGCCTTTGCCAACAATTACATGTGATCTGAGACATTTCTTATTTTCCTGCCCTAGGTGCGTAATCTACTATATCATTAAAAATAATTTACTACAAAATATTTCAACTCTAAAAAATATTTTTTAGTATTTAAATATTTTGTAGTAAATTTACTATCTATTTATATATTTTTTAGTGTTTTACTCTATTTTTTTGTGTTTAAATATTTAATAGTAAATTTAGTAAAAAAAAAATTATACACAAAATTTTTTTTAGTGTTCAAATATTTTGAAGTTAATTTGTGTTCAGGAACCTAGGTAATTACTTTTTTAAGCTGAAAAATAACTCAAACATGTTAAATACTTTCGTATGACAAAATTATTTTGGTATTACGTATGTATGAGAATTTCGAGGGTAACCCGGGCTCTTAAATATAGAGTTCGCTGTGAAAGTAGGAGTGCTGAAAGAGTTTTTTTTTACTTTTGTAGTTAGATATGAAATTTTATACGTGGGAGAGCCATGCTTCGGCACGAATGGGCCGGCTCGACCGGAGAAATACCACGTTCTCACAGAAAACCGGCGTGAAACAGCGCTTGCGCTGTGTTTCGCCGAGTGAGTGAGTTTACCGGAGGCCCAATCCCCTACCCTATTCCCTTCCCTACCCTCCCCTATTCCCTTCCCTTCCCATCCCTACCCTCCCCTATTACCCTATTCCCTCTTAAAAGGCCGGCAACGCACCTGCAGCTCTTCTGATGCTGCGAGTGTCCATGGGTGAAGTTGCTTTCCATCAGGTGGCCCGTTTGCTCGTTTAGCCCCTTATTTCATAAAAAAAAATTCATGACGCTCGAGCGCTTGCCCATACAAATCACACAAAAAAACATTTTCAAATCTTTCGGCGCTACTACTTACACAGAAATGTATTTTAAAAAATAAAAAAATCGGCTAAATGCGAGTGGGACTCGTACCACTATAGAGCAAAAGCAGAATAAAAAAATGTGTTTTTTTATTTAAATTTTATTATAAGTTATTAATTAAAGTATAAATAAAACTTAGTATGTTGTGAACACTTTAGGTGAACACTTTAGGTGTCTGGACAGACGGACAGACATCGAAGTCTCAGTAATATAGTCCTGTTTTTACCCTTTGGGTACGGATCTACGGAACCCTAAAAAAGCACGTTCCCTGATTCGAGGGGATAGCCGCGAATTAGGGAATGTTATTATTCGACAAATTTACTATTCGAATAATTCGAATATTTTACAAAAGTTTTCGAATAATTCGAATATTATTCGAATAATTAAATTTTTTTGAAAAATGCTGAAAACTCTTAATAAAAGTAACACTTCGTAGTCGCACAACCTATTTTGTTAATACTATAAAGTAAACAATTCTTATTTTTACTTTTATCAACATAAATCTTTGCAAATGACATACACACGCCGGCAAAATTAGAGGAACATAACAAAATTTTCAATTTTTTTGAAAATTATTTGCTGTTTTTTATATATTTATTTATTTATTTAATAATTGATGATTAAAAAATAAAACTTTTTTAAATTTAGGGCATAAAAACGTGTAAAATAGAAAAAATCACCAAAAATCAAAAATCAAGAAAATCTTTGAAATTCCAGTAGTAAGTTTTTAAGTTAAATTCTCCATTTTAGTAAAGAAAACATGGCATTTCTTAAAATAAAATAAAAGCATGTAATGCCTTCTGTGGATCCCAAGAGGGCCTGGATACGCCATTCAATGCTTGCATTTTGATTGTCAATCATTTCCTGTGGGATATTCTCCTACTCCTCCAGTAGCACCAACTCGAGCTCCTGGACACATTTTGGAGCTGGAGTTTTAACTCGTACCGTTTACCCATTGATGTGCCACACGTCCTCAATCGGATCCACATCCGCAAACCATGCTGGTCTCTCCACCTGGGCTACGCCAGCATCATTTAGGTAATAATGCCCGATTTTTTTACTCTATGGACGCGCATAAAATTGAAGTTACTGCCTAAAACTGTGTAAATGGCACAACATGATGCCTGTGCTATAGCCCTGTACTGTCAAAGTACCATAATTAATAATCATCAGCTCTGTGCGGGCTTCAAATCATATGCCACCCCAAACCATAACGAAGCCAGCACGATAGGCCACTGTTTCCGTTAAGTTTGATGGCCTATAGCGTTCCTTACGATTTATCCACATTATTTATCGCCTGTCTACAAAATTTACACAGAATTCGCTCCCATCACTGTACAGCACACGATTTCGATGTTCACGCGCAAATCTTAGTTTGGCTCTTTGGTGTCCTGTCTCAAGTTTTGGTGCCCTTGCTGGCACTTTTGAGTTTAATTTAACTTCTTTGAGTCTTCTTCTTACTGTACAATCACTTACACGTACATCTCGGACCTGTTCCGACAGTTTTCGTGTCTGCAAAGCAGTTTGAGGTCGATTTCTTATGGCTTGTACCCTTACAAAACCGATATCTGCCTTGTTCTCGTCTCCGAACGTAAGATCCAGTCTCTCTGTAGCGTTGAAAGTTACGATGGACCACGGAAGCCGACACACCTAAGGCCTGACTGACCGAACGGTAGGTGTGACCTTTCTCTATCGCACAGTGTACGGAGGAGACGAAAAATCGGGAATTTTCTATTTTCTTTATTATTGAATAGGCATTAGTATAATGAATGCGAGAGTAGAACACCCGTGTGTCAATTTTCAATAATTTTGATGCTACGAGCTACCAAAGTTTAGCGATTTTTTGCGGCCCGGAAGCGAAAAATCCATATTTCTCCGAAATTTTTGCGTAATAAATAAAATTTTGTATTCCACCTGAAAGCCTGTTAAATAAGGTATATTTCAAGCTTTTTTCCTGATCCGCCGAGTCGATATTTTACCTACAATAAAATAATTTTCATTTTTAGGTTTTTGTTTTTTTTATCCAAAACCAAACAAAACGCGCAATTAAAAATATCGACAAATTAAAGGTATACAAGCATTCTATATGCACAAAAAAGTCACTCATCAGATCCGTTTACTATTGGAGATATTTAAACGTGAAATCCTACGCTAGGGCTGCCACCAATCGTCTTTCAATGGATGGCTGTCAATAATGCAATAGAAATAGTTACATAATACATGAACATTTATAGTATGAAAGTTATAAACGCTTTTAATGAGTATAATTAAAAATTATTAAATAAGTCTTAGAAAAAACATATAACCTCCTCTTTTTTAGAAGTCGGTAAAAAAATCGGATGTCAGTTCGTAATACTTCAAACAATTAATATTGTTTCTAGTGTTTATTAAAAAAAATCAAGGTAAGTGATGGTCACGCGAAAACGAAAAGACTACAAATAATACAGCGTTGCGTCGTTTGATAACCCTGTTAACAATTGAGATTGTAAATTGAATAAATTAATTTAGAATTATTAGTAAACGGATCTCACGGGTGATTTTTTTTGTGTGTATAGAATGCTTGTATACCTTTAATTAGTCGATATTTTCGATTGCGCATTTTGTTTGGTTTTGGATAAAAAGAAATAAAAACCTAAAAATCAAAATTATTTTATTGTAGCTAAAATATCGACACAGCGGATCAGAAAAAAAGTTTGAAATATACCTTATTTAATAGGTTTTCAGGTGGAATACAAAATTTTATTTACTATATAAAAGTTTTGGAGAAATATGGATTTTTTCCTTCCAGGCCGCAAAAAAACGCTAAATTTTGGTAGTTCGTAGCACCAAAACTATTGCGAATTGACACACAATTTCTACTCTCGCATTCATTATACCAATACCTATTCAAAATTTAAGAAAATAGAAAATTTCCGATTTTCGTCTCCTCCGTACACTGTGTATCGTAGTTACAGCACTAGCTGCTGATGATATACTGGGATGTAGATGCTGGGAAATCATTAATTTTGTATCTAAGCAATGTGTTCTTCCACAAACCAAACAATCAAATAAGCTGGCATACTTTGCACCCCGCTAAAAACGCTATTCTTATCAGAAACACTTACAACGTCAATCATCCAAAAACACTTATTAGGGCATCATTGCAATAAAAACCTGTCTACTTGCCAGTTTTGTTCAATATCTTATTTTTTAAATGAGCTTAGAAACTATAAAAAAGAATTTCACACAGCCCGACCCACTTGAGTTCAAGTTGTGGCCCTTTTTACCTATGTTCCGCTAATTTTGCCGGTGTGTTTAGTTAATTTTTATTGTTAAACACTTTAAAAATGTATATTTAAGGGTTACAGCTGGGCAATAAAGGAAAGGCTATACTAAGCCAGCTCACCCGTCTTTTTGATATTTTCGATTCACGTTCACGTAGTCGGCTTCGCCTGTGTCAACGTGGCAAACAATCTTAGAGCTGGTGACATTGGTAACTTGAAGTTAGATAACGCCAATAAAATGATATTAAGGAGTCAAAATAACGTCTAAAATATGGTCAACGATGACAATGAATGACCATTCATCGTAAATCTTTTTTTAAATAAAATAAGGGGGCAAGTCACCTGATGGAAAGCAACTTACGTCGCCCATGGACACTCGCAGCATCAGAAGAGCTGCAGGTGCGTTGCCGACCTTTTAAGAGGGAATAGGGTAATATAGGGGAGGGTAGGGAAGGGAATAGGGACGGGTACGGAAGGAATAGGAGAGGGTAGGGAAGCGAAAAGGGTAGGGGATTGGGCCTCCGGTAAACTCACTCACTCAGCGAAACACAGCGCAAGCGCTGTTTCACGCCGGTTTTCTGTGAGCCCGTGGTATTTCTGCGGTCGATCCGGCCCATTCGTGCCGAAGCATGGCTTTCCCACGTACGTAAATCTGTTTTTAGTCTAACTAATGAGTACCTATATTATATGACCGTATACTCATTAGTTAGACTAAAAACATATTTATATGTATAATATATCATTAATGATGTAAATTATTCATAAATAATATTATTTTTCTAAAATAAACTTAATTATATTCTTTTTTCATATTAATTTTATGTTTAATAGCATTTTCAACAAAAATAAAAATATTTTTACTATTCGAATTATTCGAAAAATAATTTGGCGAATATTCGAATAATAAAAACGGTCGAATATTCGAATAAACCGAATATTCGAATATACGAATAACATACCCTACCGCGAATAAAAGCTAAAAAGGAATATTGATGTCGGTATGTTACCTTACCGCAGTTCCACATTCTGTTGAAATTACGTTCTTACAACGTGGAAAAACGACAGATCACAGGCCTTTAAATGATATCTATTGAATTGTGTTTACACAAGGTTACAAAGCTCATATTTAGATCACTAGATCTATTTGCAAAAAGTAGAATGTAAATAGCCATATCATAATAACATCAGGAAAAAAACTTACGAATTTCCATCACCTCTTCGTCACAGTTAACATAATATACAAACAATATGGCACTGGCACATAAAAAAGAATTTATCGCGATCATTTTAAATTAAGAATAGAACAAATATATTATGTTCGTTGATGTAGATCGAGGAGTATCTTGTAAATGTACGTTTGGCCGTCAACCGGTGCCCCTCTACCAGGTGATGAAATCTTCACGCTCGCATAAAAGTTAAGGCTTCTATCGAACTTATTGCTGTTACATTATGTGGAGACATAATTAATATCTCCGAAGTAAAGAGGCCAGTAAAATTAGCTTTTATTTCCAGCCACAACCTAATTTTGGGGTCAAGAAAGCCGTGTGAAAACTAGGCGGTTACATCCGTTGCGGATGATACACTTAGGTATTTTTAGAGCAAAGTAACCACTATACAAGTGCCTGGAACAAGATAATAAATATCCGTATGGTTGCCCAAGCGCACACGGCATTCTCGCAACATAGACGGCCTAGTCCACTGTCCAGAGGAAAGAACTAGTCAATACGTCTGGGACCAACTATGTACGGGTTTCCTCACGATGTTTTCCTTCACCGTACGAGCGTCCGTATTGTGTACTTGAGATCAGAAAATGTCTCATTGGTACACGCCTCCGCCCGGGATCGAACTTGCACCCTCTACGAGTGCGAACAAAAGGTCTACCCAATAGGCCACGGACTAGACACGGACACTTGTGCCTTTAAATACACTCTCATGTTTAAAATGATAGTAAAATTGACCCGGAACAACCCAAGAGCCATCGACTGTCGTCATTTTATAAAGCTGGAAGGTTGAGTTGTAATTCTTTAGGGGACAAATACCGGAAAACTTCCAGCTTTTATAAAATGACGAAAGTCTGGCTGTCGCTGGCTATTGGGTTTTTGCGTGATGCGGAAACAACCTTCAATAATTTTAATAGATAAGTACGTACGTTTAATTTATCTTACTACTAAAATTTTAGATGTTATGTTTGTACTATGTGATATAATAGGAATATGTACTCTATGTCGTACGTAGCAGAGAAGTTGATTCCTAGCCAGATGGTGGACCTAACATTTGGTCGTGTAAAGTCAAACTCGTCCGACCGATCACAGCTAACATTGAGTTGACATAAGCTGACCACATGACGTACTAGGTCCGTCAACTGCCTAGGAATCAATTTCCTCGATGGATACGTTTCTTTATTTTATAAAGCGCCTGCAACGATCGGGTAGTCTCGACATTCTTGTCGAGGTAATATAATATTTGTTTCTTACAGGCACTATAGTCTCTACCATAGAGTTCTGCTTTCGGGAAATTGAACGATTTGTCCATGTCCTAGTAATTTGTTGCTGATTAATCTGTACTAGTAGTAGTCACACCTTGACTGACTAATGATAACACATCTACATTTAAATAAAAAATATTACTATGATAAAGCACGAATCAATAGGTGTGATAGTTTTTCCGTAAAGTGTACCACAAAATGTTCAGGTAGTGAAGGGCTAGGGCTCGTTTCGTTCGCCCTGATAAATAAAAATTAGTTTTAATTTAAACAATAAAAATTAGTCTCGCTAAAACTGGAGAACGGCTGAGTCAATTTGGCTTATTTTGGTCTTCAAATATTTGTTGAAAGTCCAGGGAAGGTTTATATTATTAGGGAAGTGATAAGCTCATTGGGCCATCTAGTTATATTTTATATTCACGGGCCATAAAAATTTAAAAATATTATGTAGGTACGGGAGCCCTAGAACATTTTTTTTTTGTGATTACTAACAAGCTAATTTTTTGTGAGTAGCTTCATTTTGATAAGACAAACAACTTTTTTATCTGCGAAAAATCTTGAAAGTGGTAGCTAACAGAGATTTCATATTTAATGGTCCTAAAATATGGATTGTTTTATTTGTAGGACAATATTACTCTTAAAATATATAACTATTAACCTACAAATATACAAAAAATCAGCTGGCTAAGGTCCCATTTTAGGGTTCTGTAATCAACAAAACTTGGTTGACTGCGGTTCCCTAAAACAGAACCCTACCTTTATGGTCTTAATACCTTAGGTATATATATATATATACCTATCGGAATACTTTAGGTATATACCTATCGGAATATTATATTATATTATTATATAATTATATTATTATATCTTATATGTAAAAATGGATTTTCAAATGTGTTAGTCGCGCTAAAACTCGAAAACGGCTGAACGGATTGGGCTGATTTTAGTCTTCAAATATTCGTAGAAGTCCAGGGAAGGTTTTAAACTGGCACGAAGTTCACCGGGACAGCTAGTCTTATATATAAAAATGGATTTTCAAATGTGTTAGTCGCGCTAAAACTCGAAAACGGCTGAACTGATCGGGCTGATTTTAGTCTTAAAATATTCGTAGAAGTCCAGGGAAGGTTTTTAAGTGACACGAAGTTCACCGGGACAGCTAGTTATTATATAATATTATATTCCGATAGGTATATTAACTTTATGATTAAGACGTACATATGGTATGCTGTATAGGCGACTATACCTATATACTATATGTTATTGGGCTTGTTTGTTTCTATCAGTGTCGATGTATTTATATTGCTATTTTTGTTATAAATATCAATAATTAATATTGTTATTGTGAAGTTATAATTTTTATCATTATACTGGCTAAAGTGAACTAAAAGTATTTTGAAATAACTATGGCAGAAAGGGGTGTAGATAATATTGCCGGAACATCTGATTTCATATGATATTAATCTTTTTTCAGTTGAATAAACTCTTTTCGCGTATGGTTAGATACTCGTACTTAAGGAGTAAACTCCAGTCGTGCGTCGGAGCTGACACACTTTTTTATTCCAGGATAAAAGTATCCTATGTCCTTTCTCGGGACTCTTTATGTCCCGGGAAAGGACATGTTTCCATACAAAATTACAGCGAAATCAGTTCTGCGGTTTGGGCGTGAAGAGGTAACAGACAGACAGACAGCAGACACACTTTCGCATTTATATTATTAGTAAGTATGGAAGTATGGATACAGTAAACTACATAATGATAAATCGGTAGGCTGGAACTTGGAAGTACCTACCTAATTTAAAACTATTAATACTATGTTGGCAGCGTAAAGAAAATAAATAAAAACCACAAACATTATGTTGTAAGTTTAATGTTATTACAATACTATGAACGTATTTACGAGGATATTCTACCTTTAATAGACAACAATCATTAGGCTATTTGGATAAAATAAAAGTGAGTTTTTACAATGAAGATATTAACTTCTGTGTTACTTGTTTATAATAGCAGAAACAGAGTAAAGATCTAATTTCGAAAAAGTACTTACCTACTTAAAAGTCTATAAAACGTTTGAATTACAAACAATATTATGTTAGATTTTGTTCCGGATTAAGCTAATCAAGACACAATGAATTACTACTAATTAAATTATAACCGCTTATAGCGAAATAAATACCACTAGTCAAGTCCTATACTTATACTCTCCTAATTCATAACTCTACAGGGTGCAATTAAACCATCCTGCCAAATTTTGATATATTGATCCTTGTGAAAAATAAAAATACACGTATTTTTTCTTTTATAGTCACTCAGTACTAAAATGTTGAGAAATAGCTTCCGCAAGTTATCCTAAAAAACACTACAATTAAAGGACACGATGCGCCGGCCGCGCGTGATGTGCCCTCGCGCGCGCGCCTCATCCCGCGTCACCCCCGATCATTCCCCCGCACCGCGATTGACCATTCTGCAACGATTTTAAGTGGGATAAAATATGTCATTGAAAAAAAATAACACCCATTTTTTTTGGTTAAATGGACTCTCCTAATGATACCTAAGCCCTGGAAAAAAATTGGCAGGAAGGTTTAATTGCACCCTGTATGCAGTGCCGGGACGTAGCAAAATATGAGTTAAAAACCGGAATAAAACTTAATTATTTCATTATAACATCTTTGAAATGTCCTTTTCCAACAAAAAAAATATTATCAAAATCGGCTTATAAGCGACTAAGTTATCAGTGAAAAAACATAAAAAGCTTATAGTATGGTCGAATAGAACAATTTTCTTCTTTATAGTCTATAAAAATAATAAGTTTAATGAAAAACCGATTGAACCGTTATCAACACTGCTGTCGCATTCGTTAGTTTTCACCACTATCGTATCAGTGTAGTTTGGTAAACTCAGCATTTGCTAATAAACTATAGTCCGTTCAATCCACGAAGACGCGCCCCACCAATTTCTGGGTGAGGGGATCGCGGGGTACGGGGAGTTTAACCCGAGCGTCAGTCGCGAACTACATATGACTAATCTGTGGTCGCGAACCGTCAGCGGTTCGAGGTGCACGAGTAGTACAATCTACGTTGCAAAAATCCACACTTGAAACGAAAGTTGCTCTACTTTAATTTTTTTTAATGTTAAGAAAATTCTCATATTTATGTTTTTTCGTTAAAAATAATCTCTGATATATTGTGATCTTGATTTCAGTTTTAATATAAACGTCGGTGATTCATCAGACTCTGAATCAGATATTTCTGAATCGAGTGATTAACGATTTTAATTTTTCAATAAAGTTCAATAAAACTTTTTACGTATTTCATTTATGTCTATTATAACATCTTATTATAGAAATGGTAAAATCACCATATTATATTAACTAATAATTACATAAAATATCCACACCTATACATAATAAAAAAATAAGAAATTTAAGTAGAACATCTTTCCCTTTGCCGTGACGCTTTCTCTCAATTGGTCTATTTATTGTAGTGTGCACGTGCACTCATAGGTAATTAGTATGTATCGATAACACTCAAACATTGGCGAAAGCTTGCACACATATACTATAAACGATTAGGAGGAATAGTGGGGCGCGTCTTCGTGGATTGAACGGACTATAATCCGACACTGACTCTATGTTCATTGAACTATCCTAGACATTCACAATACATAATTCGACTCAAATTCGACAACCTCCCAAACGCGCTTGCCGCTTACCTTACGAGATGACGCCCGCAACTCTGTTATTGCAAAAATTCGTTCATCGCGCAGGAACCGTACATTTTTCCGGCAGGAAAAGTATCCTATATCCTTTCCCGGGATTCAAAGTATATCCATACCAAATTTCAGAAAAATCGGTTCAACGGTTTGGGCGCTAAGAGGTGACAGACAGACAGACAGACAGACTTTTATAATATTAGTATGGATGTAAGTTTCCGAATGCGAGTCGAAGGGGCATGTGAATAGCACGGCTAGTCTTCTAGTCGACGACCAAGTCATTATAGGGTATCTTGGCCAGGATCCTGTCGAGGAACCTGGACATCTTCTCAGCCAGGTCCTGTTTGAGCTGGGGCTTCATTTCCTTCATCAGCTCCTGGGCGTTGGTGTTGATGAACAGGTTCAATGCCGCTTCTGTAATAACAATACGCATAATATCACTATGAGTGCTACTATTGTACTTACCACAATCTTAAACTCATGCCTAATTTCTGTGTAGAATACACATATTGTAAAAGATTCATGAATGTGTGCCGATTCGCGTGCGTGATATCTAAGAATCCCTTTCAAAGAAAAAAAAAAGAATGAATATGTAACTACTTACTGTAAAAGTCTACTATGACTGAATAATAATTATTGTGATATTGGACGGAGGATAGTTTAAGAATAGACCTCAAGAGAACACAGATTTTATTTCTAATTGGAACGTGATTTTAATGTCTTTTTTTATCGTATTGTTTTTATTGTAGGTCAAAGACCGGTTAATGGGAGAAGATATTAATGAATTCCGCTAAATAACATTTATCAGTGCAAGGACGTCATCAAATTAGTTTCATTGACAGCAAGCATATAGGTAGAGCTGTACTTTGAAAAAAAAAATGATTTATAAGAATACCTGAGTGCTGTCATATTGCATTCACGAGTTTCGATAGCGAACGAAGTGAGAAATGAAAATTGTTAAGGTGCCTCTCCACAATGGACCATGCTGGCCTATACTATAAGCCATCGCCATTGTGCAGACGGGGTGGCGGTGGTAGTGGCGTATGATGGCGGACGATGGTCATGTCAGTATCGTGTTTACATAATGGCGATGGTCTTTAGAGGGCCAGCATCGACCACTGTGAAGAGGCACCTTCATATAGGATTTGACATAACATCGCAACCGCCAATCGCCCTGGCCCCTGCCACATAGCGATGCGTTATATCAAGTCCCATACATTTTTTCAATCTAACTTAGTTTTCGAAACTAGCAAATCCAGACTGATGTGACTAAAATATTAAAACATTTAGTATGTCAGTATGTTAGTAATTTAGTAAGTTAGTATGTCAAGTAGTAGTTTAGTAGGTAGTTTGTATTTTAGCAATATTCCGCGAAATAAACCTGTAAGTAAATGAGTGAGTGTACGCATATGCACGCGTTTCAGCACTAAAATATTTACCAAGTACAGCGTTACTGTTCTCCAAGTTTTCGACTCCCATCTTGATGCTCTTCACGGAGAAGTCCAGCTTGAGCTGCTTGAGCTTCAGGTAGGTCTTGCCCTTCTTGGTGTAGGGTTCGCCACGGAAGTACACCTTAGCTTTGACGCCCTCTGGAAATAAAAGAAGTTAATAAGTGTAGGAAATATAGAGTAGGTCCTACGCTTTATTACCTTATCTATTATGCTATAATATATCACGCTATATAGGCTATAATATTATCCTATAATACGTCCTACGGCGTAGAGGGGGTATTCGACGTAGAGCGCGGCGGTGTAAACGTAGACAGCGTGGGGTGGCCAGGTATAACGGTTAATAAAAATTTTTGATGGGTTCTGCTGTGTTTGCATCATACAAATAATGGAAGTTATCTCTCATATGAATTGATCAGCACTACAGTTGTCATTATTGTGAGAAAATATATTTTTGTGCAACATTGTTTTGTACGAAAGACAAACTTGTTTACTAAGCTATTACTGTTTGTTGTTTACTAAGCTACCGCTTACTTACAAGTTACAGTACCTACTCTTAAATTCTTTATAAAAATAGAGAGAAGCTTGTGCTTGCATAATCTGATTTTCCTTTAATATGTCCTAAAATGTAAAGCCTATCTCACTTGTAACTGCCGCACTCAGAGTAGAACATTAGGGTAAATAACTAGTGGATTGGACAGTCCTAGTCATTGGAAAAAGCACAAAAACACCATATTTATTAATGTTGCTTTAAAAACTGACTGTTTTTCTTAAAAAAACAAGCGTTCTTTTACTTTAATTAACAAAAAATTAAAACCGACTTCCAAGGTAAAAACAATAGTAATATGAACTAAAAAGTATTAAATAACTCTTACTCTTTAATAGCACGCCTTTTTCAGAATTCGTCTAAATATCAACTATTCCGGTACCAGCTAATTTAATCGTGAGTTCAATAATGTCAGAACATCTGAAACTTTTGGGACTGGTACCGAGTTCAAAGTAATGAAGACTGTAGTATATGCACAGAAATAGTTGAGATTTAGACGAATTCTGAAAAAGGCGTGCTATTAAAGAGTAAGAGTTATTTAATACTTTTTAGTTCATATTACTATTGTTTTTACCTTGGAAGTCGGTTTTAATTTTTTGTTTAAAATAATAATTTCACTCTTTTTAGTTAAGTATCTACAACTGTGATCTACAAAATTAGGCTTTATGCGTAAAACCCCAATACGAATGTTAACTATTCACGTTATGTTACTGTAAGCGAAATTGTGGTAAATGCTTGCAGTTATCTAAGCGATGCTGCAATTTCCAAAATTTTATCATTAAAGGTTCAGGAGTTCTGTTCAGTGCCTGTGCACCAAGAGACACCTTCGTATGAAATTTTTCTTACTCGTAACATATGTTTAACTTACTAGAAACAACATTTTAACCACTATGAGTGTTTTGATAAATTTCAAGGATTTCCCTCGATTGCTCATAGATCCCATCATCAGCTTACCACTTTCGTAATTGTTATACAAAATTAAGATTACATCCTATACAACAACACGAGAATTTTGAAAATCGGTCTACAAACAGCGAAATCATCATCAAAAACATCTGCTTCGATGCAAAATATCACGAAAAGTACCAATAATTGGGTCATAGTGCGATGACCCATGGTATAATTATGGTTGTGATGATGATGATTAATCATATTGATGTATTAGCTTATGCTTTCAGTTGTTTAAGCAACACCGAAATCCCCAAACCTGTACCTATAAGCATTCAAAAGTTCTGTTCGGTACCTTCGGATCCAGGGTATAACCTGGTGCGAAGTCTTACTTTTTGGTAGCATTTACCTCGAATGCTTCAGAAAAAATCGAAATAACTATATGTTTCCATACAAAATTCAAGGAGTCCCCTCGATTTCTCAAGGATCCCATCATCAAATCACCACTTTTGTGAACATGGTACCAAATTAGAGTTAAAC
This sequence comes from Lysandra bellargus, assembly GCA_905333045.1. NCBI lineage: Eukaryota > Metazoa > Arthropoda > Insecta > Lepidoptera > Lycaenidae > Lysandra > Lysandra bellargus. The sequence goes on along the minus strand of HG995335.1, from coordinate 8,231,610 downwards.
TCTATACAACACAAAAATAATTTTGAAAATCACAAATGGCTGAGTAATCGATGAACATACAAAAAAAAAAAGATACATACAGCCGAACATATTACCTCCTCCTTTTTGGAAGTCGGTCAAAAACAGGAATCTTTTAAGGCGCTATATTGAAAGTAATTTTACCGCAAGGGCAATTTTATACTTAATTTGTATGACAATAAAGTCGTGAATACGCTGCGGCCAGAAGCTATCGGCTCGCTCGGAAAACATGCGAAAAACGTAATTTTAATTATTTAAAAAATAACTAGGAGCATTTAAGCAAAATGCTTCTATACGATTTTGAGTTGCAAAGATGTCTATCAATTAGACTAATTTCCTACAATACATCTATTTTCGTTTAAAAATAATCTTCAAATTTTGTATTTTTAAGAGGTCATTTCGATCGAGAAATGTATCGAGGCAAAAAACATTAATCATGTTTCTGGTTCTTCTTAAACCTAGATAAGGCTATGAAGATATGTATATCTCATTACCAGATTTGTAACATTTCTGAGGGTCCTATAGTATTATGTCAAAAAGGACAGTTTTTAGGATTCCGTAGCCAAAATGGCAAAAAACGGAACCCTTATAGATTCGTCATGTCTGTCTGTCTGTCTGTCAGTCTGTCTGTCCGTCCGTATGTCACAGCCACTTTTCTCCGAAACTATAAGAGCTATAGTATTGAAACTTGGTGAGTAGATGTAATCTGTGAACCGCATTAATATTTTGATACAAAAATGGAAAAATTATTAAAAATTTTAGGAGTCCCCATAGGTACAACTGAAACAAAAAAAAAAAAATTTTTTCTAACTTATGCGTTTAGGGTATCTATAAAATCATATTGTAGTTTTTTTATACGTCATAAATGGTAAACCTTAATTTAAATTTCATTAAATCAACTAATATATAAAAATAAATCAAAAACCTTTTAATTTTATAGAAATTAACCTTATTGCTGCTGCGGAACCCTTCATGGGCGAGTCCAACTCGCACTTGGCCAGTTTTTTCAATATAGCGCCTTAAAGCAACGTTAATAAATATTGTGTTTTTGTGCTCTTTCCAATGACAGGTACTGTCCAATGTACTAGTCATTTACCTTAATTAAATTTAAAATTTTTGACATAAGCCCAGTACTTTATCTGTCAAACTTTTAATTAAATTGAAGGTTAATCATAATTAAATATCTCTGAGTACGGCGATAAGAGGTGAACAATTCGATCTTTTTATTTGGATGTATTGATGGTTGGTTTGCCCCATTTATTAGTTGGTTTGCCCATGAGCGCGTACCGTATTCGCCCCAGTAGTCGCCGCCGCCGGACGCGCGAACCAGCAGCAGTATGCCGGAAGAGCGGTACCGGGCTGTCGTGCTGATGTGCGGACCGTACATCGTCAGCTGGAACTGGTGAGTCTCCAAGTCTGACCTGTTAGAAGCAGACAAGAAATAAACAAAAAAGGCAATAGTCAAAAAGTGTTACTGCCACACTCTGCAGAGACGAATATCATACGTTATCTGTCAAACTCTTCATTAAATTGAAATTTAATCATCATTAAATGTCTCTGAAATGCCGTTAAGCTTAAAGATGTTGACGCATATCCTTGGTCTTATGAAACACTAGTATGAAGTTCTCCGATGCAGCGAGGTATCTGGGTGCACGGTAGTGCACCCGCCGAGACGAGCCAAGCGAAGCGCAAGGGCACACTACCTACCTTTTCTCGAAGTGTTTCGCCGTTTTTTTGAACCTTCATAGAATTTCCTATACCTCGCTTCATCGGAGAACTTCATTCTAGTAGACCTTCTTAATTTTGGTTAAATCGAGACCTACTGTAGTAGCAATCAGTTGAGGTATACATAATATTGTAGTTAAGTATCTCAGAAGAACAACAGCACGATTCAGGAATAAGAGTTTATCGTTTGTGACATAGATGATCTTGCGTCTATCTGGGCGATATTTTTTGATTTAACCCACAATGATGTCGTGTGAGTCTGTCACATAGGGTGGAGCTACGGGTGGAGTAAAAAAATTGTCTATACAAGGCTCTATATTATAATCTTCTTCTATACTTATTATAAAACAAAGTCGCTTTTTTTTCCCTTATGTCCCTTTGTTCCCTATAATCTTTAAAACGCAACGGATTTTGATGATTCTTTCAGTTTTAGATAGCCCATTCTAATTGTCATCTAGCATTTAGCACTTACTAAATTTTAACTTGCTACTTGCTACTAAATTTTGTGTTTACATGCAATAAATAACTTAAAATTAAGTTAAAATTGAGTTAACTACTTATCAACTGCGTGTAAACCAGCCATTAGAGACATTTAAAATAATGATTAAACTTAAATTTAATGAAAAATTTGACAGATAATGTCAAAATCTTATCACTTATGTCAAAATCTTCATTTTAATTACAGTGCAATTAATATTCAACTCTGAGTGCAGAGTGCGGCAGTAAAATAGGCACATTCTGGGCCCAAAATGTTCACCAAAAACATATTATTAGATCCCAGAAATTAAATAACCATTAGAATTTAGAATACCAGTTAACTGATAGTTCATAAATATGTATTGTGTTTAATATGATGGAGTATGGTGTAGAAACCGCATCTAATGGCAACAGGCGAGTGACGCAACTGTTGCCAGCGTTACTGGGAAGCTATTTAGTGGTTACGCAGTGGTACACCGAAACAATCTGGAAATTTCTGTGGACCTTTAAAAGCCTTAAAAGAGATTTATATAAAAGCTACAGTTTTGAGGAATTAAGAGCAAATAGCAATATAATATACTAATTCATCGATAAAACAAGAAGTATTTAAATTCTTGGAGATGTTTTTTTGTATAGTGAAAAAATGATTACTTTGTCAAATGTCAACTCAAACCAAGTCCCTTAGCAAAGACACACTGTGTTTCTCTGTAACGTATTATCCCCATGGTCCTTGCTTTAATAACGAATCTTAAAACTTATCTTCTAACGAACGAGAGGGACAAGTGACGAGAAAGTACAAAGTATCAGCCATGAACTTAAACATACTTTGGTAAAATTGACACTGAGCGACATTGGTTGTTTGGGCGCACTATTAGTTGCATTTCATGATTATTCTTCTATTTAATGAAGTGTTTGACAGATAACGTATGGAGCTTATGTCACAATCTTCATTTAATTACAGTTAAGTAATTAATATTCGTCTCTGAGTGCGTCAGTTAATAACATTATCAATCCACGTGCTTCAAAGTATTGGCCATTGCAAACTAACAGCCGGTTGTCAGAAAGGAGAACAGTAGGTTACCCGTACCCATACACAACCAAACATATTCTCCACTTTCATAAGTGGATCCGCTTCAAAATTGACACGAATGCATATTAATAGAGTTCGTAGTCCGGAGATTTTATGATTCAATTGGTGCAATCTGATCTTAATAAACAGCTATTTTTAGTAAAATTGACTTTTAGCACTAACTGCCGCACTGAGAGACATTTAATGATGATTAAACTTTAATTTAATGAAGAGTTTGACAGATAGAGTTTGGGGGCTTATCTCAAAAATCTTAATTTAATTACAGTTCCTCTCCTCAATGTTCCTCTCTGAGTGTGGTAGTTAGTTTATGGGTTAATTAATCCATTAATATATTATTATTTTAATGACACTTTTATAATTTTTTAAACAGCAACTCATTAGTCATGAGTCAGAACTCATGACTCATGACGTACTGTACCATAATATTTAAGGTTAATTATTGACTATGTTATGCTAATAGTTCATTTCAAAACATAATAATGAAGACGTGAGTGGAAGAATCGAACAAGTAACATTTCGTAACATACGGACAATAACTCATTTTTAAATTGATTTTAATCTAACTCGTAACTTATCTACTTCATAACCTAACTAATATATCTGGCTACCCATAATATAATCCATATTTTTTCTAATTTAAATAAATTTTCCGGCCTTAAAGCCTCCATTTAAGCAAAAAAGGGAAGTTTTTATGTTACTTACCTTATTCTTCCACCCACGTCTTGAATTATATCTAAAACACAACTTTTACCTAATTTTATACAAATTATTTAACATTAGACTTTCGTAAAGTTTGCCTAATATTTGTTGCAGACTGCTCACTGCAACATCTTGCATACTAATGAAGATGTTGCATATTAAAGATTTTTTTTAATAAACTAAATTTTAAAATCTCCGAATGATAAATTTAAGAGAAAGAGATTACAGTTCGCGACTAAAGTTCGTAAGCATATGTCTACGCATTTATGTATAATATGCTCGGAAGCGTTTACGATAATCACATGCCACTTGTCTAGTAGGGAAGACATGATCTATTTCTTTTTAACCGACTTGAAAAAAGGAGTTTATTCGAATAAACGATCCACGTGACGGCACGGTATGTTACTCCCATGATATTATTTTGTCAATATGATGACGTCACGGGATATATAGTACTTTTCTTAAAAATCGGCTCTAAGTTCTTTATTACCATGTCTTATATTGAAACGAGGAGAAATATTTCTTTAGACATAATGCCTGCTGTATTAAAACTTAAGTTCAGCTCACCTGACGTTGGTGATGGTCATGTTCTCCACACCAGTGGCATGTATGTCCTTGAATGTAGCGCGGTAGCCGTCGGGCCCGTTGCCCAGGGCGATGGACAGCTCATCTATCACGAGTGTCTCCGTCTGAAATATAGAGGATGACAGGTAGAGTGATAAAGGAGCTGATGTTTTCTTAAGACTTTTAAGTTTTAAAATAAATGAAGCCTGATAAACATGATAAACTTTTGAGATAAATACTTCAAATTTATCTCAAAAGTTTATCATGTTTGTTTTTAGTCTTTGATTGTCTTTACGTCGTTATGCGTTACAAAGTTGATTATTAATATTATCGAGTCGTATCTAATGTAGAGGTAAATCTAATGTAAATTGTAAGGTAATGTAGAGGAACAACGTAACTTTAAAAGGTTACACATGGGTGGACCACGGATCCTTTAATTGGTAGAGCAAGAAAGAGTTTCTGATGTATCTTGCACTAGAAGCCTAAGTACCAAAGATCTGACCCTGAATACCGAATCACAGAATTCTCTTAAGCTAAAAGTTTCTGTTAAGAATCAAGAACACCTTCTAGAATTCAAGGAATCACTTACTCTTTCAATCCCCAGCTCTGGAGTGCCTCTTTTCAGATGGTCGACGAGCGAGTTGAAGCTCCGCAGCAGGCAGTCATCCACCTCAGGGTCCTGCTGGGAGCACCGACCGCCGAAGAAATCTGACCAAAATGTTTCAATATTTACAACATGTCTTAATATTTCATGATTGAATTAATTGTCATTGTCTTATTCACAACATTTCACGATTTCTTTTTGTCAATGAATTTTGGGAAGGAAATAATTTAGATATTTTATAAAGATATTTTTCGGTGTTTTCGCGATATATTATGTACCTATACCTAATCAGGCGATGTTATTATTTAGTAAGCGTTATCAGCATTGAAATATTCTGTATGAAGAAGTTGCAAAACAATAACAACAAATGGCAATGGGAAATTCAGAAAAGTAATAAGATTTATTGTAATTAGCAATGCCTAAAAACATACCCGGGACATGAAAAGGATTTGGAGTATTTTATAATGTTGCAAGCCCTTATATAAATCTCATTTCTGTATTTAATATTTATACTAACTACTCGCATGTAGACATTCTCTTCCTTTCAAACAATTCGTTGTCTTCCCCATGAACTTCGGCAAATAATTCAAGAGACGTGATCAGTGATAAATTATTGTTTGCGTTGAGTCAATAACCACGATTTATCGAACAAAGCTCCAGGTGTAAAGCCTAGTTAAGTATGCAGGAGCCGTGCATAACGGTGACCAAGACATTGACATGAAACAAAGACTCGCCTTCGGGACGTATGGGAATGATTCAAACCTTTCTAAGTTTGCGTGTCTCGTCAGATAATATCACGTTCTTTGTTTAATGACACAATAAAGTATCATTATAAAAGGTAAGCAAGCGATAAACTTGAGCCTACGAAAGGATGTGAAATTTGGCAGATAAAGTTGATGCGTAGAAGGGCTCGACCAATTGTTTGTAATGAAGGTATATGCTGGGAAATGCTCAAAATGGTTAAGTTGTAAATACAATTTCAAGTAGTCTGTCAAAGCCGACCATGTTTTTTTCTATGCGAGAAAGTTTTGTAGCATTAGTGCATTACTTTAATGTATCTTAATCTACGATCTCTAAAATGACAAGGACTTAAGGTAGATAGATGGTGGTGGACAATGAGGAGGACAATGGTGCTTTTTGACCGACTTCTAAAAAGGAGGAGGTAATACGTTCGGCTGTATGTATTTTTTTTTATATCTAAATCTGTTTTATATTGTGCGACGTCCTAAGGGTAATTCTAAGTGATGATGGAAACCTAGATAACTGTTAAATGCAGCCTATATTTAGTCTCCTCTTACATAGGACCTTGACTGGGCTAGTTCGTTGCTATTAAAGTTATACCATCTGTACTTTGAGACTAATAACAGTAATATTTTTTTTTCCAAAGCATAATGATGTCAATTTAATTTGACACAGAAAATTTTGTTTCTATTATATACAATTTATGAGAAGACTGTTAAAAAGTCTAATGATATGTTCTTATTAATTATTTTATGTTATTGAAGATACAGTAATTTTTAACATTGTACCAGGAAATCAGAGAATGTGTCGAGTATTTACAGAAGCCACATGGCAGTACACACGCAGTACAGTTATAAGAATTTGAGACCCAAATATAATCTAGATTGACAAGTTTTTGGCTTGTCACCGTTACAATAAAATGCCAACACATTGGATCAAATTGATAAAAAAATGATCGTCTAAACTCTAACCTACGTATTAGATTTATCTTTGTTACCTTCTCCAAAAAACAGCCTGATCAAGAATCAGGAATTTGGGAGGGTACACAAGGGTAACTAGTTGATGATAAACAACTTTTCCTGGATCATAGAGTCCAGAAAACAGCTTCATCTCGGCATAATTCAAGTTTTCCAAGAAGGAGCAAGAGCTATAGCCTTCCTCGATTAATGGGCTAATGCTAAAATATTTTTTCAAATCGGACCAGTAGTTCCTGAGATTAGCGCGTTCAAACAAACAATCAAACGAACAAACAAACTCTTCCGCTTTATAATATTAGTATATATATTGTCCCGGTGAACTTCGTGTCACTTTAAAGTTTAAAACCTTCCCTGGAATTCTACGAATAATTTAAAACTAAAATCAGCCCAATCCGTTCAGCTGTTTTCCAGTTTTACCGCGACTATCACATTTGAAAATCCATTTTTATATATAAAAATAGTATAGATTATGACGCCCGCAACTCCATTGCGCCAAAATTCGTTTATCACGCGGGAACTGTACATTTGCCGGGGTAAAAAGTATCCTTTGTCCCTTCCCGGGACGTAAAGTATCTGCATACCAAATTTTTGCAAAATCGGTTTATCGGTTTGGTAATGTGGATGGGATATTCTGACTTCTGAGAAGTTCGGTCCAAACAGGCCGGCTGGTTATAAAAACCGAACCTGTGTCACGGGGGTCGACGGCCGAGCTTGTCGCGAAAGACAATCTAAGATGGCTCCCTTTAATGTTCGATTAGCTTGCAATAGCTTAATAATAAGCCGCTCAGTGTCAATGTTATTTTTAAGAGAAGCTAATGCCGTTCTAAGTTTAAGCGGGAAACTTAAGTGGCAAACGAGACATTAAATTAGGGCAAAAAAATTGTTCGTACTAAAAATTCCAGTAATGATGATATTATGATGACTGGGCGCTGCTACGAATACCACCATTATCTGTGATATAAGTTATTTTTTTAACCGACTTCCATAAGTAAGAGGTATTATAACCATTAGTTTTTGCGCTTGACCACTCTCTATATTCTATATCCAATATTGTAGAATGCATAACTTTGGCAAGTCTGTCACAATGCAGTGTTAAGAAAGTCGATTCACACGATGTTTGAGAAATTCGTAATAAGGTTCAGGGTCGAACAATTTAGCAGTTGATGCACTTTGTAGCAGGTCGAATGTGGCAGATTGTAGAGCCTTTTTAAGTTTTTTAAATTTTAACAATATTATATTTTACATATCACTAGATGTTACGTTGGACAAAAAAAACGGACCTCTTTCATCACGAATTAACCTTTCTTCCTTACGAACGTCGGAATCGGAACGGTCTAGTATGAGGATAGTCTACTGCAACTACTTATACTGTAACAACTGGCCAAACCGATTATAAAAGTACCCTCAATTGTATTGATATATTTTTTTCTTTGTTTACGTCTATGAATTGTTAGTTTTATAATTTTAACTAAGATTGTAACCTATTGTTTGTATCTCTTTACTATAATGCCTTTCTCATGTAAGTGAATTTATGTAAATTCTAATGAGAATAAGTATCTTAAAGCTTAAAATCTAAACCTAAAACCTTCCTCTTATAGAAAGTACACGTCTCCTTGCCGGCGATCAAAAGTATCTCCAAATTTCATCAAAATCGTTTCATTGAGTATGAAGAAATAACTGCAGACAGGTAGACACTTTTATAATACTATTATTAGTATGAATACTACAGATTACATGAAACGGAAAACTCAAATAAGGTCTTAGGTCTAATCAGAATCAACCTGTGGAATCAACCTATCTCATATTATGTTACCTGTATTTGGTACAACTAATATATATTCTGTGCCTGTATGAGGCAATAAAGCACATAGTCTTAGAAGATGTGTGTAGTATGTAGTAAGGTATATGCTAGTACTCTTATGGTAATTCATTACAACTCATTTTGCATTCTGAAAGCGTACTGAACGTACTACGAAAGGTGTTAATATTTTAAACAGCCGTGGTAGTAAATCTATCGAAAATTTATATAGGCCTTTTTACTTCTTTACAAGAAGTTCAGAATTATACATAATTACTATACAATGCGTAGAAGATTTAATATTTTGCTTTAGGCTTTATGTGATAATAACATAATGTATAGTGTATACTACATGTATAAATATGTCACATAATAAAACCTTGGACCTAGCCACAAATGTTTGCTAAGGTTATAAGTACAGCTTGGTACTACTTATATAATTATATTCTGTGGTACAGCTTAGAATTTGTGTGACCATTTTTATTCTTATTTTTTTACCTTGGTGGGAATCATATCTACTCTCCTTTTTTTCTACGTACAAAATTTCTTACAAAAAATGCTTTAGTTGTTTCATCAGCAATATATTAGTACGCAAAAATATCATCATCTTATTGTTTATTCGGTAATCACTAATCTAGGTAAAAAGTGTGTGTTAGTAAACAGCATGTATATTGTATAATAAATAAATCAGCAGTGTTATATCACAGTTCGTAGACCTTCCGGGTTTGTGACGTACCGTGTGTAGTTTGTGCAACGTTTGACGACAATGCATTCACTCTTAAGATAGAGTTATGCTTCGGGTTGTATCTGTCGCAGTCATCTGGTTCAATCTGCGATTCGATTGAATGACTAACGCATTCGTTGAATGACACCATTCAATTGAATGACTCGGCCGAACGTCGATTGAACGATCGTCCATCAACGTTCAACTAGTTAGCGATTTGTAGCTTAACGTTTTGAAGATAGCGGACATGAAATCAGTCAGGTAATTGAATGTATTTCATTTTCTTCCTACTGCGGCGCTACTAGTCACTAAAATAAATATGGCGTCTAACAGCTCGCACAGCTGATAGCACTGTGTTGATATTTTATCGATTACATTTACATTAAAGTGCTTTATTTGTAACAACTAATAAAATAATATGAAAGCGTGGATTAAAGCCCGTCACAGACCTAGCTATAATATATATTAATATGTTTATAGCTAGGCATATTAATATATATTTTCTATACTAATTTTCGCGTGACCACACACTCAGCTATAATATATATTTCTGTGACATGTGGATTTAGTATAGAATAATATGCCTTGCTATAAATATATTAATATATATTATAGCTAAGTCTGTGACGGGCTTTACCTATAACTACCTCGTCAACGGCTACTTGAAAAAAAAATATAGCTTCCCATTTAACGACTTCGCTATATAACTTATAGTGAAGACGTTACAGTCAACGTCTTGACGATTTGTCCTTTAGTCATTCAATTGAATGGTGTCATTCAATGAATGCACTAGTCATTCGATCGAATCGCAGATTAAACCAGATGACTGCGACATATCTAACAGGACAATGCAGGTGCCTCCATTGTACGTATAAGAGTCTGTAACTGACGTTTGATAACAAGGTAGAGATCAACTACGATAATATGGCGCGCCCCTCCAAAATTCAAAACATTTGAAGTGCGTTGTCTTGCGCGGTAGGCTAGTTATGATTAGTTGACCAACAAATCTTGGTAATAAGTGACATTAAGTAAAATATTACGTGTACTGTGATTGTTTGAATATTTACTACATACAAACTCTTTTATAAGGATGTGACTACACACATTGAAACAGTCATTTGGAGTGGCGCGCCAAGTTATCGTAGTTGATCTCTATTAACTATCCTCTAGACCGCCGATTCTTGGAGATCTTTTGTTATCGCGGCCCACTTGGGCCTTACGGGCTTGATGGGTTAAGATAGAGTTATGTTTCGGCTTGTATCTAACAGGACAATGGTGCCTTCATTGTACTTATAAGAGTCTACTGACGTTTGATAACAAGGTATTAACTATTAAGATAGATATATGATTCGGCTTGTATCTAACAGGAGAACAGATGGAGGCATCTTATAAGCGAAGTCTACTGACGTTATATAACATTAGCATCTTCTTTCTTATATATAACTAGCGATCCGCCCCGGCGTCTCACGGGTAGAAAACATATAGCCACTTCACGTGGTCTACTTCTTATCTGAGCCAAATAACATAAAAACTGCTCCAGTAGTTCGCGAGATAAACCCTTTCAAATCAATTCCCCCGTTTTTTCCGCATTCTCCTATTAGTTGTAACGTGATATAATATAGCATATAGCCTTCCTCAATAAATGGGCTATCTAACACTAAAAGAATCATCAAAATCTGTTGCGTAGTTTTAAAGATTAAAGCGAACAAAGGCACATGAGGGAAAAAAGTGACTTTGTTTTATAATCTATATCCCTTTTTTTATAATATTATATCATAGTCTATATCTATATCTATACTTATTATAAAACAAATCCGCATTTTTTCCCTCATGTCCCTTTGTTCCCTTTAATCTTTAAAACTACGCAACAGATTTTGATGATTCTTTCAGTGTTAGATAGCCCATTTATCGAGGATGGTTATAGGCTATATTTAATCACGCTAAAACTAATAGGAGCGAAGAAATAGAGGAAAATGTGGAAAAAACGGGGAAAATTATTTGAAAGGGCTAACTTGAACGCGCTAATCTCAGGAACTACTGGTCCGATTTGAAAAATTCTTTTAGTGTTAGATAGCCCATTTATTGAGGAAGGCTATAGGCTATATTTTATCACGCTAAGACTAATAGGAGAATGTGGAAAAAACGGGGGAAATTATATGAAAGGGCTTATCTCGCGAACTACTGAAGCGAATTTTATATTATTTGGCACATATAAGAGGTAGACCACATGAAGGTTATCGATTTTGATCATTTTCTCAGTGGCTATATCTTTTATACCCGTGCGACGCCGGGGCGGGTCGCTAGTTTATTATAAAACAAAGTCGCTTTTTTCCCTCATGTCCCTTTGTTCCCTTTAATCTTTAAAACTACGCAACGGATTTTGATGATTCTTTCAGTGTTAGATAGCCCATTTATCGAGGAAGGTTATAGGCTATATTTTATCACGCTAAGACTAATAGGAGCGGAGAAATAGAGGAAAATGTGAAAAAAAGGAGGAAAATTATTTGAAAGGGCTAACTTGAACGCGCTAATCTCAGGAACTACTGGTCCGATTTGAAAAATTCTTTCAGTGTTAGATAGTCCATTTATTGAGGAAGGCTATTATAGGCTATATTTTATCACGCAATGTGGAAAAACGGGGTAAATTATTTGAAAGGGCTTATCTCGCAAACTACTGAAGCTATTTTTATGTTATTTGGCACAGAATATTTAAAGAAGTAGACCACGTGAAGGATCATAGGCTATCGATTTTAATCATTTTTCAGTGGCTATATATTTTATACCCATGCGACGCCGGGGCGGGTCGCTAGTCTTATATTAAAAATGAATTTTCAAATGTGTTGGTCGAGCTAAAAGTCGAAAACGGCTGAACGGATTGGGCTGATTTTAGTCTTAAAATATTCGTAGAAGTCCAGCGGAAGTTTTAAAGTGATACGAAGTTAACCGGAACAGCTAGTATGTATAGAAAATGAATTTTCAAATGTGTTAGTTGCGCTAAAACTCGAAAACAGCGTAACGGATTGGGCTGATTTTAGTCTTAAAATATTCGTAGAAGTCCAGGGAAGGTTTTAAAGTGACACGAAGTTCACCGGGAATGCTAGTTATCTCTAAAAATAGGCTTTGGCTTGTATTAAATGGAGGCAACTTTTAGGAGAAAAACTTTACTGGTTTGAAGTAAGCTTGAGTTGAGAAGAGACAAATTGAAGAAGAAATACTTGATGATATATAATTATTATGAAAACAATATCCTAACGTGTACTACAAATAAAGTACTTCTACTAATATTAACTCGAAAGTTTAGGTAGGTGGAGTTAGAACTATTTCCCACGATAATCCCCAGCTCAAGATTATGCTTAGAACGCGAAAATACGTGGGAGAGCCATGCTTCGGCACGAATGGGCCGGCTCGGCCGGAGAAATACCACGTTCTCACAGAAAACCGGCGTGAAACGTGTTTCGCCGAGTGAGTGAGTTTACCGGAGGCCCAATCCCCTACCCTATTCCCTTCCCTACCCTCCCCTATTCCCTTCCCTTCCCATCCCTACCCTCCCCTATTACCCTATTCCCTCTTAAAAGGCCGGCAACGCACCTGCAGCTCTTCTGATGCTGCGAGTGTCCATGGACGACGCAAGTTGCTTTCCAGTTTCCATCAGGTGACCCGTTTGCTTGTTTGCCCCCTTAATTCATAAAAAAAAAAGTTTTTTTATGAACCTGAACGTAACAGAATTTCTGCCAACCGATTTTTTTTAAATTACGTTCGTATCTAAGGTAGGTAGGTAAGTACTGGAGAAAAAGTTCTCGAAATTTTACTTGTTCTGCGGGTGTCGGACGATTTTGTTCTGCCGATCTCGTGACATAATATCATCATCTTTCTCTTCAAGCCAGTTTATTATTTTAATGAAGTCTGACATATCCCATGGATTTAACATTTATTATCATCAAGATTCAAGTGTCACACAATGTTGGCCATATTCCTCATACTGCACCGAAGAAAGTGCTCCACTGATGATTCAATGACTTTCTCGGCTGTCACTTTTTATTTATTTTATTCATTTACCTTTATTTTCTTATTTGTTTCTTCTTCAAACTATTTTCTTGTTTGATCCTAACCCATGAACAAATTATAGATTTCCAAATGAAAACAAGTTTTAAATATGTAATTTCTATTTTTTAAATTACCTAAAAAATGCGTGCGGTAAAAATAATAGGTTAATTATAGTCTTAAGGGTTTACTATCAAGCTAATTTTTTGTAGCTTCATTTTGATAAGACAAACAACACTTTCATCTGCGAAAAATCTTGAAAGTGGTAGCTAACAGAGAAAGGATTACATACTTTGAATTGATGGTCCTAAAATATAGATTGTTCTATTTGTAGGACAATACTACTATTAAATTATATAACTACTAGCTGTTGCCCGCGACTTCGTCCGCGTTAGCATAGTATAATAACGGAGATGGGTTTCCTAACTTAAGAAATGCCGGACTTTCATTCAAACTTTCAATCCCTATTTCACTCCCTTCGGGGTAAAATTTTCAGAATTCCTTCCTTAGTGGGTGTCTACTTAATAAAACAACCCTACTCATCAAATTTCGTGGCTGTAACTTTAATAGTTTTTGTTTAGCGATGATGAATCAGTCAGTCAGTCAGTCAGGACATGTAATTTTATAAGTATAGATTAACCTACCAATATACAAAGAATCAGCTGGTTAGGGTTCCGTTTTAGGGTTGTGTAGTTAACCAAGTTTTGTTGATTACAGAACCCTGAAACGGAATCTTAACCAGCAGATTTGTTGTATATTGGTAGGTTAATATTAAGGGTAGGTATTTAAGAGTAACATTGTCCTACAAATAGAACAATCCATATTTTAGGACTATCAAATCAAAGTATGTAATCCTTTCTATCTCTGTTAGCTACCACTTTCAAGATTTTTCGCATATAAAAGTGTTGTTTGTCTTATCAAAATCAAGCTACTCACAAAAAAATAGCCTGATAGTAATAAAAAAAAAATGTTCTAGGGCTCTAACCTTCATTAGAATTCAAGCAAATAAATAGCACGGTAAAGATACTTAGTTCTATCTTGTAATAGCTTTTAAAGTTGCATGTTTTTGTCATTATTAACTAAGTAGAAATGTTATCACTTTTACCCGTGAAAGTGAAAATCGCTTCCTTGTGATGTTTAAACAGTAATTTTAGGAATTTCCTGTACACGAGAGTAAGTTAAGTTACACATTCATAGGTTTTTAATAAGTGACGATTAAATTTACGAAAAAAAACGATCATTTTGTACAAAAAGAAAATAGAGAGTTAGCAACATTATTTTCTTCTTGTTTAATTGTTCTTCTGTTTGTTTGAAAATAATATTGTTAACTCAATATAATAAATATATCTTCTAAGCATAGCTACTTCAGTAATTAGCGACGATTTGCTAGCAATTTTCAAAAAGGAGAAAATTTCGTATTACATTTAACTCTACATTTACTCACTTGTTTTCGACGAGCTCGGCGCGACGTAAGCCACCAAACAAATTATCAAAACTTGGTATTTCATTTTGAATTGAAAAAAAAAATAGAAAAACTTAAGAAAAAAAAAAGAAACTGGTCACGAGTTGACGCAGCGTTCGACCGCCGCGCGCTTGGAGAGTGCAATGGGGCTGAGATGTTGCCCACTCGACCACTCACCATACTACATTTGTGGACAGGTGACTATACCTTATAATGTTACTAGATGACGCCCGCAACTCCGTTGCGCCAAAATTCGTTTATCGCGCGGGAAACGTACATTTTTTCGGGGTAAAATGTATCTCGATACCAAATTTCAGCAAAATCGGTTCAGCGGTTTGGGTGTGAAGAGGTAACAGACAGACCTTCACGTCCATATACATACTTAATATTATAAATGCGAATGTGTGTCTGTCTGTTAAAAGATAAGCCCGCCCACGATAATAAACCCCTCGATAAAAGTTACCTGTGCAATAGCTTAAAAACCACAGCTAAAAACCTATTTATATACTCGTGCAACAATTACATTGTTACTATTTCGCGATTCAGCTACTTGTACTATTTTCTATTTGCTTCTCTTTCAATCCATACTTAATATTATAAATGCGAAATTGTGTCTGTCTGTCTGTTACCTCTTCACGCCCAAGCTGCTGAACCGATTTTGCTGAAATTTGGTATGGAGATATTTTGAGCCCCGGGACAGGACATAGAATACTTTATATCCCGAAAAAATGTACGCTTCCCACGCGATAAATGTGTGGGCTTTTTAACACTGATATTTCTTAACTGTTTATTCATTTTTAGAGCGTCCGTGGCCTATTGGGTAGACCTTTGGTTCGCACTCGTAGAGGGTGCAGGTTCGATCCCGGGTGGAGGCGTGTACCAATGAGACATTTTCTGATCTCAAGTACATAATACGGACGCTCACACGGTGAAGGAAAACATCGTGAGGAAACCCGCACATGGTTGGTCCCAGACGTATTGACTAGTTCTTTCCTCTGGACAGTGGACTAGGCCGTCTATGTTGCGAGAATGCCGTATGCGCTTGGGCAACCATACGGACATTTAAAAATCTTGTCCCAGGCACTATACAGTATTTGAGGAGTGGTTACTTCGCTCTGAAAATACTGTATAAATCATCCACATTGGATGCAAAGGCCTAGTTTTTTTTAATTCATTTTTGTGTATCAATAAATAAATAAAAAAAATAAAAATAAATGAATTTTGGCGCAACGGAGTTGCGGGCGTCATCTAGTTATTATCATAAATCCTTCTTGTATCCGGTATAAATTCGCGACTATTATCTTCAATCTTACTTGCATCCAAATTAATGTTAATTTATTAGAAGAAAACTTTGTACTTGGTAGGTCCACTGAAGGTTACCCGTCAAACCATCCGTATTTTTGTCACATCGCAACTCCTGCTAATATGTGGAGCTTTTTATACCTCGTTTTACTACTTTAACTTGTTAAATTACCAGTACGTTTAAGGTAATAAAATTAAACCGCAGATAAAGTTCAGCTAAGCTTATGCTATTTATATATAATATACTGAGGATAAAACAATTATTTACTTAGGTCAATCAAGACAATTTTTATCTTTTTCTTGGTAATCAAGAGCCAAGACAAAATTTGTTTTTTTGTAACGCAGATATAAAACCTTTCCTTCTAAAAATAAGTTTCCCTCAACCATAGACTAAGTAAAGGTCTACCAGAATCTGACGGCAAAAAGTGAGAAAGTAAATTGACTCTAGCAATACCGGGGTAATTGGAATAAAACATTTTGATCTTTTTTTTCTTTTAAATAGCGAGTAGCGACTGATTCTGTGTGTGAAACATACAATTATATATAAATTTATCCAATGATCAAGGATATTTTTTGAAAATCTGATGGCAAAATTTGCCATCAGATAAATAGGGAGATTAGTTAAATATGAATTTCACGGAAAATAGTTGAAACATTTAGGATTTACGTGTCTTCTTGCAGTGACAATCAGCATAATATAACAATTTTTTGTGCTACTTAGTTTAATTAATGTTTTAAGGTACTTCTAATAAGATGGTCATTGGTCATTCGATTTTTGAGCGCAATGAGCGCATGGGATTTGAAATTAGAGTGGTTACAGACAAACGGCATTTGTCGACGGCACCGACGACGGCAGCTGTCGACAGTTGAAGTGTCGACGGCTGCCGTCGACAAGGGCCGTTCATCTGTAAGAAGCCTTACTCAACGCAAAGTGACATGGCACTTGCAATGCCTTTTATTTGCTCTCAAACCCCATACATTTTTGGTTACTAGCTCCGTTATTAAAACTGCAGAATGAAATTTTACTCGCTACCCATCAGGTTCTCAATAGTGACGGAGTCTCCATCAGCTGAGCCGGCATGGAATAACCGTTACAGACCGGTTCGTCGATAACCGAGTTCCGTTTTATATCCACATCCACAATCCACATCCATAGTAAAAGTTGGCGCTACTCTGAGAGACGAATCATTACCGTTTCGTTCAAAATGGAACGTTTTCTTTAGGGTCACATGCATCGAGACGAGACGTAAACTTAACAAAACGTGAACGTAACGTCATGTCATGATGAGGTGATTGACGTCTCGCACCGCAAAAAGTTAATTACTAGTTGTTGTATCACTGTGGTATAAATAAAAATAGTTATCTTGCTTGTAGCTTCGTTACGGCCTCAATAATATGCGTTAATCGAGGTATAAGTTACTCTCTAACATAACATACTGATGACATACAAATACTGCCAAAAACCCATTTGAACCTAGTCGGATAAAAAATTCCGACGTTGGACTTTCCTGGCAATTTTCAAATTACAAGTAAGCTGTCGAGGTTGTTGATAAATTTAAAACCCAACGCAACTTTTAATGATAAGCACGACGAACGGATATGTATATAAATATAATTAGATAATGTGTATTGTATACTTTTAGTTATCAGAATACCAGCGGAGAGGAGAGATCGCCGAGGATGTATCGAATCGTGTGTTCACTCGTGATATTGAGTGTGGCCAGCGGTTTCTGCCACCACAAACACAAAGGATGGCATCGCCACCACTTCTTCAGAGACAACGATGTATTCGACGACGTCACCGATCAGATGAGCCGACTGAACCAAATCCTCAAATCCGCCTGCAACAACGATCTCACGACGGAATCTTACGAGGTCGAGAAGTTTGTTATAAACCATCAGCTGCCAGAGTATAAGGTGGACTACATCGACGTGGTGATCAAGGGCAGAGTCATACATACCATCGCCAAGAAGTCCGTCAACGACAAAGACCAGTTTAGGGACCTGAGGATCCTACCGGCGAATGCCGACGTCGGCCGGGCGACGTGGAATTACGTCGGCGACAACGTCGTCATCATCGTCCCTTTCGTCGAAGATAAGAAGCAGTTTTGCCCTAAAGATGACGGAGACATCAAATTAGTGCCAAGAGAAAAAGTTTACGACATAGACGTGCGTTTCGGTGAAGAATTAGTCCATTAAGTTTTAACTACTAAGTTCTTAAGTTCGACAAACTACCAATAACGTGGTAAATTTTAAAATTAAACGAATTGTTTAATGAAGTTTGTTTTGTTGTGGTTAGTTAATTATACCAAAGTTATACAATTTTTATTATTTATTATCATAATTTATAAGTAATAGATGTTTATTTCACTATTATTTTAGGTTTAACGTTATTAGTCTTTCTTATTGCATTTATCCTTATAGCTTATCTTGAGTGTACATGACCCATTGATCTTCTACATACTAACAGAAATATTCTACAGGTCGGAAAATTTTGTTATGAATTGAGATGAAATAATATAAGAAATCCATTAATGAAATAATACAAAAAACACAATACCTTAATTATAAGTAAGTGTTTTATTATTTTATTTTGGTGATAAATAAATAAAACTAATAAAGTCTTAAAGTTAACTATGAATAAAAAAAATATTGTCATGAGTTACTATTTATAATTAGTAAGTTTAAAATAAATAATAATAATTAATGTGTCGACTAAGTGTAGACCTTTAAAATTGTTTTTCCTTTTTAAAGGTTCCGTACCCAAAGGGTAAAAACGGGACCCTGTTACTAATACTTCGATGTCTGTCTGTCTGTCTGTCTCCAGGCTGTATAATTATCAAAAACGGTTATTGCTAGAGATAGGCTAGAGAGTTGAAATTTTCACAGATTATGTATTTCTGTTGTCGCTATAACAAAAAATACTAAAAACAAAATAAATCAAACATTTAAGTGGGACTCTCATACAGCATACCTACTTTTTTGCCTTTTTTGATTTAAGTACCGATATCAATAATAGCTACACAGTACAAACCTAGGCACTTGAAATATTCACAAAATACTTAATAGTATTGTTATTCTTTAATAATTATTACTGAAAACTAATAAAATTAAAATAAAATAAATATTTAAGGGGGGCTCCCATACAAAAAAATACAACTTTTTGCCTATTTTTGCTTATAAATGGTACAGGACCCTTTTTGCGTGAGTCCGACTCTCACATGATGCCTATTTTTTAGAAGTTAAAGAATTCGTCTTCGTCATAAGGCTCTTCGACAGTTTGCGGTTGAAGAACGGACAACTTAAAGCCAGCTTCCTCCATTTCATCCACCTTGGGCAGTTCATCTTTAATCATTTCTTCAACGTTCATTCTGTTGAGTTCCTGCTGAACTTTTTCTTGTATGGGACCTTCCAGAGCGTCTACAATTTGATTCCTTAATATATTTGGAAGGACGTTTATTAAAAATTCTATTAAATAATCTAACGTCCCTGTTCCGTCGAAGCGAACCTGAATATTTCCTATGTCTAGCTCTAAATTCCTGAACTCTGGCTTTTTTCGTGTATCCAAAGGTTGCCCTAGAACTATGCTACCGCTGATGTAGTCGACCGAGAACGAAGAACTTCCAGCCCTGGACACTAGGCCACCAACCGCCGATGTTTCCCAGTGCGTTATCCCCTCCAGTTTCTGCGTGCCTATTTCAAAGTCCGCTATTACTGTATTATTCACTAACTTCAATGTGATGTTACCGACTCGTTGAAAGGACGAGATGCCGATTATCCAGGTGTCGGTAAGTGTGACCGTGCATATGCTCATGGTGGTATTATAATCTTTTATTCTGTACGGATCTAGGTCCATTTCCCTTACCCTTTTCCTAACGTCAACGATCAACATGTCCAAGGGTGATATAGAATTCGGAAACTTCATGTCTCCAGATACCTCCTCTATATTTTTATTGATTTCTTCTCTCGCCTTCGTGTACGCCTCTTTTAGGATGAACGGTTTAATAGAATCGAAGAGAACGGGGCCCATAGAATTGACGAGGCCTTGTAACATCCCGCCCAGGAAGCCTGCATTTTGAAAATCCATAACGATACTGTTGAAGCCGATATCGATGTTCATATTTTGGGCTCGGATTTTTCCATCTCTTTCGACACCTAGCGTGGCAAGAGCACTTAGTTTTAGTCCTGTTATGTCCACTGTATAAGGTCCTTGCACTTTGTTTAGCCAGGTGGACATCGTGTAATCGCCTCGAGCTTGAAGTTTATCTATCGACAAGCCTGCCACCACCTATAAAATGTAAAAATAAATTACTATTCTGAGTAATTAGTAGTCTCTTAATTGAAACTATTACATTATTGGACAAGATACCTTCATTTCCGCTATGTCAACGTTTACGTATAAAATTCGAAATTTACTAATTCCGTGAACTCCAGTTTTCTTAAAGTACATCGTTCCGAAGGAAGTTGACTGCTTGTTATCTGGGATCATGTACGGATCAGGGACCTTTGCGCCTGGGAGCCCCACAGGATCGGACTGTTTAAAATGTTCCAGCAGCTGGAGGATATATTCGCTCATCTTCTCTTCCCCTTTCGAAATTTGGGAAACTTCTGCGGGCGTTAGAGCTGTTTCTGAAAAATATATCTTTTATTAATTTTGAATTAGGATTTTCGCATATTCTTAAAAAAGTAAGTAAATTGTAAAATCCATTTTTCGTTTCCCATATCAAAAGGAGAACAAAGAAAAAAATAAGTGAGTTACCTTGACATTGTCCAGCTATAAACAAGCACAATAGAAGAACAATCTGGTTCCACATTTTGAAGCAACTAAGGTCCAATATTAACGTGTTAGAAATATGCACTTGTTTTAAAATATAATTATAATAGTTATTAACTAACATTCACTCTAAGCATTGATGAATGTAATATTATCTACTGCATTAGACATTGACTGCAGTTAATCTAGATTACTGAATAACCATGGATCAGCGAGAAATGAAATTTGAACGTACTTTGTCGTATAGTGTGTTTTGAAATGTATTTTTTGTCGTAGTATATTATACCTGTATGTGGTACAGACAGTATTGTCTGTATACAGGGTGTAACAAAAATAAGTGATAACACTTTAGGGTGTGTACGTGTTTCTTGTAGAGAGTTCACTGTGAAAGTAGCAGAGCTGAAAGACCAACATTTTTTTCACTTTTGTATGGGGAAACTCGTGACGCACGGGCCCTTGCCCATACAAAAGTGAAAAAAACACTACAAGGAACACGTACAAACCCTTAAGTATTATCACTTATTTTTGTTATACACTGTAGGTATAAGATTTAAAGTAGCAAAATACTTTAAATCTTATGTACAGATTACAGACAGGCTAAGCATCCTATACCTTTATTTCAAATATTTTATTATTTCCTATTGTCTCACACTTAACAAAACTTCAATTTTGAAAAATATATTTTCCTCAAATAATTAATTTACATAGTATAATTGCAGTGTAGCTAAAGGACTTTTTAAGCAATATTTTTTAATAAAAATCTAAGTCGGTAGCACAAAGTAATAATTAAATTGGTCATATTAAATATTTCTAGTTTTCCAAATAACATAAGGGACATTTCTATTATCGTTTATAGGTCTATGTACTTGGTAGATGGTCGTGCATAGTTTATAGGTCATATTTTATCGTATTACAAGTTAGTGTTTCGATGTACTTTCAGAGAAGTTAATTCATATAGACCAGCACGAGTCGGCGCATGAGTACCGGAAACTATTCCACCTCAATTTTTTTTATGCGATACTCTTCGAATTGCCCTCCTGATTGATATAAATGCATGTTGCCATGGTGCAACCCGGTGCCATATTGTTTAACAAACATTGTTTAAACAATTGCAAGGAATTGTTGTTTTTCAACCGGACAAATTTTTTTTGTATTTTTATTGAAATACCAATAAAAAAGGTCCCATGACTTTTTACGATAAAGTTAATATTTTTAAAGATATGAATTTTTAAAGTTCGAAAAATCTCAAATTTGGGCACATTCGACCCATGAAAAATATATTTTAAAAAATAATAATGTCTAAGTAATATATATTTTTAAATTCTCTATACAATAGTTAATAATATCGTTAGTAGAGATTTTAAAAAATTTCATTGTTTATGTCTTTTTTTATCTTAGCAAAATTAGACAAAAAATTGTGTTTTTTGTATGGGAGCCCCCCTTAAACATTTACTTTATTTTAATTTTATTATTAATTATTAAAGTACAAATATTATAGGATTACCCGTTTCGGCAACGGTCGTATTAACCCCGAGTTTATTAATTAGTAAATTATTAATTAGTAATCCCGAGCGTCGGAAACGTCGCTGCAAGCGCTGTTTTAAACTTAAAGGCTGATTTACATTGATACAGTAGCTTGCGCCAGCATCACTGGATTCCGGAAACATGTTTCAATCCAGTCCCTAGGACTGGATTGAAACATGTTTACATTGATACAGTGCTGATCCAGCGACGGAATCCAGTGATGCTGGCGCCAGCGACTGTATCAATGTAAATCAGCCTTAACTTTAAGAAAAACAGCGCTTTGCAGCGACGTAGAGGCGCTTGACGTTGCTTGGACGTTACCATGGTAACGCCACGATGGCTTCCCGGTGAAGTTATAGCAATTATTGACGGACTGGCGACAGCGGACAGCCACCGGCTATATGATATTTACTTCTATTTCCTTTGAACAAGGTGTAAAATGCAAGTGTATTGTTTGGGGCTCTTACGTTTCAAATATTCGGATGTTTTCGTGATTACGACAAAGAGCGTTGGTCTGTTAAGTGCCTAGGAATCAATTTCCGCGATGGTACTTTCAGAGAAGTTAATTCTAAAGGCAGATGGCAGTCCCACGTAATCTATACTTATTATAAAACAAAGTCGCTTTTTTTCCCTCATGTCCCTTTGTTCCCTTTAATCTTTAAAACTACGCAACAGATTTTGATGATTCTTTCAGTGTTAGATAGCGCATTTATCCAGGATGGTTATAGGCTATATTTTATCACGCTAAGACTAATGAGAGCGAAGAAATGGAGGAAAATGTGGAAAAAACGGGGAAAATTATTTGAAAGGACTACCTTGAACGCGCTAATCTCAGGAACTAGTGGTCCGATTTGAAAAATTCTTTCAGTGTTAGATAGCCCATTTATTGAGGAAGGCTATAGGCTATATTTTATCACGCTAAGACTAATAGAAGGATGTGGAAAAAACGGGGGAAATTATTTGCAAGGGCTTATCTCGCGAACTACTGGAGCAATTTTTATGTTATTTGGCATAGATAAGAAGAAGACCACGTGAAGGATCATAGGCCATCGATTTTGATCATTTTTTCAGTGGCTATATATTTTATACCTGTGCGACGCCGGGGCGGGTCGCTAGTTTGATCAATAGACATAATAATATATTTTGTGATAATGTTATGTCAATTCAACATTAGTTGTGGTCGTGGTTGTGATCTGTTGGCTGAATTTTGACTTAACGAGGCCAAAATATGACGTTGGTCCACCATATCGCCTATGAATCGATTTTTTCGATTCTACATAATAATGTAAATATAATTAATGTAAAGAACTTAAAAACTAACCTGAGCTGCAAATTGTGTAATTACTTTAGGCACAGCAATCAAGTTTTGAAAAATACGAAGGTTTCTTTCTTATTTTATTTTAAAATTATCTACACACTGTATTAGATACACAATAAATATTCCAAATCACATTTGTTTTGAAAAAAGTCGCCTTGTATTATGAATATTTACAAAAAAATCAAGACCCCTTTTGGAAGTTTCATTTACATTTCCTATGATAAAAATATTATTTAGATCACTAACAAAACTTTGCAAATAAAAGTTTACTTAAAGTTATATCTTGTTCATTATCTAAAAATTAAAAAATTCATCATCTCCATACGTATCCTCTTTCAATGCTTTAGGCTTTAGAGCATCCAACTTAAATCCATTTTCTTGTAGCTCATCTATTTTCGGTAATTCATCTATAATCATCTCCTCGACATTTATACTGTTTAGTTCATGCTGAATTTTATCTTGAATCGGCCCCTCCAGAGCATTAACAATTTGATATCTTAAGAGATTCGGTAAAATGTTAATGATGAATTCAACGGCATAGTCCAAGGTCCCCGCTCCATCGAATCGGACCTGAATGTTCCCAACATCGAGATCTAAGTCTCTGAACTCAGGTTTTTTTCTCGTGTCCAGTGGTTGGCCGAGTACTATTCGCCCACTGATATATTCCACGGAGAACGATGTGCTGCCCGTTCGAGACGTGATGCCGTTCAGCGCAGATATTTCCCAGTGCGTCATGCCCTCAAGTTTCTGTGTTCCAATTTCGAAGTCGGCTAAAACGGTGTTGTTGACTAACATGAGTGTTATGTTACCCACCCGATGGAACGACGATATTCCAGTCAGCCAGGTATTACTGAGTGTCATGGTAAATATACTCGCTGAGGTATTGTAGTCGTTGACTTTGTACGGGTCCAGATTCATTTCTCTCACTTTCTTCCTGAGGTCCGATATCACCATGTCCAAAGGCGATATTGAATTTGGGAATTCCATATCCCCGGAGAATTCATCCAGTTTGTTATTAATCTCTGTTCTGGCCTTTACGTAAGCTTCTTTAAGTACGTACGGTTTTATGGAATCGAAGAGAACACTTCCCATAGTGTTGACAGCGTTTTGTATGAGTCCTCCCAGCATTCCAGGGTTTGCTATGTTCATATCAATATTGCTAAAAGCTATGTCAATGTTCATGTCTTGTGCTCGTATTTTTCCATCACGCTCTACTCCGAGATTAGCTGTTGCTATTACTTTTATGCCCTTTATATTAACCGTGTATGGACTGTTCACTCTACTTATCCAAGTACTTATGGTGCAGTTTCCTACTGCTTCCAGGTGATCTATCGCGAGTCCAGCAACCACCTGAAAGTTATAAATTATTTCTTTTAGCAATGCGTTGACGACCTCCGTGGCGCAGTGGTGAGCGCGTTGAGCTCAAGCCGGAGGTCGCGGGTTCAAGTCCCGCCGACGGAACAAAAAGTTTATAAAGTTCCTGGGTCATGGATGTATATTAAATATGTGTATCATATAATAAAAATCTTAAATAAAAAGTATAAAAGTATTAAATATATTTCCGTTGCCTGGTACCCGTAACACAAGTCCTTCGGGTACTTAGCACGGGGCCAGACTGACGTGGTGTGAAGCGTCCATAGATATTATTATTATTATATTATTGTTTAAACAATGAGCAAGTTTTCTTATAGTTAAATTAACAGTTGTAATTAAATTTTGTTTCCAAAACCTTTTCACAGTAAATGTCAGACTAGAGAAATAAAGCAAGGATTTACAGGTGTACTAAAATTTTTCGAAATTTTGTTTACATAAAATATATGCATGATTATGTTATTGCTATTAATGTTTTATCCATACAGTGTATAAATTAATAAAAGGAAAACTGAGCAGTCCCTCTATGGTCTATGTAGCGTATGAAAAGTATACTGTACAAAAACACGCATTACTAGTTGTTCTCCGAAATTGCTAATTAGTTTCCATAAAATTTCCTCTTGTAATTGTCAAGTGGAAATTTTATGGAAGTTCCTTATCTTGTTTGCTTACTTACAAAACACGATAAACTATTAAAAAGCACAAGGCGCTCACCTTCATCGACGATACTTCAACATTTACGTACAGTATTTTGAATTTGCTCAGGCCGTGCAGGGTTGTGTTCTTGAAGTAGAGTGTTGCAACTGTGATGGACTGCTGCATGTTGGGCACCATGTACGGGTCGGGCACCTCCGCTCCTGGCAAACCCTCAGGATTCGGCTGCTTGAAGTGCTCCAACACTTGCATTATGTACTCGCTCATCTTTTGCTCCCCGTGAGCAAGTTGGGTTTGCGTCGCATCTGAAAATTACGTCCAATAGAAATTGTTTAGGTTGACCAGTCTTTTCATGCAATATCTGAAAATTAGGTCTATTAATTATGGATCGGTTGACAGGCTTGCGTAGAATTTCAAAAATGTGCATTAGGAATATTATACACTGGCCAGTCGCATTGCAATTATATGAGTAAGGCATATTAAAATATGTAGTTAGTAGACGTTCCAAGCTCAGACAAAGATAATGATAATTTGATTATTGTATTGTGTTAACAAAATTTGTCCTAGCAAATGTCATTGTGTGTTTTTGACCTCATTTAACGATTGCTTGGATAAAATCACACGTTTTTACTAAACATAATTTAAGTAGTAATCTAAACAGTCAACTAAGGTTTGTGCATTTTATTTAGATTTTATTCAAATAGCATGTAATTTGACAGTTTTAAACAGAATATTTTGTATAATTTAAATTGCATTTTTTAAAATAACATCATATCTGAGATTCTTAGTCGTGTTCAAGAGCTGCTGTATTAACTTCTAGTGAAATTCTGTTATTTAGTTTCGTCAATATCTGTAAATTTTCGCCAGCAACCCAATTATTAGTGATACTTTAACCTTCCTTACTTCACACTTTATATTGTGATGACTGATGATCGTGTGATATTATCGTGAGCTGTGACGTATCATGTTATTGACCGAACTAAGTACTTAAAACACTGCACAATGTGCAGTGTTTTGGCACATCATCACAATTTTGTACACACTTTCAGTAACTGCAGAATGTAGTAGATGACATAAAGGCATTTCGTATATTATTTGCGAAGTGAATTTAGTGTAATGGTTGAATACTCGCTGACGATGATTACTTGAGTCAGTCTTAAGACAATATAGTAATAAGTTATTCCAATACAAACGGAGCGACAGAAACCGCTCGTCTATGACCCAAAATGTCACTGAGAGTCGAAACGAACTTGTGTCTAAGGTGGAGAATCCATTGGAGAAGGTCTCTGAATGGGGTAGACGTAACTTGGTCCAATTCAACCCTGCCAAAACACAAGTCTGCGCGTTTACCACTAAAAAGTCACCAATGGTCGTATATCCTCGTTTCGAGGGTACATCTTTAACCATCTCCCCTAGCATTGAGATACTTGGCGTCAACATATCGAGCGAAGTCCAGTTCCGATATCATCTAGAGGGTAAGGCCAAATTAGCCTCGAAGAAGCTTGGTGTTCTTAACAGAGCGAGACAGTACTTCAGTCCGGACCAACGCCTACAACTCTACAAGGCGCAGGTTCGGCCTCATATGGAATATTGTTCTCATCTCTGGGCAGGGGCGCCAAAATACCAACGGGAGCAGTTGGTATTGGATCTGGGTCGTATCCAACGAAGGTCTGCACGAATTGTTGACTGCCATAGTGTTCAAACAGCTTGGACCCCTTGGAATTACGCCGAGATGTAGCTTCACTCTTCATCCTCTATCGGTTGTATCATGGGGAGTGCTCTGAGGAATTGTTCGAAATCATACCACCTGCAACTTTTCGCCATCGTCCCACGCGAAAAACATACCATCCTCATCACCTTGATGAGTGGCAGTCTTCCACAGTGCGTTTTTCGCGTAACTTTCTGCCGCTCACTGTAAAACTCTGGAATGAACTGTCACCAGCAGTTTTTCCGGACCTATACGACCTGCAAACCTTCAAGAAAAGAGCGTATTCCCTCTTAAAAGGCCGGCAACGCACCTGCAGCTCTTCTGATGTTGCGAGTGTCCATGGGCGACGTTAGTTGCTTACCATCAGGTGACCCGTTTGCTCGTTTGCCCCCTTATTTAATAAATAAAAAAAATCCGAATGGTCACACGCACTCAACTAACTCGACTATGACTACCCCGCACTGTGAGTAACTCGACTACTCCGCACTCCCCACACTCCATTATAAATCCTCGACTACTCAGCACTTCTGACACTCCACCTTCATTCCTCGGAGCTCGCGGACTACAATATTGATTGATTGATAGCTGACGTACCATGGCAGTGTCCGAGCGCGAGGGTCGCGGCCAGTACTACGGCTGCCCACATCGTGACTGATCGCCCGCGTCCGGCCACAGTCAGGGGTCCGCCGGTTATCGCCACTGATAATATCCTCATTACGTATTTAGGGAATCGTTTGGTACTTGTTATTGCTTATTGTTGTACACGATTGTCCAATGTAATACACGATTTAGTAAGTAAGCTGCAGACGTAGCGATGTAACTGTACAGTTCAGTCTCAGACTATACAGTAGTAGACTGTTACTGCCTGAATCGATGCAAAGGAAGTGCATTTTTTTATGAAATAAGGGGGCAAACGAGCAAACGGGTCACCTGATGGAAAGCAATTTCCGTCGCCCATGGACACTCGCAGCATCAGAAGAGCTGCAGGTGCGTTGCCGGCCTTTTAAGAGGGAATAAGGTAATAGGGGAGGGTGGGGAAGGGAAGGGAAAGGGAGAAACTCACTCACTCGGCGAAACACAGCGCAAGCGCTGTTTCATTTCACGCCGGTTTTCTGTGAGAACGTGGTATTTCTCCGGTCAAGCCGACCTATTCGTGCCGAAAATATCAGATCGCTTAGCGAAATTAGATGCGGCAATAACCTTCAAAGACTGATCAATGACCACCGTCAGATTTACATAATATACTAATTGCGACCCCATTAATAGGAAAGAATTTGGTCATTCTAATTTTTCAAAAATATTTCTAAATACACGACGGTAATACTTAAATTAACAAGCTTCTTTGTTCGTACTTTGCTCTAATTAGGAGGCCTAATTAACAAAACAAGCCGGGCTTAGCCATGTATTTGAAAAAAATACGTTGTTTTGTTTACTCAAAAGTCAAAACACATTTTGAAACAAAAAATAGCTTGTTTAATGCATTTTAATTTTAATTACCCACTTAACGTGTTAACTTCTTGTAAAGTGCAAAGATTATTTTTGAAAATAAAATAATATAGCTAATGTGTTTTTCTTAGATTTATTCCGTATAATAGGCGTAAATAATACGCCTTCAAAAATCAACAAAATCCTAAAATCAATTGAACAAATCAACTTCAGGATTCTGATCCTCCAACAATAGCGTCAAAACTTTCCATTTTCCAATGCTCACAAGGCGGATTCGTTAGAAAAATATAAAAAAAAAAAATACTTCTACAACGAATCGTCGAATAGAAGGTAATAAATACTAAAGGCGATAGGCACAATTTTTTATTTTGCTGGACAAATACAAAAGAAACAGGAGAAACCTTAGGCGCCACAAATACCTTAATTACTAAGTTGCTACAGAGGAAATTCGTAGCACTAGGATGGTTTTTATATCGTTAAGCGTTTCGGCAGCGCCATTGGAGCGCGCGCGCGCGCTGCGATAAAACCAGCCTGACGCTCGATCACATCGTCAGGATTTCAGGAATTACTTTATGCATCACCGGTAGTGCTTCCCATTATGTGGGACTGATGCTGCACTGAACGAGAATGCTGTTACATGGTTTCCGTGACTCCACCGGCACTTGGTTGCTTACTCCTAGCAGGCCCATGCTGTTGGAGGTCTTCCATGGCCCCCTAGCCTGAACATAAGTCGATCGTTGGTATCGCCACAGTCTACACGTGACACACACACACACAATCACAGTCACAGTCACAGCTAGACGTGTCACAGTAGTAGTTCTATGGAACTTAAAGTCGGCCAACGGACACGTCTAGACAGAGCAATCGTGCGGGGCGTGCGGGGTGAGAGAGGGGCGGTAGCGAGCCCAGGCTGCTATACACTCGCTTGGGACACGACAGCTCGGGTGACGCTTTTTAATTTGATTGTTTTAACTGGTTTGCGACAGTGTTATAGTTTTTTTTGATGACCTAAGCTTGTGAAACTCTCGGAAAATAAGACCTGTGTATTTAGAATTTTAGACTATGACTTGATGTAAGATTTTTTACATTTAAAACATTATTTTACATTTTTAAATATAAATATAAATTTTGATATATATCAAGCATAAATATCAATTGATATATATCATGATTCATGATATATATCCGATATATATCAATTGATATATTGAACGAAACCTGAGCTTTTGTATACGCATTTGTATTTTTTATAATAAAACTCTTCATTAATACCTATTTTTATATCTATTTTTTTTGTTTTATTCCTAGTACTCTACATATACATACTACGAATACACAAAATGTAAAATAGATTATAATAAAACACATTATTGTGACAACCCTGCAGCAATGGCGAATACCTACACAAAAGCGGCATTTCGCGCGACTTCAAACGCGTTGTCCCACTATGTTTATTACGCTGTGGCCTGTGGTATCGCGATGCACTGGAACACAGTGCGCGATCATTTCGGATACTCGGTGCAATAGAGGATGGTACTCTAAAATCTAAATAAGTAACAATCCATTTCGGCCGCAGTGGTCTAAAGACCTGCTGGCAATCGTGGTTACCCATCATGGCCTAACAAAGCCTAAAATTTTTCATCGTTGGCCATAACCAGCAACATAATTGTAAATAAAGACCTTAGCCTTAACCTTGTAAAGACTAGTCGACATTTTAATTAAGAAATAATTTATTTCTTACCTGTTAATTATATTTTAAAAATGTATACCTTCGAGGATAATATACATCGACATGTTAAAAACTTATGAGAACCGGAGATAAACGAGCGTAAAAATACATTATTGTTTGTTCATTAAGGTTACGTCTTATGAGTCATACCCAGTCTCTTAGGTTTTTTTAACAGTGGTTAATCCTCACAGTAGCGTTTTTATTGGTTTACTGTTGACCAATGAAAAGCGCTATAAATTAGATAAACTCCTCAGGTTTGTTTTGTTTTGCGAGCAGAATTATTGTGAATATCCTGGTTTGTTCACTAGCCAATAATGTGTTGTTTAGAGCGTAGCTCTCGACTCGGAGGTCGTGGGTTCGATTCCAAGTTGAAAATGTTATTTTCAAGTTTGGTTAGGACAATACGGGCTGATCACCTGATTGTCTGACAAGTAAGATGATCCATGCGTCGGATGGGCACGTAAAAAGTCGGTCCTGCGCCTGATCTCTCACCGGTCGACTCGGTCTTCCGTCCCACTGGGCTATGAGAGTAAAGGAATAGGGAGTGCTCTTGTGTACTGCGCTCTTGTGTACCTGAGCACTATAAAACTACTCCTGCGTAGCTAGCCTGGTTTTAATGAAACCGGCCACCGTCACCGAAACCGTTGCGGGAGTTATTATTATTATTAATGTGTGATTCACGATATTTTACCTATACTTACTTAATAAGTAATAACTGTTTTGCCACTGTCATAAGAAGCCATTTCCTATGAAGGTAAAACAATTCTGAACGGCCTGTAGTTGAAATAATTCATATGAAAGAGACATCCTTACGTGAATGAATTATAGAGCTTCCTAGTTTAGTTTTATTGTTACGGAAACGAGTCATTAGAATATTATGTTTCATATTAATTATAATGCCTACGAAAGCTTAAGGGGCGTCCACAAGTTAAGTGAGTTTTTTTACATTTTCTGACCCTCCCCGCCCCTGGTGAGATTTCGTGGGATTTTACGAACGAATACGAATTAGCGAATGATCTTAATCGTCTACAATAATGACGTGAGTGGAAGAATCGAACGAAAAGAAATCGAAATAACAAATTTTTTCCCTTATTATTTTCATAAAACTTGTAACTTATATACTTCATAACCTAGCTAATATATCTGGCTACACATATAATCCACAGTTGTTCTATTTCAAATAAATTTTCCGGCTTTAAAGCCTCCATTTAAGTAAAGAAACGGGAAGTTTTTTCATGTTACTTACCTTATTCTTCCACTCACGTCTTGGATTACGCTTACGATTAAATCATTTTTCTACAATGAGAAAAAAAATACATGAGATTCGCCGAGACCCCCCCCTCTCCCCAACGTGAGATAAGATGAGATTTGACTCGACCACCTCCCCCCCCTAAATACCACACGTAATTTGTGGACGCCCCCTTAGTTGAGGCTGATACAAGTTTTTCATGCGTATAATTAAACACTTACTAGGTATGTAAAATGTAAAAAAAATACCTACAGTTGAATCTAAAGTAGAGTAGATGAATTAGTTCAAACTACTTATATTAGTCTCCATTATATTAAATATTTGATGTAATATTGGAGCACTATTGAACTTTTCTCCTCTAACGCATTTTGTAGTGAGCAGCTGTGATTAGATAAAATTCTGTGAATTATGCGCATGTGACAAAAATTTTGGTCAAATCATTGTGTACTTTTCCTGATTGACGGTTCTTTGTCTAATAATATTATACACACCGAATGTAACACATGAGACCATTATAGTAGAGATCAACTACGATAACATGGCGCGCCCCTCCAAAATTCAAAACGTTTGAAGTGCGTTGTCTTGCGCGGTAGGCTAGTTTTGATTGGTTGACCAACAAATCTTGGTAATAAGTGACATTAACAGAAATATTACGTATACTGAGATTACAAACTCTTTCATAAGGATGTGACTACACACATTGAAACAGTCATTTGGAGGGGCGCGCCATGTTATTGTAGTTGATCTTTACATCAACTTTCCTGCATAAAACATCTTTTGTTTCGTACGTGTTGAGGCGGCGTGTGTTAGGTAACTTTTTATTGCTGCCATGCTGCCATGGAAAAAAATGATTTTGTTAAAGATTTCCGCAAGATCTCTAAACAGGATTGGTAAATATTCACTCTATTTAAAGCAGGGATCACCAATTAGTTTCGCTCGGGGTCCGTTTTAAGACATGAAATGACCTTCGCGGTCCACACATTCTATAAAAAAATATATTAAACAAAGGTTATTATTTATTTAGATATCAATGAGATGAGATGAGAATGAATCTCTCTGAAGTTTGGAGTGAAATATTGGTGCAAGATTTGACATTAAATCCTGGAGATGTTGAAGTCCTAAGATGAACGAAGATTATCTTCGAATATGCTTGGTCCACACACAATGGGTCGGCGGTCCGGATGCGGACCGCGGTCCGCCATTTGGTGACCCCTGGTATAGAGTATAGCCACAGCGACCAATAATAATAGAGGTCGATTACACTGTTAGCCAGTCAATCAATTTGCCATTTAATCGGTTATATTATCCTATTATAACAAATCTTACATAATAATAATAGTTGCGGTTTAACATCCTAGTAAGTAGAGTCTTGTTGGCAGCCGACACAAATCCTTCAAAACATCAACATCAGACTGAGCTTCAGGTAAAGTATACAGGGTGTCACAAAACAAACTTAAAAAAATGTGTGTATGTTAAATTGAGTTTACTGTAAAAGTGGCTGGGCTGAAAGAGCGCCCCAGCGTTATTAAAAGCAATGACAACTATAATTATATTATTTTCCTTTAAAAGTAAACTCTTCTTATCTGAATTTTAAATATGTAATACAACATAAAAGTATACTAAAATAATATTATTATGTTTATTCCAATGAAAATATAGTATTAGGTTAGTTACTGTATGAAGTATTTATAAAAATCTAATTTTTAATTTCAAAAGGTTTAGTTGAATGGTTTCACAATAGTTGTAATACTTTTTTAGTATTAACTTTAAGTAAAGACTTCTGCAAAAGACAACTTTAAAATAACCACACTATATACAACTAACTTAACAATTAGAACAATCCTTGGTTACTTAATTAGACACGAATAAATAATTTAAATTAATAGAGTAGTACTAAATACTAATGTAGCACAAAGCGAGACGAGTTGATGACTCAACGAGGTAGGTAGGCACTATAGTTACTACAGCTATACATGTATCAGATTATGTTTCATTATATTATATTCGTGAAGAATTTTTTGCCTCTTCATTAATAATTATAATTGTCTTTATTATACAGAATAAATGAATCAACATTGATAAAAAACACATGTGTAATGCAGATATTGATGCTCTTCCGGCAGGCGCGGCGTCTCGAATTTGGATCTAAAGCTCAAGAGTGGAAAGTTGATCTTGACTTGTATTTTGTTCGACATTTCTCATCTCTTTAAAATGTAAGGCTACTGGGACAAAATTATTGTAGGCGTTAAGTATTCGTTCCGTGAATGTGTGTCATAGCTGTCCAGTGTCCATTCCTGGCTGATGATTACTGCCAGAATTCTCTAACACTTACGTTCCAAAGAAGCACTCAAACCCCGTGTCATCCTTGTCATTAAAGGTGAAAAAATAAAAATGTTGGTGCTACTTGGTGCCTACCACCGTTTCGGGAACTAATCCGGCGGTCGGCGAGAAGAACCTGCGTAAGAAACTCGCACTAGAACCGTACTCTACGAGTTAGTTAAGGAAATTCTGCCCCAACTGTAGGATTGTCGTTTGCTTCTGCCCCCGGTAGTACAGGTTGTAATACTGACCCTTTAGGTCCCTTTGAGAATTCCACCGCATGCGAAGGATTGTCGAAAGTTCCCGGTAGCACTCACTTCCTTACCGCAAAATCAAGTTGAAGTTCATTGACTTGACACTGGTGGCGTAATTAAAACGAGACCGCGACATTTAGTCCGGGAAATATTTCGTCAAGAGCGGACGTCGACCTTTAAGAAACCTCGCTTAGGTGATTTACTTATTGTGTTCGAAATTCGAATCTCCAGAGTCCAGCTACAGCTGTTACACCTATCGAGTGGAGTGAGAGACAGTGACCTAGGCCTCAGTATCAAATTGTCTGTTTGCACTGTCATCACCACTGTACTCGGTAGATGAAATTAAGGCATATAGTCGAGACACTTCGTCGTAGGTTAAAATGTAATAGGATGGGAATTGGGCATGGGCGTAGCCAGGATTCTACATAGGGGGGACATAGTTCTTGGGGGAGGGGGCAGATTAAGAAAATCCTAAACTTCGAAGCTCACAATAGTATTGAAGGTGAGGTAAAAATTAAAACAAAATATGAGCGAGCGAACTGGGATTGAATGCCTCCCCTCTCACCCCGCAACTCTCTCCGCTCCATGTTTACGCCTATCCGGCACTTATCAGGAAGTGGTGAAACAGGCCCTTAGTATTCTGTGTGAAAGGTTACCGATTTTCAGCGTAAGCACCAAGCTCATGCTCAGCAGCTTTAGCGGTGTATCATTCTGCTATAATGCCCTCTAAGTTCTATGTCTATAACCACTTCTACAGGTGCTTCCATCGGCAGTCTCGTAACTTCCTGAATTATGGTTTTATAAGTTCATCAATTACTTAAAATCATTGCTATAAACGCTTCGTTTTTTATGAGGTTAAAACAAATGTTTTATTTAAATTTTATTAAGGAGAAATTAAAACCTCACCTTCGCCTCGGCCAACAATTACATGTGATCTGAGACATTTCTTATTTTCCTGCCCTAGGTGCGTAATGTACTATCGAGGTAATTGATTCCTAGGCAGTTGACGGACCTATGTCAGTAATTCAATGTTAGCTGTGATCGGTCACTGCGTTAAGTTAACGCGACCAAATTACTTAGGTCCGCCATCTGCCTAGGAATCAGCTTCTCTGATAGTACTATTAGTTAATAATAGGTCTATAGTTGACAAATAATTAAAAGCGAGACCAATGTGTGAATCTATGATTTAGTATTTGTACTAAATACTTAGTAGCTATTTACTAAGTGATTATTTAGTATTTAGTGAATCATATTATAAACTTTATCCAAAACTGCAATGTTAAATACCCGGCTAATTATTTTGCATTAAAGTTTTATTCAAAATTCTTTGGAACAGGAAATATAAAAACTATTTAAGGTTTTTGCAACAACATGACGTGATCATCATCTATTCTATATTAATTATTATGGCGACCACGAGGATACATTATAAATTATTTAGTATTTTAATCACTGCTTTAAATTTTTAATAATTATTTAAATATTTATCTATTACAATAGTGTAACTCAGAGATTCCCAAACATATTTTGTCTACCGCCCATTTTAAGAACAAATAAAATGCATCCTGATGAAATGAATCACCCTCCAAGCCTCTACACAACGCCCCCATTTTTTTTTCAGCTCCCACAAGGGGGCGTTATCGCCCACTTTGGGAAAGGCTGATGTAACTAATAAGTAATAACTATTAAAATACAGGCATACTTACATGTATTCTTCTTATAGGTAATTCAGTACATATCTATTTGTAAAAATTTCGAATATGGCTTTGCAAAATGTGTAGCAATATGCTTAACATTCTCAATTTTTTATTCGATTACAAAGATTTTAGGATGGGCGCTATGTGTATGATCCTTTTATAGTTAGTTAGATATCGTTCTGTCGCACTATCCTTACTTTTTTACACATAAAATTTGGGAGCAAACGAGCAAACGGGTCCCCTGATAAAAAACCAGGAAATTATGACGTTTGTAAAACCTCTGTTTTGAGTTCGCATATTTCCGAAGCTACAAGTCCGCTTTAAGTAATTCTTTTTTTGTTGTCTGCAAGTTTCATTAAATCAGTTTAGTAGTTTTTGAGATAAAGAATTTTGAATTCAGTTTGATTTCTTTTAAATATTACTTGTACAAGTACTTACCCAAGTTTCCCAGTTTACAAGCAGTTTTCCTAGTTTACAAGTACCCAAGTTTCCTAGCTAATGATGCAATGAATTACTTATTTTAAAAGTTTACAAAAACACGATTTCCTGTGACGCGGGAGATTTTCAAGTAATTAGTTATACTGAGTTAGAGATCAACTACGTTAACATGGCGCGCCCCTCCAAAATTCAAAACGTTTGAAGTGCGTTGTCAAAACGCTTGATGTGCGTTGTCTTGCGCGGTCGGCTAGTTATGATTATAGTTGACCAACAAATCTTGGTAATAAGTGACATTAACTGAAATATTACGAGTACTGGTTGGTTGGTTGAATACTTACTACATACAAACTCTTTCATAAGGATGTGACTACACACATTGAAACAGTCATCTGGAGGGGCGCGCCATGTTATCGTAGTTGATCTCTAACCAACATACCATTATCATTGGTCATTGTCGAACAATCTGCTCGTCACTGTGTTTAACCGACTTTAATAAAGTAGAAGGTTCAATTTTTTTTCCAATGCTATTGGATCAAACTGAAATTCAAACAACGGGTTGCGCTCCGGAAATGCCGGTAGCAATGAAAGCGAGATAGTGGCAGCAGGTGTATATTTTCGAAGTCGCCTCCGTGGTCCAGTGCTTCAGAGATCGGCTCTTGACTCGGAGGTCGCGGGTTCGATTCCTGCGTTGGAAACATATTGTTATTTCCAAGTTTGGTTAGGACAATACAGGCTGATCACCTAATTGTCTGACAAGTAAGATGATCCATGCGTCGGATGGGCATGTAAAAAGTCGGTCCTGCGCCTGATCTCTCGCCAGTCGTGTCGGTCTTCCGTGCCACTGGGCTATGAGAGTAAAAGGAATAGAGAGTGCTCTTGTGTACTTTACGTGATTGCTCCTGCGTAACTGGCCTTGGTTTCAATGAAATTGGCTACCGTCACCGAAACCGGTGTGGGAGTTATTATTATATTTTCGAATTCGATAGAGGGGGATATTACAATACGCTTTTACTCCGTTTTGGTTATCCACTTTTTCTAAAGGCCTTGTAACACCTATCGAGTAGAGCAGGGGTTCTCAAACATAATTTGTCTACTGCCTACTTTGAGAAGAAATTATGTTTTAGCACCCCCTTTATTTCAATTTAAAATGAATCTAGATGAAATAAGTCACCCCAAGCCTCTACACAACCAAATTTTTTTCTGGATCCCACACCGCCGCGCCCTTTAGACCTTGAGCGCCCACAAGGGAGCATTATCGCCCACTTTGGGAAAGGCTGGAGTAGAGCGTAGAGACAGTGCTCTTTGCCAGTCAAATTGTTACTCAGTGTCTCACCACTCGACTCGGTGGGTGTAGTTAACAAGAGTCTAAGAATAACCCATATTTTCTGTCCAATTACGTATATATAAGAACTTAATTTCAAATTGGTGATAATAGTAATAATTCTGAATTCCAAAAATTTTTGAATGGTTACGTAGCCGATTTTTATTTTTAATCAAGTTTTTGACTGAACTTTTTTGTATGAAAAAAGGTTTAAAAAATATTATAACATATATGATCTTGATTTTTGTCGTAAATCTTACCTTCCATAATATCTAATATGAAAATATTATTTTGTTGATTATCAATGATAATCTAAATTAGTAGCATTACAATCGTTTTACTGGCCTTTGTATTTGAAACAAAATCAATCTTACGAAGTACTTACCCACTAGCAAGTAGCAATAATGATTACATGCATGGCATACAAGGTGCTACAACTTACAAAGTATGACGATTAGAATTACCTATGTTGCTAAGTACTAAATCGTTATTATTTATTACTAAGCAGGTATTATGTACTAAGTAGCGATTAATTGGGTAATAAACTGTTTTACATCTCAAAAACGAATAACATGATAATGATTTGTTTTTGCACTGCTCACATGTTTCAAGTTTGGAATGCAATCGAATAAAAAATGATAAATGGACGTTTGAATTTGATTTAATATTTATAACAAGAATAATCGTAAGTTTTTATGTGGACCAGTGTTATCCTTTTACAAAAAGTTGATTGCTTTGTTGCCATTTTGTGTTAGGATCCATATGTCCTTGAGTGCCTCGAAGGTACATAGTGCTTAAAGCCTTAAAATTGGTCGCTGTTAAGCATAATGTTAGTGTCCTACTCCTAAACCCACAATTTTTTTGTTGTTTTTTGAATGCAGTCTTGTTCTAAATCGTTTATAAGGCATAACTGTATTCATAACTAAATACGTATTTTTTTGTGGATTAGTACACGATTGCTTATGGCGCTCCCCTTACGGAGATGCCGCAATTTACCGTTTTTAGAGCCTTATAACTCATAATTTGAAAGCTGCAAAATTATAATAAAAATACAGCAATAATCTTCAGTATCTCAACATTCATTTCCACATTTTAGATTTTCTATTTTCGTTTATTATACTCATGATATCAGCTTCCAAAGTAAAGCCAATTTATTAAAATTCAAGCATACGTTCAGCATCTCCTTAGTATTTACAAATTACTTTTATTTGAAACACATGCCAATAGATCGACAATATCATAAACTACATATTTCCCGTTTTAAATTTTTTTAGGTCACTTTTGAACTAAGATAAGTAAAAAATAGGGTTTTGATGTGATCTCGGCAAAGCGGAAAATGTATGGCCATGCTCGGGGGACGGCCTTAACAGCGTTATAGCAATAGGTATGTTAATTTATGTATTTTTGTATTAAATGAAGATTTTGTACGAATATGCAGATTGTATGTAACCAGGCAATGCGGATCACGTGGCTGCATGCTTGTACTAAAATATTACAGTCATCTATCTGATTTTTATGCTATAATATAAGCAATAAGCATGTTTCACAATTCCCGTTTGGCTGATTCGGAAACTCACTCCGATGTTACTGGTCAAGTATTTATAAATTGTAGACTATATCGCCTAGATATGATATCACGCGGGGAAATCAACTGATCCACTCGAAATCCCGCCGGTTCTTCTCGTCGGACTGGTCCCCGAACCTTATACCCGAAGTTCGGAATTTTTTTGTAAAAAAATTACTCTGAAAAAAATTTTTTTTGATTTTGAATTTCACGTTGCAAGTCACGCCTTCTCACAGGAGAAACAAAAAATTGCTCTTTTTTACGCGAACTTGTGGTAGCCATAGCGTTAAATAAGCGCGCAATTAAAAGAGACAAAAGTAGACCTTTTACAATATTTTCGGCTATCGCCTTCTTTTGTCGGAAGCCGAAACCGATTAATCGGTTTTCAAGATAGTGAAAGTTTTAAGAAGTCTTAAGTATAATTTACACAGAGCCAGTACTGGCTGCCAATAAGACTGGCAGCCAGCATTGGCTTGGCATATGCCGCGTGTGAACAGTTTGGCCTGGCTTGAAAAACTGTTCACACGCGGCATATACCAAGCCAATACTAGCTGCCAGTCTTATTGGCAGCCAGTACTGGCTCCGTGTAAATTATACTTTAGAAATTTCGGTTTAAAGCTTGTTATGTCACGTGTGTACTTGAGGTATAGTAATAAGAATTCTATTTCACTTTACCATTAATTTTTGGAAGTTAATATTCGACTTTATATTTTTATACTTTTTATTGTTTTAGATAATATGATCTCTTCCAACATATAAATTAAACTATTTTATATGATCCATATTTCTTAAGTTTTACGTACTTAATAGCTACTTATACATAAAATGCAAGTGTATATAACTTGCGGGACTTCATAATGTTATTAAAATAACTTATTTTCATAATACTATTTAAAGTATTTTAGTCTGTTTAAAGAGTTGCAATGAATATGTTACGAATTTTGTACATTGTGTTTTTCTTTATACTGGGAAATGTCTCGGCGAAAATACGTGAGTACTAGTCATATAAATTATCAAAGGAATTTACCCTTAGGTTAAGGGTAAATTCAGACCGCAACGTGACGCGTAGGTGCATTTCTAAATTTGTGTGGATTTGACATAAATTCGCAAGACGTATCACGCAATTGAGATCTGTCAATTTAGTACAAATTTAGAAATGCATCTACGCGTCGCTTTGCGGTCTGAATTGACCCTAAGCCATTTAGAAAAATTGCGAAAAATAAACAGCTTTTTTCGCAGTATTGCTTTCATGAAATGTGCCTGAAAAACTTTGTACATATTTGGTTTTTACGACTGTGAACTTTGACGTAAAAACGAAGCTGATGCGAACTGTGCGGTTTCGCTTATCCCAAACAGTCTGTTACCCTGGACTTACACGGGTGACTGTCTGTTACTTCTCACGTCAAAACCGCTGAACCGATTGTGCTGAAATTTTGTATGGACTATGGAGATATTTTGAGGGACTTTAAAGGACAAAGGATTATTTTTATCCCAGAAC
Source organism: Lysandra bellargus (assembly GCA_905333045.1). Taxonomy (NCBI): domain Eukaryota; kingdom Metazoa; phylum Arthropoda; class Insecta; order Lepidoptera; family Lycaenidae; genus Lysandra; species Lysandra bellargus. Next base: position 8,190,524 of record HG995335.1, on the reverse strand, counting down.
AATGTACGATTCCCGCTCGATAAACGACATTTGGCGCAACTTATGGTCGATTTACACTGGTGACTATAGCCACACAATTTACGCCGCACGGCGAAAATCGACCGTGTAAATGGCAATTCTACTACGTCGCATGCGGCTAAAGTCGCAAGCCCCAAAGTCGTGCGGCCAATGGCCGCATGCGGCTGGTGACTAAAATCGACCGTGTAAACGCTCAGTTACAAGCGATCGCTTGCTGCAAATTGATAGTTTGTCGGCACTAGTCACAGGCGATATTTGTAGAATGTGTAAATGGGGTGGCGATTCGACTTGGACAGGCGATTCGACTGGTGACTTGCCGGGTAATGGCCGATTTACACGGGTGACTAAAGCCGCACGATTTACGCCGCACGGCGAAAATCGACCGTGTAAATGGCAATTCGACTACGCCGCATGCGGCTAAAGTCATAAGCCCCAAAGTCGTGCGGCCAATGGCCACATGCGGCTGGTGACTAAAATCGACCGTGCAAACGCTCAGTCGCAAGCGATCGCTTGTTACGAATATAACTGTAGCGAGTGCAGACCTCGTGCGGCACTCACGAAAACATGGATTAATATAATATTAAATAGCAAACGATCGCTTGCGACTGAGCGTTTACACGGTTGATTTTAGTCACCAGCCGCATGCGGCCATTGGGCTGTGTTTCAATCTAGAATAGCTTCAGATACCTAGCAAGCAAAGTCTGGAACAATCTTCTGCCGCCGCAAATTCGAACCCTGCGAACAATAAACAATTTTAAATTAAGACTCAAATCCTATCTACTAACAGAACAATTAGCAGCAATTTAACTATACGTAGTTTGGTACATTACAAATATTATTATTGACCAATAGAATGTTTATATTAATTATTATAATACATTATTATTATTCATTTACAATTGATCTTATGTAATTACCTTATATACTTAATAATAATTACTATTAAATAAAATTTCATGAAATTATAATGTTTAAATTGTAAAATTTAACTTATTATTATTGTCTGGTCGCTATCATAGTACTTACCGATCAAGATGTAAGCCGGCGCAAGGCGGTTTACGGATGTTCCAAGGTTGCTTGCAAGGTCAAACACCATCCTTCAAGCGATCCCCCATGACTCGGTTGTTAGGTAAAGAATAATAACAATAGAAAGGTACTGTGTTTACAAGCGTTGCAGTCGTAAAAATATATCCATATGGATATTATGTAATATGAAGTAAGAAGTCCGTTATTATTATAGTACAATAGTTATAAGTATAATATGTAAAATAATATTTATATATGTTAAAATGTAATTGCTGAGTGCTTATCTGTTCCTGTCTCCAGATGACGGCTTTCTAGGTACCACATAATACCAGGCACTGTGGTGTACAGCACCGCGGTGATACGCCAGAGGTCCTTTTTGACAATTAAAGACATAACAATATACTACTTGTGCCGACCCTCGTACTATAATAATTAGTACTTATTTTAATATTTTTATGTGTAGGTATGTGATTATGATATATATTCTTTTTTCTCTTTGTGTTGTAAATTTGTAGTAGGCATTATGTTATGTGTATCGTTTTATTGTAGTGTAATGTGATGTCTTATTGTGAAATAAACGTTATTATTATTATTCTTAAATCGTGCGGCTTTAGTCACCCGTGAAAATCGACCATAAGTTGCGCCAGATGTCGTTTATCGAGCGGGAACTGTACATTTTTCTGGGATAAAAATAATTCTTTGTCCTTTAAAGTCCCTCAAAGTATCTCCATAGTCCATACCAAATTTCAGCACAATCGGTTCAGCGGTTTTGACGTGAGAGGTAACAGACAAACATACAGACACTCTTTCACGTTTAAAATATTCGTATGGATAATATTGTGCCGCCCGCGCCACCCATAAGTTCCTGCACAGTCCCTATGACATGACCGCGGTATTCCGGTCCCGAAAGGAACGGGGATTGTCAATACTGAATACGCCCGAATATGCAGTACTAAGCAGGGGGCTCCAAATCTTAGTTTAGCGCCCCCATTTTTTAAACCAAACGGAGTTTGAGCAATCTATTATTATTATTGGATAATATTCACAAGTTATATTTGGGAATCAACTATCAAGAGTTACTGCAGTCGGTATCTAAAAGACCTCCTAGATAAATGAAAGACCTCCGTGGCGCAGTGGTGAGCGCGTTGGTAGCTCTAACCGGAGGTCGCGGGTTCGAGTTCCGCCGACGGAACAAAAAGTTTATAAAGTTCCTGGGTCATGGATGTGATATGTGTATCATATAATAAAAATCTTAAATATATGTATAGTATAAAAGTATTAAATATATTTCCGTCGTCTGGTACCTGTAACACAAGTCCTTCAGGTACTTACCACGGGGCCAGACTGACGTGGTGTGAAGCGTCCATAGGTATTAAGCTTCTACGCAACGCCCCTTTTTTTCTGGGTGTCTTACCGCCCTTTTTAAGCCTGCAGCACCCACAAGGGAGCATTAGCGCCCTATTTGGAAAAACCGTGCCGGTTTTAGCACTACCAGCGCTCCGGGCGAGATTTCTTCGGCGCCCCCTGTTGAGTTCTTGTTCTCGCGCCTGCGGCACGCACCACTTTGTATATTTGCTTCCGACGCCATTTTTAACCGGCGCCCTGGTTTGTCGCCCAGCGTCGCCGCACCCTAACACCGTTCCTGTGGAAAATGATGTTCTAATGATTGTGTCTAAACACACTATGGCGAAGTTACGCGACGTAAATTCCGCATGATTCCGCCTGCAATGTATTTCAAATTGCCGACGACACACTATTCCGTCGCGTTCTGTCCGTATTTGGTATGCGTTTGACATTGCGGACGTAATTTACGCCGCGTAACTTCGGCCCAGTGTGTTTAGACACTTTGACCCTTGCAGCGGACTTCGTGAAGATCTGCAAGCGAGACCAGGAGACCGTGAACGAGTGTGTGAGGAGCAGCATCGAGGAGCTGCGGCCGCACCTGCTGCGGGGCATACCGGAGATTCGAGTGCCCAGCATCGACCCCTACGTGGTGGACGAGGTAATTTCTATACTGTAATCGGCGAAACATGGCGGTAGCGGTCGTTGACTCCCTGTCAAAAACTTGCCATTTTCTATACAAAGCCGCGATTGACAACATCTGACACTTCATTGTCATTTTCGGTTTATATAGAAAATGGGAGCCAATGACCGGTACCGCCATGTTTCGCCGAGTACAGTGTAGTTGTGTAAGTACATTTGGTAGAATATGACGAAAATCTTAATGGCTTTTTGACTAGGTTTAACATACAAACTGGATTTCTGGCATATGGGTAGACCATGACTTAGATTAGGACGCACAATATGATGAATTTTTTTCCAGAAATTATTTCGTCTCAGAATTCCACGTGGGCGAAGCAGCGGGCAAAATCTATACAATGATAATACATCATAGTATCTACTATCTACTAAGGTTCTATATTGTATCTCTATAGCATAATATATACAGTATATTGCAGCTTGCCTACAAACTCTTGTCATTACTATAATTTGCACTATCGTTGAAGCAAATAAACTGTCAAATCTGGAAACCCCCTTTTTTTCCAGCTCAAACCTGTAGAAGGGAATCTGAACGTTCTATTTAAGAACGTACGAGTCACCGGGGCTGGCGATTTTGAGATGAAACGACTAGAGTAAGTTTAGATATAATATTCCAGTTGTTATGATTTACAAAACTAAGTGATAATGCTTTATTTATTTATATTTTATTGTGCACAGGAAATATAACAATATAACAGTTTATATAGAAAGACGTCACAAAGGATCTGCCTATATATAATACATATTCACTCTAGCAATACCGGGGTAATTGGAATAAAACATTTGATCCTTTCTTTCTTCTTGGTTCAGGCCCGGACCACGAACATGGTTCGTAGCACAGACATAGATCAAGATAGATACCGCAATATGTCGCTCCATATGTATGAAAACGAGCGTGTCACTTTTTTCCACCACTGCACTGTGATGTACCGATGATATGAAACGTGTCCAATGTCCATTATCAAGGCCAGCGTTTCTATTTGAATTTCTACAGCTCAATACGGCACTTTTAGGCATTTAGGCATTTTTGAAATTCCGATTGATGTTCGATTCCGATAGCAGACTAAGAACAGATTTCCGAAAGACGAGCATTGCTCGTCGTTTGGGAACGCGATATGGCACGCGAACATACATATTATGTGGTATCTATCTTGATCTATCATGTCTGTGGTGCGTAGTGAGGTGGTGGAAGTTTACATGACGAGCAGCGCTGAAACTTTTACTTTATAAACTGGGCCCTTGCCAATCTATACTAATATAACATCCATACTCATATTACAAATCAGAAAGTGTGTCCGTCTGTGCGCCCGTTTGTCTGTGTGTCTGTTACCTCTTCCTCTACACCCAAACCATTGAACCGACTGTGCTTATATCTTCTTATATATAAAAATGGATTTTCAAATGTGTTAGTCGCGCTAAAACTCGAAAACGGCTGAACGGATTGGGCTGATTTTAGTCTTAAAATAGTCGTAGAAGTCCAGGCTAGGTTTTAAAGTGATACGAAGTTCACCGGGACAGCTAGTTTGGTATAAAGATAGATACTTTGAGTCCCGGGAAAGGACATAGGATACTTATTATGCCGGAAAAATGTACGGTTTCCGCCCGATAAGATAATTTTGGCGCGACAGAGTTGTCATCTTGTCTATTCGTATTTCCATCGATATATCAATTGATGCTGATCTTCTTGCAGCGTGGACATAGAGTCGCGTAGAATCAACACGACGATCACCGTGCCGGCTCTACATTTTGACGGGTACTACTCTGTGGACGCGCTCGTCCTTTCCGTTCCTATCAAGGGATCGGGAAAATTTGCTGCTAATTTAAGTAAGTATATTTTGCAATACATAGGGACAAATATCACGTCAGTGGAAGACGAGATTCCGACAGTTATTTTGAAAAAAACTAGATATTTTTTTCATCGCTAAGCGTTTCGGCAGCGCCGTTGGAGAGCGCGCGTTCGAAGATGTATGGGGGTAATAGTAGCGTTTTATAGTCGAGCGCGCAGCTCAGCACTTGATAAGCCAGCCTTACTGTTTATCGAAGGTCAGATAGACCTTCAGAACTAGATACCTCCCGAAAACCGCGACGAAACTGTAGTCGCTAGTAATTTTTACCTCTATTATAGGGGTTATAAACAGCTGAGCTTTCAGCTTTTAAGCTTTCATAAAATGACGAAAGTCATGTCGCTGGCTGTTGGGCCGTAACGTTTTAGGGTGCGTCCACATTTGTATCATTTGCGCGATCAGATCTCCGTCGCGTATCATCGAAGCGTGTCAAAATGATACGCGTATCATGATACGCCCCGATCGCTATTAACCGCGTATCTGATACGTGTCGTATCAAATACACGCATGATCGGCAGAATGATCTAATAGGCGTCCACACTATGATACGCATACTTGATACGGCGCGATGTTCGCGACGGAGATCTGATCGGAGATCTGATCGCGCAAATGATACAAATGTGGACGCACCGTAAAGGTTAAAATAATATTTAACCAGCAACTAAGTATATTTTTTTTGCTATTTAAAATATCATGAATATATATCATATCATTTATTAATAATATACATTTAGGGTCAATTCAGACCGCAACGTGACGCGCAGATGCATTTCTGAATTTGTATGGATTTGACAGATTTGCAAGACGTCTCACGCAATTGAAATATGTGTCAAATCCATATAAATTTATAAATGCATCTACGCGTCACGTTGCGGTCTGATTTAACCTTAATATATTATATACATAAATCTATATCAAAATAATTGTCAGCTGAGTGCGAGGCGACCGCCATACTGAAGTATGAAGTGGAGGACCGCAATGGTAAAGACTACGCCAAGTACGTCTCCTGTGACCTGCTGTTGCGGGTAGGGGACTACCACATCACCATGGAAGGCATTACTGGGATCGGTAAGTTCATCCATACACCCTCTTCTCATCTTTATTATGACCATGGCCGCTCGATAATAACCGAAACGTCTCAAAACTTTGGGCGAAGACTTTCCTGTACTTTTCAAGATAGTCGAAGTGTAACCAGAGTAGACAGAACTAAGGAGTATGCCGACTTAGAAGTGTTGTTGAAATTTTTACGTTTGATGTATTAAGACATTATTTTTAACAAAAAATTAAAACCGACTTCCAAGGTAAAAACAATATTAATAGCATCCTTATAATATGAACTAAAAAGTATTAAATAATTTTTCCTATCTAATATGTAGTGCCTTTTCCCGAATTCGGCTAAACTTCAACTATTTCTGTACTCAATCTTCATCATTTTGAAGTCGGTACCAGATATAGCTGAATCTTTATTTCTTTGACAGAAAATATGAAACTTTTGGAACTGGCACCGACTTCAAAATTATGAAGATTGAGTACAGAAATAGTTGAAGTTTAGCCGAATTCGGGAAAAGGCACTACATATTAGATAGGAAAAATTATTTAATACTTTTTAGTTCATATTATAAGGATGCTATTAATATTGTTTTTACCTTGGAAGTCGGTTTTAATTTTTTGTTAAAAATAATAATTTCACTCTTTTTAGTTACCTAGTAGGTAAACTGTTAGTGCCAATTCAAATTGTATAAAAAATAGTTTCATATTGTCTTCACTAGATGTCACTGAGGCGCTCCTGTGTCGCGCTATCGCTTGTACGTAGAAGTTTTATATAGGTAGTTGTAACTTGTAACAGATTTTCGTTGTGTTGTTGAAAGTTTGTAAGCAACTGACGTCTGACAACTCAACAGTGAGCTTGGTGTGAGCAGTGAGCATTGAATTGACAACATAAATCATAATATTGAGTGGTAATTGATCTCGTATAATTGTTATTAAAGGTGAACGCAGATTTGGCCGCACCGCACGCACCGCAGTCGCCGCATTCGCAATTCTTCATATTATTATGAAGTTGCGAAGACTGCGGCGCGGGTAGGTAGGTATGCGAGCTTGCCTATAACTTCATATAAAGAATTCCGAATGCGGCGACTGCGATGCGTGCGGTGCGGCCAAATCTGCGTTCACCTTAAGTTGACCTCCGTCATAGTCCGCGAATTTATAAGTGGTCGTCGGTGGTACTGCGTATATTCTACGTATCTTATTACAATTTGTTAAGACTGATATGAGTCATACGGCATACCCCAAGGTCCAAATATCAGGTAGATAGATAAATTTAAACAATACATTTAAAAAGATCTAAGTGAACACGTGCTGCAAAATGCTCGCAGCGCGGCATCACAATAGACATAACTACCAGTACTTCGACTGCTATGAGACTGACGAGTATTAATATCTGTCGTTTCTTTCGTGTTTCGCCAGGATAAGTTAAAGGCTGGCGCGCTGGCTGGTATAATTTAATTTTAAAAATAAGATTTTGAAATTGAATTCTGATAGTTTTCTTTGCATGTGCCAAAATATAAACAACTAAATTTGTAGGTTACGACCCTAGCGACGACTTTTGTCATAATACGTCAAACTTAAAAAAATTACATCAGTTCTAAGTCGGCATACTCTATCATTCTGTTTACTCTGGCGGCATGCCGCATGCCCTGACATTCCAGTTAGAACTTGAATACGATGTTTACGTACGCGTCGCCGCGCGTCGCCGCGCGCCGCCGCGCGCCGCGCGGTGACGTCGTTGCCTCTGCGGCGCCGACCGCCGTGTATATTAAACAGCCTATAATAATTGGTGTTGTTATGTACATAATTATTATTATTGTATCCATACCTATGCCTTGTACTATTATCTATTTTGTGCCATGAGACATTGGTGACCTTAACACGACGTGGTAATGATGATGATGACGATGATGATGATGATGAATTTGAATTGCATGGTAGCATATGCTTTCTGTTCTTAAAACAACGCCGAAACTCCCAAACGTGTATCTATAAAGAGTCAGGAGTTCTCTCAGCATCTTCGAAACCATGGTATACCTTGACCCAATATTTGACTTTTTGGTAGCATATTCTTAGTACACTTCACATAAAACCAAAATCACCATATGTTTCCATATAAATTTCGAGGAGTTCCCTCGATTACTCCTGGATCCAAATTGGAGTGAAACCTAATACAACAAAACAAAAATTTCGAAAATCGGTTCACAAACGGCGGAGTAATCGTTGAACATACAAAAAAAATATATATATATATATATATATATATATATATATATATATATATACAGGGTGTAACAAAAACTAGTGATAATACTTTAGGATGTGTACGTGTTCCCTGTAGAGAGTTCACTGTGAAAGTAGCAGCGCTGAAAGACCAAAAAATTTTTTCACTTTTGTATGGGGAAACTCGTGACGCTCGGGCCCTTGCCCATACAAAAGTGAAAAAAAATTTTGGTCTTTCAGCGCTGCTACTTTCACAATGAACTCTCTACAGGGAACACGTACACACCCTAAAGTATTATCACTTGTTTTTGTTACACCCTGTATATATATATATATATATATATATATATATATATATATATATATATATATATATATATATATATATATATATATATATATATATGTATATATATATCCACAGCCGAACATATAACCTCCTCGTTTTTTGGAAGTCGGTTAAAAAGTTGTCGCTAGGGTCGTTACCTACAAATTTAAACCTATGAAATAATATAGTAGTTATTCAGGGTCAATTCAGACTGCAACGTGACGCATTTCTAAATTTGTATGGATTTGACAGATTTGCAAGGCGTCGCACGAAATTATCGCGCGGAAACCGTACCTTTTTCCAGGATAAAAAGTATCCAATGTCCTTTCCCGGGATTCAAAGTATCCCCATACCAAATTTTATCACAATCGGTTCAGCGGCTTAAGCTGAAAGAGGTAACAGACAGACAGACAAACACACTCTCACATTAATTTATAATCTTATGTGTGGATAGGAAAAGCCTTGTCAATTGGGCCAAATACCCACCCATTTGGCCAAATTGACAAGGCTTTTGCTCAAGACTCCTTGAAGACTCGATACATCCAAGAATCACGAAACTTTTTGCAGATTTTTCTCACTCATTTGCTATAGCTGCTTACCTAATTCTTTTCTGCATTAATTCTTCACAGGAGACCTCGCTGAGCGGATGATCAACGAGAATAAACGGGAGCTGCTGCACTTCGTCCTCCCGTACCTCCAGAAGACGGTTGGTCAGTCGATCGTTCTAGAAGCAGCCAACAGAATCGCCTCCACCGCCACCTATGACGAATTTTTCCCAGCATCCTAGTATCACACTTTAGTGAAAACCACGAGGTAGGGTACGGGCACCAGTAGTCAGCCTTTTAGTGGAAATCGCAAGTTTAAATGTGGATAGAAAATTGTTAAAAATAGTAATCAAAAACCTTTTCTACTCATTCACTTAATCATTTATTTAACTTTGTTATAAAATTAACATATAAGATAATTTTTCTTAATAAGTATTGAAAATAAAGTATTTTTCAAAATAAGGCACATTTCCCCAGTACCTAGCCGTCACAACCCAGTTCTCGGTCAAATAGCTACCAGTAGTCAGCCTCTCCTTAGATGGGCCTCGAAAGAGACCTATGGAACTGAAACAAATAAAAAATGCATGTCTGGTCTCTGACAATGCCAAAAAACTAAGAAATTACTTGGTAGGTAGGTGCTTCATAAATAAATGAATAAATTAAGCAGCGTAAGTTACTGATGGCTGAACACTGGGTATACCTCACCAGTACTCAGCCGTGGTTCGACCGTATCTAGTTAGGCGGCCGACTACTGGTTTTAAATGGAATTCATACATAATTCCAGATATGACCAGTACCTTCTCAGTCGGGGGTGGCCGAACACTAGATAATGTACAAGAAACTCGGTATGCCAGTAGTCAGCCACCTCATTATTTAAATAACTATAAAGAAACTGTTCTATAGCTCATTTGATTTAGACGTTAAAAAATGTAATAACAATATATTTTAAAAAAACATGACACAAAAGTTAATAAGAAATCACAATAACTCACCTTTTTGTCGGGCACTTCCCACTAAGAAAATTTTGGCGCGCACGCCGCATCTTGGCTCGACTAGTGACAAACGTCGAATTGGAATCAGATTACCATTTCTTGCAGCCACTTAGCGTCATTGTGACGTTCTGAACTGACCAATAAGAAGGCCAAGCTTTTTTTAAAAGTAACTTGATTGGTTAATTTGCAATAGAACGCTATTTCTATAGGTTTTTATCTGGAAAAGGCTGACTACTGGTGTGGGGCTGACTACTGGCGGCCATACACTAGTACCTATATAGGATGTAGCAAAACTAAGTGATTTTATTTTAGGGTGTGTGCAGTGTGTGTGTCCCTTACATAGAGTAGTGGCGCTGAAAGAGTAACATTTTTAAAATTTTTGTATGTGCAAATTTTATTTTTGTATGTACAAAAAATGCTCTTGAAAGAGAGGGAACACAATATACACCCTTAAGTATTATTATCACTTAGTTTTGTTATACCCTGTATTAGGTGTGTTAATATGAAGTCTTATTATGGTTTTGGCTTGCTATTTTTAGCTATTGTCTATTGCTATAGCAATAGACTGTGTATAATACAGTTTTTCACAAACAAATCATACTTTGTCATTGTAATTGTATTGTAATAAATGATACCTTTGTCTAATTTATATATTTTTTTAATTACGTGTTATATAAATGTTTTTTAAAGGTGAACGCAGATTTGGCCGCACCGCAGTCGCCGCATTCGGAATTCTTTATATGAAGTTATAGGCAAGCTCGCATACCTACCCGCGCCGCAGTCTTCGCAACTTCTACATTCTTTATATCGAGAATTAAAACCTAGCAATACTTCAGCTTCACACTTTATATCGAATATTAAAATTAATAACTCGTTAGAAGACACAGCAAAAGCCTACATAGACGTACTGATCCCTGACGATGAGCCGGACTTGGACGACGACCACCATCGCGAAATTAGACATCGATTATCTGACCCCGTACACACCCCGGTCTCCGACTTGCCAACACTTGATGAGTTTATTAAAGCTGTAAATTTATTACCTACAAAGAAGTCGGCCGGCGAGGACAAAATTAGTAATATTATGATTAAGCAGGCATGTCTCACGGCTGGGCCAGCGATTTTAGAAGTTTTCAATAAATGTATTGCAGAAGGAACGTTCCCAAAAATTTGGCGAATTGGCACAATTAAATTAATCCCAAAAGCCGGTGACAAGCCACCTGATGACCCGAAATCTTACCGGCCTATAACACTCCTACCGTGTCTAGGTAAATTATTAGAACGTCTAGTTGTGCCCCGCCTTCTACCTGGCGGGCTGAAATTTAATAACCAGCAATTTGGATTTACCGCCGGAAAATCGACGATCAATGCGGCATGCGAAGTCAGGAAAATTGTGAACTCATCAGAATGTAATTACGTTGTAGGTATATCTTTGGATATCGCAGGGGCCTTCGATAATGCCTGGTGGCCGATGTTACTACTAAAGATACGGAACAGAGGATGCTACCGCAATATTTATTATTTACTACAATCGCATTTCCGTTACGGCGTAATCAAACTACGACTCGGTCACTACATTTACGTCAAAGATCTAACCCGCGGCTGCCCTCAGGGGTCGGTACTATCATCATACCTATGGAATATAAATTTTGACGATTTGCTGTGCATTCCTTTGCCGCCTCTCTGTTATCTGGTAGGCTATGCAGACGATGGGTTTCTCCTTGTTGAAGGCAATACGCGAACTGAAATAGAAAAGAAGGCGAACATGTGCCTCAGCGTAATTGCAAGTTGGGGTCATAGAAATCGTTTGGAATTCGCGGCGCATACAACTTATCAAATACTTTTGAAAGGCTCTCTTATCTAACTCTTCGCATTAAACTCAACGAAACAAATGTTAAACGTAAACAGTCACTTTGCTATCTTGGATTGACTCTAGAAAATAAATTTACATTTTTAGAACACATTATAGAGACGGGCGAAAAAGCTAAAAGAAATTTTTATAGTTTCACCAAAATATCAACGTCTACATGGGGTCTTTCGTTCAAAACGTTAAAAATTATATATACAGCCACATATTTAGGCAGAATATGCTACGGTCTGGGCAGATAGGGCTACGATAGGTGCAGCCCGACGTAAACTTTTACAAAGCCAACGTCTCGCATTAATATTCCTATGTAAGGCATATAGAACGGTCAGTACTGAAGCACTTCCTGTCCTGTCGGGTGTTTTGCCGGTAGATTTAGAAATACAGCGCCGGGCTGCCTTATACTATAAAGGCAAAAAGATGACGACCCCAGATTTCTTAAGCATGAAAGATAGAAATAAAGTAACTAGATTATTCGAACCGCTAGATGTCACACTACAATATCTTATATCTGAATGGCAGGATCGGTGGGATAACTCAATCAAAGGTCGGCACCTGTACAATTTCTTTCCTTCGGCACGCAAACGACTCGCTATGCATTGGATAGAAATCGATCACTACGTTGCACAATTCTTAACCGGTCACGGCAATTTTAAAGCTAAACTTTATGGATTTAAGTTAGTTCCGTCTCCCCTTTGCGAGTGCTCGACCGAAGGCAGCCTGTAAGAACAAACTGCTCATCACATACTCTGGGAATGTGATCTCTGGCATGAGGAAAGAACCGATATGTTAAACAGCCTCCAATGTGTTTCTAAAGTCGCGTATTACGATGATCTCGTAGGCAGCGCAAAGAATTTCCGTGCTTTAAAACGTTTTTGCCATAAATTCTATTGGAAACAATCCAACACAAACTTGTCAGTTTAAGTATATGTCATTTTTATTAAGTAGGCTTACAATAATTATTTAATTATTTTCCCGTGGTGCTCTCCCCTTTGTTCGGACATTAATGTCACGAAAATTTGGCTGTCTCCCGCTTTGCTTGGGGAGGGAAATTGGATTTCTCCTACTCCTCCTACCTTCTTCTGATTAATTTCGTTGCGGGTCCCAAGACAGATTTAGCTTGTCCCTCGGGCATCCCTGAGATCATATCAAAGGATTTTCGTGGTTGGTTACCACTGTTGATCCTGGCGACACAGGAGTTGCAGTAGTGGGAATGTGTGGTGGGCCTTCTACATTATTTATATGAAGAATTCCGAATGCGGTGACTGCGGTGCGTGCGGTGCGGCCAAATCTGCGTTCACCTTTAATATCCAAATTCGATTAAAGTTTATAACATTATACATAATATACTTATACATTTTTTAAGTGTACACTCTTATGTTCCTTTAGTTTCAAAATAACAAACGTACAATGTTTTATCATTGTTTTGAATTTAATGAAGAATCTTTGATGAAACATTTAATTAATTTATTACGAGTTAAACAATACTTCCCACAAAAAAACGTAAAGACACGGAAAAATTACTTTTTTTATAATTGATATAAATCTATTTAGATTTATATCACCTTGAAGATTAAATTAAATAGTAGGTATATAACCTGCGAAGCCTCAAACAAATTTTAGGTGTAGTTAAGTAAACAATAAACAATTATTAAGTAGTCAACAATTCGAAAATCAGCAGTTACGATGTTAAAAATGAAATTATTGCTTGTCGCTGCGCTGGTGATGGTAGGAGAGATCGCTGCGACAAAACTACGTAAGTGCACATACATTATTTTGGTGAAATGATTATTATTGTTTCGATAATTTTCTTTTTTCATATTTGGCTTCTTTTACGGCCTAATATATTCAAAGAAAAGGGAAGTTGTTGTTCAAATGAACAATAAGTAAGTGAACCATTTAATTCTTTTAATTGATAATTTCTTCTCTTCTCTTCACACTTACGACTGCAATCCGAGACGTTTGATAATGACTTAACTTGAAATAAAGATTTTGTCATAATCTTTAAAGGTAACTTCATTAAATTAAGGTCAAATTATTATTCAATCAATGTACCTTGGTGCGGCTTTTACAAACGTTATCATACTTGGCACTATTTAAACATTATTTCATTTACAGCTGATTATGTTAAAGTATGCAAGCGAGACCAGAATAGCATCAACGACTGTGTGAGGAACAGCATCAAGCAAATGCGACCTTACTTGCCCAAAGGTATACCTGAGATCAACCTGCCCGGCTTGGATCCCTTCAACTTCGAAGAGGTAATGTTGGGGAAAAGGAGAAGTAACGCCAGTGTAGTAGATAAAATTGACTGTTTAAACGGAAAAGTGATTTAATTTTTTTTATATGGTTACCGGAGATTTCAATATTTCTATTGCCGAAAAGGACATTTTGGTGAAAATGAGTTATTTATAATAAAGTATAGATGTCGCAGTCATCTGGTTTAATCTGCGATTCGATTGAATGACTAGCGCATTCATTGAATGACTCCGTTCAATTGAATGACTAAAGGACAACTCGTCAAGACGTTGACTGTAACGTTTAACGTCTTGACTAAACGTCATACAGCGAAGTCGTTAAATGGGATGCTATATTTTTTTGTAAATTGACGGGGTAGTTATAGGTAAATCTACGCTTTCATAATATTAATTTATTAGTTATTATAAATAAAGCACTTTAATGTTAATGTAATCGATAAAATATCAACACAGTGCTATCAGCTGTGCGAGCTGTTTGACGCCATATTTGTTTTAGTAACTAGTAGCGTCGCAGTAGGAAGAAAATGAAATACGTTCAATTACCTGACTAATTCCATGTCCGCTATCTTCAAAACGCTATGCTACAAATCACTAACTAATTGAACGTTGAGGGACGATCGTTCAATCGACGTTCGGCCGAGTCATTCAATTGAATGGAGTCATTCAATGAATACGCTAGTCATTCAATCGAATCGCAGATTGAACCAGATGACTGCGACATATATACTTTATTATCTTATTAAACCTTTAATAGATTCCTAGTACATTTATATATTTCCGCCAAATCCGCCAGATTTGTCATTTTAGAACAATTGAAATTCCCAATATCGATATGCAATAAATATAATGCTTTTTCATATTAATTATTAACTGGGATTGATAAATTTCAAAAAAATATTTTATTATCAAAGTACGTAGTACTTATATCTCAATGTTATCAAAGTTCAAATACGTTGGCAATTCTTCTAGCCTTCTTCTTATGTTTATAAAAAGACGTAATCGAAAGTGTTTGTCTTATAAATTAAGAATTAGACTAGCTATATGACCGAGCTTCGCTCCGTATTCAAAAAATTCAAAAAACACACATAAAATGAAATTTTATGAAAATGATTCCTAGCTAGATCGATTTATCGTCCCCGAAACCCTCCATATACTAAATTTCATGAAAATCGTTGGAGCCGATTCCGAGATTCCAATTATTTATATATATACAAGAATTGCTCGTTTAAAGATATAAGATATGTTTTACAATAATTTTATAATTTTTTAGTTGAAACCAGCAAGAAGTCAGCTGGATGATCTGAAAACTGCATTCAACAACGTCCAAGTAGTGGGCCTTACCGATTTTGAAGTCAAAAATCTCAAGTAAGTATTATAAACAAAACTGAATTCATTTATTATAAAATATATTAAATAACTAATTCAGTTTGAGATTAATATCTACAAACGCTACGAATAATGAAGTAGTACAAATGGCTTATTTAATAATAGACAAAGTCTAATGAATATAATTTACAATAAGTTTAGTATTCTTGTTTCTTTTTTTTTCTGACGGTATAGCGGAACGTCATTAGTCAAATAAATCCAATGAATATAGTTGGAAATATTATTGTTTCTTTTTTTTCTGACGGTATAGCAGAATCTTACGTCATTAGTTAATACAAAATCCATACAAATATTATATGTCCGTCCGTCTGTTGCCTCTTCACGAACAAACTACTGAATCAATTTTGATGTTTGGTAGATGATTGGAGTTCCTGGAAAGGATATAGGATAATTTTTATCCCATAAAAATTATCCTATATCCTTTCCAGAAATAGGATAATTTTTATCCCATAAAAATGTGCGGTTGCCGCGCGATACGCGAATTTTGGCGCAACAGAGCTGTGGGCATTATGTAGTTAAACATAAGCTAACTTTTTTCAGTGTGGACTTAGAAAATAAGGTAATCGACATTTCCCTGACGATGCCAGTGGTCCGCATCAACGGCCACTACTACATCGACCTGCAGATACTCGCTTTTCCGATCAAGGGAGAAGGTCCATTCTCCGCCAATTTGAGTAAGTGGCACTTACGTAGTTTTCAGCGTAATTATACGATCATAAGAATACACTTACACCCTTATACACATTAGGTAATTATGTATACAGACGTGATAGTTATAAAATTGGATCCTTTTCGCATACCTTGAAAAAAATTTTATCACCGTTACTAAGAAACTCTTACATTTCAGCTGACATCCACGTGGACGCTGTTCTGAAGTATGAGACAGAGAGCCGCGACGGCAAAGACTACGTGAAATTCACTTCGTGCGAGCTCGCAGTCAACCTGGACGACTATCACATCAATTTGGAAGGACTGCTGGAGGATGCGCTGGGTAATTACCCGTTTTAACCTTTGTAAAATAAGGAGGAAAACGAGCAAACGGGTAACCTGATGGAAAGCAACCGTCGTCTATGGACACCTAATACCAGATTGGACTTGATTCACAATGATTTTACTCGGATGACAATCGAATGTATTAGTACAATGTTTTCATGCTAGAGGCGACACCAGCATAAACAGTAAACAAAATATTTTGTTTACTGTCTATGCTAGTGAACGTCTCTATCAATATTCTGATCTAACATATTTTGTTTTTCGTGATTTTGGTGGGATTTTTTACTGTACATGCTAGTAGCGCCCTCTGCTCTGACCTATATGTAATGGAGCGACATGAGGCATCTGTCTTGATCTGTGTCTGTGGTTTTCTTAAACATTTGTCCTCTGTAAACAGGCGAAGCCGGCAAGCGTATAGTTCAGGAGAACAAGAAGGAGCTACTGCGCGTGGTGCTGCCCTACCTCGAGAGCACCATCAGCAACTCCATCGTGCTGGACGCCGCCAACAGCATCGCGTCTGCCGCCAGTTACGACGAACTGCTGCCGGCATCTTAAATACTGATCAATAAATACTCAATAAACATTGCCTTCATGGAGAGAAAACCAAGAATGTCTTATTTATGTTCTTGGTAGCTGGCTACCTATAGGCTATAACGAAATGCTGCCTGCATCTATAAATACTCAATACTAGGGTCATAATGTTATGTTGCGTGGGTCGTGGCATAATCATGGTAGTGATGATGATGATTGATAAAATGGATGTATTGGCTTTTGCTTTAAGTTGTTTAAATAACGTTGAAATCCCCTAACATCTTTGTTAGATAATATAAGGATCAAGAGTTCTGTACAGCATCATCGGAACCAGGATATACATTGGTGCAAAATCTTACTTCTTGGTAGTATATACTTGAAATTCTTCAGAAAAAGTCAAAGTCAATGTATTATTATGTTTCCATATAAATTTTAAGAAGTTCCCTAGATTCCTTATGGATCGCATCATCACATCACCCCTTTTGTGAAAGTCGTAAGTACCAAATTACAACATAAAACAAAGTCGTTTTTTTTCCCTCATGTCTCTTCGTTCCCTTTAATCTTTAAAACTACGCAACAGATTTTGATGATTCTTTCAGTGTTAGATAGCCCATTTATCGAATATTTTATCACGCTAAGACTAATAGTAGCGAAGAAATAGAGGAAAATGTGGAAAAACGGGAAAAATTATTTGAAAGGGCTAACTTGAACGCGCTAATCTCAGGAACTACTGTTCCGATTTGAAAAATTCTTTCAGTGTTAGATAGAAAATTTATTGAGGAAGGCTATAAGCTATATTTTATCAAGCTAAGACTAATAGAAGAATGTGAAAAAAACGGGGGAAATTATTTGAAAGGGCTTATCTCGCGAACTACTGGAGCAATTTTTATGTTACTAGCCACCCGCCCCGGCGTCGCACGGGTATAAAATATATAGCCACTGAAAAAATGATTAAAATCGATAGCCTATGATCCTTCACGTGGTCTACTTCTTATGATCTTTGCCAAATAATATAAAAATTGCTCCAGTAGTTCGCGAGATAAGCCCTTTCAAATAATTTACCCCGTTTTTTCTATATTTTCCTCTATTTCTTCGCTCCTATTAGTCTTAGCGTGATAAAATATAGCCTATAGCCTTCCTCGATAAATGGGCTATCTAACACTGAAAGAATCATCAAAATGCGTTGCGTAGTTTTAAAGATTAAAGGGAACAAAGGGACATGAGGGAAAAATAAGCGACTTTGTTTTATAATAAGTATATAGATATTGTACGGTGCGCACAATCCTTTTATGATAGTTTGATATTGATTTGATAGAGAGCGAGAGAAAGTCCGTTTTTGATACTAATGTCGTTTATTGATCGACTTATAGAATGATATGAGTACGCGCGGAATGATTGATGACCGAATGCGAACTGAAGTTATTGCTAACAATTACTTAAATCGTGTAAGATGCTGATGATACAATTCTGTGTACGCGCTTGCCCGTACATGCTCCCGGGCGAGAAGATGAGGAATAAGAGATTGATGATATGTGAGTGACGTGCTATACAAGGTGGTTGAACAATGTGTCCTTAAAATTAAAGATGATTAACAAGGTGATGATACAATATTGACTTAAAATTAGAGCGACTGGTTATGCTTAAAAAGCACGGGTGACGTGCCTTTATTCACTACACGCGCACTTGAATCGCACATATGAGACTCACTTTTGCTATGCTTTTCACTTAAGCCGTAGCACTGATTTACACCACCTTGGTCACTACACTGATTCACTGCACACTCACTAACACAACGAATCAGAGGTGGCCGCCGGGGGCCCAACGGGTGGACCTCGATGACTTCTCCTTCTACTTGGCCCGCCGCCGGACGCGCGGGCTGCGTGCTCCCGCGGTAGCGCCGCCATAGCAGCGCGGCGCCGAAGACTGCTGCTATCGTCACTATCACGTATATGACCGTGTAGTGATGCACATCATGATACGAGATGCGCTTTGTTAGTACTTCTTCTGATGCCTTTTTGAGCTCCTCTATTTGTCTGGAGACATCCCTAAAGAGTCCTCGATGATCGGATATTGATTCGTTGTCGACGACTGAGATGGGAACTGATAGATTAAAGATCTTGTTGATTGGCGGAATGTCTATTTTTAATATATCCGCTTCTTTATTTAAAACGTTCGATTGTAATTTGTGTGTAAAGATCGTAAATGAGCTACCTTTAATTACACACTTGTCGCTAAGTGTCATTATTCCCACCTGGTGTAATGTTTCTGCTGCAATATGATGCTCACATATGATTGTTACGGTGCAATGACCGCAGCAATAAAATAAATAAGTGTTTATTTTGCTAAGTTCCGTCCATCGTTCTTTACAAATCGATGTTTTTGTTTCACAATTATCTGAAGATAAATCTTTTTTACATAAGTTCTGTTCTAATTTAGCTTGCTGGATAGGCTGCTTCGAAGTACATAACTGAATATTAAAATCATAGTTTTGGCAATGTCGTAAGTCCTCGTCCGACATAGGAATATAAGAATCTTTGTGTATATTTATTGCGACGTAATCTGATACTGGCACGATACTTATTGTATTGAAATTAATTCTCTTTGGGATAGGTATTAGCTTAAAAATTTCGAAGTAGTCTCTGCTAACCAATGGAATTTTAACTTCAAATATGATAAATTGTTTCGATGCTCTCGCTTTTAAATTAAGTAAGTGATACATTTTTGATAGATCTGACTGAATATTCTCTAGGGGTAGCGATACATCCTTTGTTAGTAAGCCCGCAATAATGTTTAGCTCGTCCCGCAACTGCTCGGGAGGTAAGAGATGATAGTTTAATTTCCCAGAGTAGACACTGGTGAGTGTGTCAATGAGCGTCTCTTGAATGTTTTGTAGACTGGACAACATGTTGTTGGCAATAATCGATGACAGCGTAAATTCGTTGCGCGTCGCTACCTCTTGAAGTACATCTCCTTCCACGCGGACAGCTTCCTCTAATTCACTCAGATGTTGACTAAAGATTTTGTGTTGCTTGTTCATAGTATCTTCGACCCTTTTGATTAGGTTGAGTTCTGCTTCAACAACCGATGTCTGGTTTTTCCACAAAATTGCTAAATGTTTTTCATTTTCTCTGACTGTCTCGATATCTGTTTTGTACTGTTCGGCGAATTGTTCGTCCAGTACGCCGAATAGACTGTGAGCGATATATCCGACACCGTTGATAAGGCCTCGGCGTAGTCGCGTGCGCGCGCTTCGCCGTGTGAACTGCTGACCGAGTAGAACGCCATTGTTGTGGTCTAGATCGTTGAACCCGTGACGTAATTGTAAAAGGATTATGTCACATTGTTTTATCTTGTCGTTAGGGTTACTACACATGTTTTCTAAATAATTAATATAGTTTGTGAGCAGTTTCGTTCCCTGCCAATACGGATCCATGTCATAATAAATTACGAGTTTCCATTCATCTCGTTGGAGCCGCATGTCTGATATTTTGTCAAAATAAAATCCTTGTGTTGCATTTAAATTTGATACTTGATATTGGCTTGTAACTGATGAAATTGATAAGATTAAAAACATAAACATTGAAAATAGAAAATTGCTATATTTATTCGGACGTCTGACGTGTATGGTTCCGTAGCTCGTTTTAGGAGATGCTGAGTGTTCATCTGCTTGCTGCTGATCTGGTTTGGATGACGTAAGGTCGGTATCATTAGCGTGTACAGGTAATCTTGATATTTTAGTGACGGGTCTTTTGATAACGCCGTTTTTAGTTTTGATTGAAACTACTCGAACATAGCTATCCTTTCCGGGATGTAATTCTATTATTTTTCCAAGAGCCCACTTTGCTGCAGGTAGATTGGCGTCGTGGATAATAACGACGTCATTGATGTTGAGATTCTCCTGTGGTTGACGCCACTTGCTCCGTGCTGATAGCTGACACAGGTACTCGGTTCGCCACCTCTTCCATATGTCATCAAAAATTTTCTGAGTTAATTGCCATCTTGTTCGATGATCTTTTTCTGTTTCAATAATTGTTAACGTAGGGCCGCTCGCTAAGAAATGTGAAGGAGTGAGATAGTTTAAATCTTCTGGATCTTCAGTCAGTGTGCATAAGGGACGTGCGTTTAAACAGGCTTCCAATTGTGCTAGTAATGTAGAAAATTCCTCGAATGTCAACTTTTGTTCACCGATTACTCGTTTGAGATGATATTTAAGACTCTTCACTGCTGCCTCCCATAGGCCACCTGCGCTCGGCCACGAGGGGGCGTTGAAGTGCCATTGGATTTCCATTTCTGTGATAGCCGAAAAAAATTCACAGTCTAATGTTGATTTTATATCTAAATATTCTTGATTTATGATTCTGCTAGCTCCGACGAAATTGGTACCATTATCACTATAGATGTGGCGAGGTGTCCCTCGTCTGGCAGACATTCTTCGTAATGCCGCCAGGAATGATGATGAGCTGAGGTCTGATACCAGCTCTAAGTGCACGGCTTTTGTAGCCATGCATACAAATACAGCGATATAGCCTTTCGAAGTTTTTACACCGCGACCTTTATTTGTTTTGACGTCGACGAATCCTGTGTAGTCTGCGCCTGTATTGTAAAATGGTCTTGTCGGTGTGGTGCGGGCTGCCGGTAAGTCACCCATTAATTGAGTATGCTTGACAGGATTATGACGCTTACATATTACACACCCACGCAAGCGCTTTTTCACAATATTATTGCCTCCAACGATCCAATATTTGTGTCGCAAAAATGCTGACGTAAGTCTAGCACCACCATGAAATGTAAGCTGATGAGCCTGGTCAATAAGAAGTTCGGCTAAACGACTGTGACCGGGGATGATAATAGGGTGCTTCATCTCGGGATCTAGATGAGTATTTCTGAGCCGACCACCAACGCGCAGGATGTTGTTTTTATCTAAGAATGGATTTAATTGATTGATTGTACTCTTCGTGAGTAACTTGTTGTTTCGAAGGCTAATGATCTCCTTAGCGAAAGTATGTTCCTGAACATTTTTAATGATTAAGTAACATGATCTCCGTAATTCTGATATTGATAGAAATGATGATTGATTGGGTTCCGGACGGTATTTGAATCGCAATATCCATGATAGTATTCGAATGATTTTATTATATGAGCTGTAATTTGATAGAAGTCGATATATGATATTGTTGTCTGTCCCGGCGTGCTCGGCGACATTTACTTGTTTTGTTATTTTCACTTCCTGATCAGTAAAATATTTTTCAGGTGTCTCTTGATATATGCTGTTCTGCAACACAGCAGGACCCCGCCACCACAAATTGTGCTGAATCAGCTGTGGAACGGTGATTCCGCGACTTGCACTATCAGCAGGATTGTGTTCAGATTTGATGTAACGCCAACATGATCCTGGCATAACTTTGATGATTTCTTGAACCCTGTTGGCAACAAAGGTTTTCCACCTTCCTGGATCTCCATTAAGCCAGCCCAATACAACCATTGAATCTGACCAACCATGTATCTCGGTGTGGTAATCGCTTAGACACAACCTAACTTTTGACATAAGTCTTGATAATAGGAGAGCGCCACTTAGCTCTAGTCTCGGAAGTGATATCTTCTTACCGAACGGAACTAGCCTTGCTTTAGCTACTAATAATGTAGTCTTTACTTTGTCTCCATCTGTAATTTTACAATATATAGCACAGGCATATGCTTTCATTGATGAGTCACAGAAACCATGTAATTCGAGTCTGTGGCATTGTTTTGTGTAAATCCATCGCGGTATTTGTAGTTTATTAATATTGTTTATATCTTGCTTAACCTTATTCCATTCTGATTTGATATTTTCGGGCAACTCCTCATCCCAACTGATTTTAGAGAGCCATACGCTTTGAAATATGATTTTGAGCTTGGTTGATAAAGGTGTTAGCCAACCTAACGGATCAAAGAGCTTGGAAATATCTGATAGTAATGATCTCTTTGTTTCCGACTTTGATGGCTGATCTATCCTATATCGGAATGTAAAAACATCTAGGTCTGGATTCCAACAAAGTCCTAGTGTCTTTGTATGTTCTGCTTGCTTAAAATTAAAGTTATCTTGATTGCTTGATTTGTAACTAGGATCTGATAATTCGGGAATATTAGATCTCCATTTTCTAAGGTTGAATCCACCTGATTTTAGCAGCTTGATAAGATCGGCATGAAGTTTCCTTGCCGCTTCAATAGTATGCGACCCATCTAAAAGGTCATCCATGTAAAAGGATCGGTCAAGAACGTCTGCTGCTTGATTATAATTATGTTTTTCATCTGCTGCTAATTGTTTCAGAGTCATCATGGCCAAGAATGGAGCTGATTTAGTGCCATACGTAACTGTTGTTAGTTGAAATTCTTTGATAGGTTCATCTATATTGTCGCGCCAAATTATTTTTTGCAGAGGTTGATCTTCTTCATGTACCCAAATTTGCCTAAACATTTTTTCGATATCCGCTGTAAATGCGAATTGATATTGTCTCCACTTAATTAAGAGAGATTGTAAATCTTGTTGCAGATTGGGTCCACACCGCATGACGTCATTTAAACTATGCCCAGAGGAGGTTTTCACGGACGCATTAAAAACCACTCTAAATTTTGTAGTTGTTGACTCGACCCGCTGTACACAATGATGCGTCATATAGCATTCAGGTTTCGTATTGCTTGCTGGTTTCATATGTCCTAATGATTGATATTCGCGCATAAATAATTTATAGTCTTTTTCTAAATTTTCTTGCTGGTGAAATTTTCGTTCTAGAGATCGAAACTGAGCAAATGCTTTGTTTTTGGAACTGCCTAAATTTTTCTCGAAGTTACTCTTCATAGGAATTCTCACGACGTATCTCCCGTCATCTCGTCGCGAGGTAGTCTGCTTGAAATATTCGACACACTGCTGGTCTGCTGATGACATATTTGATTCTTCAGAAATATCCTCGATCTCCCAAAATTTTTGAATTTGCTCTAAGTTATTTAAAACGATGTTACATTGCAGCGTTTTATTGCTACCGCTTAAAATCCAACCTAGTTGCGTGTTTTGTGCAATAGGTGAAACCTGATCCCCTCTACAAATTCCATCTAATAAAATTAATGAATAAATATCGGCTCCTAAAAGGAGATCTACCGGGCGACTGATGTTGAATTCAGGATCTGCTAACTTAAGATTATCTAAGAATGACCATGATGGTTTTGTAAACGACTGACTTGGCAAATTTTTGATTAAATTTTGCATTATATAAACATCTGTGTCAAATTCAAAGTTACCGTTTAAAGAAAGGCATTTAATATGTATAAGACCCTTGCAATTACTTTCTTTTGCGCCTACTCCAAAAATTACTCCTTGACATTTTTGACGTGATAGTCCTAACTGATGTGCTGCGTTCTCCGTGATTAATGATGCTTGAGACCCCTGATCTAATAAAGCACGCATATTTAAATATGACCCATTCGAGGTTTGCACCTTGACCATTGCAGTGGCCAAAAGTACTTCCGGTATATCGTGCTGTGACACGTGCGCGTTTGTTCGAGGTGCTTGTGTTGGTTCCGATTTAGGTGCATTCCTTGACATCGTCATGTTTGAACTTTGATCCGATTGCACAAACGCGTCGTGTAAAAGTGTGTTATGCATTTGATTGCATTCGCGACATGTTTTGTTAGAAATGCATTCTTTACCTTGGTGGCAATAAAGGCAATTTTGGCATAAATTAAATTTTGATACGGTTCTTCGCATAAATGCTGGCGACATTTGCAAAAATTGAGGACAATGGAAAATGCCATGATCGTTCGTTTTACAAATAAGACATTTATAAAACTTTGTTAAATTGACGTTCTTTATTTTATTAAATTGCGATGTATTTCGACCGTGTGTCGATGATATTTGCTGATGTTTGAAATTGTTTGATGTTTGATATTTACTGCTATGCCCCGGGTTTGCTTGATAATTTTGACCGCTGTTGCGTGTCATCGATTTATTAATTTGCTTGCGACTTGTAGATTCTAGAGTAGTAAAAGTAGTTTCTAGATATGCTAAGAATTCCTTCATGTTTGGTATTTCTCTCTTGTTTTTGACTGATGCAATGTAACGATTTTCGGTTTCTGTATCAAATTTAAGACATAAAAGACGGATGACTAACGGATCCCATGAATCTACGTCTACTCCTAAGTTTCTGATGGCGTTAAGACTTTCAAGTAGAGTGTCATGCATTTTCTTGATATGATACAATGACCCTCTTGGTACTGCAGGAATGTCAAGTATAAGATCTATGAGCGAATTTAAAATTAATCTATTGTTATCATATCTGTGATTCAAAATTTGCCAACATACTGAATAATTGTCAGATGATATAGTTAGATGTTGGATGAGCCTCTCGGCTTCACCTCTAACTTTTGATTTTAGAAACTGCATCCTTTGTGCATCCGAAAGCGAAGGATTTCTGTGGATTGATTCCATAAAGAGATCCTTAAAAGAAACCCACTGATGATAATTCCCACTGAAGCTTGGTACTTCCAGTTGGGGTGTTGATTGTTCCGTATGAGTTACGGACCCCATCTTTTTGTTGATAGCAGCTATGATGTTATTGTATTTTCTTTCATATGTGAAAAAAGTAGCTTCATAGTCCGGGTCCCTACCGCCTAATTCGCTGTCCAAATCCCAATGAGCGGAATCTATTGTTGACCAACGAGATTCTATGGAGCGGAGAAGGTGCTGAAACTGCCATTTTTCATTTATTTTATCTAGATTTATATTTGATAGAGTGTGCTCAAACGCCTTAAAATTACTGCACTGCTTGCGCAGCATTTCGTCGGTTTTGCTGTCCATGCCTCGAGATTGAGCTGATGATCCCTGACCTAAAGGTGGTTGAGCGCTCGGAACACCTAATGGTGTAGCGGGTTTGATAAGAGGGGTGGAGGGCCTACTCTCCTCCCTTGGTTGATAATTTTCAATTACTCCCCTAATGTTGAGAAATCTATCTTTCATTATTTCAAATTGGTTAGTTGTAAAATAAGTATGCGATTTAATACCTAATCCACAAAGCTTTATATGATTTGATTGATATTCGTGCCAGTAACCGTCAAGCGTGTCGAGTCGGCGTTTTATTTTTTCAGAAGTTTTCCGATCTGCTCCATCTTTCTTGAAATTAGTATAAAGTTGCTCAATGGCAGCGGAAATTTGTTCCTGTGTTGCTAATAGATCTTCCACGTTGGACATTTTGATTTGATGTAATTTGCTTTAGTGTATAAAATTGAACGATCTTACTTGAAATATGCTGGTAATTGGCTGGAACCTGGGCTGCTGACTGCTTCCCGGGAACGCCACGCGATGATGCTGGGTGATGGTCTTGATAAATGATGATAAGTCCTTTGATATCGCAGGCACTGAGTCCACGTTTTCACTGAATCACACGCGAGGCTTATTTCGTCATTAAGCCAAAAAGTCACTCGAAGGACCAAAAAGGATGTACGGTGCGCACAATCCTTTTATGATAGTTTGATATTGATTTGATAGAGAGCGAGAGAAAGTCCGTTTTTGATACTAATGTCGTTTATTGATCGACTTATAGAATGATATGAGTACGCGCGGAATGATTGATGACCGAATGCGAACTGAAGTTATTGCTAACAATTACTTAAATCGTGTAAGATGCTGATGATACAATTCTGTGTACGCGCTTGCCCGTACAGATATAGATATAGATTTGGCACAGATAAGAAGTAGATCACGTGAAGGATCATAGGCTATCGGTTTTAATCATTTTTTCAGTGGCTATATATTTTATACCCGTGCGACGCCGGGGCGGGTCGCTAGTAATATTATATACGGTCGAATTGAGAACCTCCTTCTTTTTGGAAGTCGGTAAAAAATTAATTATACAATCATCTATTTTGCTTCCGGGCCTCCTTAAGGCCCTCCCCCGAGCAAACGACCTTGACCATACATTTGACGCGTTGCCGAGATCGTACAAAAATCCAATTTTTTTACTTATCTTCTTAAAAAAATTTGAAAATGGCGAATTGACTATCTTGTTAATGAAATTGTCTATCTATTGTCGTGTGTTTCAAATAAACGTAATTTGTAAATACTAGTAACTAGGGAGATGCTCCAATTTTAATAAATTGGTATTACTTTGGAAGCTAATATCTTGAGTATAAGAAACAAAAATAGAAAGTTTAAAACGTGCAAAAGGAATGTTGATAATATACTGAAGATTATTGCTGTATTTTTATTACAACTTTGTAGCTTTCAATTTATACGTTTATAAGGCTCTAAATACAGTAAATTACGGAATCTCCGTAGGGGAAGGGCCTTAACAACAGGATTTTCCACTTTGAAATAATTGGAATTTAAAAGTAACGTTTATTACCTATTTTTTTTAATAACCATGAGGTTATTGAAAAAAAATTTCATCTTACTAATATCCTACTAATATTATTATTATAAATGCGAAAGTATGTGAGTTTGTGAGTTTGTATGTTTGTTACTTCTTCACGCTTAAACGGCTGGAGCGATATCGACAAAATTTTACAGAGAGTTAGCTGAGATCCTGGATTAACACATATGCTACATTTTTAACCGACTTTTAAAATAGAGGAGATGTTATGTTATTATTTTTTTAATTAAATCTTTTTTATGCGCAGGGGAAACCCTTTATGGGTCCCCCGGGTTGGGGATAGGAAGCACCCCGGGGGTATGTGGGACTCCCGACTTCGGGTTTATCCACTAAAACCATCAGCGGTTTGCCTTCAGCCGTATACGGAGGGATATCCTGGATCTAACACAGGACCAGCCGGTCTACCTCACAAGGGACCGGACTTCCACCAAATTAGGGAACGCTGAGGCAAACTAAAGCGTTCCCCTCGGCGCCGGGACTTGCTAAGCCGGGCAGGTTCCCATCCTGACCCGGAGCCCCGTGGGACGGAAGTTATTGGAGGTTCGCATAGCGACGCCCCCGCAATCCCGTCCTACGCCGGCGGAGCGGAACAGAGGAACTTAACCAAACCTTTTTTTTTTAAGGAGAGGAAAGACGTTACGTATCCCCCACCCCATCGGGGGAAGGGGCGGGGGTATGTGGGACTCCCTACAAGAGGTGTACCCACTAAAACGCCAACCAGCCCTCCATCGTGCGCCTAGTGCGACCTAGCCTTAGAACCTAAACTAAACACCACAGATTTCAAGTGTCATTTCTTAAAAGGCTTTCGCCCCGTCTCCTACTTGTTGTACAGCTTGGAAATATTTATTTACTATGCGGGCTCCTTCGAGCCTCCTTCAAATATTAACTTTAGTTTGTTTTTACTATTATTTTATTTTTACGCTGTATATTGTACACTATAGCGGCAACAAAAATACATAATTTGTGAAAATGGCAACTGTCAAGCGCGGTTCTTGAGGTACAGCTTGGATATGGACAGAGGGCTGATATTAATTGAGCCTATTTATGCAAAATGAGTCCAATCCACACCATTGCCAAAATTGAGTTAATAATGCAGAAGTATTCCAAAATGGACCTTTTATCGACCCTATGAAGATCATGCAAATGTAACAATTTTGGCAGAACAAAACATTTTCACAACAAAGTTACCAACTAACAAATTAATGAGTATCGTTTTTTTTAAAAAGATCCAAGCTGCAGGGTCCCTTGAATTTTTTTTAAATTAGGCAAGTAGAATCATGCGGCTTGGTTCTCGTTTGCATATTAAAAAAGGCTTACTTCTCAATATTTTACGAAGACTCACATTAGTCACGTGGCTGGTTTTTTGTTGATATAAAGGCGACAGGTCATTGTGACCCAGGCCCGACACGACACAAAATTACTCCTGCGTAACTGGCCTGGTTTTATTGAAACCAGAGTTGTTTTGTGTATTGCGCACACACTTGGGCACTATAAAATTACTCTTGCATAACTGGTCGAGTGTATTGCGCACACACGAAAGTTACTACACGATCGTATAAAGGGGAAAAATCCAGGAAGAACAAACCGAAGAACCCCATATTCAGGACAAACAGTTGCCGAGCTATAAGCACTCAAAGTTTGACATTGACAGCTCGGCAACTATCAAACGTCGAACAAAAGCGGCCATAACTCCGCTCCCAATAGGCCTAGAGGAACGGGGTTTCTTCTAACACTAAAGGCAACACCTCGGCTACCCTCTCCCCGAATTTGAACTAAATCGGAGACATCAATTTTTTTCTAAATTCTGAGGCCAGGATCGAATAGAGGAGAAAAATCCAGGAAGAACAAGCCGAAGAACCCCATATCCAGGAAAAATAGTTGCCGAGTTACAAGCATTCAAAATTTGACATTGACAGCTCGGCAACTGTCAAATGTCTTACAAAAGTAGCCATAACTCCACTCCCAATAGGCCTAGAGGAACGGGGTTTCTTCCAACCTCAAAGGCAATACCTCGGCTACCCCCTCCCCGAATCTGGACTAAATCGGAGACATCAAAACTTCAAGGACGAATCTTCTACTATACTTACATTACACATTCTTTGCATTTAATGGACAATGAAGGTCCGATACATATAATGGCTCATTATTTTGTAAAATGGCAATGTAAGATACTCCATTACTATTTTTTTGTATTTTTTTTTTTTTTTTACATTAAGATTTTTGCAACGTTGCTTGAAACCATCACTACTAATGCGAAAGTGTGTCTGTCTGTCCGTCTGTCTGTCTATCTGTCTGAATGTTTGGTATCTCTTCACGCCCAAACCACTGAACCGATTTTGCTGGAATTTGGTATGCAGATACTTTGAGTACCGGGAAAAGACAATTCATCCCGGAAAAATGTACGGTTCCCGCACGATAAACGAGTTTTGGCGAAACGGAGTTGCAGGCATCATCTAGTTTTAAGCATCCTTGTAAAAACCAGAAAAAAGTAGGATGCTCACCTAAATACAAAAAAATATTAAGTTTTAAATCTAAATTATGATTTTTTTTATTTCAATATTTTTTTTGGGAATATAAGCAACAATATAAACTAAAAAATAATGGATATATGTTTCATTCTATTACTACATAACCGAAAGAAAAAAATGCCGGTTTTCTTCAAAATTTGAAAGTTCATGAGGCCTCAGTTTATTTAAAAGCAAATTTTATAAGTTAAAATCGTTGATTCTATAACTAATTAGATGTTAGACATCCAAATCAGGTGGACAGATCTCATGCACGAAAATCCTGTTGACTTATGTAATAAATCTAAAGAGATGGTTCGCTTTGGATTATATTATGTATCCCACACTAATATAGTTTTGCTAAAAGGAAAATTGCGTACAAACATAAATGTGTTAAATATTACTACTATTTCCAACAAAAATTAAACAAAAACAGGAGAGCTGTTTTTGTTTAATTTTTGTTGGAAATAGTAGTAATATTTAACACATTTATGTTCGTACGCATAGAATAAATTACCAAATATACTACTGTAAATTAACTTTACTAAAAATAACAATCAGTTTTAAAGAATACACAATTTCAATAAAAACGGCTTTTTCTCAGAAGTGTCATCGTGTGGGTTGAGTCCGGTATGCATAAATGGGTCCATTATTTATTTATCTTCATGATCGGGTCCCGTTTTCACCCTTAGTAAGAGACCATAAAAAGGAGAAAATTATTCATCTCTGTTATTAATTATTATGCTATGCTTACGCGGACGAAGTCGCGGGTAATAGTTAGTAATATAATAAATACAATAAATACAATAAATATTCTTACATAAAAAAGGTATATATATATATACGTTTGAAATAAGTGCAATGTTATAAATTTATAATATTTCAATGGTAGATACGGTTCTCACAAAAGTTATATTTCAAAGTAAAGTTAGCTTAGTTTTGTATAAGTAATCAATATGTTTCATAGTAAAGTTGGTGTGTTCCTAGCTGTATTCCTCTCTGCGGAGTTTGTTTCGGCAGCGTTGCGTGAGTATTTTAAAAGTTCATATTTTGAGTTTTTGCATTTGCTGCGTCATATTATCACAGAAAGGAAAAAATGGAAAACAAATATTTTAGGGCTATAATTATTAACTAGTATTAGCATTTGTAAGCATGGTATCTCTTTTTTAAAAGGGGATATTTCATATAGTTTTCTTATATATTATTATGACTGTGTCATAAATCTATACATAAGTATATTAATTATACGCGAGTGAAAAACTTTGTAGATATCCCTTTTGACGAAAAATGGGGAAACGTAGGTGTGCACAGTTATAGTTTATATTTCATAATATAAACTATAACTAAGTGCTATAACTGTGCAAAATATGGTGAAGGAGTGCATCGAGCTACTTAATATTATTTGGAAATTATGCTTTTATCATACATTTTTTTAAGAAATAAAACATTACACACACTAGGAGAGATGACAGATTTTTGAGTGACAATGCCCATACCACAGACTAAGAAGAGATATTACGTATGCCCATACAATATGGAGTGTAGATGAAAGGAGAACTTAAATAACGGTTGAAAAATCCTCCACGAATGGCGCTAGCTGCAGCCATAGGGTATGGAATGAATTATTATGGAGTGTAGGAATGAATGTAGCCGTTGGTGACAAAATATAAATTATTACTGGAATATAAATTATTACTAGAATTACTGGTTTATTTTGAAAAATATAACCTAAAATAGCTGAAATAAAAGTTGCTAAATGATTTAAAATTTACCTTGTTGCTACTGTAGCGCCACCTTATTTTATATTAATTCACCATTAGTTTCACCCTAATTTTACGCATTTCCGCGGACACTTTTTACATACAGAGATATTCCTCCTCTATCTACACTCCATACCATACAATTACGAATTATACTCTTTTATTTATGGTTGAAGTATGGATTAATAGCTATGTCCACACTGTGTACTTTCATCTTCAATTTTCGTCATCTCTTTCATTCAACTTTCGTATTGGTGCATTCAATAATTGAATGCGTCAAAGAACACAACGCCAACATTCAAGCGAAAGTTTTGGATACGGTCAGAGGGCATGCGTCGCGGGCGTGCCTCACGTACGCTGTTGACTGCGCTATGACGCATGCCCTTGATGAACATTTTCATTGTCATAGCGCAGTCAACAGCGTACGTGAGGCACGCCCGCGACGCTTGCGCTCTGACCGTATCCAAAACTTTCGCTTAGTTCTATTTTTCTGGAATTTCTTATGACCGCACATACTCCACCCAGTAAAACGTTCTCGTCGCACATCACATGTTACAAAGCTTACAGACAGACACTGCAACTGAACAAAAATGACAATGTTGGCGTTGCATTCGTTAACGCATTCAATTTGTTATTGAAAGCGCCAAATGAAAGTTGAAAACAAAGAAGATGACGAAACTTGAAGACGAAAGCGCATAGTGTGGACATAGCTACTAGACAATGCTTACACGGCCAGTCTGAGTCCCAGAGACAAGAGTTGAAAAAACCGGCCAAGTGCGTGTCGGGCCACGTGCAATATCTAAGGGTTCCGTAGTACCGCTAGTTTTTGAAAATTTTTGTATTCAATGAATGTACATTTATAACGTGTTTTACACTACTAACAACATCATCTCAGTTACTTTCAAAGGAATATCAACTAAAAGTTCCTTTAAATACATTTTGTTTACTTGATCGACTATTACTGAATAACTTATGAAGTCTTCTCAGCCGTGATAGTTTTCCTTTTAAATTCAGCATATTTCCTACTCCAAGAAACAACCGTTTAGCTGGTAGAAGGACACTGGACTTTAACGATTTTTTCCACTTTAAAACTTAATATTTCACAAATGGCTCCCTAAATCGGAAAATGATCTATGAATACTTGTAATATTGTTGAAAAACCTATCCAACGACACCCCATGCGATGGGGTGGGCGCGAAAAAAAAATTCATCCCCGCTTGATGTGAACGGGAGGTAGGAGGAGGTTTTTTTATGATTTTATGTACCACGAGCTATTGCCCGCGGCTTCGCTCGCGTTAAGAAGTATTATTATATACAAACTTTCGTCCCCTCTTTTAACCCCTTGGGGGTAGAATTGATCAAAATCCTTTCTTAGCGGATGCTTACGTCATAACATCTACCTGCCTGCTAAATTTCAGCCCGATCCGTCCAGTGGTTTGGGCTGTGCGTTGATAGATCACCATGTCAGTCAGTCACCTTTGAGTTTTATATATTAGATTTTGTTATTTTATTCGGCATAATTAATAAGTGTATTCATGCCAAATAACAGGTTTGTAGGTCCCTTTGTCTCAGAGCAAAACCGCGGACAGACAGACGGACAGACTGAAACTATATTCCTTGTTGACGGAACCCTAAAAAATATGATAAAGTCAATATTTTTTTACTATATATAGGTAGTAGTCCTAACGTTGTTGAAACTAAGGTCGAATTTCGGCTATTGGACGATCTCTAGTTATAATAATAATATCACTGAAATATTTTCACTTCAGGCCATCCTCCGAGCAAACGACGAGTCGCGTCGCCGAAATCGCACCAAAACCCTATTTTTTTTACTTATCTTAGTTCAAAATTGACCAAAAAAAAAATTTAAAACGTGGAATATGTAGTTTATGATTTTGTCGATCTATTGGTGTGTGTTTCAAATAACAGTAATTTGTAAATACTAAGGAGATGCTGAATGTATGCTTGAATTTAAAAAAATCGGTTTTACTTTGGAAGCTGATATCATTAGTATAATAAACGAAAATAGAAAATTTAAAACGTGGAAAGGAATGTTGATATGCTGAAGATTATTGCTGTATTTTTATTATAACTTTGAAGCTTTCATATTATGAGTTTATAAGCCCCTAAATACGATAAATTACGGAATCTCTGTAGGGAACGCCCTTAAGGTTAAGACGGCAGCCAGCATAGAGAGTAAACAAAAACATTGTCCTACGTTTAACCACATTTCTGTAAATATATATGACGTGTGCTACATGTTGGATTTTGATAAATTATTTACTGTATATGCTAGTGGCGCCCTCTGCTTCGACCTTTGCGTAATAATTCCTATTAACAACCATAACGTCATTATATTGCATTTGTTCGAGGCAATAATAGGTACAGATTATTCTGTGTTAGTGCAACCATGATCTCAGTAAAAAAAAGGTTCTTGATACATGCAATTTTTTAGAGGTAGAAAAACGACATAATAATATTATGTTAGAGAGATATTGGTTTCGAGCAATCTGCAGGTAGTTTTAGAGCATGCTTTACAACTATAATTTAGTCGAGATATACAGCTTTTGTGGTAAATGTAAACCATTAAACATATAACTTAGAACCTTAATTGCTACTTGGGTGGTTAAATGATTTGATTTGATTGATTTAAAATACTTTGGACTTTTTAGCGAGTTATCTAAAGGTGTGTAAGCGGGACCAGGACACTATTAACGAA
The DNA here is from genome assembly GCA_905333045.1 of Lysandra bellargus. Taxonomy (NCBI): domain Eukaryota; kingdom Metazoa; phylum Arthropoda; class Insecta; order Lepidoptera; family Lycaenidae; genus Lysandra; species Lysandra bellargus. Next base: position 8,156,049 of record HG995335.1, on the reverse strand, counting down.
TGCGTCCTGGACCGCTTAGAGGACCTGCATCCATACCTGCTGAAGGGTATCCCGGAACTAAACGTGCCCAGCATCGAGCCCTTTACATTGGAAGAGGTAAGATAGGAACAGGACTTCCCTTTTCTTCTTCCTTTATTTTGTACATTATTTCTTTCTCCTAATAGAGATGACAAAAGGGTTCTTTTCAACATGATGTTTATATATAACCTAGTTACATCATGATGGATGGATGGATAAATGCAAAACGTTCATAATCGGCGATGAGTTTTTTTTATCGTAGTTCTACGTATATAGTAATTTTTTTTTTCTAATTTTTATTATTATCCAAGTTTTCACTTTCATAATAACCCCATCGATATGAAGACTTTTCAGTAATGTTGATAAAATAATAATATTATAACTCAGAAAATGTGACACTCAAATAAAGTCTGAAGAACATCGGCAAAGGTTGGCCAGAAAATCAACTTAATTTACTGGATTTTATTTATGCATTCAACGAAGCGCGGATTGGAATTTTTACAATGCACAACCTGTCGTATTTCCTTATCCTTATAATATGGTATTTCCTTAAAATATATTATGATCTATATGTTTATTGAAACTCTTGTTATTTCAGGTAAAAGCAGTGAATGGCCAGCTAGAAGCTCTGCATATCGTTCTTAAAAATGTAGAAGTGTACGGCCTCAGCAAATATCACATAAAGAGTGTGGAGTATGTATTTTAAAAAATTTAATTTAAAACATTTTTTTTAAGAATTAACGATCAAATAAGGCGAGTTTATATTATAATGTTATTAAATACCTACCATTGCATTATACAATAAATAATCTTTAAAAGATAAACTTTAAATGTTTTTGTCGACATGTTATTATGATACCAAACGTTTTACGGAACGTGTGAACTGTATGCAAAACTAGAATAACAAGAAAATCGATAAAAATATTCCAACCAACCTCACTATGGTGCAATTTAAGTGGTCTAGATACTGCTTATATAGGAGTATGCCAATTTGTGCAGTTCCTATTATATTAAGAGAGTTTATTTATAAGTTTAAGCTTTTCATTTATGCATGAGAAATATGAAGATGTAGAAACATGTAAAAGCCATAACCTATTTTTTATTATCTACATCTAGACACGCGGACCGCGGTAGCCAAGCCAAGTTCCAGCATAAAACTGCCGAGCAGCACCGTGTGTAATATTTAAACACGACCCATTTGCAGCTACTTTTGACCCCCTCATAATTATTCAGAAACTATTTCACATAAACGTTTCAAATTGGCTCATACAATGAGACTTGCGAGATAAATATATAATCAAAATTTCATAAACACAGCTCAAACGGTTATTAAGATATTAACGTCCAAAAATCTACATTTTTATCACTGACTGACTGACCTATAGATCAAAATAATTATAGCCCAGTTCCAGATGACCTAGAAGGCTGAAATTTGGAATCCAGCTCGGTAATTGTGTGTAAGCGTAGAGAAAAATAAAAAAAAAAACAAAAAAAAAATCGGTCAAGTGCGAGTCGGACAGAGCAAAACTAGGCAAAAAATGTGTTTTTTGTATGGAGTAAACATTTATAATTATACTTATTTATTTATTTAAATTAAATAACTATTTATTTTATTTTACTTTTATTATAAATTATGAAAGTAAAAATATTATTAATGATTTTGTGAATATTTCAAGTGCCTACCGGCTGCCATTATTGATTTTGAGCAAAACAGGCAAAAAATCACGTTTATTGTAAGTATAGCTAATGGGAGCTCCCCGTAAATATTTATTTGTGAAGTGAAGAAACTTTATGGAATAAATAAATGAATAGAAGGTGACTTTATGAAGTGTGTCTGTCTGTCTGTTACCTCTTCACGCCAAAACTGATTGTACCGATTGTTTTCAAATTTTGTATGGACTATGGAGATATAGTTTGAGTCCCGTTTGTCTATCCATCTATCTATCTGTCCGTCTTATCTGCCAGATAAGTTGCGAATAGCATATCCGACACTTCTCGGGAAGTGGTGAAGCAGCCCCTTAAGGTTGCGATTGAATATAGTCGAATATTATGTAAGTTTGAACTGCGAAGATTAAGATTCCCTTGCTCGGAAAGTTTTCTTTACAAAAAGTAATGATATCCCACCAAAAACATAAATATAAAAATGGACAGCCAAGTTCGATACAAACATTATTCTTATCTATGGACTTCGCCTTAAAAAGGATGGAGATATAAATGAGTGCCAAGTTCTATGGAAAATTGAAACATGTATACAGTATAGGAACCAAATAACATTATGAACAAATAATAGAGTCTATTTCTTTACTTTATTGAATATCTATAACAATTGATGTTATTTAAATAATGTTAGATCTTAAACTAGATTAGATTTGACTTGGCTAGTTTTCGTCAGAATTAAAATATTGAATAACTCTATGAAATGACTGATGTAATGAAAACTGGTCAAGTTAGATCTAATCTAGTTTAAGATCTAACATTATTTAAATTTTAAGAGAATTGTATGGACAAGCGTACGAGAATTTTGCCATACTCACTATTTACATATTATTCAGAGCTGCTACTTTCACAGCGAACTTCATAAATAGGATACCCTTGGACACCCTATATTATACCATACCATAATTTGGTATTATGGTATGGTATTCAGTATAGTATATAGTTATAAGTTGTATACTGTATACTGTCTATACCATAATACTTTGTATGAACACCCTGTATATGTTAGTAATCGCGTATGGATCCATCATAAGTCACGGGTCTCAACGTAAAACATTCAAGATCTCATAAGTTATAAAGTCATAACCCATGTGAATAACTCGATGTGATATAACAATAGAACTTTTTATTTTCAGTGTGGATCTAGATGCGATGGAGATCAAGACCAAACTAAGCATTCCGGAGTTAGATGTAACGGGACAGTTTTCAGTCGACGCACAGATATTAGCTGTCCCTGTCAAGGGAGAAGGTCCTTTTACTGCTAATATAAGTGAGTGACTTTAGTGTATATATGTATAAACTATTGATGCGATTCATTTAATGTGAAACGTCTGTTACTGAAACTAAATATACAGTACATTAAGCACCTAGGGCAGGAAAATAAGTAATGTCTCAGATCACATGTTCACGGCGCACATACATTCTGCAGGGCGCGGTGGCCATGCAGAATGTATGTGCGCCGCAGACTTGATCACACAAAAAGTCTGCCGTCTGCGATTTTATTATTCGTGGGCCATGATTATAGTTTATTGCCAATCTCCTTTTCCAGCTAATTGTGACATCACATCTATGCTGAGGTTTACGTTGGAGAAGCGTGACGGGAAGGACTACATGAAATTTACGTCGTGCGACATCAAGATACGGCTCAAAGACTACAATTTCACCGTCTCTGGGATATTTGGGGAACTCGGTATGTACCATAATAGAAATTGATGTATATTCATGTAACGTACCCATGTAATTTGGTCGGATTATGTCAATATATTGTAAGTTGTGATCTATCGGCTGGGTTTGACATGAGAGCCGGGACACAAAAACACGGCACGACGTCGTACGGCGCCGTACGGCACCGTGTAGACGCGCGTCGTAAAAAACCACAGCACGGCGCCGTACGGCGTCGTACGACGTCGTGCCGTAGAAACTCACGTAGAAATTCAAGATGAGTTTCTACGGCACGATGTCGTACGACGCCGTACGGCGCCGTGCCGTGGTTTTTTTACGACGCGCGTCCGATACGGCGCCGTTCGACGCCTTACGACGTCGTGCCGTGTTTTTGTGTCCCAGCCCTGACGCGACTAAAATACGTAGATCCGCCGTCCCCCTACGAATCAACTTCTCGGACACACCTTGACAACATATTTTATGGATTAAAATATTACTTTACTCTTAGGAATTATTTAAACTTAAAGTAAGTTAATTTAATAAATTATTTCATTACTTTTTAAACTTTTTTGGCAGGGTTTTTTTTTAAATTTCTTAATTTAATTTTATGCTTTTTAAACTTGTGCAGAATAATTCCTATCAACAGGACCATATCCCAAAGAATACCATCTATAAAAATATATGTCCTCTTGGATGAGGCCATCAATATGAGCCCAAACATGAAACCTCCACTTTGGGTTCATACGGAGCTCAGCTCCTATAGAATTCAGGTGATGCTGCAGCAGCAGCATGCAAATATTTACTGTTTATCTACGTCTTACTGGCTGTCGCAATTAAAATGAGCCCAAACACGAAACCTCTGCTCTAAGTTGGTGAGGAGTTGGGTATCCTATTGATTATCAGGTGATGGTGCAGCACAAGGTCAACTTTCCAATAATGTGTATAAGTTTCACGAACCAGAATGCAAAATATAAAACCCACCAAACGACTGCAAGTTGGTAATCACCCTATCACGAACCAGATAAACCGTGATATTTCAGCAATGAGCAGGTTGATGATGATGAACTATAGCTAAGAACACTCTCGATCATGTCAGCTTTCAAACAAAAAAAAAACTAGATCAAAATCGGTCCACCCGTTTGGATGCTACGATGCCACAGACAGACAGGCAGACAGGCAGACAGGCAGACAGGCAGGCAGGCAGGCAGGCAGGCAGACACCCAACATCATATTATCTATGAAAAATTCTCAAAATTAGAATTAGCTCTTGTTTAGGGATTGCAATCCCGCACCTTATTCAATTGGGGATGATTGGGATTGGCCAATCCCGCAAATCAATCCCGCGGGATCCCGCATGTTTGAATTTATGTTATAAAATTGAATAAATTGAAACTATAGGTTTACGTTTTATTAAAAATCAACTTTACTAATAGAAAATGTCTCATATTATGCCACAAAAATATTTGTTTTGTAACAAAATAATAATGAAATTATGTGATCACTCTAGTCTTATTAGATCTTAAAATTAAAATGCTTTTAATTCGAAAATGGATCGTTGTTCCATAACACAAAAGACAAAGCCGATCTTCTGGGTAAGTTCTTTGCGTCAAGCTTGACCTGAAATAACGGGGAACAGAAACCGCCGACCGTACCGCGATGCACGAGCGTCATGTCGGTTTCATCAGCGGTCAGTGCAAATAGCCCTCCGTTCCCTTGATATCCTATTAAAGTCGATTGGGCCTGACGGAGTCCCTCTTATGTGTTAAAAAGTGTGCTCCAGAGTTGGCTCTGATCTTAACGCGTCTTTTTCGGCTCTTCTGTTCTTCTGGCATTGTACTGGCTTCCTGGAAGACTTGGTGTACCCGATCCCCAAAAAGGGTGAACGTGCCAATTACAGACCAATCGTGAATCGCTATAACCAATTTATAATACAAATGGAATCAATTATTATATAGCCAGCTCCTTCGATACTTGGACAAACAGTACGGGTCCTGTAAGTGTCGCTCGGCTGGTGATCTCTTAGCGTACCTAACTCATCGTTGGGATCAGGTGATTGTGTCGAAGGGAGAGGCATTTGCTGTTAGTTTAGACATTGCGAAGGCCTTTGATCGGGTTTGGCACAAAGCGCTGCTATCAAAACTTCCATTCCATCATATGGGCTCCCCGAGAAATTATGCAAGCGGGTCATGCGAGATCCGCGGATCCGCGTTTTGTAGGTGCGGGATCCAGCAGATTAAAAATTGGCGCGGGATCCTGCGGGATTGCGGGATCCCGCTTTGCGGGATTGCAATCCCTACTCTTGTTGGTACTTTGCACCTTTGAAATGGAATGGCTGCACAACATAGCTCCTATAAAAGGCAAAATCTCAATTTTTCAAAAAGTTTTTAAAGTTTTTAAAGTTTGTCGTCTGAAAGATACTATTATTCTCAGTGATTACATTCGAGGTTCAAAAAAATTACATGATGAGGCTCTCTAATATTGAGAGCCCCGTTAGTACCTTTTGGGTACGGAACCCTAGAAATATAAAATAAACCGGCCGGCGGCGGCGGCAATAATAATTCTGGAATTTATTAATTAGTAATTAGATAAATAGTTTCTCCTGCGATTATTATCAGACATTTTTGATTCATTTAGCGGCGCCGAAAAGCTGTGACGCGCGAACCTCGTGCAGTGGTAGTTAGTCTTAGTATAAATGTATATTATGTATGTTAATCTATAAGATATATAATAATATGGGTCACGATGGCTGATTTAAATAAACTAGAGATCGCCCAATGGTCGAAATTCGATCTTACTTGCAAGTTGCAACGACATTAGGGGTTTGGACCTCATCTGGCAGCACGGAATCGCATTTTTCCGTCGCCCTTTCTCTTTCTGTCGCTTAGAACTGCCATTTGGTAGACCGAGACAGAAAGCATAATGCGATAGCCTCGAGGATTCCGCCTCGTGCTATCGCAGTATGCTTTCTGTCTCAGTCTAGCAAATGGCAGTTCTAAGCGACAGAAAGAGAAAGGGCGACGGAAAAAGGCGATTCCGTGCTGCCAGATGAGGTCCAACCCTAGGACTACTACCTATATTTGTAAAAAATATTGACTTTATAATAGTTTTTTTTCAATTTTTGTCTCTGGGACTCAGCTGATTTCAGACTGGCCGTTAAAGCATTGTCTAATAGTATCTAAAATTAAATAAAAAAAAAAAACAATAATCCATTTTCAATTTGTCAAGTTGTTGTCAACAGATTCAACCATAAATAAAAATAAAAAAATCTGTTATCTTTTTTAGTAGTAGTGTCGTAGTGTGTGTAACGATTTATTTGTTAAAAATATATATGATAAAAGCATGAACGTAGAAAAAAAGGCGGACGGAGTCTTGTCATATACAAAACTGTGTCTTCATTTTTCTTCAGAGTCAGCCACGCACACATTCTGACGCCTGTCAAATGGTATGGACTAGCGCAAGAATGTGTGCGTGCGGACCGTGTACATACAGCCAGCTGGCCGACTCTGAACGACACAGTTTTGTGTATGTGGGACTCCGTCCGCCTTTTTTTATACGTCCATGGATAAAAGCATAATTTTATAATAATATTGGCTTGATGCACTCCTTCCCCATATCTTTATACTTATAAAATTACATGTCCTGACTGACTGACTAATTCATTATCGCTGAGCAAAAACTGTTAAAGTTACAGCCGCGAAATTTAGTGAGTAGGGTTGTGTTTATTAAGTAGACACCCACTAAGGAAGGAATTTTGAAAATTTTACCCCGAAGGGGGTGAAACAGGGGTTGAAAGTCTGAATGAAAGTCCGTCATTTCTTAAGTTAGGAACATGAAATTTTATTTTTGGGTTACTGATCAAAAATGAATGGATACGTATTTAGGCGTTTTTGGAAATTCTACCCCCAAGGGCGTGAAATTGGGGTTGAAAGTTTCAATGGAAGTCCGTTATGTCTTGAGTTAGAAATATGAAATTTTATGTTTTGGGCTACTGTTAAAAATGATTGGATACGTGTTTAAGCGTTTTTGAAACTTCTACCCCCAAGGGGGTGAAATAGGGGTTGAGAGTTTAACTGAAAGTCTATATAGGTATACTATGTTAACGCGGACGAAGTCGCGGGCAACAGCTAGTAAACTATAACTGTGCGAAATTTCATGCACCTACGTTTCCCCATTTTTCGTGAAAAGGGTTACAAAGTTTTTCTCTCACGTATTACTTCTAATATATAAAATTCTCATGTCACGGTGTGCGTAATTGAACTCCTCTGAAACGGCTCGACCGATTTTCGTGAATCTTAGCGAGCATATCGGCTAGGGTTGAGAATCGGACAACATCTACTTTTTATATTGATAAGTGCATTTGTTGAATAAATAATAGTAAATTATTACAACTCGAGACTGACGGTGACTATTATTTGTGCGACGGGATAGTGTTGCCATGGTGTAAAATAATATGGGCGAAATACTTTATATGGCAAAACAACTTTTGCCGGAACAGCTATAATATTATAGATAATTTGTTAAATATATTATATTATATTATTGAAAGAAACACAAAATAACACAGATACACTAACAGACGAAATTATACAATTATAGATCTCAACCCCATAATAATAATACTAGCCAGTCATATGAACCAAAAGGGCCCCGCTGCTACAATTGCAATAAATATGGCCACGTAAGTAAGGATTGTTGGTTTAGAAAAAAGAAAGAAAAATACACGGTCACGGATCGAGACCAAAAAGGAGAAGATGACAGAAATATATGGTACGTGGATTCCGGAGCATCGGCACATAAGACAATGCATCGCCACTGGCTTCAAAGCGAACGAACACCAGCTGTTAACATGGTCGAGGCTGCTAACAACAAAAGTCTTCGTGTACAAAGCTGCGGAACAGCATCTTTCAGAGTACGTAATCAAGTTACTGGAGGTATTCAGAACATTCAGGTAGAAAACGTGTTGTATGTACCTGAATTACAGGTCAGTTAACAAGAGCTGGCACGATGCTGACATTTAAACATTGCGCTTGTGTAGTGTGTGTGAATAAGCGCGTGGCGTGACGTCGTACTGCATACGCGTCATAAAAAGTCTGCCCGTCTCTCTCGCGCGCGGTCTATCTTATGAACGAGAAGGGGACAGTTATTGTTTTTCTTATGCTACTGTTTATAAATACAGCGTGATGTTACAAATCGGTAACGTGTGATCGGCGCGCGGCCAGCGCTCGGAACCGTACGATAATTATCGTACACTTACGATAATTTTGTGCGTACGTACCGATGTACGATAGCATATTAGTATCGTACGCAGATTATACCATAATTTTTATCATGATGCAAACATATTATATTTTTAAACATACTCTATAGTGAAATTGCATAAGTGTGAGCACTGTGAACGTGCCAGCTTTAGTTAACTGAGCTATACGTACAAACCTACTGTCTGTAAGTAGAATAATTTCTAAAGGACACGAGGTTGATTTTGACAAAAATGGTTGTGTCATAAAGACCAGTGACGGAAACGTGGTTGCTAATGCAAAATTAGTAGGCAACCAATATAGATTGATGACCTATAGAAGCGAAGATACATCATCCACTACCGAAGTCAGATCTGGAAATACAAGTAAATATTCTAAAACTCGTAACAATAATATTGAAGACCGTACATTAAATGTAAATACTGTAGATATTATGAAGAAATGTACACAGATGGCTAGAATTAGAAAACATAAATTGAAAAATGTAAAACAAGAATTCAATAGAGCTAGCTTTATGGGTTAATGTTATGAAAATAAAGCAGATTAACAATGGAAAGTTTAGATTATTTACATATTGTTATAGTGGCAAAGCGTTTTCGGCCACTACCGAAGACATGAAAAGAGGAAACGTGAAAAAATATGCATGGAACAAGAATTATAAGATGGAAGATAGTACTCTTTATGTAAATAGTGTAAATAAATCATAGAAATAGAGGAAACAGACGATAGTAAAGAAGGGAAAACAAGAGCACATGCTCTGCCGATTCCGATTGTTATAAAGATGTAGATAGTAAAAGAAAAATAATAATGAAGGTTAAAAGACAAGAAAAGAAAGTACATCATTTAAATAAGAATGTAAATATGTATGTGGATCATGAGTATAAAAACAAAAGGAATAGAAAAGTAGAGCTCAGTAGAGCAAGCTTTACGGGTTCAGATGCAAGGAACATAAAGCAGAATAGAAATGGAAATAATGTAAATAAGAACGTTAGTATGTACAATGTTAATAATTATTTTGGATGGAATACTGACAAAAGAATTATGAAGAAGAGCGCAGCTGCAGCAGTATTAAAACAGAGAGAAGTAAATCCCGGACATTATGATATTGAAAAATATGTCAGATTTTCTATTGACAAGTTTGAAGAGGCTGGTCGAACACATAGGAGTGTGCACACAGAAAAACTGTCTGCCGGTGCACAAGGTCAACTCTTTCCTGACTCCAGACTGCGTGCCACTGCCAAGGGTTCGCGCTCAAAGTGTTGGAAGTTGAGCGCGACCAGGCGACCTTCTTAGTAATAATGTTTTTAGTTGACACTTGTCAGGAAAATATTCGCCCTGTAACATATTAGAATATTGTACCTAGCTACGTCCGTGTATCTGTGTTATTTTGTGTTTCTTTCAATAATATAATATAATATCTTTAGTCCTCGCGTGTATCATTTCATCATAATTAAATTAAATTAATTAATAAAATGATATAAAAAGTATGAAATAATTCTTATTCTTCATTAGTGCCTTTTTCAAAATTTGACTAAAACGCAAGTTCTAATTCTGTACTCAATTTTCATTCTTCTGAAGTCGGTGTAGTTTTATGTCAAGTTTCTCAGTTTTGGGCTGGCCAGTACCGACTTCAAACGAATGAAAATTGAGTATAGAATTAGTTGAGGTTTAGTCAAATTTTGAAAAAGGCACTATTAATGAAGAATAAGAATTATTTCATACTTTTTATATCATTTTATTAATATTGTTTTTGATTCAGTTTTTTGTTAAAAATAACTAACATGACATTTCTTATGCCGGTTCTTTAATCGAATTACTTCCCGAATCGATGATGGTTCAATAAGTAATTCTAAAAAACATTCGATACAAAATTATTCAGAAACACCATTTTCATTTAATTCCAGGAGAAATAGCGCAGAAGGTGGTATATGAGAACAAGCGTGAGTTGCTGCACATCCTGACTCCGTATTTACAGAACACCATCAGCCATGCCGTCGTGTTGGACAACGCCAACCGCATCGCCTCTTCAGCGACTTACGACGAGCTGCTGCCGTTACCTTAACTTTATCATAACAGCTTAATAATTAGTTGTACATAACTGCGAATTCGTGCGAATTGCGTATCGAAATGTCATTTCTAGAATTTGCAGTTTTGTGTGAGAGCCCTTATAGTTACTAGAGACGACCCGGTGAACTATCACATCACTCCTAATACATTTAAACCTTCCCTGGACTTCCTAGAATATTTTAAGACTAAAATAAACCAAATCGGTGCAGCCGTTCTCGAATTTTAGCGAGACTAACAGACTAACATTTGAAATTATCTTTTTTATATTGATAATTTGGAAGGAAGGAGGCCTTTCTCTGTGACCCACGAAGCCAACGCTTGATCGTATTACGATGTAAGGAAGACCTCGTTGTCTTGCATAAACAAAAGTTAGACTAAAAAATATACTTTAAGTACTTATAATTAGCGTCATAATAATTATTATAAGTACTTAAAGTACTTAATTTTTGAAATTAACATAAATTATCATAAGTTACTAATTATATTGCCACAAAATAAACGAAATTTACAAAGTGATCATGTTATTGTTATAAATCTAAACACAAAGTATATTATTGTTTTTATTTTTTATTCCTTTTGATATTGTTTCAAGGAGAGCAGGAATACTTTTTTATTCTTATTTATACGAACGAATTCATGTAAATAATTGCCAAAAAAACAGGATAATAATACTTAGATGCTTCTAAAAAGGTATTAGATCGTACAACGCTCTACACACTGAGCCCGCCGGGCTGCCGACATAATACGTCGGCAACTTTTTGTCGGCGGTCTAGTTGGCGGCTTCACATAATACAAGTCAGCGGCTTGAGATGAGAAATTTATTTGGCAGTCAGTGATTGGTCAGTGATTGCCGCGTGTCTATAAGGTTGTGTCGCCGGGCAACTGAGCGCAGGCGTACCCAAGCCGCCAGCATGTCGGCGGGTAACAGGCGCGGGCGCATGTTGCCGACATCATTCTTTTCACACAGGCCGCCGGGTTGTGTCGCCGGGCTTTGTCGGCGGCCCGGCGGGCTCAGTGTGTATTGCGATTTGCGCTTAAGCCGCTATATCGAAAGTAATTTTACCACAAGGGCAATTTTATGCTTAATTTGTACGACTCTAAAGTCGTGAATACGCTGCGGCCAGAAGCTATCGGCTCGCTTGAAAAACATGCGAAAAAACGTAATTATAATCATTCAAAAAATAACTAGGAGCATTTAAGCAAAATGTTTCTATACGATTTTGAGTTGCAAAGGTGTCTATCAATTAGACTAATTTCCTACAATACATCTATTTTCGTTTAAAAATAATCTTCAAATTTCGAATTTTTAAGAGGTCATTTCGAAAATTAAATATATCGAGGCAAAATACATTAATCGTGTTTCTAGTTCTTCTCAAACTTAGATAAGGCTATGAAGATATGTATATCTCATTACCAGATTTGTAACATTTCTGAGGATCCTATAGTATTACGTCAAAAAGGACAGTTTTTCAATATAGCGCCTTAAGAGTCTTCTGCCTCTACACTCCCTAAGTCCAAGGAGCCAAGATCAACGCAAACTATAACAACTTAGCAAAAACACGTGGCTTGGTCAGTTTGTGCACTGGGGTATAAAGAAAAAACATGTAAAAATCTTTATACCTGCAAAATATTTTATGTTACCCGTGTCCACAATAATAGATATAACGAAGCTAAGTTCGCCTTTATATTATTGTACCTAATCGAAATTGAATTAGAGTAAAAAAGCCAAATAGCATTAGGTCAATTTCTACGCTTTTGGAGACTGAGCTAAGCTATATTGTACTATACTGTTCTCGGCGAAACATGGCGGTAGCGGTCATTGAGTCTCTGTCAAAAACTTGTCATTTTATATACAAATCCGCGATTGACAACATCTGACACTTCACTGTCAGTCGCGGTTTATATAGAAAACTAGATGACGCCCGCAACTCCGTTGCGGAAAAGCTCGTTTATCACGCAGGAACTGTACATTTTTCCGGGATAAAAAGTATCCTATGTCCTTTTTTGGGACTCAAGGTATCTCCATGCCAAATTTCAGCAAGATCGGTTGAGCGGTTTGGGCGTGAAGAGGTAACAGACAGACAGACAGACAGACAGACGGACAGACAGACAGATACACTTTCGCATTTATAATATTAGTATGGATGACAAGTTTTTGACAGAGAGTCAATGACCGCTACTTCCATGTTTCGCCGAGTACAGTATATTAGTTACTTAATATACATATTATTATGTAATTCTATACGTTATTGTTTTGAGTCATTTTGAGAGTTCCAACCACTTTAGCGTAATGTATTTTGATTTTCTACATGCTTATTCGATTTTTATAGCGGGTGGTAGCTCTAGTACCATTTGTAAATTAAATTAAGTTGAATGGACTGTATCTCGGGAATAAAGACGGGAAAAGCAGATAATTTCACCAACCTCAGTTTGGTTCCGTAGCTTCGCTTCGAGGGCCCTCTTCTCTTCTTTTCTTGACACAGATTTCACACTTGGCTGATTAAATAGTTCTATAGGCTATCGCGCATAGTAATGACGTAGAAGTTGATTTTTTAGGCTGCGCGGCGCAGCCTCTAAATCTAAGTACCGTTTTGACGGGATTTATACTGTTTATTATTACAACTTAAACAACTAATTAATGACTAAATTAAATATTATAAAACAAATTAAGTTATTGAGTCGGTAGCGGGCAACGTCGTACTATCGGGCGTTTGTATGTCCCACTCCTTGTTTTTATCTCTGCTACTCGCATAACACCGTCCTTCCCCGGAAAGACATTTGTAACGATCTCCAAAGGCCATTGCAAGGGCGGATTAATATTACTACCGTACCAATCGTCACTGGATTAGATGGAGTATTCCATTTCTCGCGCTGTTGCAAATTATGTAAATATTCCGCTTTAAATCTTTTCCAATACGATTGGACTAGCGAGTCCATTAACGAAAAACGTGATAGCAAATTAGTGTTTTCCTTAGATAAATCCGCCGCTGGTAACCGCTCCAGCGAGGAGTTAAACAAAAAATGAGAAGGCGTTAGAGACAGAGGCTCGGATGGGTCAGAGCTCAGAACATACAACGGTCGACTGTTTAATACCGCCTCGATCTGCGCGAGGACAGTTGTCATCTCCTCGAACGTGAGAACTTGTTTCCCGATCGTCCGAAACAATAGCGACTTAGCACTTTTTATATTGGCTTCCCATATACCACCAAAATGGCTAGCCGTAGGCGGATTCGTTTTCCACGTAATATGATGTTTTGCAAGTTCATTACCGAATGCCTGATAATAGTCATCGGATTTTAGAAACTCGTGTAGTTCATTGAAATACGCTTTCGATGCAACAAAATTGGTCCCGTTATCCGAATACAAATACGCACACGGGCCACGGCGCGATATAAATCGTTTAAATGCGTCAACGAAATTAGCACATGTTAAATATAAAATCAACTCAATATGTACAGCCTTTGTGACTAAACATACAAAAATGCAAATATATGCTTTTATACTACGAATACCTCGCCTTCGATAAGGTGTTATTTTTATTGGGCCACAACAGTCAACTCCGGTATGCAGAAATGCTTTGGATTGTTCTAAGCGGCACTTAGGAAGATCTGACACCAGTGGAAACGTTGCCTTAGGATTGGCCCTAAAACAACTATTACATTTTTGCGTTATTCGTTAGTCGGACTACTCGTCTAGCGGAAATGATCCAGTATTTAGTTTTTAAAATACTAACAAGGAGCTGTGGCCCTGCATGGCAGTTTTCGCGGTGATAATGATCAATGAGTAATTTTACTATATGATCCTGTTTAGGCAGTATAATAGGATATTTTGACGAATATTCTAAAGATGAGTTTGTCAACCGACCCCCAACCCGCAATATACCGTCTGACACAAAAGGGAATAATTTCTGTAATTTAATCGAACATTTTTTACCATTCAGAATGTTTTTAAATCTTCAGAAAAGTAAACAGCTTGCAGCGCTCTGATTATTTTATCTTCTGCGACAAATAAATCCTCAGCCGTAATAATATTATTACGTGTAAGGCGTCTCGTAAAACGTAAAATATAGGTACACAACGGATCTAAGTAATTTGTTCCAGGTAGAACAGCGTTTTACTAAAACCAATAACGGGTGCTCCGTTATTGATTAGGTACAAACTTAACAATCGGCCACTTATCTATTGGTTGCGATAGCCAGACTGGCCCAGAAAACCACATATCATGGTTTATGAATTGTTTTGGCTCCATGCCTCCACTAATTATGTCCCCGGGATTATCCGCACCGGAAACATGATATAAATCATTTGTCGATACGTTGGATTGAATTTGCGAAATGCGGTTGGCGACATAAGTATCGAACCTGTGTGGCGACGAGTCCGACCAACACAGAGCGACTTCTGAGTCCGAAAACATAAAAACGTTTTTATTTTATGCCTTTTTGAAATCGTACAGTGAACTTCCTTTAAAAGTCGGGAAAGCAATAATATTCCATTCAATTCTAAGCGCGCGACTGTAATTTTCGGTTTAGCAGAAGCGACTCGCGATTTTGAACATAATAGCGTGACGATCGGTGCCTCATTATTGTTTATAACGTGAAGGTATATCACGCAACCGTACGCGGCTTCACTAGCGTCCGAAAAAACCCACAATAGATACCTCCGAACCAACTTCCACTCCTAAATAACGCTTAAACGATATACTTGAAATTATTGGTAATCGATTTAAATATTGTTGCCAACGCTCTACGATATGCTGGGGCGGCTTTTCGTCCCAATCGAGGTAAGAAGCCAAAGCTCTTTAATAATTAGTTTAGCGTATAAAATAACAGGCCCTACTAAACCCAGCACATCATATAAACGTGCGGCAGTAAAAAGCATGGCGCGCTTGGTGCATGTTGCGGAGGATTATTAATGTCGAACACAAAGCTATCCCTAGCCGACAGCCAACGTAAACCTAATACCTTAAACACACTGTCATTATCAAAAGATACGGTTCTGGGTTGCCGATGGGACTCGGGAATTTGTTCAAGTAATTCAGAAGAATTAAAAACCCATTTCACTAATTCGAACCCGCCCGCCTTGGGAAGTGCTATAAGATCCCTGGCTGTCTTAGCTGCTTCTTCCACCGAAGAAGCAGAAGAAGCCAGGTCATCCATATAGCTGTCTCGCTCTAACACATTGGCTGCCTCAGGCCATCTGTGGCGCTCGTCGACAGCCAACTGACGTAATGTACGAAGTGCGAGATATGGTGAACATCTAAGACCACGCTTATGTCAATTCCATACATTTTCATCGGCGATTCTATAACGAAGCGAAAACGAAAAGATTTTGGCACACCCTCCAGGTCACCATAATAATAACGCCTTCGTGGTCCAGTGGCTTAGAGCGTGGAGTTTGACTCGGAGGTCGTGGGTTCGTGGCTGGAAACATTATTCCAAGTTTGGTGGTTGGTTTTTGGATAAAGCAGGTTGATCACCTGATTGTCTGACAAGTAAGATGATCCATGCGTCGGATGAGCGTGTAGAAGTTACGACCTACGCCTGATCTTTTGCCAGTCGTGTCGGTCGTCCGTCCCACTCCATGATATGTTACGGCAACAACTACCAATATTGCTCAGGGCCTTTTAGGCTGCTATAAATAGCCAGTACTTAAGATGCGACCCGGTCTCAAGACGCGGTTCGGCTCTGTGATTGGTCCAAATTTTGACAGCTAACCAATCACAGAGCCTGAACCGTGTCTTGAGACCGAGATACATCTTGAGTACTGACTATTTATACCAGCCTAAAAGGCCCTGAGCAATATTGGTAGTTGTTGCCGTAACATAATATCATGGAGCGTCACTCTAGGTCAGATTGGTACCGGATCGCCGGAGATCTTCTTGCCACTTCCGGTACTAAATCACAGTCTTGCGATACTAGCAGGCCTACGAAACACCTAAAAGTCCATAATCATTGCAATACTTATATAAATGAAGATAAATCCATCCATACTAATATTCTAAATACGAAGTCTGTCTGTTAATTGCTACCTCTTCACGCCAAACCGATAAACCGATTTTTCTGAAATTTTGTACTTTTACCCCCGAAAAAGAAAGGCCATAGGATACTTTTAACCCCGAAAAATGTACCATTCCCACGCGATAAACGAATTTTGTGGCAAAGGAGTTGCAGGCGTCATCTAGTTGAGAGTTATATTATAATATAAAACTCTCAACCTACAGTGTCCCACTATCCGAGGATATAGATCTAGCTAGAATTTAGCCCAATTCGATTAGTCGTTAGTCGTTGTTAGTTTTTTTTGAGATTCCATTTAAAATTTATTTTCAATATATTTACTGCCGACGAGTCGGTAAAGCTGAATATCCGGCCACTTTTGTAGTCGGCGAATAGTCGGCAAAAACCGCCGACTTTTTATTTTACTAATTATTGAAATCATATTTAAGGCGACGCCTTGATAATTTGGCTGTAGCGATGCCGATTTTTCTCAGCAATGACTAAAGCTAAGAAACTAAAGTTCATTGTCAGTATTCATCATGTCTTTATCTTTGAATTGCCCATAGCATAACACGATTGGACAACTTTTATAACACAGAATTATCAATCGAAAAGAGCTCTGTAAAAAAAAGGGATTCCTATTTTTCCAACAGAGGAGAGTGATTTAAGGTTCCAAAATTTGTACATAAATTGGTTGAAGCATACACTTTAATATGTGCATAGCTTATATGAAATGTATTTATGGTTTTTAAATTACGCCACGAAAACCATTTTATCGCTTACGCCCTTTCCATTTTTTGCTGTTCCATTGCTTGTTTTCTATGAGAGGCCGGCCCGGCCTCTCATAGAAAACAAGCAATCTAAAACATATCCAACACGGTTTCTTACTTTAACGCGGCGTCACCTTAAGAAAAACTTTGACTGTGTTGAAATCACTTTCTGGCAAAGAAATATCTATTACTTACCTACACTTTAGATATTTAGGTATACATAAAATTATATCTTAAATACCAAACATAACATAATTATTCAATGAACATTTATAACAAAAATCTTTTCTTATTTAAAGTATACAAGGCTGGGATTTTAGGTAATTATAATTAAAGCAAGATTGCATGTTACACAATATGATGCAGGTACAGTAAAATATAACCTGAAAACTATCAACAGCTGTATCATGACGTAAACACAACCAAAACACGATCTGACACGTTCGCGGGCTGCGTTAATGCGTATGCGACTTTAGCCCCCGAACCAGCAGCAAACGAAGCGACGGAAACATCCGAAACCATGATCGGTTTGGCCGACTAGTCGGCCGATTAGTCGGCTTCTTTGCAACCGACTAATCGGCTAGTCGGCTAGTCGGCCAAAGTCCTGATCGGCACATCTCTAATAATATTATATAATATCTTGTGCTTGCACCCAGATGTCTGGGACCATCGTGTCTGATTCGACCCATAAACCTATTGAAACGGCCAATGACCCTTGGTCCTTCTCGGTCAATGCATTGGTTTCGCCTTTCAGATAGGCAATGCAGCCAGCTTTGTGACCTTGCCCGCAGCCTTTGATTTAATTTTTTTTGTATAATATTACTATATTATTTTCACGACAAGCGACTACTCGTCTAAGATTTTACAATACATTAAATATATTTCAGTATTTGCCAAGTTAAACTACAAGAAACTATTCATAAGCTCTAATACAATTACAGAAAAAATTATCCGCATCTCAAAATTTCTGCAATCGCGTCCTCGAATTTGAAATAATTTATTTCAAATTCGAGGACGCGATTGCAGAAAATTTGAGATGCGGATATTTTTTTATGTAATTGTTTTAGAGCTTATAAATAGTTTCTTGTAGTTTAACTTGGCAAGTACTGAAATATATTTATGTATTAAACGAATCCATCAATGCAAAATGGAAGTGCACTGAAAAATGTACCCTCAGCGCTTCCGGCTACTTATCTAATATCGTTTTCGGCATCTGAACTGCCCCGGGGCAGCGTGGGCCGACAGGATACGGAAATAGCCGAAGACCGAAGTTTAAATTATGAACATAAACTACGTACTTATTGCACTAGTACTAAGTCCACTCCACGTGCTTCGTGGATCATCGGTATTGTTCGACTATTTCCGTATCCATTCGGCCTGCCCTGCCTGCCCTGCCCCGGGGCAGTTTCAGATGCCGAAAACGCTATTACCGAAACGAAAATAAACATTAAAAAGCGGACAAAAACAAAGCGCGGATCGGCGAGAATTTTTAATTGTTTGCGGGCGAAAAAAAAATGTTTTTGTTTACACGACATTTATTCGCAACCTTGGTGAGGCATGAGGTAGGCAAACTCAGGTATATAAAAATATGGGGTCGCGGATCGTGACTAGTGGAGCTTACATCGCCGAGACAGTAGCAACTATCAAAATGTATCAATACCACGTACTCGCCGTGCTCTTGTGTGCTTTCAGTGGATACTCATCCGCTACCCTACGTAAGTTATTTTAATACAAAATTATATTACTTAATAACAAATATTCTATACGAAAGTGTTAAAATTTAATAAGTATAAAATTAATGTTTACGTTTTCAAGCGTAAAGATCGTTTATAGTCGAATTGTTTTTCTGCTATGGAAGCTAAGAAAGTTACTTACCATAATATATTGGTGTTTATTGGTGTTTGGTACCTATGAAATTAAATTGTTTAATTATTTTATTGGCACGATAATTTCGCACAGCATAAAGTTCGCATAATTTTTAATCTGCTTATTCAATATTCAAGTATCGCCTCAGAGCGAGGTAACGCCGCATGAACTGTCATGTTTTTCGGGCGCGCACCCTATATCGAATTATAAGACGATATCACGTCAAAAACGTTATTTAATAACATTGTTTAATAAAGAATTCTTTAATTTCATAAAATTTTAGTAAGTAAGTATATATATAATATATAATATATAATATATATATATATATATATATATATATATATATATATATATATATATATATATATATATATATATATATATATATATATATATATATATATATATAATAGCTTGGATTAGTTAAAAACAACTTGAGAAAATTATTTGAAAACGCAAATATAAGTACGTATGCATTTCGAAAAACTAACGCGGTAGAAGATACAAAATTAGATAAAATTGTCGGATTGAATCAGAATTAGGAGTAACTTTGATGTGATTTTTTAAGCTTTATTAAAAAAACAAATCCTGACAAACGATGTTCTGAGTTTTGACCCACCAATAACCACCAAAATAATATATTATTATTAATAATTTCTCGCAACTTTCACAAAATTTCATACGGCGCTTTGAGCTGATAACATAATAATAATTATTGTTATTTTGAAAACATAACGTTATTTAAATTGCTGTTAATTTTCATACAATATATTAGATGAACGTGACTTCAGGGCGTATAAGTTTTTCAGGGTAATTTTCTTCCTGCGTAAGCGTCAGTTACGGAACAGCTGTTTACTAGCAGCACGTTCAAGGACCAAGCAATAATTTCTGCATATAAATGTTATATGATATATTATGTCGTGAACTGAATAATACATCGCCTGACTCGCGAGGACGCGGTCATCATCTCAATAATATAGAACTAATAGAACAATTTTCCGAGGAAATAAAAATAACTAAAAACTCTCTTTACTAAATTATTATCACTAAATGTTACTTGTGTATTTGACTAGTTTGAACTTCCTAATTAAATAAAGAATTATACAGTACTTTGAAGCTAAAAATTTCCATAATTTCATACTTTTTTTTTAATCATAAGAAAGAAGGAACCCATGTAATTTAGCAGAATAGAAAACATTTGAAAATAAAAAATGCAGGATAGGAGGGAGGGAGAGAGGGAGGATAGCTTATCATAATGATAGTAATTAGTCTAGTGACTAGACTGCTATTATCAACAACTAGATGACGCCTGCAACTCCGTTGTGCCAAAACTCGTTTATCGCGCGGGAACCGTACATTTTCCCGGGATAAAAAGTATCCTATGTCCTTTCCCGAGACTCAAATTATCTCCATGCCAAATTTTAGCAAAATCGGTTCAGCGGTTTGGGCGTGAAGAGGTAACAGACAAACAGACAGACAGACGGACAGACAGACATACACACTTTCGCATTTATAATATTAGTAGATATGGGTATGGATTATGATAAAAAAGACAAAGACTAAGACTCTAGTCTTAGTCTTTGTCCTTGCCAAAATAAATAACAACCCGTTTTTAAATGTTGGTTGATAAGTAGGTATGTTATCGTCTCTGTGTATAATATAGAGAAAAATTAAATCAACTCGCCTCAACTAAACTAACCATACATTACTTACAACCTCATAAACTTTTGCAACTTCAATTATTCACACGTGCCTTTTTGCATAAAATCAGATCCAAAACTGTAACTATTTTAATAATTTCATAGACATACAATTGGCAGAATTACGATCAAAGGTGAATCCCGAGACCTTATTTTATAAAAATGTGGCCAAACACGAAAGTATGATCCAGGAAGAGTCCAAAATCAGCCAATAAAATAATCCATTGCTTCCTCACTCTCAAAAAACAAAATATATTTAAAATTCAAATGCTACTCGTCTACTTCCTCGTTAGCTCCAAATGTTCAAAGATGTTGTTTTACACTTTTCTGTATAAAACAAACTGGTTCTGGTTCATTTTCCTCGGAACATTTTGGTCGATATCCGGGTGTTGAGACCTGACGAATTTCATATACCTAGTACCTATTAAGGCTTCGTCAAGTTACGTCAAGTTGTCAAATGTGTGTTTTGTATTGACGCTCTCGCCACAATAGACATAACTATAGTTTGTGCGTTTTAAGATGATATGGGTGATACATTATAATTGACAATAGTAGGGAAGTTACCTAAAAATTTTAATCGATAATTTAAATATATCGAATCAATTCGTAAAGGAATTGCAATCGAAATTATCGATTTCGTACTGACGTTTCAAAGTGGCGCTAGCGATTCAAGATGGCCGCACTTTTTATCGATTTCATTTCGATTCAACACTGTCAATCTCTATCGGCATAAGTTCCGTTTCATGCATCTGACATTTTTCAAATATTTTCGTATCAATAATTTCACACTCCTATTTCACTGTTAATTTTATATTAATAAGTTAGCATCTAGCAACTTTTCATTTTTATTCATTTACAGTTATAGGAAACATTTGTAGATGGAATATAATTTATTACATATTTTTGATTTTTTTGTTTTCTTGTAAAAAAATCCGTAGCAAGGAATATGAGAACTGTCACCCATATCATCTTATAACGCACAAACTATACAGTAGTTCGACTGCAAAGAAACGGACAGGTTTCAATATCTGTCAAATTCGTCGGGTTTCACTAGGATTATGAACTAAATGTGCCTCGCGCTGGCTGATATAATTTATTTTAAAATATTTGAAATAAAGATTTCATAATTGGATTCTGACAATTTTAATCGCATTTGCCAAAACACAAACAACAATACGACCAAAGAGGAACACGTCCAGCGAATATGTCATAGTTTTAAATTCGTATGGAACAAGTTAACAACCCTAGCGACGATTTTCATCAAAATACGTCAAATTTAAAAATTTCAACATCAGTTCTAAGTCGGCATACTCTATAATTCTGTCTACTCTGCTTTCGCTTCGCAGTCGCTTGGTCGCGTAGGTTTGAACGAAGCATGCGTCAAACTACGTGTCAAAATAAGAATATGTAAACTTTGATAATATTGTCCAAAAACATGTACAATTTCAAAAAGCGATGTGAAAGTGTGTCTGTTATCTCTTCACGCCCAAAGCGCTGAATCGATTTTGCTGAAATTTGGTATGGACAATGGACATAGGTACTTTGAGTCCCGGGAAAGGGCTTATTATTTTTTATAAAAGACGAGATCATCTTGGCATAACTTTACAGGCTGACAAAGTCAAAAAATCATCAAAACTTACTCTACCGAACCTTAGGGTAGACTGGGTACGTTTGTGCCAGGGTATGGTTGTGACTTGTGACAGTCGTCATAACAGCGAAACTATACGGAATATGGGGATGGGTGCTAAGAGAGTAAGATGCGTCTTGCAAGTCTGAATGCTTCTCCTAGCATTGCTTTTGCCGGCACTTAACGATAACGTTATCAGGGGCCTACATTGCTTTTTATCAGTCAAAAGTAGGTTTTCTCACTTGATTTATTTTTATTTTTACTATTTTTTGTATACAAATAACCTATGTCGCTTATTTTTTTGTGATAAGTTGATCATTAGTAGTTAACTGCGAGTGATTATTTGTTACGTAAATCGTTTAGCCAATTCGTGGCGATTGTTTAATAATTTGAAATTATGTGTTGGGTACGGTTGTGACAAATCTTATAGATACGGTTGTGATATACATTTATCCTATCTTTTTTCTTAGATATCCTAAAAACGCTTGCAGAAGGCCAAACGAGCGCAGAATATTATCAGTCAATACGAAAATACTTAAGCCCCATACATACGTAACTGTTTATCGTAGCGATTTAAGACTGTGCAGATAAATCGAACGTTCCTAGTGCCTCCACACGGCTCCGATATCGATGTTGATCGGGCAGTTCTCCGCAGAAGCTCACGCAAGATACATGTTAACAATGGAAGATTATGATGCACTTGCTATATTAGGCCTGGTTATGTGTTTAAAGAAAAAAAAGAAGCGGAGTCTATGGTGTAAAGACTGGCTCATGAAAAGGAAGCAATTTTCTCATACCAACTTGTTAAGTGAGTTGAAATTCGCTCCGCAAGATTGGCATAACTATTTAAGGATGAAGAGGCATATTTAAATCTGCTGGCTTTAGTTTCTCTACTAATAAAGAAACAAGACACTGTTATGAGAGAAGCTATAAGTCCTCATGAAAGATTAGGTTTCTGTAGCTTTCTATAAAATCTTGAAGTAGTTCGCGGACCGCGGTGTCCAACTCTTTCGTCTTCCGACATATTTCTGTGAAAGCGATGTGCACGTGCGCACACTAGCAAGCTCCGTGAAGTACTGCCGAACTGAGCGATCGCCGTCCACACGCAACGATAAAACTGTGCAAATGTAATCGACAACGATTTATCTGATAGAAATTGCAACTGCCACCGACGAACGATTATCGACAACGATTTTTCATACACACGATCGATAAAACTGCGCAAACTGGTCTGCACAGATTTATCGCTACGATAAATAGTTACGTATGTATGGGGCTTTACGAAAAAGTCAAATGTAGGACTTATTTACAGAGAACGGCGAAATTCATCAAATTAATCGGACGTCGTTGTTTTGGTCGATAAATATGTTTCAAAATAGAATATGTTTTGATACGCTAGATGAATTTGTTTAGAATAATGTTTATAGTGTTTTATGGTACAATTTTATTGAAATAAAAATTATACTAACATTTTTTTGTAGATGTCACTACTGACCCCAAGCAGTGTCACAACCGACCTTGGGCTGTGGCCGGTTGTGACAATTTCCCTCTTTCTTTAAAATTTGATTCCATGATTAATACATCGTATTTTGGCATAATATAATGCTATTTTTATGTAGCCAAATAAATAAACTGTGGTTTGTGACAAAAAATTTCCAGCTAGCTAATAGCAGTAAAATTAACAAAATTATTGGCCTCCAAACCAAAATTGTCACATCTGTACCCAGTCTACCCTACTAACTTTACAGAACCTCACTACACAATCTTGATAAGTTAGTCTGATACATGTGATTTAACAGCAGCTAGCCACTTCCAGAAACATAAAAATTGAAAGTACATACAACCAATGTTTTAATACATTATGTAAAAAGGAGAGGCTAAAACATGGGCGTAGCTAGGAATCTATATTGGGTGGGAAGCAGATTAAGAAAATCCGAGACTTAATCAAAACTTATTAATCCAATAAGTTATATTGGTGTATCGCTAATCTACAATAGAATTTTTTTAAGTATCGTCAAGCTTTAAGTATGATTAAATGTTAAATAATTCTTATTGGTAAGAAAACTTTTTTATATCATTGAAATTCCCATTACACTGCATTGTAAAAAATAATTTCATTTCCCGTATTTAAAAGACATAAACAAGTTAATTTGAAAGTAAGAATCGCGTAAATCTATACTAATATTATAAAGCGGAAGAGTTTGTTAGTTTGTTTGTTTGAACGCGCTAATCTCAAGAACTACTGGTCCGATTTGAAAAATTCTTTCAGTGTTAGATAGTCCATTTATCGAGGAAGGATATAGGCTATATTTTATCATGATAAGACTAACAGGAGCGAAGAAATAGAGGAAAATGTAAAAAAACGGGGGAAAATATTTGAAAGGGCTTATTTGAACGCGCTAATCTCAGGAACTACTGGACAGATTTGAAAAATTCTTTCAGTATTAGATAGCCCATTTATTGTGGAAGGCTATAAGTTATATTTTATCACGCTAAGTCTAATAGCAGCGAAGAAAAAGAGGAAAATGTGGAAAAAAACGGGCGAAATTATTTGAAAGGACTTATCTCACGAACTACTAGAGCAATGTTTCTGTTATTTGGGACCACAGAACAATAAAAACAGTTGGGACAGATAAGAAGTAGAGCACGTGAAGGATCATATGCTATTTTTGTGGACTAATTTGTCTGTGAAATATCTAATTTACGCGGGTGAAGCCGCGCGGAACGTCTATAAATAATAAAAATGAATCCACATTTCCCTTGGTTATGACATCACGCGTAAACAGCTGGACCGATTTTGCTGAAATTTGGTATAGATATACTTTGAGTTCCCGAAAAGGACATAGGATACATTTTGTCCCGGAAAAACGTACGGTTGCCGCATACTTTATGATTAGCGCGTAAACTATTCAATCGATTTTGATGAATTTTGGTATGGGGATACTTTGAGTCTCGGGAAGGACAAGGGATACTTCTTGTCCGAAAAAATATTGTAATATGTCCCTTTATGATTTGCGCGTAAACTATTCAATCGATGGACGGGAACAACTTTATAGTTGTTCCCGTCCATCGTCCAGTTTATATTATTATAAACTGAATTACACGCGGACGAAGTCGCGGGCAACAGCTAGTAATATATAAATCTATACTAATATTATAAAGCGGAAGAGTTTGTTAGTTTGTTTGTTTGTTTGTTTGAACGCGCTAATCTCAGAAAGTACTGGTCCGATTTGAAAAATTCTTTCAGTGTTAGATAGTCCATTTATCGAGAAAGGCTATAAGTTATATTTTATCACGCTGAGACTAATAGAAGCGAAGAATAGACAAAAATGTGGAAAAACCAGGGGAAATTATTTGAAAGGGCTTATTTGAACGCGCTAATCCCAGGAACAACTGGTCCGATTTGAAAAATTCTTTCAGTTTTAGATAGCCCATTTATTGAGGAAGCTATGAGGCTATAGGCTATATTTTATCACGCTAAACCTAATAGGAGCAAAAAAAAATAGAGGAAAATGTGAAAACAACGGGGAAAATTATTTGAAAGGGCTTATCTCACGAACTACTAGAGCAATTTTTCTGTTATTTGGGTCAGATAGGAAGTAGAACACGTGAAGGATCATAGCCTATTTTTTGTCGACTAATTTGCCTGTGAAATATCTAATTTACGCGGGCGAAGCCGCGCGGAACGTCTATAAATAATAAAAATGAATGCATATTGGTTACGACATCACGCGTAAACAGCTGGACCGGTTTTGCTGAAATTTGGTATAAGTAGATATACTTTGAGTCTAAGAAAAGGACATAGGATACATTTTACCTTTATGATTTGCGCGTAAACTATTCAATCGATGTACGGGCACAACTATAAACTGAAGTCCACGCGGACGAAGTCGCGGGCAACAGCTAGCTAAGATATAATTATTACAATTAAAGGGAATTATAAAAGGATCAGAGCATTTTTTATTTGTTCATTTCAGGGATTCTCATAACACTAATTAATATTTTTAATTACTGTATTTATGATAATAAAATTTTAAGCGCTATTGTAAAAAATGTATAAAACCAAGAATTGAGAAAAATATAATAATAATAA
Source organism: Lysandra bellargus (assembly GCA_905333045.1). NCBI lineage: Eukaryota > Metazoa > Arthropoda > Insecta > Lepidoptera > Lycaenidae > Lysandra > Lysandra bellargus. The sequence continues at coordinate 8,129,280 of HG995335.1, read as the reverse complement.
TAAAAATCAAAACTTAAAGTACTTATTACTGCATCTGAGTGCGACAGCAAAAACTTACATTGTGAAATAATTGTTTAATTAAAACTAAGTTTTTGTTTAATACTTTAAATTATTTCTTTATCACCTTATCTTATCAAGAGATTATTAAATATGAAACGTAAAGTAGAAAAAAATTGACTTCTATACATATTATAAAACAAAGTCGATTTTTTCCCTCATGTCCCTTTGTTCCCTTTAATCTTTAAAACTACGCAACGGATTTTGATGATTCTTTCAGTGTTAGATAGCCCATTTATCGAGGAAGGCTATAGAGTATAGGGCATAGGCTATATTTTATCTCGCTAAGACTAATAGGAGCGAAGAAATAGAGGAAGATGTTGAAAAAACGGGGAAAATTATTTGAAAGGGCTAACTTGAACGCGCTAATCTCAGGAACTACTGGTCCGATTGAAAAAATTCTTTCAGTGTTAGATAGCTCATTTATTGAGGAAGGCTATAGGCTATTTTATCACGCTAAGACTAATAGGAGAATGTTGAAAAAACGGGGAAATTATTTGAAAGGGCTTATCTCGCGAACTACTGGAGTAATTTTTATGTTATTTGGCACAGATAAGAAGTAGACCACGTGAAGGATCATAGGCTATCGATTTCAATCATTTTTTCAGTGGCCATATATTATTTTATACCTGTGCGACGCCGGGGCGGCTCGCTAGTTTTATATAAAAAAAGTTGTTATCATTAATTGAAGATCACCCGTCTTTAAACAAGTTTATAACATCATCATCGGCGTAACTATTATAGTCGATTATTACTTTATTGTATACGAGCTTTTGCCCGCGGCGTCGCTCGCGTTAAGAAGTACATTATATACAAACTTTCATCAATTTCCTTTACGCAAAGATCGGAGCAGAGGGCGCTACTAGCACATACAGTATAATCCGACCAAAATCGGAACCGTTACACATGTCATATTAGAATATTGACAAAAACTTTGGGAAAAACTTTTTCTTTACTGTCTATACTGGTGTTATCTCTTGGGTGAAAACGTTGCAGTAACATTCTATCCCAGGGGTTCCCAATCTTTTTCAGCCTGCGGCGCAGTTACACCTTACAATCTTTTGTCACGGCGCCCTACTCTATCTAGCTATTAGAAAAAAGATAAATAAATACATGTAATGATTATTATAGTTAGGTTAAGCAGGACGCAGGTAATTGGTAAATAATAATAAACAATTAATATTTAAAACCTGCTTTACATAATTATATAAATTTTATTTTATAATATTTGTGGTTTCGAATAATGATGGAGGATCGACTCACGGGCCACGGCGCACAGTTTGGGAACCCCTGTTCTATCCTATAATTGACATACTTCATTTACTACGCTACTACTATTATTTAGCGGTAAAGTTGCAGGTGATTTTTACGTCAACTTGTGTGTTGTTGCCGGCCAATGTCAAGTATACCGCAACCGGTAGTTGAGTTAGGGTCGAAGCACATCGCCGCTGCGGATTTTACTTCATTAATGTTCAGTCTAACAGTTAGACTCTAACTGAAATATGCTCACGATTTTAACAATTTTATTTACTTCCAATCAGTCTAGCTTATTAGACACTTTTTGTTTTACTTTGTGACTTTGTGCTCTGATCAAAATTAATTTATTATTTCTTAATTAATATGATAGTTTATAGTTATAAAGAGTCTAATAGTGGAAGTTGCATTTTAATTTTTATTTTTATATCAATTTCTTAATTTTCCAGCATAGTCATTACATCATGCATTGACCACATATCGGTCAAAAATATATTAAAGAGTAGATTAAATCAATGTTATAAAAATCGCAGCGATTTCTGAGTTCAGTGTGCCACAACACTGTTGACCTTACTCGCGCCCATGAATTCTGTAGAGGTCGATGTAATTCGCTGTATGTGGCCAACATTACATGGCTATGAATTAATTGTGCCCTAACTGGCAATGATTTGTCATCACTCATCATAGTTTACGTTAACTTTATGGATTCCACAAGTAACAACTACGGAAATTCATTGAAAATGAATGAATTCTATCAAGTTTAATTAGTTTTTTTTTAATTATGTTAATTATATATATCTTAGATATATTTATTTGAACAAAATAAATTTATTTAACAGATTTTTTTTATTTTAAAAGATTAAATTCATATTTAATAATTTTAATCTAAAAAAATGAGAGCGATTAAAGTCTCAAAAAGCTCGTGTTTGTTTTTTAGTTTATGAGTTATGGTTAAAGTTTATTACTTCAAGTATCTTTTCATATCTATATAATAAAAGTAAATTTTAAATTTTGTTAGTCTCGCTAAAACTTGAGAATGGCCGGAAGGTTTATATTAGAAGGGAAGTGATGCGAAGTTCACCGGGTCCTCTAGTACCTATTACCATAATTTTAGATCCACGTGCCGTAAACTTTCATCTGTCGACTGGGTGACTAATTGACTATATAATGATTGCATAAGGCAGTAAATACTATTGTTTGTATACTCGCGTATATTGTACACAATTATTTACGATTGTATATAAGTTTCACGTCGATTACGCCTTGATAATGTGCCGCTTCCGATGATAAAACGACAGGTAATGCTAACTTTGAACCGTTCTTCTTTTCTAACTAGTATGGACGTTACCTGAAGTATCCATACTGATACTATAAATGCGAAAGTGTGTCCGTCTGTTACCTAAGTAGCCGAACCGATTTTAATAAAATTTGGTATGGAGATACTTTTTATAGACCTTTTTAAGACCCGGGAAAGGACTGAGGATAGGTTTAATCCCGAAAAAATGTACAGTTCCTGGTGGTAATTTTAGAGTTGCTAGTAGTGTAAAAAATAAAAATACTACGCAAAGATCAATAACTCCATGCTGCAGGTTGAAATAATTTCTCAATGTAATGAAACTTTGATAAAGGAGTGAAACCACAATTCGTTTTTCCGCTCCATCGTTTTTCGTTAAGCTGCTTATGTTTGGTGTTCTAAAACATTTCCGTAAATATTTCAGTAATTAATAATTATGAATTAGATTCCCCGATTTTGAGATAGTCAAGCGGGCACCGTACCTACAGCCTTTAATTCCTTCACTCGCACGCAAAATACTCGCGGGTACATATAAACCAATATTGAAAATAAAACCAAGAAAATTATATGACGTAGATGCGTAGGATGCGTAGAACGGAGCTTCAATGGGGATTGACGCTGAAACGCTTGATCCAAGAAATGTGTAGGTCGTGGGTTCGAGTCCCGCGTTGGAAACGTGGTATTTCCAAGTTTGGTTAGGACAATGAAGGCTGATCACCTGATTGTCTGACAAGTAAGATGATCCATGCTTCGGATGGGCATGTAAAAAGTCGGTCCTGTGTCTGATCTCTCCCCGGTCGTGTCGGTCTTCCGTCCCACTGGGTTATGAGAGTAAAGGAATAGAGAGTGCTCTTATGTACTGCGCACACACTTGGGCACTATAAAATTACTCCTCCGTGGCTGGCCTGATTTCAATGAAACTGGCCACCGTCACCGAAACCGTTGTGGGAGCTATTATTATGTGGCTGAAAATCTTTGTCTAATTGTGTCTATAAACAAAATTAATCTTTACAGCGGACTTCATCAAAGTGTGCAAGCGTGATCAGAGCACGATCAATGCGTGCGTGCTGGAGAACATCGAACACTTGCGGCCGTACCTTGCCCGGGGAATCCCCGAGCTCCACGTGCCCAGCATCGAACCCTTCTACATCCCTGAGGTAAACTGTGGGTAAACTCAACGGCGGCTGTAGACAATACTATTACATAATAGTTCGACTACACAATAGCCAAATCAATGACATCCATTTTGATGTGTTTTTTATGGCATGTATGAACATATTAATTACTAGCTGTTGCCCGCGACTTCGTCCGCGTTAGCATAGTAGATCATATCCCAAGTATTATTTATTGTACAAAAATATTCAATGTACAGAATTGACTTTCCTAGGATTTTATTATTTAAAGATGTTCCGCGCGGCATCGCTTTCGTAATTTAGGAATTGCACGCAACCGTACATTTTTCCGCAAAAAATAGCCTATATACCTTCACGTGGTATATTCTTCATGTTTGCCAAATAACATAAAAATTGCTCCAGTAGTTCTTAAGATAATAAGCAATTTCATATAATTTCTCCCGTTGTTTCCACATTTTCCTCTATTTCTTCGCTTCTATTAGTCTTAGCGTGATAAAATATAGCCTTTCTCGATAAATAAGCTATCTAACACTGAAAGAATTTTTCAAATCGGACCAGTAGATCCTGAGATTCAGAGCGCGTTCAAATAAGCCCTTTCATATAATTTCCCCCGTTTTTTCCACATTTTCCTCTATTTCTTCGTTCCTATTAGTCTTAGCGTGATAAAAATATAGCTTATAACCTTCTTTGGTCAATGGGCTATCTAATACTAAAAGAATTTTTCAAATCGGGCCAGTAGTTCCTGAGATTAGCGCGTTCAAATAAGCCCTTTCAAATAATTTCCCCTATTTCTTCGCTCCTATTAGTCTTAGCGTGATAAAATATAACCTTCCTCGATAAATGGGCTATCCAACAGTAAAACAATTTTTTAAATCGGACCAGTAGTTCCTAAGATTAGCGCGTTCAAACAAACAAACAAACTCTGCAGAATTATAATATTAGTATAGATATTGCAGTATAAAATGAAAAAGCATGTGGCACGGCCGCGGTAACGCTATTGGATAGCATTTTCTGTCAACTTATGCGATTATAATTCGCATACGTCTAGTGGCACGCACATAAACACCGTGCCGAAGTGTGCCTAACTGAAACGATGTTGGATGATGCACGGCTTTCATCGCCGCACCGCTGTGTCGGACCTTGTAGTGGAGGTGTTAGGTTTACTTTTGTTACGGAACTTCTTGATTCGGTCGCCGCGCTCAATGCCCGCGATAAAAGCTAATCAGTGACGGATTAACCCTTAATCAAATTAAGCAGTTGCCTAGGGCATCACGTCTGAGGAAGGACAAAAAACATCCGTCCTTAGGGCATCACGTCTCACCACGTCTCACTCTCACCGAAAAGCCACACCAAAAGTTTCTAGGAAAAAAACTGGCATGCAATTGCTTATAGGACCTCCGTGGCGCAGTGGTGAGCGCGTTGGTAGCTCAAGCCTGAGGTCGCGGGTTCGAATCCCGCCGACGGAACAAAAAGTTTATAAAGTTCCTGGGTCATGGATGTTTATTAAATATGTGTATAATATAATAAAAATCTTAAATATATGTAAAGTATAAAAGTATTAAATATATTTCCGTTGTCTGGTACCTGTAACACAAGTCCTTCAGGTATTTACCACGGGGCCAGACTGACCTGCCCATCTAGCATACGCCAACGAGAAAATTTTGTCTACACGTTTTCTCGATGTTTGATGGCGTTTCTCTTCATCTCTATTGACCCTAACATGACATAATTTTTTTCTCGTGTAGATCTGTCGTCAAAATCTATCGACATAATGTCAAAAAATGATTTTGACATTATGTCGTTATCGACAATATAACTACACACGAGAGTGAGATATCTCGAGATTTTCTCGTTTGCGCATCTTAGGCCGGCATGGTGTGAAACGTCCATGGATATTATGCATTGCTTAGAACATCAAGTAGTCTTAATCCGTCACTGAAAGCTATAACTGTCATACATTGGACAAAATGGCTACATGCAGTTGTCGGATAAGTAGGGCAACAAAAATTGTATTACCGATCCGATGACAACCAATTAAAAGTACGCCGTTGATTGTGTTACCATTTCTTTGACTGGCACCATTTATGATTATTTGCGTGCACGGAACTTCACAAGTTGGTTACAAGAGATGATTAATTAACAGGAAAAACAATATAAAGAAACTGAGCAACTTGTAGATATTTATCAGCTATTCGCTAAGATACCTTTTATTTTTTTACACACCTATTTTAAGAGTTAATTTGAGCACGAGGCGCTTGCCTGATGTTTCTCAATGCTTTAGAAGTTTAGGGTAAATTTCCACCAGACCTGAGCTGTATTACGATTTACAAGGAAAGGTTTTTTTAGATCTAATAGAATTCATTCATTTGGCAGACCGTGCTAATCATATAAATATTGATTCTACTGGTTCTCAAAAAACACATTCGCAAGTTTAGTTCACTTAGGTTTAACATGGCGACGCGTTATTCTTAATGAGATATAAATAAACAAATAATATATGTACTATATAATATTATAAATATGAAAGTGTGTCTGTCTGTTACCTCTTCAGGCCCAAACCGCTGAACCAATGTTGTTGAAATTTGGTATGGCGATACTTTGAGTCCCGGTAAAGGACATAGGATGCTTTTTATCCCGGAAAAATGTACGGTTCCCGCGTGACATAAGAATTTCGGCACAAGGGAGTAGCGGGCGTCATCAAGTACATAAAAAAATACAAATTCACCACGTTACCATATTATCATTATATTATTGTATTTCAGCTGATCGCGGTTAGCGGCGAGCTGGCGTCTCTACACGCGTCCGGCAAAAACCTGAAGGTGTCCGGACTCAGCAACTACACTGTCAAGAGCTTAGAGTGAGTTGCCTTTTCTTATTAACCCATCAAGCCCCATAAGACAACACACAATACAATAACTATAGATTTCCAACAATCCACGATCGAAGGATTAATGGTATTAATCTACACGAAACAATTTTGTCGATTTATATTGAAGTGGAGTTTTCGGTGAAGGTTGTAAGTGCATGAAAAGTACATATATTTTAAATGAGAAAAGTCCAATGTAATAATTTCTCAGGCTCATTGCAAGCAAAAGTGTACCGTTACATACAAAGTTAGGTACAGCGCTCGTTACATACAAACTTGTGACCTCGCCGTGTAGCTGTCGCAGTCATCTGGTTTAATCTGCGATTCGATTGAATGACTAGCACATTCATTGAATGACACCATTCAATTGAATGACTGAAGGACAACTTGTCAAGACGTTGACTGTACGTTGAATGTCTTGGTTAAAAGTCATAATATAGCGAAGTCGTTAAATGGGATGCTATATATATTTTTTCAAGTAGCCGTTGACGGTCTTTCCATTTCGAATCCACGCTTTCATATTATTTTATTGTTATTACAAATAAAGCACTTTAATGTTAATGTAATCGATAAAATATCAACACAGTGCTATCAGCTGTGCAAGCTGTTTGACGCCATATTTGTTTTCGTTCAATCACCTGACTGATTTCATGTCCGCTATCTTCAAAACGCTATGCTACAAATCGCTAACTAGTTGAACGTTGAAGGACGATCGGTCAATCGACGTTCGGCCGAGTCATTCAATTGAATGGTGTCATTCAATGAATACGCTAGTCATTCAATCGAATCGTAGATTGAACCAGATGACTGCGACATAGCCGCCAAAGCGCGCGTTCTGGCGGATGCATATAAATCCAGCCTCAAACTTAAGGCGCTATATTGAAAGTCATTTTACCGCAAGGGAAATTTTATACTTCATTTGTATGATATATATACGCTATAATACGCTGCGGCCAGAAGCTATCGGCTCGCTCGGAAAACATGCGAAAAAACGTAATTATAATCATTAAAAAAATAACTAGGAGCATTTAAGCAAAATGCTTCCATACGATTTTGAGTTGCAAAGGTGTCTATCAATTAGACTAATTAGGAAATTAGTTATTATTTTTAAACGAAAATAGATGTATTGTAGGAACAATACATCTATTTTCGTTTAAACATAATCTTCAAATTTCATATTTTTAAGAGGTCATTTCGATCGAGAAATGTATCGAGGCAAAATGCATTAATCGTGTTTCTGGTTCTACTCAAACCTAGATAAGGCTATGAAGATATGTATATCTCATTACCAGATTTGTAACATTTCTGAGGGTCCTATAGTATTACGTCAAAAAGGACAGTTTTTTCAATAAAGCGCCTTAATCCTTCAGGCCCCGCGCCAGCACCGGTGATCGCGACAACAATAGAATACAATAGCAATTCCTGGAAATTCCGACTGAAGTATTAAAAAAGCGCATTTTTTTCCAGCGTCACTCACGGCTGATTATTCGGGGGTTTTAAGCTATTTAATTTTGGCTCTATTTAAGTATTTACTATGTATTAATTAGTTGAAATTAATATTATCAAACTTTTCCTGTTATAATAACTTAGCATAAAATAGCATTAAATTATGACGTACTTAGCATGATTCATCGCAATTTTTACTCAACTGCGAAGATAGGTAATGTTCCAAATGTATGTACGTTTATTGTTTCGTCATGCTCTAGTCATGATCCTGGGATCTAAACTAATTGTCGGATTTTATCTTGATAGGTGTAGATTATTGTAGTCGGAATTTTTGTTTTTATATGGAAATTGTTATAAGTTACATCTATATCTATACTTAATATTATAATTGGGAAGAGTTTGTTTGTTTGTTTGTTTGAACGCGCTAATCTCAGGAACTACTGGTCCGATTTGAAAAATCCTTTCAGTTGTTAGATAGCCTATTTATCGAGGAAGGCTATAGGCTATATTTTATCACGCTAAGATTAATAGGAGCGAAGAAATAGAGGAAAGTGTGGAAAAAACGGGGGGAAATTATTTGAAAGGGCTTATTTGAACGCGCTAATTAGGAACTACTGGTCTGATTTGAAAAATTATTTTAGTATTAGATAGCCTATTTATCGAGAAAAGCTATAGGCTATACATATTTTATCACATTAAGATTAATAGAAGCGAAAAAATAGATGAAAGTGTGGAAAAAACGGGAGAAATTATTTGAAATGGCTTATTTGAACGCGCTAATCTCAGGAACTACTGGTCCGATTTGAAAAATTCTTTCAGTATTAGATAGCCTATTTATTGAGAAAGGCTATAGGCTATACTTTATTGCGCTAAGACTAATAGGAGCGAAGAAATAGAGGAAAGTGTGGAAAAAACGGGAGAAATTATTTGAAATGGCTTATTTGAACGCGCTAATCTCAGGAACTACTGGTCCTATTTGAAAAATTCTTTCAGTGTTAGCCTATTTATTGAGAAAGGCTATAGGCTATACTTTATTGCGCTAAGACTAATAGGAGCGAAGAAATAGAGGAAAGTGTGGAAAAAACGGGGGAAATTATTTGAAAGGGCTTATTTGAACGTACTGGAGCAATTTTTATGTTATTTGGCACACATAAAGAATAGACCACGTGAAAGGAAATAGGTTTCTTTTTTTGAGGAAAAATGTACGGTTTCCGTTACATTCCTAAATTAGGCGGGCGAAGCCGCGCGGAACATATATCATATCATAAAAGTATGTTGTCCCACACAATATACTTTTATGATTTGCGCGTTAACTATTCAATCGATGTACGGGAACAACTATAAACTAAAGTCCACGCGGACGAAGTCGCTGGCAACAGCTAGTATTATATAAAACTCAAAGGTGACTGACTGACATGATGATCTATCAATGCACAGCCCAAACCCCTGGACGGATCGGGCTAAAATTTGGCATGCAGGTAGATGTTATGACGTAGGTATCCGCTAAGAAAGGATTTTGATAAATTCCAACCCCAAGAGGTTAAAATAGGGGTTGAAAGTTTGTATATAATAATACTTCTTAACGCGAGCGAAGCCCAATAATGAGAGCTTCAGAGCTCTTACTTAATTCTCTTTATCTCTCATGTTACACTAGTAGAATGTCTCAATTTTTGAATTCCTTTTACACTAGGATGTCTCAATTAATGAATACTCCCAATCTGCCGTAAATGTCTCTCATTTAATTCTCTCAATCTCCCGTGAATGTCTCTCATTTAATTCTCTCAATCTCCCGTGAATGTCTCTCATGTAATTCTCTCAATCTCCCGTGAATGTCTCTCATGTAATTCTCTCAATCTCTCGTAAATGTCTCTCATTTAATTCTCTCAATCTCCCGTAAATGTCTTTCATTTAATTCTCTCAATCTCCCGTAAATGTTTCTCATTTAATTCTCTCAATATCCCGTAAATGTCTCTCATTTAATTCTCTCAATTTCCCGTAAATGTCTCTCATTTAATTCTCTCAATCTCCCGCAAATGTCTCTCATTTAATTCTCTCAATTTCTCGTACAGTGTGGACCTGGACAAGATCACGATCCGCGCGAAGGTGAAGTTCCCGAAGCTCCACTTCGACGGCCTCTACAACATTGACACGCAGATCCTGGTTGTGCCCATCAAGGGAGAAGGCGTTCTCACTGCTGATGCCAGTAAGTATCTATAAGTTGCGCACGAGATCATTGTCTTCGGCGTTTTTTTAACTTTGACACATAAAAAAAAATTTATTTTCTTTTTACAGTCGTTCAAAGATTGTACTGTGCCTGTAATAATCATATATGTACCCTGCATTAATACTGCAGCGTGTATGATAAACTGGTCTGAAACACATGCTGGATAGTGGACACGTTTACGATGATACAGTACCAAAATTTTGGTATTATATTTGCACTCGCTATTGTTAAACAGCACTTACTTATAAAAATACGTTTCTATTTTTTGCATTCAACGTAACATAATATATTTAGCGCCTGTAAAAGGGAAATAGCATTTAAATATTTAAGTTTAGGAAGTAATAATATGTATGCGTAGGCACTTAAATTCAGTTGTACAGCTTTTAAGAGCCCGGGTAACCCTCGAAATTCTCATACATACGTAATACCAAAATCATTTTCTCATACGAAAATATTTAACATGTTTGAGTTATTTTTCAGCTTAAAATAGTAATTACCTAGGTTCCTGTACAAAAATAAACTTCAAAATATAGAAACACTAAAAAAAATTATTTGTGTATAATTTTTTTTTACTAAATTTACTACTAAATATTTAAACACTAAAAAATAGAGTAAAACACTAAAAAATGTATAAATAAATAGTAAATTTTCGGCCCCTTAAGTTAAAGTAATTTTTTTATCTACTGACATTAAGAAGACGAGAAAAGAGTAGGTATACATATCTACTATCATACAAATTCTATTAAAATCTATTGTTTTAATGTGAGATAGATCTCAAATTAAAACAATGATGATTAGAAAACAACGTTACGAACTGTTATGAAATACGTCATAATATAGAGATCATAGTATAACACATACATATCGTAGTATAACATGGCGCGCCCCTCCAAAATTCAAAACGTTTGAAGTGCGTTATCAAAATATTTGAAGTGCGTTGTCATGCGCGGTAGACTAGTTATGATTAGTTGATCAACAAATCTTGGTAATAAGTGACATTAACTGAAATATTACGTGTACTGTGATTGGTTGAATACTTATTACATACAAACTCTTTCATTAGGATGTGACTACACACATTGAAAAAGTCATTTGGAGGGGCGCGCCAAGTTATCGTAGTTGATCTCTACTTGAACTTGGCTTTGACACGCCGCCGCGTCTCTAGATCTTTTGCTTCTCAATTATCACAGGCGTTTAATTATTCAAATGTATTTTGTAGCCAAGTGCGAGGCGAGCGTGGTGATCAATTCCAAGATCGACAAACGCAACGGCGCGGAATTCGTGAGGTTCACCAAGGCTGACATCAGTGTCTCGGTGAAGGACTACAGGATCAGACTCGATGGACTCTTCAACGGCGACAAGGCTTTAGGTAAGCAAGCTATTCATTACAATATTAATAACGTTTAATAAATAGTAAGTAAAAATTATATAAATCAGCTGACTGACAGACACACTTTCGCATTTATAATATTAGTATGGATGATAGTTTCTGATAGACACGTACTCAACTCTGTGAGCTGTAATTCACATTGAAAACATATTATAACGACAGATCGAGTTTGCTATTTAGTAATCCAAGGAAACCTCATAATAACAATTATTCACAATCTTACGTACCATCGAGGAAATTGATTCCTACGCAGTTCACGGACCTACGTTATTTGGTCGGCTTATGTCAATTCATTGTTAGCTGTGATCGGTCGGCTGGGTTTGACGTAACGCGACCAAATTACTTAGGTCCGCCATCTGCATAGGAATCAACTTCTCTGATAGTACATACAAAATCATGCAGAAACGACGAAACTTATCCTATTCGAAATTCCAGGAGACGCTACCAATGAGGTGATCAACCAGAACAAACAAGACTTTCTCAAAGCGATCCTGCCCTACCTCGAGAAGACAGTTGCCAAACTGGTCCTGGACATGGCCAACAAAATTATGGAGACCACCCCCTACTCCGAACTCCTGCCCGTACCCTAAACTAAGACTATATTTATCTTACCGTAAGTTTACATTATGTAAGTTATATTTTTTAATATTTAAAAAAAGCGTCCATTGCATTTACTCCACTAGAAGTTTTTGTTGGTTGGCTTAGCATGACCGCACTAGATGCGAAAGAATAGACTCTGAGTCTGACAGATTACTGACAGTCGACAATCTGTCCCTATGTCTGTTCTTCCGTAGAAAGAAAATTAGTAGTCCTAAGCGTGATTTAAGCGTCTCCCAGACGGACGCGGCCTGCGGTGGCGGTGGCGGTGGCGGTCAGTTAGATGACTTGAGAGTTCTAGGAACGACACAAACACACGCGGCCACGCGGCAAAGCCATTCAACTGACCGCCACCGCCACCGCCACCGTCCGCGTCACCGCAGGCCGCGTCTGTCTGGGAGACGCTTTAAACTGGAGTTAAATTAGGGGACGCTTGACTTGTTTTTATGTGACGGATGTCTGAAGAATTAAATAGTAAATCTGTTTCTACTATAAGCTCAAGTGATATTATAATATATTTATTTTTATATTAAACTGTTATTTGAACTTTAAAAAAAATACAAATTTTAAAAATATTTCTTTGTTTCTTTTTTACCTAACTAGCTGTTGCCCGTGACTTCATCCGCTTCAACATAGTATAATTACAATGATGGATAGTATTCCCCGCTTTAAGGTTTCTTACCCGAAGGGAAAAAATGGGAGCCTATTAAAATGTGTATGTTTTATCTCAAGAACCCCGCTAGCTAGATAGTTGAAATTTTTACAAATTATGTATTCTTAAAAACAAAATAAAGCAAATATTTAATGGGAGCTCCCATACAACAAACGCTACTTTGCTTTACATAAATAATGGCAACATGAACTAAATGTACTTTATGAACTAAAAAGTATTAAATAACTATTACTCTTTAATAGTGCCTTTTTCAGAATTCTTCTAAATGTCAACTATTCCTGTACATACTTACTACAGTCTTCATTACTTTGAAGTCGGTACCAGTCCCAAAAGTATCAGATATACTGACATTACTGAACTCACGATTAAATTAGCTGGTACCGACTTCAAATTAATGAAGACTGTAGTATATGTACAGAAATAGTTGATATTTAGACGAATTCTGAAAAAGGCACTATTAAAGAGTAAGAGTTATTTAATACTTTTTAGTTCATATTACTATTGTTTTTACCTTGGAAGTCGGTTTTAACTTTTTGTTAAAAATAATAATTTACTTATCTTAGTTCAAAATTGACCTAAAAAAATTTAAAACGGGGAATATGTAGTTTATGATATTGTCGATCTATAATTGGCGTGTGTTTAAAAAAAAAGTAATTTGTAAATACTAAGGAGATGCTGAATGTATGCTTGAATTTTAACAAATTGACTTTACTTTGGAAGCTGATATCATGAGTATAATAAACGAAAATAGAAAATTTAAAACGTGGAAAGGAATCTTGAGACAATGAAGATTATAGCTGTATTTTTATTATAACTCTGTAGGCTGTAGCTTTCAAATTATGAGTTTATAAGGCTCTAAATACAATAAATTACGGATTCTCTGTAGGGAAGGCCCTTAACAGCTAGTGTATTATAAACGTTAGAATTATTAGCACTCAGTTAATGTAATTATGGACAGAGGTCATCAACATCAACACATTTTTAATAGGTACTAATTACCGCAACATAAAATTATAACTTTTGTTGGTTCTAACACTGGAATCGGTCGGCCTTCGAGTTAAAAGCTAAGCTTTACTGAACCAAAAGAAATAGGCCTAGATCACACCTACCGAGTAGAGTAGCCAGACATTGCATGGCGAGATAGTGGTAGTTTGCCACTCTAAAGCCGCGTTTTCATTAGCCGGACATTTGTTTCGCGATCTAGTCGCTCGACACGAAATGTACGTGTCATGTGACGTCGCAGTGACAGGGTTGATTCAGACCGCAACGCGACTCGTAGATGCATTTCTAAATTTATAATATGGATTTGACAGATCCGCAAGACATCTCACGCAATTGAAATCTGTCAAAATTAAAACAAAATTCAAAATTCAAATTCTTTATTCACAGAATGTAGCTTTACAATCATGTAGGTGGTAAGGTAGTAGTATAGACCGTATATATTTAGTTCTGACATTCTACCATGATTTTGCATTGTGTGTGAAGTTCTGTAAGTAGGTTGTTGTTGAATGTTAAATTGTCAAATTCATACAAATATATGCCGCGCCGTGCCTCGACTCGCCTCGTCGCGTTGCGGTCGGAATTGACCCTTACGGGTTGCGGGACTTGACGCTGGCGACATATTGTTCACCACTGATTATAGTGTGAACAAGTCTTATGTCGAGGGACAAAGTTGCAGGGACAAACTACGTAAATGTAGGACGACTTGTCTCCGCGACATGTCCCCTAGTGAAAACGCGACAGGCCCATAGGCGCGTGCGAAAAAGAAAATTAAATAATATTATGTCGAGTACATTATCTATTGGGCAATTCACCTTCGACCGGCGTTATTGAAAGCGCAACATTCAGGGTTCTTCGAATAAGAAAGTCAAGTCAGATGTCGAAATACAGGGGCTAAAAATTGCCATTCAACTATCGGTAGGTTCATCGTTATGTTTTTTTTTTATCATAAAATGCCTATAAAGATGTTGTAGGCCCAAAATCTACTGATATTCTAATTTTTCTTTATTTACAACTTAAGGTCATCTATGGACTGTTCGTAAACATCCTTTTTTTGTTATCTCTATCCTAAAAAGAGCATCCGTGGCCTAATGGGTAGACCTTTGGTTCCCACTTGTAGAGGGTGCAGGTTCGATCCCGGGTGGAGGCATGTACCAATGAAACATCTCAAGTACATAATACGGACACTCACACGGTGAAGGAAAACATCGTGAGGAAGCCCGCACATAGTTGGTCCCAGACGTATTGACTAGTTCTTTCCTCTGGAGTACGCCGTCTATGTTGCGAGAATGCCGTATGAGCTTGGGCAACCATACGGACATTTAAATCTTGTCCCAGGCACTATACAGTATTTGAGAAGTGGTTACTTCGCTTTGAAAATCTATACTATCTATACTAATATTATAAATGCGAAAGTATGTCTGTCTGTCTGTCTGTCTGTCTCGCTTTCACGCCAAAACTACTGAACCGATTGTAATGAAATTTTGTATACAGATAGACTAAAGCCTGAGAAAGGACATAGGCTACTTTTTAACTGGAAAAAAGGGTTGTAAAGGGGTGAAAATGTGTAAATTTGTTCAAATTAAGTTAGTTCCAAAAATTCATAATAGATGGCGCCGTGCGTCTCCTACATCGCGCTATCGCTTGCTCATAAGTCTTTCTATAAAACGTGGTACCATGTCAATTTGTGTTCTTCGATATTTTCGACTGTTTTACACGTTGATAATGTATAACTCACTACTCAGTACTTCATCTATGTAGTGATGAGTGACCTTAGACTTAACCTTAAACCTACCAATCTATGATAAATAGTTTATGGGTAAAGCTGAAGTTATGAAATATTATGTGCACAGTGCACACAGCACAGCTGTTTTTGGCTATTTTGATTTAATGGGTACCAGCGTTTTAAAAACCTTTAAAATTTGACACCAATTTTGTTGACACCGCGCGCTGTAAGTACACTGAAGTCCACGCGGACGAAGTCGCGGGCAACAGCTAGTACGATATAAATCATCCACAACGGATGTAAAGGCCTTGTTTACTGTAAAAATTTTCATACCAAAGCACTTACCAAAGACATATTTTTTCTTTTATAATATTATCTTATACCTTTAAACGAGCAATATATATATATATATATATATATATATATATATATATGAAATGAAATTTAGTATATAGGGGGTTTCGGGGGCGATAAATCGATCTAGCTAGGAATCATTTTCATAAAATGTCATTTTATGTCTTTTTTTAATTTTTTTAATACCGAGCGAAGCTCGGTCATATAGCTAGTTTACTATTTATGCCCGCAACTCTGTTGCGCCATAATTCGTTTATTGCTCGGGAACCGTACATTTTTCCGGTATAAAATCTTTTCAATGTCCTTTCTCGGGACTCAAAGTAAGTATCTCCATGCCAATTTTCAGCAAAATCGGTTCAACGGTTTGAGCGTGGACAGGCAACAGACAGACATACAAATATACGGACAGACAGACATACACACTTTCGCATTTATAATATTAAGTATGGATTACTATGGATCTAATTTTAGTTTAGTCGCGTCTTGGTCCTTGGACCTTTTTTATTTTTTTGATTCGGGGCGGTGTGGTCCCAGTGTGGCACCTACAAATCCAAACATTTTACGATATCTTCGGGTATGATGCACAACCTTTTGCCTTCAGATGTTGTAGCCTTTGTTTTGGTTACTTGTACTAATATGACGTATTCTGTGGTTTGGAGGAGAGGGGTCACTAATATTACTCACGATTTTTAAAACATTAAGGCGCTATATTGAAAAAACTGTCCTTTTTGACGTAATACTATAGGACCCTCAGAAATGTTACAAATCTGGTAATGAGATATACATATCTTCATAGCCTTATCTAGGTTTGAGAAGAACTAGAAACACGATTAATGTATTTTGCCTCGATACATTTAATTTTCGAAATGACCTCTTAAAAATACGAAATATGAAGATTAT
Source organism: Lysandra bellargus (assembly GCA_905333045.1). Taxonomy (NCBI): domain Eukaryota; kingdom Metazoa; phylum Arthropoda; class Insecta; order Lepidoptera; family Lycaenidae; genus Lysandra; species Lysandra bellargus. The sequence goes on along the minus strand of HG995335.1, from coordinate 8,112,367 downwards.
TTTTAAACGAAAATAGATGTATTGTAGGAAATTAGTCTAATGATAGACACCTTTGCAACTCAAAATCGTATAGAAGCATTTTGCTTAAATGCTCCTAGTTATTTTTTAAATCAATAAAATTACGTTTTGTCGCATGTTTTCCGAGCGAGCCGATAGCTTCTGGCCGCAGCGTATTCACGTCTTTATATCGTACAAATTAAGTATAAAATTGCCCTTGCGGTAAAATTACTTTCGGTATAGCGCCTTAAGGGCCTGTTTCACCCCTTCCTGATAAGGTGCCGGATAGACTTATTTGACAGATTCTCAATACTCTATCTGTCTAGTTAAGTGGTGAATAGCCTTATCAGAAAGTGGTGAAACAGGCCCTAAGATTTTGATTCTTTTTGTTTAATTATCAGTAAAAAATAAAATTTTAATTTCAGCACATAGTTTAAAGTCCAATTGCTTTAAAAAATTTACAACAATATAATTTCATATTTCCCCTACAATTTTCGCATAGAATGTCCAATTATAATGGTGCTAAAATGTTACACATTCTTTTGCATCGATAAATATCTATACTAATATTATAAATACGAAAGTGTGTCTGTCTGTCTGTCTAGTTACTTCTTCACACCCAAACCGCTAAACCGATTTTGCTGAAATTTGGCATGGAGATACTTTAAGTCGCGGGAAAGGACATAGGATACTTTTTATCCCGGAAAAATGTACGGTTCCCGCGCGATAAACGATTTTTGGCGCAAAGGAGTTGCGGACGTCCTCTAGTAATGTATATGGCAACAAAGTATACACGTACCGAAGGTGAAACAGTATGATGATCGGGTTGAACGCTCTGCTTTCCAAACCTTGGCGGCTTCCTAATTGCTGATAATCGGTTCCTCTGCAGCATCCTCGCGCGGTTCCTGCACCTGCTGCCGGTTGGGTAACTCCGCGATTCGCCATTCCTAAATATAGCTTGCAATTATTGTTCCTGAAGAAAAGCCTTGAAACAATCTGTAATTGTGTTTCAATGGCGGCAGGCATGGTAGTTAATTAAGTAAATTTAGATGGCGAGTATCCTAAACCAATGTTTTTCAACCTTTGAGTGACGACCCTGATGGTCGGATTGTGTCAATTCAATGATAGCTGTGATCTGTCTGATGGGTTTGACACAACGCGACCAATTTACGTTGGTCCTTTATCTGCTTATGAATAAACTTCTATGATATTATTTTAAAATTAATTTAATTGCCTGTACTTATAACGATATTTTAATACTAGATGACGCCCGCAACTCTGTGCGCCAAAATTCGTTTATCGCGCGGGAACCGTACATTTTTCCGGGATAAAAATTATCCTATGTCCTTTCTCGGGACTCAAGGTATTTCCATGCCAAATTTCAGTAAAAATCGATTCAGCGGTTAGAGCGTGAAGAGGTAACAGACATACAGACAGACGGACAGACAGACAGACTTTCGCATTTATAATATTAGTATAGAAGTATGGATGACATCGAAATAAACCCATGATAGAAAAACTTTCTTTCACATGCCCGCCAAAACACCGGAATTTTGAACGAAAGCTTTTCCGTTTTCCCAAGGGGATTTGAATTCCGAACGTTCCGTTTCCTCCGGCGAGCGGCGTGAGGCAACCAGTTCAAGGAGAGCTGGTGTTGCCAATATGAAATAAGATCTTAGATGGCCACTTACGTAACCGTAGGACATACGCTCAATTATTTTTGTAAACACAAGTGTCCTTTACTACAAATGAGACATTGACCCGTTTAGTTGAGCTAATAGTGCGAAGGATCTCTGATCCTAGGTGGTACTACTAATATAATTATATTCTGTGTCCTAGGTGGATCGAAAGTATTGCGAATTCGATTTAAGCCCAAACTTTTGAAAATTCTTACATGACTAACACTTCATAGTAGCATTTTTTTTATAAAGATTTTATGGCCTGGTAACAAGACCTTCAAGTGACAAAACAAAATGATTGCACTTGAGGAGGTATAATATTATGAGTCATCTGTATACTGTGAAAGTGGCGGCGATGAAAGAGTAACTAAAATTAAAACTGGCAAAAAATATCCTTTCAGCGTTACTTTCAAATTAAGAAATTCTTATTTCACAGTGAAATCTATAGATTACTAGGTGTCCCGGCCAAACGTTGTTTTGCCATACTTATAAAGTATTTCGAGCATATTATTATTTTATTGAAGTGACTAAATAAGTATGTCGCTATGGTAACGTCCCGTCCCGTCCCGTCGCACAAACAATAGTCGTCTTGTACAAATGTACCCAGTAGCCGATTCTTAGACCTACTGAATATGCATACAAAAGTTGGTAAAAATCAGTAAAGCCGTTTCGGAGGAGTACGCGTACGGTGACTGAGATTATGATTTGTGACACGAGAATTTTATATACTTATAAGATTAAAGAGGCCACATAATACATATTATACACCCTAAAGTATTATAACTTTGTTTTGTCATGCCCTATAAATACCATAATAAGTTATGACGTTTTGTAAAATTTGAATAATCATTATCACTATTTTAATAAAGACTCACAACTATCTCAATCAATACCCTTCAAATTTAGCTAAAATTATGCTTATATCCTAATCTTGATAGTTATTATTTTATTTTAAGATAATATCAGTATAATTTATTCTGCTTATTTGTCAGTGATGCAAGTAAACAATTGTAGTTTAAATATAGTAATATTAAACAATAACAAAATTTTTCTAGATTTTTAGCTAAACTTTATTTCATTTGATGTTTTCATTAGGTGGACAATATCCACTGGACATAACATTTTTTAACTTAGATGTTTCAATATTTATGTGGCCATTATGCCTAATCGTGGTTTTGAAAGTTCTCCCAAACCAAAAAAAACTGAGAATAATTGATACCAAGGGCGGTTGTATGTCAATATGATTAATATTGTTGGTCTCCTCACTTGTTTACAAAAAAAGGGAGAGAAAACGCAAAAAATAATATGTACTTTAATTTGCATCGTAATAATAACGTACTATGTAACATTAATGTACTCGTAAGTAAATAATGCTGGTTTCTAAGTGCCAAATGTCAAATCGTTTCAGTGGTTCACATATAGACTAACTTTCGCATTTACGTTATTAGTACAGATTAGCTATAATAAGCCCTGAATGGCGACTGTCTTTATTAGAGCCTTCGGTTCATAGATTCAAATCTGTGAACTTCAATTTCTGAAAATTGAGAATTTCTTATTTTAAAATTGGATAAAAATCTATAGTGTAGTGTATTGATAAATAAAGATGGCCGCACTACCTATGAGTGGGGGCTTGGAGAATATGGCCGCCAGACGTCAGAGCTGTCGTCCACTTCTTACCGAGCCACCGCCGAGACTAGAGCGTTCAGTGATACAGTATTCTGTGTTTAATTTACTCCTTCAACGATAATGTACCAATGGTACTTATAGTTTCAGAAATGTCGTAATCATAGTCAGACAGGCAGAAAAATAAATTTTCTTTTTAAAACATTTAGTAGATTTAAGATTATAATGAATTAATTTGGTTGTCACTTTTTAATCCTACTTCCTACTAATCCTATTTCCTACTATTATTATAAAGGCGAAAGTTTGTGAGTATGTGAGTTTGTGTGTTTGTTACTTCTTCACGCTTAAACGGCTGGAGCGATTTCGACAAAATTTTACAGGGAGTTAGCTGAGATCCTGGATTAACATATAGGCTACATTTTTAACTGACTTTTAAAACAAAGGAGATGTTATGTTCATTTTTTTATTTTACCTAACCTAACCAAACCTAACCTAACCTAAACACAGATTTCAAGTGTCATTTCATTAATAGGCTTTAGCCCCGTCTACTACGTATACGGTATACGTATACGTAGCCGACGTCATTATTTAATCTATGCCAGTTGAGAAAAATTTTGCAACAGCAGCAGCCTAGTAGAAGAACCGTCACACCGTCTTCCTCTACTGAGGACAGAAATGCCTTCATTTTCCTGACCAAACATGGAGATGAAAGGAAGTTTTATGTCCAATGAGCCAAGAACTAGATAGACTCTGCTACAAACTATTATGTAACGGAGGCGTTTATTATTATGTAGAGAACTCCAATTAATAAACGTATAATGCCGCGCTGCTTCTGATTACTGAGACAGAGATAGACTCTACCGGTTGGTGTCTTTGTAGAGTAAGGACAGTACTCCAAAATTAATAATGCGCATGAATGACCGTGAATAATGACAGTGTTACAAAAGCTACAGGAATATCACGTCAAACTTTGACTAATTTATGTATCTTAAACGCAATGCAATTAGAAAATATCGTCTACCTTCGTCGCTCTGGAAATACGACCGTTGCCGAAAAAATTCGAAAACTTCTATGCGCATTATCACTTTGGGAGCACTGTACAAGATATTGAATTATATTATTATTTTTTAATCAAGGGGCAAACGAGCAAACGGGTCACTTGATTGGAAGTAACTATAACGTCACCCACGGACACTCGCAATATCAGAAGAGTTGCAGGTGCATTGCTGGGTTTTTAAGAGAAAATACGCTCTCTTCTTGAAGGTATGCAGGTCGTATAGCCTGGTCAGAAACACTGCTGGCGACAGTTCGTTCCAGGGTATAGTAAGAAAATACAAAGATTGGTTTGTGTAGCATTTTTTGGCGATATCCGGGAAAATATAGACCGATCACGTGCAGTACATTAATTATACATCAGCACTTGCGGTTATTATTGAACAGATTGCGTTAGGTCGGAAATTAAGAAATACTAGTCACGTTTTTGACAAGAATCCGAGTCTGGATGGCTTTCATCTCTCTCTGGTATATGGGGAGCGAGCGGGATGGGTGTCTACGAGGTTGGATCCCGAAGACATTCACATGTGTCCTTAGCGGCGTGTTTGGGAGTGCAGTGCCGGTCGAGACGCGGCCTGAGCGGTGTGCTGGTTGTGCAAAATGTTGTCCGTCACCGCGGTGTTGCTTGTGCTGCACTTCGTTGCTGCTGAAATACGTGAGTTATTGTATCTGTAAGAGACTAGATGTTAGAAGATTAACTGCCGCACTCAGAATGGAACAATAAACTACTTAAATGTTATTAATTCAAAATCTTGACATAAGCCCCGTACATTATCTGTCAAACTCTTCATTAAATTGAAGGTTAAATGTCTCTGAGTACGGCGGTTAGAATTTATACAAAATTTAGTTAAACATTTATATTTTGAGATTGTTTGCAACCGTCACACTGATTTCATGTATACTTTTTAGGGCGTAAATTTAGAAAATTCCCTTTGCGATGAAATTAGTCTATACAACCATAAACATTAAACTAGCTATGAATTAATGTGAATATTTAATTGCATTTTCTAAATGAAAATCACATTTTCTTGCCTAATGTCCATTTTCCCCAACCGCACCTCAATGCTTAATTTAAGGATAATAATTTAGTATTATGAAACTTTAAGTAAAATACCTATATAAGACTTGTATAACGTGTATGTATGACTGAGGTTCATAGGCCCTAAAATCTTAGTTTCGTAAAAAAGTCAAGTAATTTTACCTTTGAACCCTTGTTACCCTTGAAAAACTTAAAAAATGTTAATTATAATAATTGATTTATATTCATACATTTGCTTTGCATTCTATTTTCTATGAACCTTAAATAGGCTAAAAAACATCAGCCAAAAAACATGGTTCTCAAGTGATCCAAGTCATTGACCGGACTGCTCTACTAACTATATTTTATTATCTATTGGTGTTTGGTGTCATAGAGGTTTTTCTGGTTTTTCTGCTTGACTATATTTATCTAACTGTCTATATAAGAGCCGTTTATAACCACAACAACCTTTACCCAGATTCAGGTGTCTGATCTCAAGTACCTAAATGTTTGCGCTCTTCTTTTTCCACAAACTTTATTCAAGACTAGCTGTCCCGGTGAACTTCGTGTCACTTTGAAACCTTGCCTGGATTTCAAGGATTATTTTAAGACTAAAATTATCTGAATCGGTCCAGCCGTTATCGAGTTATAGCGTTACTAACACAATTGGAAATCCATTTTTATCTACATAGATGGTTATCTTATGTCATTAGCGTTACTTTATAAGTTATATCATATTATACGAGCTTCAAATCCTTGATAAAAGTATTTAGGTGAATTTTATGGACTGTCTTTTGTGATTTGATAAGCACAATTTGACAAAACAATTATGTTGGATATAGTAGCTGTGAGCATAGGAAAAGAATCCCTTGGACACTGGATCTCGCTTGACGATAATAATATGTCGCTACTTATTTCCATACCAGTGAACTAGACTGCAATTATAGCTTATAATAATAGCATAACGACATCACATTAAAGTAATTATATGCACCATGCAGTGATATAATAATTATCGTATATGTTAACATAAAGTCATATAAAATTGAAGCAATTTTCATATAATAATTTAATAACATCCGTCAGTTGCCGTATGAAATAATGGTTCCGGATTTATTAAACCATTATACCTAATCATAATCATATGAGATCCTTTCAAGTTTCTTGAAATTGGTCGTCAGTATTGAAACAAGGCTTATTAATGCATTATTAATAATTAGTGATTAGAATTACACAAACAATTTAAATAGCTTTCAATTAATAATTAATCATTATTGTCACATTCAGAACATACCTTCTTTATGATTCACCAATAATATTTCGTAAGAAAATAGTTTTAAATTAAATGATCATTACTCGAATTTTATGAGGTAATACAAATAATAGTAAATACTAGTGGGTCATTATTACCACAGCGTGTCAAAACACCATAAGCGTCCCGGTGTCGTGACACATCTTGCGCAGGCGCAGTTGCTAAACCGTCCTCAACCTTCGATGCCAGATCAAATATGCCGCCTGTAATACTCTCACCAAATTACCAAGTTGTCAAAATATATATTATGTGCAGATAACTCTCACATTCAACATTTTACTTTGGAATGTGAGAGTCATCCAATCCAAAATCACCCATACTTGATGTTAAAAAAGTCGTCAAGAAATATCGGGTAGATCAGTAAAGAGGAAAAATAAATGTGTTCATTACCCTATGAGATATGGTCCGGGTTCCCTAGAGCAACTTTTTTTTATTACTATCAAGTTACATTTTCATGAGTAGCTTCATTTTGATACGACGAACAACAAATTACTCTGCGAAAATTCCCAAATGTAAACATAGCTAACAGAGATAAAAAGAATTTAAGAGCCCGGGTTACCCTCGAAATTCTCATACATACGTAATACCAAAATCATTTTGTCATACGAAACTATTTAACATGTTTGAGCCATTTTTCAGCTTAAAATAGTAATTACCTAGGTTCCTGAACAAAAATTAACTTCAAAATATTTAAACACAAAAAAAAAAAAATTGTGTGTAATTTTTTTTTACTAAATTAACTACTAAATATTTAAACACTAAAAAATACAGTAAAACACTAAAAAATATATAAACAAATAGTAAATTTACTACAAAATATTTAAACACTAAAAAATATTTTTTAGAGTTGAAATATTTTGTAGTAAATTTAATATTTATGTATATATTTTTTAGTCTTTTGCTCTATTTTTTAGTGTTTAAATATTTAGTAGTAAATTTAGTAAAAAAAAATTATACACAAGAAAAATTTTTTTAGTGTTTAAATATTTTGAAATTAATTTTTGTACAGGAACCTAGGTAATTACTATTTTAAGCTGAAAAATAACTCAAACATGTTAAATATTTTCGTATGAGAAAATGATTTTGGTATTACGTATGTATGAGAATTTCGAGGGTAACCCGGGCTCTTAATATTTCGATTTGATGGTCCTAAAATATGGATTATTCTATTTGTAGGACAATGTTACTCTTATAAATTATACAACTATTAACCTATCAATAAATAAAAAGTCTGCTTGTGCTGGTTGTGTTTGTCTTAGGGTTTTGTAATCAATAGAACTGAATAGAACTTGGGAACCCTAAACCAGCTGATTTTTTTTTTGTATTATGGTAGGTTAATAGTTAAATAATATTTAAAGAATAACATTATCCTACAAATAGAACAATCCCTATAAATACACACCCTAAAGTATTATCAGTTATCAGTATCACTTAGTTTTGTTACACCCTGTATATTTTGTTATTTCGTGGCCTCATGTTACCTTCGACCCTAAGTACTCTTGAATTACGTTTTAAGCCGAAATCTCATGTCCTAAAATTATCTAATAATAATCTGATGGCGTTGGTTTATGTACTAAATCAAGTTACAAGTTACCGCTTTACGCAAACAAGTCCTATGTGTTATGTCACCGATAACCTGCAGGCTCGCCTCAGTGCGTAGAGCTGCGTATTTGTCACTACTTACCAACAGCATAAGCTTATGTTTTTAAGTAAATGTATCTCCAAAACTTTTCAATCAAAATTAACTTACTCCAACTACTCGACTAAATAAGTAGTAGAGAATTCTAAGTTTATATTTTAAAAACCCAGCTAAGCATTAAACAAGGATTAAGTATTTTCTCCAGACGTTGGTGAAATTGGGCCAATCTCATAGAATGATGCTTGTGTAAGTATATACGTAAAAAAAAATTTACACACAGATGTAAATCAATTTCGGTTTCGTTTGACAGCTCGAGATTGTTGCTCTATTCCGCTAGGTATATTAGCTGTATGAGATTTTCCACTGTTTCAGTCTTTTCAAATACTAAATCCTCAAAGTGCATTCAACTAAAAGTACACCTATCTGTTTTCCAGCCTCGTACATCAAGGTGTGTCACCGGAATGACCCCAACGTGGACAAGTGCATCATGAACTCCGTGGAAGAGCTGCGACCGAAGATCTCAAAGGTAAATATTTAAACCGTTTTAGTTTTCTCCAAAATCGGGCTAGCAACTCTTTTCAAAATATTGCAAAGAAATTATTATCGTCGCTTAGGTTTTTCGGATCACAAAAAAATAAAACATAATTTACAAAAGACATTTATTTAAAAAATACTCCAACGATCACCGGACAACGTTAAATAAATAAACATAATATTATACCTTTACCATTTAACCATTACGTTTACAACAAAGCAAGTATCCATACGGGGTAAGTAACTGATGTCAATGCAATGCCAAGAACAGACCTACCTCTAAGGGCCGGGACACAAAAACACGGCACGGCGCCGTGCGGTGCCGCGCCGTGAGAACTCACGGCGCGCGTCGTAAAAAACTACTGCACGGCGCCGTACGGCGTCGTCCGACGTCGCGTCGTAGAAACTCATCTTGAATTTCTATGTGAGTTTCTACGGCACGACGTCGTACGACGCCGTACGGCGCCGTGCCGTGGTTTTTTACGACGCGCGCCGTGAATTCTCACGACGCGGCACCGTACGGTGCCGTACGACGCCGTACGGCGCCGTGCCGTGTTTTTGTGTCCCGGCCCTAACCTAATACTAACCACATGACGTATTCCAAAGTAATTTATTAAAAATCTACAAATCTGTTTCCAAAAAAGTCAAAATACTGGCAGAGCTGGCCGCTCTGCCAGTATTTTGACGCGCGTATAGTTCCGCGCGGACTATAAACGGGAGACTGAGGAGGATTGATGATTCAAGCGAATTTGTTTTTCTGTACAAGAACATACACATTGATTTGACAGTCTTACCACAGTGTTCGGCTGTCTATTTATTTTTGAACAATTATTGTTGACTCGAAGACTCAGTTACCACCAATTGCTATCGCTTGTGCGTTAGCTGATCCCCCTTCTCCACGCTGCTCCGAGTTATTAGAGTTAGCTTGGGCTTCGGCTGTTACATTCTCAGAAGTATTTGGACGGGAATCCTCCTTCTTAGTGTTCTTGGGCTCATCATTTCCATCATTCTCTGGAGCTGCACCTCTTGGTTCAGAATCTTTTGGTTGATTAGGAGATCCAGGTACTGATTTCTCAGGTACAGGTTTCTCTGGGGCGGGTGCTGGTTTCTCTGAAAAGGGTGCTGGTTTCTCTGAAGCGGTTGCTTGTTTCTCTGGAGCGGGAAATGGTTTCTCTGGAGCGAGGCCAGGTTTTTCTGGTTGAGATGGTTTTTCCGGTACCGGTACTGGTTTTGGAGCTGGTTTCTCTGGTTGAGATGGTTTCTCCGGTACCGGTACTGGTTTTGGAGCTGGTTTCTCTGGTTGGGATGGTTTCTCCGGTACCGGTACTGGTTTTGGAGCTGGTTTCTCTGGTTGAGATGGTTTCTCCGGTACCGGTACTGGTTTTGGAGCTGGTTTCTCTGGTTGAGATGGTTTCTCCGGTACCGGTACTGGTTTTGGAGCTACAGGTTTTTCTGGTGCGGGAGCTGGTTTCACTGGTGCTGGGACCGGTTTCTCTGGTGCCGGCACTGGTTTCACTGGCGCCGGAGCTGGTTTTTCTGGTTTCTCTGGAGTTGGTGTTGGTTTCTGTTGGGCTGGGGGTGGTTTTTGGGGAGCACTAGGTTTACTGGCTGATGGACCAGCGCTTGCTTTCGCAGTAGATTTTGATGTGCTCTCCGAATCAGAGTCGACCAGTATGGTGTCAGTTGGGGGGCCGTTGCCAGATGGGTCTTCAATTGCTGCTATGACGTCAGTGTTTGTAGTCGACGTCGCGGAAGATGTGGAGGCGGCAATGCCGTTGCCGTTAGCGATGGCAGTACTATCACTGGTTGCTGTCGAATTGCTTTGAATCACAATTAGCTCAGAGTTAGGATCGGTCACGTTGCTACTACTTGTACCTTTGGGCTTCTTCCCGTTTATTTCAATTATAATGTTAGTCCTCAATGCTGGTGGAGGTTGGGGTTTACTTGACATAGATGTTGGTCGGCCGCTTGTCTGACAGGCGCCATTTTGGCAGGAGTAGTAGGTGGGTGCGTTCCCGGCTATGGCATACGGGAAGGGAAGGAAGGTGACCGGCTCGTTGGGGTAGCTCATGGTGACGTTTGTCCGGTTGGGGACCTTGATCTGAATGACGGTGCTTCGCCGATTGCAGGCCCTTGCGTGACTCTCTCGAGCCTGGAAAATGGAGACACTTTATTGCTATTCACTGATAATAATTTACATCAGAAAACAATGAAAATAATTAAGGTTTTTTTAAGTTAATAAAATACTTATTTCCGGCTTGGCAATAGACTGCGATACCAGTTACCGTCGAGAAGAACTTATACGTAAAATTTTGTGTCACAATTTTCAATAATTTGATAGAATCTTTTAAGATGATTTGATTTTATCTTATTTTTTCTGTAATGTTTTATATCTATTTGCATTTTTAGGACCCTGTATAACACTAAATACCAATTATTAATCTTAAAATAAAGAGGAACATGTAAACACTTACCAGCAATGCCAATGCTAACACGCTGAACGCTACCAGTAGACGTCTGCACATTTTTTGCTCTTAATTCCACAAAAGTTGCACAAGGCTTATATACTTAGAGATAAGCAAACAAAACAAAGCCATTTGTCGCATAGTTCAAATAATTTCATATTTTTTATCGAAACGCTCGTTAGCACGTATTTTGTCTCATGCCCAGTGATAGTACATAAAATGACCGCATTTTTACTGATAATGTGTTACTTAATAATATTATGCAGTGTATAAACAAGCGAATACTATAAATAAAAATAAATTATTGACCTAATTGTATAATATTTTATAAGTTCATTTTGATATTTTCTGGAAACTAATAAACTTTGAAAATACTGAATATAAATTGTATATTATGGTAATTTTTTCTTTTAGTCTTATCTAAAACGAGCCTTAGCCCGCGGCTTCGCTCACGTATTATTATATACAAATTTTCATCCCCTATTTTAACGCCTTGGTTTTGGAATTCATCAAAATCCTTTCTTAGCGCCATGCCAAATTTCAGCCCGATCCATCCAGTGGTTTGGGCTGTGCGTTGATAGATCCCCATGTCAGTCAGTCACCGATGAGTTTTATATATATAGATTTTATAGGAATTTGACGAAATGTTGTACGATGTGCAAAAAAAGTAAATACGCATCATCATTCTTTCTTATTATATAATATTGAAACCAAAGTGTAATCTGTGCCTCTCACGACAATTATTATAGCTATGGCTTGAAACAGCCAAGCCAACGTTTCGTCTCCCAACTACAGTAAGGACTAGGCCACTTTTCAGCAATAATCATCTAGTTCCGTTCTAGGGTTTTGTAATCAACAAAACTTGGTTGACTACTGTACCCTAAAACGAAACCCTAACCAGCTGATATTTTGTATAATGGTAGGTCAATAGTTATATAATTTAAGAGTAACATTGTCCTACAAATAAAACAATCCATATTTTAGGACCATCAAGTCAAAGTATGAAATCCTTTCTATCTCTGTTAGTTACCACTTTCGAGATTTTTCGAAAATAAAAATGTTGTTCGTCTTATCAAAATGTAGCTAATTACTCACAAAAAATTAGCTTGTTAGTAATAACAAAAAAAAAAAAATGTTCTAGGGCTCCCCACTTGAGTTGTAGGTTACATGTTTGCTGTTTATGTCACTTTTGTTTATTTTAAGTTTGTAATATTGTTTTATGTTTCAATAAAAAAATGAACAATGTCGGTTTGTCACTTAGTAGGTATGTACCTGCAACTCTTTTCTATACTAGAAAAAAATCCTTTCTATGTAGACCATTCTAAGCGTGTTGTAGTCATTAATAGTACTGTCCAAAAGACTTAAACGCGCACAAAGATCTACGAATAAAACAGATCCTCATTTGGTGAATGCCCAAAAAAAACCCATAGTCGATTAAAATAATTTATATACAGCAAAGTAGACCATTAATAGTAGATTGTAAATATGTAAATCATTTTATTCAAAACCATAACCGAAACGGATAATTTGAAAAAATAAATCTGAGATTTTGAGACAGCGCTTTGAATCAAGTATATAATTTCTTTCTTTGTTTTTGTGTTTTCCTCGTAAAAATGATGGTGACACGTCGTATATACAATTTAGAGAAAATAAAGTCTAAACCGGCAAAAGTGCGTGTCGGGCGGGTCGCGCCACGCGCAATATAAGGTTTCATAGTAGCGCTAGTTTTAGGTCAATAAATGTACATATTTTATAACGTGTTTAAATAAATTACTAACAACATCATCTCAGTTACGTTTTTAAAGGAATTTAAATTATAAGTTCCTTTAATACTTCTCCAATTAGTTACATTTTTTTAGTTGATCGACTATTACTCGATAACTTATGAAGTCTCCTTAGCCGTGATAGTTTTTCTTTTAAATTCAGCATATTTCCTACTCCCGTGAATATTTTTCCAGAAGCAACCGTTTAGCCGGTAGAAGGGGGCCGGAGGGACACTGCAAGATTCTAAAGATTTTTTTCCACTTTAAAACTTCATATTTCACATCTCTAAATCGGAAAATGATATGTTATACTCATGATATTTAAAAAAAAAAACCTATCATACGACACCTCACATGGTGGGGTGGACGCGAAAAAAAATTCATCCCTTCTAAAATATGTGTAGGGGGGAGGACCTTAAACATTTTTTTAAGATCTTATATACCTTTTTGTCGGCATCATTAATATGTGCATTCATGCCGAATTACAGCTTTGTAATTCGGCATGAATGCACAACCACGGACTCTGAGCAAAACCATGGACAGACAGGCGGACAGACAGACTGAAACTATGAAAGTTCCTTGTTGACTGCGGAACCCTAAAAAGAGATGTCACCGTACGTTTTTCGGAAGAAAGCGTAGGTATTCCCTCTTAAACGCACCTGTAGCTCTACTAACGTTGCGAGTGTCCATGAGTGACGGTTATTTCTTTCTATCAGGTGATCCGTTTGCTTTTATTTTTGAAAAGACGTAGATAGTTAACTGATATCATGTAATAATCGTTAAAAATACATGTACAGATTATACCACTTCTATACCAAACTGACATTCTATAACTTTCAGATATAAAAATGATAAATATTTTAATATTAAATACATGAATATAAGAATCAGTAGACAAATATAAATGTGTACTAATCGTCACAATATCGATTGTAGTATCATGTCGTCCTAAATGTCATAGATAAGAAAAGTCCGATCGTTTTTAAAGTACTTGGTGATTGTTTAATCCAAAAAGGACATTGTATTTGGGATATCGTAGATGTAGTCGGTTTTAATCGATTACGGGTTTTTGGTTCATACATTTTTGGGCATTCATCTTTACATTTGAATAAGCATAATATTATTAAAACAATTTAAAAACAATAAATAATAATATATAAATAGGTTGTAAAACGTCTTATTAAAAAAATCTACTTACTTCTTAAAAACCCAAAATAAATGGCAAGTAAATCTAAGAATAATAAATAAAATTTTACTAAAATATGAGTTTCATTTAGTTGTTTTTCAATTCATGACGTTTCAATTATTTCCAAATGCTTAAAGTCCTAACGGGATTCAAGGCATTTAACCACAAAAAAAAATGTCTTTTTGTGTTAAAATCTGTGCCTGGTTATTTTGATTACCATAAAGTTACTCATAGCAAACTAAAATCTTAAAGGAAAATTTATTGCAACATCATTAAAAGTAGTTATATTAACGACGTTGTAAATAGCAGCGGCCCTGACGCCCTACAAGTGGCTAGCCTTTATCTAGATTTGACACAAATACTAGACCTTAGCGCTAAACCTACTCGCTAGTAATTACTGTAGGTATTTGCTGTGTGCACTAGCACTAATGACAGAAATTATGTAACTATGTTAGCATTATTATGTTCAAGATTACTAGTAACAAATAAGAATATGACGTGTTCGTTTTGTTTTATTTCTTTTTCTAATGCATTTGAAAATATGATGGTGCTTGAGACGTTGTTTGTGTTGAAACTTGTCTATCATGCGGTACTCGTACATTTTTTCAAAATAGATAGGTATACTTAGACTTTGATCAAATTTTTGAGGCATCCATGATAATATTATAAAATATGCGAAAGTGTGTCTGTCTGTCTGTTACCTCTTCACGCCCAAACCGCTGAGCCGATTTTGCTGAAATTTGGCATGGAGATACTTTGAGTCCCGGGAAAGGACATAGGATATTTTTTGTTCCGAAAAAATGTAACAGTCCCCGCGCGATAAATGAGTTTTGGCGCAACGGAGTTGCGGGCATCATCTAGTGTAACATATATTTCGTATCAAACATTGGGTGAACTTATAAGTCTTTGCAAAAACATACACGATAAAGTCACGGCTTCAATACTCAACATGGCTCCGTATCTATACATATTATAAAACAAAGTCGCTTTTTTCCCTCATGTCCCTTTGTTCCCTTTAATCTTTAAAACTACGCAACGGATTTTGATGATTCTTTCAGTGTTAGATAGCCCATTTATCGAGGAAGGCTATAGGCTATATTTTATCACGCTAAGAGTTAAGACTAATAGGAGCGAAGAAATAGAGGAAAATGTGGAAAAGACGGGGACAATTATTTGAAAGGGCTAACTTGAACGCGCTAATCTCAGGAACTACTGGTCCGATTTGAAAAAATCTAACAGTGTTAAATAGCTCATTTATTGAGGAAGGCTATAGGCTATATTTTATCACACTAAGACTAATAAGAGAATGTGGAAATAACGGGGGAAATTATTTGAAAGGGCTTATCTCGCGAACTGCTGGAGCAATTTTTATGTTATTTGGCACAGATAAGAAGTAGACCACGTGAAGGATCATAGGATATTGATTTTAATCATTTTTTCAATGGCTATATATTTTATACCCGTGCGACGCCGGGGCGGGTCGCTAGTATATTATATGAAGAAAATACTGAACCCATATTGTTGCTGGACAGCGATAACGGTGGTATCCGACAAGTCAATTTAATTACTACTTCGGTATGCGCACTTCCATTTAGGAAATACACAATTATTTAATCATTAAAAACATTATGTATTGCATTATAAATTATAAATCCATACTAATATTACAAATAAATTCTAAGCATATAAAACTCATAGGGGACTGACATGGTGATCTATCAACGCACAGCCCAAACCACTGGACGGATCAGGCTGAAATTTTGCATGCAGGTAGATGTTGTGACGTAGGCATCAGCTAAGAAAGGATTTTGATAAATTCCAACCCCAAGGGGTTAAAATAGGGGATGAAAGTTTGTATATAATAATAATACTTCTTAACGCGAGCGAAGCCGCGGGAAAAAGCTCGTTCTATATAATATTCTTATATCCTCTTCTGTATATTAAAAGAACAAATGCCCTGCTGAATATAAATTAAGATCAACATTTGCAACAACATATAAATATTAATACTTATTATTGTTTACCCAAATATCTTTCCGTCGTTTTGTTTTGATGCTCACTACTACATATTATTATAAATGCAAATGTGTGTCTGTCTGTCTGTCTGTTACCTCTTCATGTCCAAACCGCGGAACCAATTATGCTAAAATTTTGCTATGGGGACATTAGACACTTTTTATCGCGGAAAAATGTACGGTTCTCTCACGATAAACGAATTTTGGCGCAACGGAGTTGCGGGTGTCATCTAGTGATATTATATTAGGTATAGTATGTAATAAGAGGTTGGCACATTTATATGGATCTTATAGTTGGGGAGGGGAAGAGGGCATTTCGGGATTAGCTCGAGCGTGTCAGATTAAGCTTATATCATAGATATCATGGTATAGAAATCAGATTTATCACGTGGTGGGTTACAATTTTTGAAGTGAAAACTTCTTTAGCGGCGTTGAGCACTTTTGTGGGATGGGTAAAAACTGTGAAACTAGCGTGAGATTCTCGTGCTGATCAAAAAACCTTGGAAAAACCGTAAGACGGTTGGAAAGTAGTGTTTTGTGTCGAACTCGAACTCGAATTGATTGATATTTTCTTCTTCAAAACTTTAAAATGGCTGCAGTTTCTGAACCCACCGCTAAAATAAAAAACGCTCTTATTATTTTTTTATCACTTTTACCTAATTAATGTAAAAAACCTACTAGGTCTCCACTACGCTCGAGTGACTACGCAAATTGCACCCTCCCCTCCCCTACTGTATCGACTATCTACTTAATTCTTCTTATCTTACCTACATTACCTCACTTTATAAAGATGGAATCTGCAATGAGAATTTTCGGTATTAGAATCGTCCTTACAATAATACCACAGTGTAATAAATGGATAATAAGATCACATAATATGGTGAAAATGTCAAATGTTATTTTTTATTGTCTAGTCTTATTAGGTACATTGTGGTTGAAACTTTTATGGCACTCTAAGCAAATGCTCGTGATTCTTCAAATCGATATCGTATCGATGACGCAACACCTTATTATAGCTAGTGGTATGCAAAAAATTAAATTTGAAAGTATGCCATTGTCAGGTTTCGTCACCAACCGGTGCGTGTGTCGAGATGGCATACGCTAAAGCCTTGTGCACACAGAACACCTCATTAAAATTCTCAATGCAACCAAAAAATACATAAAACTTAAAAAAATATTACTCAACTTATTTGAAAACCGTTTTAATGAATCGCAAAAAATTGTAAGGTAAAACAATACTGAGTTGTTATCCAATATCCATACTAACTTTATAACTGTTACTGTATGTCTGTTACCACTTTACGTTTAAAACGCTGAACAGATTTTAAGTGAGAGGTAGGATCTTATTTATTCCAATAATAAAAACGATATCGCACGAATCACAGTAAATTTATTTCAGTGCAACGAAACTGTGAGAAACATCTGGTATTCTAAAAACGCCAGTAAGAAAATGTTATAATGGAAATGTCAGTGAGTGTGAAATGGTTTTTAGGAATAGCATACACTTATATATAAATAATAATAATAACCCTGGTCAAGGTCACCGTGTGCGCAAGGCCGCGCCTGCGCAATATCCGATTATAATATTGTACACGATTAAATATAAGCCTCCGGACGTACAAGCCTTTCTTAGCAATCATTATTATTACTGAGACCTTTCTCATCCAAGCATATTTTCTGCATTCTTATGCATATTTTCCATTCTATTTTTAAATTTTGGAAAATATTTATAACTATAATACACGAATATTATGAAAAATTGGGGAATAACCCTAGAGGGTTATTCCCCAATTTTTCATAATATTCGCTATTTGAATTCAAACCAAATGGACAACAATGACAATGAGATGAAGAAGAAAATAATTAGAAAACTTACATCTATTTAACTGTCGCTAATAATTTTTACAGCAACATTAAGGGCGACCGCAGACTTACAATTTTAAGTTAGTCAACTAAGTCGCACAGTATACCAATTATAGCTATAGCGACTTATGAAAGTTCGCATATTTTTGCAACTAAATTCGATTCCTTTCCGATTACCTACAATTTAAAAGATGTCCAATTAAATTGCGATATTACGTTAGTAATTTAGTTTAAATACGATAGTCAGCCAACTTGAAATTGTGTATGTACGGTGACCCTAAAAACGCAGTCTCCACCGCGCATAAAGTACTCGCGCATATATAGTTATCGCGCATTTAGCGATGTGATTGTGATATCGAAATTATCGTATACAACTCGCCCATGGACCCTGTAAACATTTCATTCACGTATTGCGAAATATTGAAAGACATCAATTTTTAATTCCCAATATTCATTCGTTCCCAATATTCATTATCATCAAATATAAACCACGCAATGTTCTTTTTTTCGAAACATAATATTATCTTTGGTTCTTACTACGAATAATAAAAACTAGGTTCCTAAGTATAATATGAAACCTCAATAAATTGCAATTGAAGACGTTAGTGGATGAACACGATAAATAAAAGTAAAAAATTGCCGTTTGCTGCATAAATAGAGGATTTAGGGTAGAAAAAGATTTGAAATAAAAAAAATAATATTTTATGTGTAGCCGGATATGTTAGCCAGGTGATAAAGTAGTCAAGTTACTAGATTTTTTTTTTAATTATAAGGGTAAAAACTAAAAAGTCAAATATCCGTGTGCTACAAAATTATAGTTATTGTGTTCTTCCACTCACGTCTTCAATTCTGGCCCACAAACTCATTTCACCCTTCTCATTCCAGGGTATCCCCGAGCTGGACGTACCAGGCATCGAGCCGCTCAGCCTGGGTCAGATCATCCTGGCGCGCGGGCCGCAGGGCGCCAAGCTCACCGCCGTCGTCAACGACGTCAAGGTCAAGGGGCCCAGCAACTTCATCATGCAGGAGCTCAAGTGAGTATACGACACTACGGGCCTGTTTAGCCGCTTCCTGATAAGGCTATCCACCACGTCTTAACTTGACAGATGGAGTATGGAGAATCTGTCAAATAAGCCTATCGGGCACCTTATCAGGAAGCGGTGAAACAGGCCCTGAGGCTAGTGATGGGCTTATAGTTCCCGTGACTTTGCATTAAGCGGGAGATTTTGGAATTAGACACTGAGTCTGCGGTACTGCCGATGTCAAAAATCTAAAGAAAATAATCTAAAATAAAGTCCTTAAAATCACCGAAGTCTTTAGTTTTATTAGGGCAAAAGCAGCTGCTTGTATACGGAATGTGCGCAATGAGTACGATGAGAACTGATGTAAAACCTAAACATAAATTAATTAATTGTTATTTTGCTGGACATGTGCTGCCAGTTGTCCCTAAGAAAGTTCTGCTACTGGTGACACGACACCGAAACCTTAAGTTGTTTGCTGCTAGCTGTATTGACATGTGCCATCTTCCTGTGCTTATTTTTGAAGTGAAAACTTCTTTAACGGCGTTGAGCACTTTTATGGGATGGGTAAAAACTGTGAAACTCGCGTCAGATTCTCGTGCTGATCAAAAACCTTTGAAAAACCGTAAGACGGTTGGAGAGTTGTGTTTTGTGTCGAACTCAAACTTGAACTCGAATTTGAATTGATTGTAAGGGTTTCGATTAATTAAAAAAAAAACGATTTTTTAATAATCGATTTTCATAAAAAATGCACAACGTTAATAATCAAGTTTTCACTTCTGCCGGCACTCCCGGAGTGCAACCCGTCTTTTTTACAAAATAAATATATATAGTATAAATATTGTCTAAGTAAACGCGTAAATGATATCGATTCAGTAATTGTGGATGCATCGCAATGGCATGTTGAAACGCCGCACGTGTCACAACCGGCATCGGGGCCACCGCGGAAGTCATCTGTGTCAGCACTCTGACATATTATCATTAATACGCTAATCGCCGTGTGGCAAGTGCTTCCAAGTACTAGATACCGAATTTTCGTGGAACAGATACGTTAAACATGCCAACAGCGTCCGTGGGCTAGTGGGTAGACCTTCGGCTCACTCTCGCAGGTGGTGCAGGTTCGATCCCGGTCGGACACACACGTGGCCACCCAGGATCCGAAAATATAATATCATTGCGGGTGTCTCATTGGTGAGACATACTCTGATCTCGATACGCATAATGAGTCCAAAATAAGGACGCTAAAGGAGGACGTACGGTGAAGGAAAACATTGTAAGGAAACCCGCACATAGCTGCTCCCAGGCGTATAGACCTGCTCATTCCTATGGACCAGGCTGACTATGTTGAGAGAATGCCGTAACAGCCAATATATTTAATACCTACTCTCAGCGAGTTCAAAAAAATATTATTCAAAGGTATTTTGCCCTAACGAAAACAGAGATTTGATTTGTCTGACTTTTCACTGACCGGTCGTGGTGGTAAATAGATGAATCTACTTTAGATCCAGCATTTGTTTAAAAATCGAAAAGTTATAACTTATATTAACCATGACAATTTGTTTATTAAGAGCCTGTTTCACCACTTACTGATAAATTCCGGATAGGCTATCCATTACTTATCAGTAAGTGGTGAAACAGTCCCTAAATCTTCACACCTATTATTCCAGGTCTGATTTGGACAAGAATCGTTTCGACTTCAAGCTGCTGCTGCCGCACCTAGACTTCTCGGGCAAGTACAAGATGGACATCCAGATTCTGCTGCTGCGGCTGCAAGGAAGAGGGAACATCTCGGGCTCCTTCAGTACGTATTCCGCATACTTGTTATACTAGGCTAGCTAAAAGCCGAGCTTTGCTAGGGCTCGCGTCGTATACCTTGACTGACTGATGATAACATATCTACATAATATCAATAAAAATTACTATGTTAAAGCACGAATCAATAGGTGTGATAGTTTTTCCGTAGTGTACCACAAAATATTCAGGTTGTGGGATATACTAGGGCTCGCTTCGCTCGCTCTGATAAGTATTTTCATTCTGAGTATAGACTGGAAGACGAAAAATAATAATTTTCCACAAAACTTGACGATTCCTTTTTACTAAAACAATACGTTCCACGAAAACAATGCGTTTTGATGTTTATGAAATTGTAACTTTTTTACGGTTTGTAGAAATAATTTTTACTATTTATAACTTATTTACATAACTTGTTGGTTGCTAGAGTCATTATAGTCAAATTGTGAAGGTTGACGATTTCTGTCTAAATATTGCCTTCTTAGAAACCTAAGTTCACATTGCAACGTGACGAGGTAGCACGATGTGATGCATTTTTTTAAATGAACCCAATGATATCCTACTTATACAGATCTGTTACGTTCATACTATTTTCCGGCTTAAATCTCTTCCGAACAATTTTCAAATTCAAAATTAGATTTTGACAGTTAAGTGAAACAAAAGATACGAAATGCAATAAACAAATGCAACTTCGATAGCAGCTATGCTAATTCTTCATAGAATAATAAGCAGAATATAACGTATAATCATCATTAACGTCTGTCCGACAGTCTGTCCGACAGTCTGTCCGACAGTCTGTCCGACAGTCTGCCCGACATTCTGCCCGACTGTCTGCCCGACTGTCTGCCCGACAGTCTGCCCGACAGTCTGCCCGACAGTCTGCCCGACAGTCTGCCCGACAGTCTGCCCGACAGTCTGCCCGACAGTCTGCCCGACAGTCTGCCCGACAGTCTGCCCGACAGTCTGCCCGACTGTCTGCCCGACAAAAGTCAAGCAGTGAATAAATAATAACTTGACATTGGTTGTGTTTCTAAACATAATATTAAATTATAAATTTCTAAATATAAAATTATATCATCATTAAAGTACACTGATCAATGTAACATGTTACATTTATTTTAATTTATTTATTTATTCACCAAATAAAACATATACAGTTATAAAAGCATAACTTAAAACAGCATTTAAAACCAAAACATGAATCATAACATTTTTAATCTAGATTCTCAAATCAAGGTTCAAACAGGCATAAGACTAATAATAATTTAGTCATCTTTATGTTTTTGCTTCATCTCTAATTTAAATCTCACAGGTTCCTAAATACTTCAGGCCAGTATAGTAATATTAGTTTAGGAGCATACAAATAAGTTATTGCCAAATCGACACCTGCTCGCGTCGTCGGCTAACTGACACTTCAGTTCACAATTCACATTTCAACAAGACAAAGCCACACAAAGCGATTATGACTGCATCAGTCATCATCGCTTTGTTTAGCTTTGTCTTGTTGAAATGTGAACTGAAGCAACTAATATATATTATACTAGCGACCCACCCCGGCTTAGCACGGGTATAAAATATATAGCCACTGAAAAAATTATTAAATCGATTCAGCAGTTTTGATTTATATTCATTTTTCGTTGTTTAGCTCTGAAAAGAACAGTTGTTGGTTAGCCCTGAGAAAAACTCTTACGTACTTATGTGTAGTTTTAAAAACAAAATCTAAAAAAAATCGCATGAAAATTATTATAAGACTTTGTACCTAAACTCATAGAACTAAACTCTCGCACGCGCACCCCCGCCATGATGACGCCCACTTCGCAACGAGCCGTGCAGTAGACATCGTAATATTTTAATTTCGTCATAACTTCAAAACCAAACGTCCAATAATTTTAGTCATTCAAAGATCAAATATTATCTACATAAACTGTGCTTAGTGACGAAATCATTTATTTTGATAAGGATTAATAGCATGAGTAAAATAAACGCGTTTAAATGTAGTCCAAAAAAAAAAACAAATTTTTTTAATTAAAAAAATGGTTGTCGTGCCTCACTTGACATATATAGGTATAGTGTATCGCGGACTTTTTTGTAGATATTTATAAGATCTACAACTAAGTGGAACATTTTATGGTTCTATTTTTTATAGTTTAGGCAGCGTACGCAAAATAAGTAACTTTTCTGTTAATTTTTTACACCTTGTGTCCGAAAAACCCAAATATCTCACGGAAACCTACTTTTTCCAAAATAAAAATTAGCCTATGTTACTCGTGGATAATGTAGCTTTCGAATGGTGAAAGAATTTTTAAAATCGGTCGAGTAGTTTTTGAGCCTATTCATTACAATTATACTAACAAAGTTTACCTCTTTATAATATTAAGTAAAGATGACTGAAGTGTCAGTTAAGGCGCTATATTGACAAAAACTGTCCTTTTTTATGTAATACTATAGGACCCTCAGAAATGTTACAAATCTGGTAATGAGACATACATATCTTCATAGCCTTATCTAGGTTTGAGAAGAACTAGAAACACGATTAATGTATTTTCCCTCGATACATTTAATTTTCGAAATGACCTCTTAAAAATACGAAATTTGAAGATTATTTTTAAACGAAAATAGATGTATTGTAGGAAATTAGTCTAATTGATAGACACCTTTGCAACTCAAAATCGTATAGAAGCATTTTGCTTAAATGCTCCTAGTTATTTTTTAAATGATTATAATTACGTTTTTTCGCATGTTTTCCGAGCGAGCCGATAGCTTCTGGCCGCAGCGTATTCACGACTTTGTAGCCATACAAATTAAGTATAAAATTGCCCGTGCGGTTAAATTACTTTCGATATAGCGCCTAAACCGACGACGTTTTTTTAAGCTCGTTTGTATCGATACAAACGCAAGTTGAACGCTCAGCAAACGCAAGGAAGCTGACGCGTTTTAAACTTTATATCTGCCAAAACGCAATGAAAACACGCAGAAGACGAGCGCATCAGAAACGTGCGTCGTCAGGCCCAAAAAATACGTCGTGTGGAAAGGCCCTTAGGTCAAGAAGTTGAATGTAGCATAAAGTCATATTATAATACTGCCTGCCCTATACAAAACAATTCCCCCTCTCCAGAGGACTACGCGTGCAACGTGACCATGCGGGGTCACAAGGAGATGCGGGGCGGGGAGGAATACTTGACCTTCGAGCCCATGAAGGTCAAACTCCGGGTGGGGGACTCCTCCATCAACCTCACAAACCTGTTCGACGGCGATCCCGTGCTGGGACCAGCCACCAACCGCGTCATCAACGAGAATTCACAGGTTAGTTTTATAATTTTCGTTTAATGGGAGTTTTTGGCTCGTGAGTCTATTTGTTACGACTTACGAGACCGACAGTATACTGATCAAAGCGCCTAATATTTTCTAATAGTTTTTGCACGCAACTTTAAGTGCTTGGAAATTCAATATTGGTTTGAAAACTGCTTAATTGATTTCAAAGATTTACGTTCAACAATTCTTCATTCTACATATCTATCTGAATCAGATCAGCAGCTTGAGCACTTAGGCAACAGAGAAACAGACATAACTATATTAGTAAGGTATCCCCGGTCACCGGGAGCATTCGCGTGTAATGTAACATTAGAGATTCGACTTTGAGCATTACATAGCAAGTTGACTTCACTGTCACGTAGCATTGATGTTACAGGTTGTATCAAGATATTACACATTGTATCATTACAATGCACGCATTGTAATGCTCGATTCTCGTCCCTCACTGATCTAATGCTCGGCTCTGTAACGTTTTATCGCAAGGGAATGCTCCCGGTGAGGGAGCATCTGTATGAATGCCAATTTAGTATGTTGTTTTAACCCATCAAGCTCCAAGCGGCCCCCGGGTGCCTCATAACTTATAAGTCATAACAATTGAATATCTACTGTGTCTGTGATATCCACGATCCAGGTATTAAGGCAAGTTATATTTCGCAGGTGTTCATCGAGGAGATCAGGCCGGTGCTGGAGAAGAGCCTGGCGGACATTTTCACCGAGATGGCCAACAAGATCACTTCCAAGTTCACCTACAAGGAGCTGTTCCCTTAATGTGCGGTATAGGGATGTACCGAGCGAATCGATATTTGATCGAGAGTTTGTCTAATTTGTAATGATGCGCCACACCACTTTACATGTTGATATAAATGAAAAATTTTGTACTGTGAATACGAGGGAGGGGCGCGTCATAATTTAAGTTAGAAAAGCTCTACTCGATTATGATGTTTACCGGGAAATTAAATTGATATACGATAGTCTATTACAGGGATGGCCAACCAATAGCACGCGTGCCACCAATGGCACGCCACAAAAAACTTCGAGCACGTTTGTCGTACATATTAGTCATGTATATTTTATATATTTATTTATTTATTTGAATCAGGCATCTTGGCCCATATTATATATACCTTATAGACTAACATACATAACATTTATACTAACACTAAGCACTAAACACTAAACACGTATTGTCTGCGACGTGGAGCGCGACGTGTTCAGAAGTCGTCCTCGGAACCTCCTGTAGACGACTCCAATCGGCCAGAACTCCTCCTTCTCGAAGGTCGGTAGATGATGCGTCGGGACCCTCACCACAAAGGAGCTAAAATTTACTATTTACTACATATATGCTATATGTAGTAAATAGACTACATGAAATATAATGACTGTAATATTATGTCATAATATGTCATAAATAAAATTCAGTTTTGGAAAATGCATCGCTTCGTCACGTCAATGTCACACGTTGTACTGTTCATTGATCCTTGGTCTGTCAATATTTTTGATTCACTTATACCTGAAATGGCAGATAAAAGATAACTTTAATTACATTCTACTTAATTAAATAGAAGGATATTGAAAGTTAAAAATGTAAATAATAGGATTGATGACAAGAAATAAGCAAAAAATCTGGAATCGTGAAAAGTATCCCGTTGAACTCTTTTGTATGGAGAAAAAATAATTTACAAAATATTGTATCCTCTGGTACATCCCTAGTAAAATTAGTTTTAAAAAGGTAATGGAATAAGAAGCCATGTGCGTTTGTGATATTGAGAGTAACAAAATATATTTTGTACTTTAATATAAAGACTTTGTAGAATATTTTAAAATGAATATAAAATCTAATAACATAATGAATCTCTGAATTGGTCGTCCGATACTTAAATAGCTTTAACATATTTTTTTCTCATGACATTATATTAATATAGACTAACATTTTCTGACGACTTATCATGTAAATATTAACGTTTGGGTATTAAATACTTTAAGGCACACTTTCAACTGTTAATTCATATTATTATATTATTTTGAAAATGTGAAGTCAAAAGTCAACACACAAAAGTAAGTCTGACTTAAATATGAGTAAGTAACAATTTTCTTAGTAAAAGTTGTAACTGAAAGAATAGTTTATATCAATAAATTTTATAATTTGCCTTCTGTTTTAAGTAGATTTTGCCTAAAAATATTTAATAGCTATCTTACAGAACACCCCAAATAGTTAAGCATATTGTTTAGTTTTAAGTGGTAGCAGTAGTTGCAACTGTATTGTTAAGTATAAAATAAAAAATCACTAAAATAATTACTACGTTTTATTTTCATCATAAATCTTCAAAATTGTAGGATTTCTTCTTTAGCAACATTTTGAAAAGGTGTAATTCTGGGCTCTTTGTATTTTCAAAATAATCTAGTTCTATTTGCAGCGGAGGAAAGCCAAAATTTATATAATGCAGTTTTAGTATTATTTAAATTGATCTCCGTATCATTTTCTTTTTTTCTCGTTATTTGCAATTAAGCAATAATTTCCAATTTTTTATTTTTACAACAAAAAAATAAACTGTTCTCATTTTGCCGATCTTCGACTCATTCGTAATTTTAGCAAATTATTTGTCTATCATTCCATCGACAAGTGATTTATTTATTTATTTGAGACACCAACAAGGAAATACATTTGAAATGACCTTTGATGAAAACATACAGTTGTAGAAAAAATATGAATGTACTTATTCTAAATTACGGGATTTAATACTTTTGTTTTGCCTTCATTCCGATGTCGCTGCAGCATTACCTATACAGGGTGCAATTAAACCTTCCGGCCAAATTTCGATATCATATTGATCCTTGTTAAAAATAAAAATACACGTATTTTCTCTCTTTACTGATCAGTATTAATATGTAGAAAACTAGCTTTCGAAAGTTTTCCTAAAGAACACCACCATTATGGATAATACGCTTCTCCGGCGCGTGCCTCCCGCGTGTCCCTGCCCCGACGATTTCAATAGGCTTGATGACTAATTTTTTTTTTATTGGTAATTGCAAGACCCTTAAAAAATAGAAACATCACTGAAAGAATGACTCTGATAGCTTAAAAATTCACCAAGATATGACAATTCAAACATCTCATAAAATAGACCCGCCCGAAACGCTCCATACAAAGTGCTACGAAAGACTGACGTCACTCTTTCGTAGTTTGTACGGATCGGGAGAGAACTTTGTTCGATAGGTATATTAAATATTGCGTTTATGAAAGTGGTTTCATAGCAAAAGTTGCTTTTAATTGCATAAGTTATCGAATGGTATACAAATATGAAAAAATTTAATTGAAAGAAAAAATCGACTTGATTATCCAACTTTGAAGTCGCATAACAAAAAAAAATAGAAATGCTATCGAGCTGAAATTTTGGGAACACTTATTTTTTACCGTGATTTCTTTATTTTATTAACAAAATTCGCTAATCTTTGACCTTGTCATGATCCCTATCGCAACGATTTTAATTGGAATAAAATATGTTAATGTAAAAAAATTGACACCTTATTTTTATCGGTTAAATGGACTTTTCTAATGATACCTAAGTTCTAAAAAATTTGGCCGGTAGGTTTCATTGCACCCTGTATAGGTTATGCTGCAGCGACATCTGGTTAAATATTTATAAATTAATATACATATTTTATAATAACCTACATAGTTACGATGGATTTAACAAATCAGTTGTGGCATAAAAAAAAAGAAAAGAGAAAGAGGTCTCTGATTTTATATTAAACACCAGCAGCTGTAAGGCTACGGCAAGGCTATTATAACATTATGTTTGCAATTAGAGATTAACTACGATAACATGGCGCGCCCCTTCAAAAGACTTTTTCAATGTGTGTAGTCACATCCTTATGAAAGAGCTTGTATGTAGAAAGTATTCAACCAATCACAGTACACGTAATATTACAGTTAATGTCACTTATTACCAGATTCAAACTAATCATAACAAGCCGACCGCGCAAGACAACGCACTTCAAAGGTTTTGACAACGCACTTAAAACGTTTTAAATTTTGGAGGGGCGCGCCATGTTATCGTAGTTTATCTCTACCAGAGTAAGCAGAACTAACGAGGGCCGACTATAAGTATGTTAAATGTTTGCACGTATAACAGCCGCCCTCGCAGATATTTAATGATAACTTTAATATAATGAAAATTTTAATTTATTTTATAACTAGCTGTTGCCCGCGACTTCGTCCGCGTTAGTATAACTATAGCATAATAACAGAGATGGATAATTTTCTCCTTTTTAACCGACTTCCAAAAAGGAGGAGATTATAATATGTTGGTCTGTTTATTATGATCTCTTACTAAAAGGGTAAAATCGAGATACAAACTCACAAACTCACATACTTTCGCCTTTATAATATTAGTAGGATGAAAACGTAGGCTTCATTATTTTTATGTCAAGCTCTTCATCAAAATAAAAGTAAGTGATAAATAAAATATTATGTCCCATGCGGCTGTAAGACAGACGGCGATGATGCTGTATAATGTATATATTATATCAGTTACATAATATAATATTACAAGTTACAACCTAGTTAGGACCGTCTGGCATAGTAAATATCAAATACGATAGTTTCCATAATACACAGTCTGGTTTAGCAAGTGCAGGTACCATGTCAAGGTCTTTACTAGTGAACTAAAACAAACGAAATAATTTGTGCTATTCAGTTTTATGGTAGCTAAATATTATAATTGCTATTATAATTTATAATATTTTGTAGTAACTATTTGTAAAAGAACAAACCTTTTTTGCCCGTTACCTGAATAAAATGATAACTTCACTAAAAATCGGTTAAAAGTTTCAATAATATTTTAGCAAAAGTCTCAGTCTAATTAAACTCTCTGTCCTAATGTAACCAATAATTAGAACGTACAGATGTTCTAATAGGTTAGATTAAGACAGAGGGTCAATACTATATACAGGGTGCAATTAAACCTTCCTGCCAAATTTTGATATAATGATCCTTGTTTAAAATTAAAATACACATATTTTTTCTTTTATTATCACTCAGTACTAAAATGCTGAGAAAAAGCTTCCGTAAGTTATCCTCGCGATAAGTCGCCCGCGCGTGACGAGCCCCCGCGCGCACGCCTCCCCCCCCGCGTCAGCCCCTCTTATTCCCCCGCGCCGCCTCGCGCTGATAGTGACCATTCTGCAACGATTTTAAATGGGATAAAATATTATGTCATAAAAAAATAACCCACAATTTTTGTTGCTTTAATGGACTCTCCTAATGATTCACAAGCCCTGGAAAAAATTTGGCAGGAAGGTTTAATTGCACCCTGTATATATTCAAGTTAACATAAGTCAACTTTTGTTACTATTAGAATTTGAAGAAATTCTAATAGTAACAAAAAATCTAGAGTACCAGGGTAATAGAAGAAAGTAATTCTTTAATAGAAGTAGTCGTATACAATCAGGTGATTTATCAACTCGTTGAAATGTTTACACAAGCATGAGGATGCGTCGTAACATCAACCTCAAAAGCCATCGTGATTGCTGTGACCGAAGGAAGTGTGCTTCCGTTGTGACACCGTGATGAGGGGGTACAGGAGTAAATTATCTTTTTTGTAAGTCGGTAAACAATTCCGGGAAATTGCGGCTTGTTTTGCTTAGTAATATAATGAGTGAATTAGCTTGTTTGATTTCTGAAATTAGATCTTATGAGTAACATGATTATTATCTGTGTATTTACATACATTTATTAATATGCACGAATGAAGGAAACTGATTAATCGACATGATTAATTAATGTCCCAGGGTGTCAATCTATACAAATGTTATTAATGAGAGAGTTTGTCTGTCAGTCAGTTACCTCTTCACGCCCAAACGAATTTTGGCGCAACGGATTCGTGAGCATCAATTAGTTTAATTTTAACCGGTTCAGCTTTTAAAGCATCTATTAATCATAGAATATAAACTGTTCTTTTAAATCATCTGTTTTTTTAAACACTACAATGAAATTCAAAAATTTGTATAAGGAGCTAACTTAGAAAATTATCAAACCCAGATTTAAGATCTTATTTTATCTTAATTTCATAAAAGGATTAACACACAAAAATTGCATTGATGTTATTATAATGACTATAATTACATTAAACTGGAGGCTATATTGTTATGAAATTAGAAATAAAATTTAAAAAAAATTGCTCCAAAGACTAAAACTGAAGCGAAGCCATACATAATTACTGATATGTCGAATTTGTTGGAGTTAGGATCGATAGAGTTAGGCCGCGTCGATTCAGAATCTTGGCTCTACATTAGATCATGTCTTTTTCACAGGGCAAACCTTTTGTGGTCGTCGAGGTAACTTTTACATGAAATATTTTTGGTGGGATATATATTAATAAAAGATATATAATTTAAGGCCGAGTTTCCCAAAATCCGGAGATCCGTGTTGCATCAAAACCTTTTGACTTGTGAACCGCTTATATTAAATAACAGAATGTTAATAATTTCGTCACTGCAATGAGATAACTGTTGCAGATGGTTACGCAACCAGCTGATCAGCTGCTGTGGACCACAAGGTGACAATTACTTTAGTGGGATAATTCTGGCATTTTCTACACAAATTTATCCCGAAAGCGGCAGAAATATCAGGACTCAGGTGATAATAAACTTCGATAGCAGAAAATGAAAACAAAATAAACTACAGGCAACAACTACAGTAAAGAGGAGCTGGTATTTATAACTATCGTTTCCACAATATCCTATAAACCAGGATAAATTAAAGACCCTAGCCGCTTTGTTACACAAGATAATAAAATAATCTTAGATTTAAATTACTACGGAAATATAAGTTTTTTTTGACATTCAGAAAAAAACATTTTAATTCCACAACATCTTATTAAATTCTAACTATTACTACTAAACTATTTTCCTGTCTTCATGGCTGTGATGGTCACTGTAACATTAAGTGTTTTATGTAATCCAGAAGCGTGAACGCGACGGATCTTTTTTCGGGTAAATCCGTCAGGCCGGTTACTAGAAAGCATAGTATTAGTGTCACTTGATTCTAGGTTAATCAGTATATGCTTAGAACCAGTCAGCCCAATTTAGGTTATTACTTATTGCTAATACACTGTTTAAAATATTAGTCTTCCTCTTTCAAATTACAATACACAAAGAATAAGAGAGGAACGTTTAAACGAGGATTAACTTTAAAATTGGTTCAAGCGGGCCTGCTTAAAAATAGTTAAATTATTAAATTACAAAATTTATTGAATTTTCACAAAGTAAAAAAAAAGAAAGAATGTCATTTGCTGAATAGTAGTTGATAACATTCCTGGATTCTGCCGTTATAAAATATTTTAGATTTTTAGAGTTACAATATTTTTCAAAAAAGACTTTATTTTTTTTATTTATTAAATTGATAATTCACTAAACACAATGTATAGCGAGTAATTTTCCTAATTTTAATTGAAATGTCAAATAAAAGTATCCTTCGGGCTAATTATCTCTCTGAAATTTGGAGTAAAATATTGGTGCAATCTATTTTAGACATTAAATCCTAGAGATGTCCATCAGTATGTCGAGACCGAAATTTTATTTTTAACAAAGTTCATCTTCGAAAATGCTGGGTCCGCACACAATGGGTCGGCGGTCCGGATGCGGACCGCGGTCCGCCATTTGGATTGCTAGTGGATTTTTGTCAAGAAAATAAATTAGCAGGGTACTTACTGCGATTCTCTATTTAATTTCTACTAATTTCTCTATTTAAATTCTATCCTAAATCTCAATTGGTGTACTGAGATAAGATTCCCAAATTATATTTACCAATATTTGTTATCCTATCTGAAACATAGAAATTAGTATAATAATATGGGTTTCCTTCAAATTGCTCAAGAGTTAAGCGCAGTCACAGGCCATTCCTACAAATATTGGGTGGTATGGCCCTGGCGCGCATTCACTTAACACTTGTGACCTAGCGCTAGCCGGCCATTTTGCATGTTCCAAATTCAAAAACATTGCCGGCGATACTTTTTTTTATTCCAGCAATATTTTTTTTTTAAATTTCAATTCAATGATGAAAATGTTTTTAGTGCTTTTGTTGAGTGTGTTTTCGTTGGTGCATGGGAAAGTGACACGTAAGTGTATGATTAATAATAATAATTGTATTATTAATTTAACATAATATAAGAAATTTTCCTAGGAACTGCTGAATTAACATATCCCATCTTTTTTAATTTTCATCATATCTTACATAATATTCACCTAGTTAATGAATTAAAATAGCCGGTGCCCGCTATCATGCCGGCTGGTATCGGCATAATATTAAGGAAAAAACAATAATATTAAGCGGCATTTTACTCTATAGTATTTTCTGTTTTTTATATATTGAAAAGGTAGATTTTATTTTCAATTTCAAAAAATTAAAAACAAATTTTAGTATCTATCAAGTATCTATATATACGTGGGAGACCCATGCTTCGGCACGAATGGGCCGGCTCGACCGGAGAAATACCACGTTCTCACAGAAAACCGGTGTGAAACAGCGCTTGCGCTGTGTTTCGCCGAGTGAGTGAGTTTACCGGAGGCCCAATCCCCTACCCTATTCCCTTCCCTACCCTCCCCTATTTCCTTCCCTTCCCATCCCTACCCTACCCTGTTACCCTATTTCCTCTTAAAAGGCCGGCAACGCACCTGCAGCTCTTCTGATGCTGCGAGTGTCCATGGGCGACGGAAGTTGCTTTCCATCAGGTGACCCGTTTGCTCGTTTGCCCCCTTATTTCATAAAAAAAAATCTATATATAATTAGTCACGAAGCGAGGAAAGGATTGTTACCTTAATATTATTATTGGGTGCTTGCTATTGTAATTATTGTAATATTTATGCAAATAAAAAGCATTCACCTCAAACAAAAATTTCCAGCGGACTACTTCCCGCAATGCAAGAGGAACGATCCCCAACTCGAGAAGTGTATCCTGGATGCTGTGGAGGTTTTGAAGCCGAAGTTGCTGGAGGGTATCCCGGAGGTCGCAGTGCCGTCCATCGAGCCCTTCAGCCTGCCGACCCTCAAGCTGGACAGGAACGCCCCATCCCTCCGCCTGAAGGCCAACGTCAAAAACATGAAGGTGTACGGTGGATCCAACTATAAGATTGAGAAGTTCAAGTAAGTGCTGTACCAACTTAGGTTAAAATGTGATGGAATGTGGTTGATAATTACATATCTCTGATCACAGGTCCATTTTGGACAAACGCGACTTATTCAAATAGTAATGCTATTACGAGTACACGTAGTATCGTATTACTATTTGAATAAGTCGTGTTAAGTCCCGATTAATAAGTTTTAATTATAATGCAACGCGAAAGTTTAAAATGATATCCATTTTGGACAGTCGTTATTTTGTTATCGTCCACAATTTTGCTGGTACCTATAAGTACCAACGTAACAAAGTCTAGTTTGCTTAAGAAAATGCAAATTGATCGGATTGTATCGAATTATGAATTACTCATGGAGCACTTGTCAGAGGAAAGGTTCAAGAAAGGTTTAGAGTCGAATGGACATGTTGGTCCTCTCGAAAGTCGTGTTGGACGTCCTTCATACAGCTAGAGAGTTCCTTTATATTGCGCTTAGCACTTGCAAATTAGCTCCTATCTTAATAGTACGTACAGGTTAGATTTAATAACCTCATTAGCTGATCCAGTTAGTGAGTTTAGTGAATCCAGTGACTGTCACTGAAATTGTGTCATTATTATTTACTAAAGATAAATTGAATGTTCTCAATACACAGCCATAACCTTTCATAATAAACAGATGTAACAGTTCCGCTCTGTTACTCGTATTGTAATGGGCTCGTTCGTAATTTGCCACTTGTGAAACGAATACATTATCGCACTTATCTACTTTGTTGATTGTATCACTTTCGTGAATTGGGTTACTTGGCGTCAATAATTTAATAAGCAAAACATGCATTCGTTTTAACCGACAACATTCTCTACGTAGGCTCACCTTAGCTGATATTTTAATACAAGTTAATACAAACAAGGTATTTTTGTCAAGTTGCAATTTGAGTTATCATTATTTTGATATCTAATTCTAATTATTTCGTGATCCAGTAGATTTGAATTTAGTGCAAGGCTGCCTTTCCACCAGAGCTGAGCGGAGCTGTGCTGCGAGGAATATGTTTTTGAAAATGAAAAAAGAATTGCATCATTGACATGAATTTGCCATGACATCGCTCAGCGCGGCGAAGCTATTGGTTCTCAAAAACACATTCCTCGCATCACAGCTCCGCTCAGCTTTGGTGGATAGCCTTACTCAGGGCTTTTCGTTCCTATAGCAGTGTTGGAACAGAAAAAAAACCGCACGGTCATTGGACTCGAGACTGAGCGTTGACCACTCACGTCCGGTTTCAATCAAATTCTCCACGGACCCAAAATTTCCACTTTTGAAAACAGCAACATGAAAATATATCCGCTCTAATTTTTATTATTAAAATGAGTATATATTTTAGACTGAACCTGAACAACAAGTACGTGGCTGAGCTGAAGCTGTCCCTGCCGCGTGTGCACGTGACCGCCGACTACGACGTGCGCGGCTCGCAGGTCCTCACTGTCGACATCAACGGCAAGGGCAGGATGAAGTGTAACTTCAGTGAGTATCATAGCTGGACTTCTCTTAGAGATCAACTACGATAACATGGCGCGCCCCTCCAAAATTCAAAACGTTTAAAGTGCGTTGTCAAAACGTTTGAAGTGCGTTGTCTTGCGTGGTAGGCTAGTTGTGATTAGTTGACCAACAAATCTTGGTAATAAGTGACATTAAGTGAAATATTATGATTGGTTGAATACTTACTACATACAAACTCTTTCATAAGGATGTGACTACATACATTGAAACAGTCATTTGGAGGGGCGCGCCATGTTATTGTAGTTGATCTCTACGAAGATAGTTACGCAACTATCTATTTCAGGTCCCGACGTTGTTTATTATGACTCTTCCAACGTGCTAGACTAAAACAAACAGATTTTACAAAAATAGACGCTGCGTAACTATCTTGGTAGTAAGGGGGTTAAAGGTCGACTAAATCTTGTCTATATAATACTCGTATGTTCATACGTTGGCCACAACGTCGTTCCGTCGTAGTGGTTTTATCGTGCGAAACTTATGCCGGGTTTTTATGGTTTGGATCAGCTATTCTAGAGTTTTAGACATACATAAAATTTATAAAAAAATAAACCACAAACATTTACTACCACTACGGTGACGTTCATATCATAGACTTATAATATTATATACTGGTTCATATAGACACAAGACAGTGTACATTATAGATGCCATTATGTTGCTTAGTCATCAAAAGTATTTTATATTATAATTAAAATTTAAATTTTTCAGCAAACATTGTCGCTGTAGTCAAAGGAACGGCCAAGGAGATTGAGAAGGACGGCGTGAAATACCTGCAGGTGGACAAGATCATCGCCAAACTGAAGCTTGGACACGGTCAAGTCGCCTTCGACGACACCGAGAGACCTGTTGCTGGTGAGATTGTATCATCTATGTCTTTACCTTCCATCGTTCTATCAATTTTTTTATGAAATAAGGGGGCAAACGAGCAAACGGGTCACCTGATGGAAAGCAACTTCCGTCGCCCATGGACACTCGCAGCATCAGAAGAGCTGCAAGTGCGTTGCTGGCCTTTTAAGAGGGAATAGGGTAATAGGGGAGGGTAGGGATGGGAAGAGAAGGGAAGGGAATAGTGGAGGGTAGGGAAGGGAATAGGGTAAGAGATCTATTTATTAACATAGATAGCAAAGCTTAATACCCTGAAACCCCTTCGAGATATCCAGTAAAAAACTATGTTTCAAAATTCCAATGGAAGATGGAATTGGTTGGGGGATCAAAATTCTATTATCATATTGGCATATTGGATAAAGATATGCGTCCGTTTGTTTAAACTAGTATGTTGTTGGCCCAAAAGCTTAAACAAATTATAAATAATATTTATTTAGACAGGCAAAGACCGCGGACCTTACGTTTTTTTTACTAACAAGGATTATTTAATGTAAATTCTAAATTTGCTCCATCATTTCAGCCTCCTCAGCAGCGGCATTCTTCAACGCCAGTCCCACCGCCATCTTGGAGATCTTCAATCCGCTGATCGAGGAGAGCGCCGCCACCATATTCAAGGCGTACGCCAACAAGATATTCTCCATCATACCCCTCAGTGAGATCCTGTATGAAGACTAGAAGAAGAAGACAATTTAATAGACTAGAAGTAGATTAAGATGTTGAGTGACTGATTTAAGTT
Source organism: Lysandra bellargus (assembly GCA_905333045.1). Lineage (NCBI taxonomy): Eukaryota > Metazoa > Arthropoda > Insecta > Lepidoptera > Lycaenidae > Lysandra > Lysandra bellargus. The sequence goes on along the minus strand of HG995335.1, from coordinate 8,075,814 downwards.
AGTAAAGGTATTCACTATAACATATATTTGGGATAAGTATATTCCAGGAAATTGACTGCAGGTGATCCTGTGGCACAAGACGATTGTTTTTGGGCTAACGTCTTTGCAAAGTTCTACATGAGTACCAAAGGCTCCACGTTCGGCTACGTCGGGAAACCAATACAACATCATGATTGCAAAGCCAATAGCATGCACAATAGACATCGATCGTGTGCAATCATAGAGAAATTACAGATTTTTTCGCGTTCGTAATCGCTTGTGAGAGGCAGCATTATGTTAAACATAATAAATATCATGTTTAACACATAACATATTTAATAATAATTGAAGACATGACTCATGAGTCGAGGAGGAAGAAACAGATGGGTAATAGTTGAAAAATTGCCGTTTTTGCATAAATGGAGGCTTTAACGCCAGGAAAATTATTTGGAAAAAAAATGTGGATTTTATATATAACCAGATATATTAGCAATTTGATGAAGTAGGTTAATTACAAGGTTTGTTTAAATTATAAGGGGAAAAATAAGTAATTGTCCTTATGTTATAAAATGTTGGTTATCTGGTTCTTCCACTCACGTCTTTAATTATATTGTATGTACCTATCAAAGACTATTTCGCAAACTTCTAGTACCTGCATATTTCTGAATGAAATGTATCTCTTCAAGTACCTTTTTTATGTAAATAGAGTTAAGCAAGTGTGTCTAGGTCTATGTGTATTGCTCAATGTAATTTAGTATTGAGTATAATAAATTAATTTATTATTTAAATTTGTGTATTATTTCAACCTTGATATTTTTATGAATAAAGCAAACAGTTTTACATTACGTATCAACCCACATAAGGACACCGGCGACCGCGATAACAATAGAATAACAATAGTTTTTTTTTTTTAATTAAATAAGGGGGCAAACAAGCAAACGAGTCACCTGATGGTAAGCAACTACCGTCGCCCATGGACACTCGCAACATCGGAAGAGCTGCAGGTGCGTTGCCGGCCTTTTAAGAGGGAATACGCTCTTTTCTTGAAGGTTTGCAGGTCGTATAGGTCCGGAAAAACTGCTGGTGACAGTTCATTCCAGAGTTTTACAGTGCGTGGCAGAAAGTTACGCGAAAAACGCACTGTGGAAGACTGCCACTCATCAAGGTGATGAGGATGGTATGTTTTTCGCGTGGGACGATGGCGAAAAGTTGCAGGTGGTATGATTAGGAACAATTCCTCAGAGCACTCCCCGTGATACAACCGATAGAGGATGCAGAGTGAAGCTACATCTCGGCGTAATTCCAAGGGGTCCAAGCTGTTTGAAACACTATGGCAGTCAACAATTCGAGCGGTCCTTCGTTGGATACGATCTAGAGGGAGCAGTATTTTGGCGCCCCTGCCCAGAGATGAGAACAATATTCCATATGAGGCCGAACCTGCGCCTTGTAGAGTTGTAGGCGTTGGTCCGGACTGAAGTACTGTCTCGCTCTGTTAAGAACACCAAGCTTCTTCGAGGCTAATTTGGCTTTACCCTCTAGATGATATCGGAACTGGACTTCGCTCGATATGTTGACGCCAAGTAAGTAAGATTTCCAAGAATCCGCGAATCGCGATCGAAGGATTATTAAACACCTATTTGTCCAAACTAATTTATATTAAGTGCCAACTTTTCTTTCAATTTCTTATTACAAAGTCTTGCAATTGAACGTAACCTTTTGAAGAAATGTAATATTTTTTATCAGTTTTAAGTTTTAGTACTTTATTTGCTGACATAAATGGAATTAAATCATTATTTTTAAATCTAGGAAGTCAGGAAGCATAGGTGATAGGAGATATCAATTTTAGAATGTAGGAGCTTAGGAAGTTACCTTGGCAGGGCTTTATATCCTTATTCACATCTACACTACTTCCTACTATCGTAAAGTTTCTAAGTGCAATGTTAACATGTGTTGCATCAAGATTGAATTTACATAAAAATCTCTTTTTATGGAGGTGACACCATAATTTGCTAGCGTTTTTATGCTTGTTTTTCTTGAATTTAAGGCTTATACTACGGATCTGTAAGGATTTATGTGGCCCATCGAGTATATTACACAAAAACCGTTTAATGCATTCTTTTACGTTAGAAATTGTCATATTATGTCTTATAACAATTTAGCGAAAAAGGTTACAAGCACACACGACAATTCACATATTATGAGTGCTTTGGCATACGCTTTCGCCTTTATATCATTGTAAGCATCACACCTGCTCAAATGGTAATAGTAAATATTTCTTGGGAGATCATGCCTGAAACGAATTTTTCAAAAGGCCGTTTATAGCTTTCCTGTCATAACTGGTAAGAATACTAATAAGACTACACTTAACTTTACAAGTTATTCCTGAAATTGAGTAGTTCAAGCTCTTGCTGTTGATGATGATATTGATCGTATAGTACAAACGTGGTACAAACGCATGATGAATGTCCTGTAGACCTCAGGACGAGGCTAAATACTTTCCACGTATGGCTCATAATTGAGTCCAGTTTACATATTATAAATGCACACTTGATCGCTCGCATTCTTAGATCTAATTCAGACTGACCGAGATGTTGGTGTATGTTAAGTTTTTGTTAATAGTTTCTGTGTGTGAGTCGTACGCGAGGAGGGTCCCAGATCACAATGGGACTGAAAATATTGAGGAATTAGGTAAGGTGCTTTGAAATCTAAGTATGTAAATTTAGTGGAAGAACTACTGGTTTGAGAAGGATCTGAAAAGGAACAGCTGAACCCTAAAACTTGCAACGGTCTGTAGAACTAAGAAAATAGTATCAGAAACTGGAAGTATTCAGATTAAAAAGCCTTACGATTGACAATCCTTGCATTTGAAGGAATATACAAAATAAGATTGTAGATATTATAATTCACGATAAAAACTTTACCGTGTACTCTCAGCAAAGAAGCCGGTCTGCCACTACAGCGATCCGCATGTGGCAGAATGTATCAAACGGGTGGCAGAACAGGGTAGGCTGCTTCTGGCACATGGCATACCCGCGTTTGGCATACAGCCACTGGAGCCCCTGAACGTGCCCAGCATACGGCTGCGGCAACATAATATGCCGCAGATGAGGTTCAAGTACGACGCCTGGCTATCAGATATCTCCCTGCATGGACTCACTAACTACACCTTCAATAAGTTGGAGTAAGTATCATCAAATTCTTTTTTAAAGAACAAAAATTTTTTTTTAAAAACCTAGAAAGATAAATCGAAAATTGATATGTTGCGCTTAAAATCGCTTATGGCACGGTTTCGTAATTTTTTCCGGGAAAAAATGATCCTATGTCCTTTTCTGAGACATAAAGTGTATCTTGGATACCGATCAAAATCACTGTAGCAGCACGAGAACACGCTATTCATAAGAATATCTACCAGATATAAGATTGGTCCATGTTATTGGTTGGTGAAACGTTATTGGCAGCCATTGACCGTTATTGGTAGATATTACTTCCTCCACTTTAACTATGTTAAAGTTTTACAGCCGCTAACTGGTGACCAATTCCAGCGTGTTCCCTGAGGAGCTGCGTGTGACGGCCAATATCAGCCTGCCGCACCTGCTGATAGCCGCCGAGTACGTTATCATCGGCGACTTCCAGATGCTGCCCGTCGAGTCCACAGGGAAACTCAAGGCTAACTTCAGTAAGTAGAGTATTATTAAAAAGTTTTTTTGACATCATGAGCTCCATTAGTAACTAAACAATTTTGTTGGTGCGCTGTGCGTGGTGACAATTCACCAAATAACAACTTATCGTCGAAATTAACCGTTATTTCTCAAATACACATTGCATTCATACATAATATGCATTATACATATGCCCTAAAATGACCAATGTGTTTTGTAGCTGACTGCTCAGCGGCGCTGGACGCGGTTGGTGCCCGGGTTCACAAGCGCATGGTGATCCGCGATGCCAACGTCAAGCTGCGGTGCAGCGGTCCGCTTGCTGCCAAGCTCATGGAGGCACACTCCACTACTGGTGAAATGGGTAAGTAAGGGTGATTTTAATAATGTGGGCTATACGCTGTATATAGTATATAGTGTGGTCAAATGTTACTTTACTAGGGTTGGGTCCTTGCCATAACAGCTGCCCACGACAAGGAATCGATTGGTACAGAGCTCTGCCTTTTAGCAGTGGATAAGTAGAAAGTATCTAAAAATTCTTATCGAGACTTTCGGAAATCAAAAAGCCACCTTTGCGTGAGACAGGCAACAAAAGAAATATATCCGTAAAATTCTCAATATTATCCAGTTCAGGCACTTAATTTATTAGCACAGGTCACTCCTTCGTCCAGTATTGAAACAGAATGCGAATTATGAACCCATGGTCAACATTTTCGTCATTTCAGAGATGATCACCGAACACATAGTCCACATGCACTCGGCGGAGATCGCTAAGGAGATCCAGCCGGCTGTGGAGACAGCGCTGTCCATGGTGCTGGAAGACGTCGCCAATAAGTTCCTCAAGCACATACCCCCCAACATGGTCTTCCCGAACTAGTGACGTCATCTGTGACGTCATGGGGTGCTTCCACACGAAATATGGTCGGCTTTCATCTAAAGGTGATCGCCTAGTGATCGCTCATATTTAATCAGCACGCACACACCGAACACGCCGCATTTCGTGTACTATGCGGTGCGTTCGGCGCATACAGTACTGACAAATATACGATCAGTTTATATGGACGTATAATGTATATAATATAGTGTTAATAGGTCATTTATTTGAATGGGCAGCCCGTAATGTAGTGTACATAACCTTAACGCCTTTTTCACCATTAAGTCAAAAGCATTATTATAAGTAGTTTCGGTGACTTTCTTTCTTCTTTTCACGTCATTTTAAGTTATTGTTTGTTAAGTTAGTGCTTATGCAATATTTTATTTTTAATTTGTTAACGTTAACAATAAGTTAGGTTTGCATTTATGTGAACATGAGGCATTGACTTGTAATTTATTTAATTTATTAATTTTTAATAAAATATTATACGTATACACTTGGTTTTGTTTAACTTAATATCATAATACAATATCTGCATTTATAGTTTCCAGCGTTGACAAATGAACTGCAACCTGCTCAAAGGTTACTAAAAGTCAAATTTTCGCAACCGAATATCTTCCCGACCACATTTGATATACTAAACAATGCAACTATGCACAGCAAGTAGCAACACGACCTACGAAAGCATTCTCGTCCTTATGCACAAGTGCATAGAGTTGAAAATGAATAGTTACTGTCCAGTAGCAAACAATCAAAACATTTTAAACTCTATTACATAAAAATTAAGGTTCTAAATCAGTTTTAGTGTCATTGATGCAATAATGACGTAAGGTAAGGCGACATCGTGGCTTACTTAGAACCAGTTCCAAATAAATATTAAGCGAATTAGTAATGAGCGGTGATGCAGAACATCTATTACGAGGGTTGGACCTTATAAGGGCTCGTCCTCGATAACTGTGTTACAACTTAGATCAGAAAGCCATATTATAGCATGATGCCTATAGATGCATGATGCAGAATCTGATGGCAAAAAATGAGAAAATGAATTGACTCTAGCAATACCGGGGTAATTGAAATAAAACATTTTGATATTTTTTTTTCTTATAGCGGCTGATTCTGGGTGTTAAACATGCAAATATAAAAATTTATCCAATGATCAAGGATATTTTTTGAAAATCTGCTGTCAAAATTGCCATCAGATTCTGGTAGACCTTTAATACACATAATGTTTCAAAAGTGATACAGTAAGCCGGAAGGGGGTCATTTTGAAAAACTTTTGCTCTACGACTTTTGAAATATTAATTATTATTATCTATGCACACACTATCTGATGTTTCTGATCAAACTCTACATAGGACTGCTGGAAGGAATTTCTTTTAGAGATAAGCTGCTGCAGCAGTACTTACCTGTTGTCACGTCTTTCTAGAAGAAAATATGTAACTTTTTAATTGTTTTTGTGTTCAATAAAGTGTCAATAAAAATAAAATTCGCAAAAAAAGATTTGATTCCCCATAGAAACTTTCGTTGGTCACTTTTTACTATCCACCCTCTTTTGGCTTACTATAATAGTGGCACGAGAATTCTATTTTATAGGGCATTTCAAAAGTGGTTCCTATACCACTTTTGAAACCTAACAGTTACTTTGTTAATTTCTGTGCGGACCAATTTATGTCAAAAGAACTAAATAAAACTTTCACTGGAAATAACTTTATAGTAATTAATACTAGATTTTAAGTTTAATTTTAATTGCTAAAACGTTGTAGCTTTAAGAGCAACACTGAAATATCGTCTTGCCTCTCACATACGATAGATTTTGCAATATCACCAGACGTGACAAAATCGTGATAAATATTACAAAATCATTATCAAAACCTAATCAGCACGTCTGTGATTATCTAATAATTTATATAAGAAACCTTCGTGGTGATTTTTTTAGTTTTTTTCCCGTTCAACATGTGGAAGTTTGTTTGTTTGTTTTTATGTGTGAGTGGTCACGTGTTCGGGAAAAAGGAGAAGGGGTTGATCAACTGTAAGTTAAAATTAAGATAACTTTATCATCACACAATACATATTAAATATATCCATATTCCATACTAATTATAAATGCGAAAGTGTGTATGTCTGTCTGTTACCTCTTCACGCTCAAACGCTGAACCGGTTCGACTTAAAATTTAGCATGGAGATACTTTGAGTCCCGGGAAAGTACGTAGGTTAATTTTTATCCCGGAAAAATCGTACAAATCCCGCGCGATAAATAAATTTTGGCGCAAAGGAGTTGCAGGAGTCACATAATATAGTCATACGTAAATCAAAAGAAGTAAAGTCGTAACGAAGAATAATGCTTATTAAGTAAGTATTATAAGGAATTGTATGATGTCAAAACTAAGCTCAGCTATAAGCTACAAGCAAGCTCGATGGACTCACACAAGTTACTACAGAATACTTTAACACTATTTATTTGTGACAAGTTCTTCATAAGCGAGAATTGAGAAAATAGAAAAATAAATAATTAAATACATAAGAACAAAACGATGTATTATCTTTTTTTTATAATGCTTTCTACTCTATCTTTCTTGTGATTTAGTTCATTGGTTCCATGACTGTTTAGCATGTCCCTTGGGTGCATCTGCTATTATATCAAAGGGTTTTTCGTCGTTGGTTATGATCCTGGATAACAAAGTAACTAAAGGAATAGGGATAATAGTAAAAATTGTGTTTTTTCAGTCGGTACTTTCGTGTGTCCGCGCGAGGAAAAGGCGCTCGGCCGCTGCCTGAAGGATGCTCTCAACAAACTGATACCGCAGCTTTCCACAGGTAATTAAGATGGTCGTTAAAGTTAAGACCACCTTAACTTTAACTACCAACTGGCCTACCATTACGTAACGTAATGTAAAATAGCAACCCTCCTTTAGGTTAAAATTAACTTAGGCCTGTTTGCGCCTACCGCTGCTATTATATCTTGGGTCAGACGCGCACAAGCACTAGCAGAAAAGAAGATACCTTGGGATTTTAATGTGGTAGCACCGGGTGATCACGTATGCTGTCCCTTGTCAATCGGAATCAAGAGATTTCCCTTATACTATGTATCCATACTAATATTATAAATGCGAAAGTGTTTCTGTCTGTCTGTCTGTTACCTCTTCACGCGCCTAAACCGCCGAATCGATTTTGCTGAAATTTGGCATGGAGATACTTTGAGTCCCGGGTAAGGACATATGATAGTTTTTATCCTGAAAAAATGTACGGTTCCCGCGCGATAAACAAATTTTGGCGCAACGGAGTTGCGGGCGTCATCTAGTAAATAGTATAGTTTGAGCAAAACCGCGGACAGACAGATGGACGGACAGACCGAAACTATAAGAGTTCCTTGTTGACTACGGAACTATCACCTATCCAGGTGTGCCACAATACGACGTACCACCATGTGAGCCGCTGTTGATCCCGTCGCTCTTCGTGAAGCAGTCGGCTGGACCGATTTCGGTGGAGTCCAGCTATTCCGACGTCACCGTCTGGGGACCGTCCCGGATGAAGATCAAACATGTTGAGTAAGTCATCCAATATATTCTACTATATTCCACTATTTCAAGATATTGCACTCATTGTACAGATTTTTTTAAAACAGGGTCCATAATTTTAGAATTGAATATACTCATGAAAATAAGTAACTTTTAATATGCAGTCAGCTTTCTAAGTTGCAATAATTTGATGTTCCATCTACGAATAATAAAACCTATGTTCCATACACTCCCTCTCCAATACAACACATTTGTGTAATAATTATAATACTTTGGTTACTAGCAACGGCGCTAGCGAGCATTTTACAATCTTCACAGGCACTAAATGCCTGCAGTACTAACTTAGTATGTTAGTATAGTCTTTGTACGACTATGGTGAATGTAAAAGGAAGGATTGACAGTCGACAATTGCATAATTATTATATTATGTATGTATTATGTTGTTCCATTATGGCGCCTAAACTTCTGATCCGATGTTGTGAAATGAGCTGTTGTTCAATTTGGAACTTCTTCAATAGTCTTTAGATAATTTGCTCCGTAAGGCTTATTAGTTTTTTTTTTTTCAGCGTGGACAGTTCAAAGCACAGGGTGGTGGCGAAACTCCACATCCCAGAGCTGAGGATGAGAGGAAATTACAAGCTAAAGGGACAGCTGCTCATGCTGCCGATAGAGGGAGAAGGAAAATTCACAGCTAAATATGGTAAGGTACATTATTCTTTGTTTTGTTTATAACACTTTACACTAATAAAGAAATTTCGAGCAGCATTTAACAATTCAAGATTCGTTGATTTTGTCTGTCGCGTGCTACGAACTTGGAAAAGTCCAATCTGTGGCAAAGGGGAGCTGACTTCGTATAGTTATTCACTGTTTAAAAATAATATTTATTTATATTCGACACAATAATATTGATTACGACCCAATGCCGAAGAATGAAGATACGCGGCTGAAGTTTGGCAAGATTACGCCTAATACGATTTTAAATTACCGATGACACACCATGCCGAAATTACGTCACGTTATATTGTACTAGCTGTTGCCCGCGACTTCGTTCGCGTTAGCATAGTAGATCACATCCCAAGCATTATTTATTGTAAAAAAATGTTCAATGTACAGAATTTACTTTCCTACGATTTTATTATATATAGATGTTCCGCGCGGATTCGCTTGCGTTATTTAGGAATTTCACGCAACCGTACATTTTTCCGCAAAAAATAGCCTATGTCTCTTCACGTGGTCTATTCTTCATGTTTGCTAAATAACATAAAAATTGCTCTAGTAGTTCTTAAGATAATAAGCAATTTCAGATAATTTCCCCCGTTTTTATACATTTTTCTCTATTTATTCACTACAATTAGTTTTAGCGTAATAAAATATAGTCTATAGACTTTCTTGATAAATGGGCTATCTGACATTGAAAGAATTTTTAAAATCGGCCTAGTAGTTCCTGAGATTAGCGTGTTCGAAAAAACCCGTTCATATAATTTCCCCCGTTTTTCCACATTTTCCCTCTATTTCTTCACTCCTATTTCCTCCTTTCTCAATAAATGGGCTATTTAACACTGAAATAATTTTTAAAATCAGACCAGTAGTCCCTGAGATTGGCGCGTTCAAATAAGCCCTTACAAATAATTTCCCCCCGTTTCTTCCACATTTTCCTCTATTTATTCGCTACTATTAGTCTTAGCGTGATAAAATATAACCTATAGCCTTCCTAGATAAATGGGCTATCCAACAATAAAAGAATTTTTCAAATCGGACCAGTAGTTCCTGAGATTAGCGCGTTCAAACAAACAAACGAACTCTTCCCAATTATAATATTAGTATAGATGCGTAGCGCATTGCTGATGTAATTATGCCGAACTTCGGCCGCGTATTTTCGGCCTAGTGTATTTAGACACTAACTCGTACACATACAGGAATGTTAACTCATTATGTATCTTTTGTAGTAAAGTCCAATTTTGAATGATTTCCAAACGTTTTATTGCAGTCTCAAATTCTTATCCTCTATTTCCAGATGACATCGACGCAACAGTGACAATAATCCTGGGCAGGCACCCGCGGAAGACGGGCGTAGATGCCCTGGCCTGCACCAGCCTGGACGTTAAGTTCGTAGTGGATGCCGCCTCTATGGAGCTGGAGAACTTGTTTGGAGGCGATGATGAGCTGGGTTAGTACTTATGAAGAAGAAATCGATTGGTGCTAGTACGGAGTACTTAGTAGGATGTTGCTAAGCCTGGCTGTAAAGAGATGGTCCATGTAATCTACGAATGTCAAGCTTTCCAGTAAAGTGTCCTTTAATAAACCTGTTTGCTTCAATTAACCTCATGAGTCATGACTCACGTCATAAATAACGTCCATAGTTCTTTAGCAAAAGTGCATGAGATATTTAGGTACTTATGATCCTTTTTTAAACGCCGCATGAATCAAATCAGTTTTCAATGCGTTGTATAACTTATATCAAACTCTGTAGTACATTTTTTGAATTTCGTTTATAGGAGTTATTATAATTTTTTTTAATTCAAGAAATTGACTACAAGTATTTGACATAAGGCATTGCAAGCGCAAGCGTCAAATTCCACACAAGCAATGTATATTTCTACCTTCGAAACTAACCTAACCTAACCCAGCCCTAACAACTTAGTTAAACTCCTCTATCCTGCTTTTTCCAGGGAGCATGATGAACAAGTTCCTGAATGACAACTGGAAGGAGCTATCGGGTGAGCTGCAGGGTCCCATGGAGGAGGCGCTGCGGGACTTCCTCAAGCCGCTGGCAGACCACGCCTTCGCCAGCCTCAACGCTGACGACATACTCTCCTAAAGTGCTTCCTAGACGATAATTCAGCATGACATGCATCTACGTGACAGTATTAATTGTTGCATGACATGCCGATAGCGAAACATTTGCATGTCAAACTCAATTTTTTTTATTCAGAATAAATTTTTGCAAATATTTTCTGAAAGTCTACATAATGCCTACCACCGGTTCGGGAACTAACCCGGCGAGAAGAACCGGCGAGAAGAACCGGCGAGAAACTCGCAGGGGGCCCACTTTATTTACCAAAAAAAGTGAGAAAAAAAATTATCTTTTAAAATAAAGTTTACAATGCTGTAACTTAAAATTATACAATGTCAACATACATACATAATTGTAAGTCATAAAATAATGTAGAAGAAGCCTTGCAAGCAGCCATCCTACTCCCAAGATGTGCCGTCGTTTATGAAATCATTGACCAATAGGCTTTGGCACACAAACGTTTTTTGACTACTTTTTTAAATTTATTAATGGAAAGATTTTGAACGTTTTCTGGGATTTTATTGTAAAGGCGTACACATTGGCCTTTAAAAGATTTACTGACTTTACTAAGTCTGATCACCGGTATTTCTAGTTTGTACTTATTTCTAGTAATCATTCATATCAATCAATACAATAAACGATCATGCGTGATTATCAACAACGTAACGCACGTAATGCTGAATTACGTCTATTTTGTGCTTAACCTGAACATTCTGATATCAGAAGCACAAACACACAGCTACTCAGGCGTGTCTTAAAATTTGTGAAAGACATTAGTCTCCAGATGTGATACTCCATTGTTCTCCAAAGTTATGTGCGTGCTGTGATGTGAGAGCTAGCGTTTTGACACTAGAATCTAGACCAGGGGTCACCAAATGGTGGACCGCGGTTCGCATCCGGACCGCCGACCCATTGTGTGCGGACCAAGCATTTTCGAAGATGAACTTCGTTAAAAACAATCGGTCTCGACTTGCGAGCTTGCACCAATTTCACTCCAAACTTTCATACAGATAATAATTAGCAACAAAAATGGTCACTTTTCTCATTGAAATGTAAATAAATTATACCTTTGGGCTTTGTAATTTTCGTAATTGCCTATGTTTAATAATTATTTTTTTATACAATGTGCGGACCGCGAAGGTCATTTCATTTCTCAAAATGGACCCCGAGCAAAACTAATTGGTGACCCCTGGTCTCTATAGATCATTATTGTTGATTAAGAAAAATAATGGCGCACAAGGGCTATTTATTATAATCGATGTAAATTAATAACATAAATAATAGAATTAAATTATTTATTAGATTTTTTGTTTTTATCTTACACTTCTTCCTAATTATTAGATATGTTTTTAATGGGGTCTACTATGAATAATAAAAACTGGCTAAATAATATAAAATTGCTGCCAGGTACGCGAATTTTATATTTAAGCAATTTACCCTAAATTTACCCAATCGTTGAGAGTTGACACATTAAGAGGTCGTACTACAGAATAGAATTTTAAGTAGAACCTCTTAAAGTGCCTAATATTGGATAATGGATAGTTATTAAATATTAAATTTATAATATTAAGTTGCAGACAAAACCTTTAAAATAAAACAAATGACAGTCAAGTAATTCGACTTTATTATTTTGGCAGTTACAAATACAGGAAGAAATACTTATCTTAGTTCAGATATACAATAAATAAAAACTTATGCAAATTACTGACAACCTTACAAAATTGAGGCCTACATTAAGTACGACTACTCTAAAAAATTATCATAAAACTATATATAACTATGTAGTATGTGGTTATGAATTTTTTTAAGGCCCTATGTGTTGCAATATCAAAATAAAAGGCGGTGTGACTTGTATCGCCTGAAAATTCTTAGCGCTCTTGAAATCTAAGTCCTTAAACTCACTAGATAGTAAATTGAATATGTTGGCACACTTCCTGAGACAGTTAAAGGCTAATAATGGATATAAGAGTATCCCCATCGTTAAAATAGTTTCATGGCCGATTTGTGTCTACGTCGCATCGTGCGTGACAAATTCTGGTGGTCCACAATGGTAAGCTGGTGGTGCAAGAAAATGTTTTTTTTTTTTTTTTTTTTTTTTTATCTTTATTTAAATAAAGGGCTTTTGCCATACGTGGCATACCAGCCCCATCGTATCTTATAACTATGATTAACAATTATTAATTAAATATCCTATACAAACACACTGCCGCATCACTTGCAGGTGAGGATATTATGCTTACATACCAACATAAATCTAAATTTTATTTCCTGTTTTTTTTGTTGCCTGGACTTTTATTGTAAGCAGATAATAATATTATTGTCTTTAAACTTAATATTAACACAACAATATGTTAAGAGTTATGACGTTTAGAGACTTGAAAAAAGCGCATGTTACAATGGATCTTATCTTTTATTTTTTAGGATATTTATGAATTGGAAATAATGTAGCTCGCGGCCCCCTTGTCCTCTGGCTCCAGCAAAATTTTGAAAGTGGTCTATGACAGAAAAGAGTTTGGGAATCTCTGCGCTAGAGGATAGAAAAATTCCTCTGAAAAAACCTCCGTTGCCGCCGGGTGATACTTGGTGTGAAAATATATTTAAACTGAATGACCGAAAATATAATCCTATATTATATCCCTGCTAACCATTTTGAAATTAAAACTTTTTATTCGGGACTTAACTTATTTAAATAGTAGCGCTACTTCATATGAGTACATACTTCCCGAATGTACTCACACTTCCGAGTCCCGAATAAAAAGTTTTAATTATAATGCAACGCGAAAGTTTAAAATGTCAACCATTTTGAAAAATAACTTCACTATGTTTTAAACATTATTCTACTTTTACAAATGCAGCAAATATAATAATTTATTCTGTAAAATCATTATATCAAAGAAAAATTGGGCACACTTACAATTACATTATAGGTACATAGTATGTTTATAGTATAAAAATATAATAGAGATCGATTATAAAATTATATCGGTCCTAAAACTTTAAAGTAGGCACATTATAATTTATATGGTATTATGGTATCAAAGTATAAAATTACTAAACATTACACGTTCGACATGAAGTCGTGTTATTTAAACCTAGATAGGTACATTAAAGATGGAAGTACTCTAACTCAAAAATTATAATATTTAAATCACAAGAAGTCTTGGAGTACTGCATCAGTGTAAACAACAATAATAATTATTATAATTTATACAGAATTCAATCAAATGCATTGATGCAGTGCAATTGATGGAACTGACTTTCCGCCATTGTATCAATGCTATCAGTTTTTTTAATATCTAGGGCCTGTTTCACTACTTCCTGATAAGTGCCGGATAGGCTATCCATCACTTAAATTGACAGACAGAGAATGGAGAATCTGTCAAAAAAGTTGTAGATAGCCCATAAAGTTAGTATATTCCGCTAGGTATATTTATCTTATTAATTATTATTATACCTAGCGGAATACACCTGTTTCACCACTTCCTGATAAAGTGCCGGATAGGTTATCTTTTTTTTATTTTTATTATTGATTTTTATGCAATAAGGGGGCAAACGAGCAAACGGGTCACCTGATGGAAAGCAACTTCCGTCGCCCATGGACACTCGCAGCATCAGAAGAGCTGCAGGTGCGTTGCCGGCCTTTTAAGGGGTAATAGGGGAGGGTAGGGAAGGAAATAGGGAAGGGTAGGGAAGGGAAAAGGGTAGGGGATTGGGCCTCCGGTAAACTCACTCACTCGGCGAAACACAGCGCAAGTTTCACGCCGGTTTTCTGTGAGGACGCGGTATTTCTCCGGTCGAGCCGGCCCATTCGTGCCGAAGCATGGCTCTCCCATGTCAAAATCTATTTATTTATTCTATTTATTTATATCTAATTATTTTATTATAATTAGATAGCCTATCCGGCACTTTATCAGGAAGTGGTGAAACAGGCCCTTACTAGTATGGTTGAGGCGCAGATTCAGCCGTCACCACCGCTTCCATATCCCATATTAATAATATTATATTAAAGGGTGTAACAAAACTATGTAACTTTAGGGTGTGTAATGTGTATGTGTCCCTTGTATTGAGTTCACTGTGAAAGTAGCGGCGCTGAAAAATAAACTTTTTAAAACTTTTATATGGAAAAATTCATGACACGGAGCGCCTGGCCATACAAATCACAAAAATTGCTCTTTCAGCACTGCTACTTTCAAAATGAACTCTATACAAGGGATACATATACACCCTTATGTATTATCACTTAGTTTTGTTACACCATGTATATCAATATTAACCGCTTTACTAATAAAAAGTAAAAACATTAACACACGGAGCAACTACATAATATTTAAATACAAGTTCTGCTTGTCTTTGTCTTGCACATTAGTAAAGTTATATGACAGACAAAGTCAGCAGACCTTGAATACGCTACGAAAATATTTTATTAGCAAAAGGGTCAAAGGTTTGTGCATATTCAAACGTTTAACATACTCAGAGCCTGTTTCATCACTTTCATAAATGCCGATTATGCTTTTCACCATTTAACTTGACACATCAAGTATGGAGAATCTGTCAAAAAAGTTATGGATAGCCTATCCGGCATTTTATCAGGAAATGGTGAAATAGGCCCTTACACAATTATACAACATTCATCATGTATAGTAAAATATTGTACTCAAGGTGACACCTAACTTGCGACTGATGGTCTCAAACAGGTAACTAGCTAACTGGACCTTAAGGCTTGAGCCACTCGTTGATGGGTATGTTCTCGAAGGCGGAGTTGAGGAAGACGCGGAAGTGTTTGGCGATGGCGGCGGACGCGGCCGGCCGCATCTCGTCGATGATCTCCGCCGAGTTGGTGTTCAGGAACTGGTTCATGGCTTCCCCTGGAAAACGAGGTTCATTTTCTAATATATAAAATCTAATATATAAAATTCTCGTGTCACAGTGTTTGTGCGCGAACTTCTCCAAAACGGCTCAACCGATTGTATGTATATCCGAGGAAATTGATTCCTAGACAGTTGACGGACCTACGTCGTTTGGTCGGCACAAAAAATATATATGTGATTTTTGATTATATTTGGAAAAGGTTGTCGAATTTAAATAATAAAATAATGTACTCCTACTGGATGAAAAAAATACCAAAGTCATATCTTTCAAGAACTTTAAACAGTTCTAACTGTTAAGTGGCGAGGGGTGAATATTTTGAGAAGGGAAGCCGGAGTAAAAAATCTACTTACCAATTTTGGTAATTTATAATTGAATGACATGCTTTTAATTTTCAAAACTAAGTTTGGAAAACAAAGTTTCCTTCGACAGCAAAATATAATCTGTCAGACAACAGTCTTTCTGAATTAATGCCATATTTTCCGAACTACACGATTACGTCGTACGACTCACAATTCACAAGTCACAATATAAATTAATTTAATTCACGACACTCTTCTAAGTTCTAACGCTAAAACAAAATTTAAATTCGACAAAACAAAACAAACGACATGTTGTTTACAAACACACTATCCGCCATATTAATTATGTCAATCTAAAAACCAGCAAAATAAAAATGTATTACGCGCCTGTCATATTTAGTACCGCTAAAGGCATTCTTAATAAAGTCGTATTACAAAAAATCCTACCAAAATAAAATGTATTACGCGCCAGCAAAAGTATAATGTCGCTACATTCATTCTTAAATTCGAATCATAACAATTTTACTTCATGACTCATCTATCTCGCTTGCACTTGTGCGTTGCTAATTAACCTTTCTCCGTAATAACTCGTCGGGCATCGAGTTATTTCCAAGTATATATCGCGCGTGCTAGAACGAGACAGAACATGACGACCAGTTCACAGGAATGAAAAGGACAGATGCTTACTATGAACTGTCGTTGTATGGAGAAATAAGCCGCTAATCCTGCGGCTTATTTGATTCTCTGCGCCCGCACATTGCATTGCCTTTTAAAATTTGTAGGCGATAGTTATTAATTCAAACTATGTATTTCAAGTGAGAGAAAAATTTATTGCATATAACATTGTGAATTCAAAGTTTTTTAAGTAGGTATGTAAAATATTTATTAGATAAATATGTCGTTGGCCCATATATTCGATTTTTCTAAGCCCTAAGGGAAGCCGATGGGAATCGGGTTATATGGACGCTTCGCCACTGCTAACTAAAGTAATAATACAATCTATGCTTTAAAATTTTGTTTATTTGATACCTTTTACATATCCGGCAATCTTTGGATATTTCCAAAGATTGCCGGATTTAATTTTCGGTTCTGACATCTAGATTTCCCATAATATTTATTTTTTCCTCTAACAAACGAAAAATGTATCCACGCTACCGAGTGAACACTTCACATCTCTGTCTCTCTGGCATGAAAATCGACATAGGTGCGAGAGTGATGCGAGATCAAGGTCATTGGCAGTTGTCAGCGTCTTAATATTATGTTAACTCAATGTTAGCTGTTATCGGTCGGATGGATTTGACTTAGGCTGCCTTCACATTAGGTCGCGAGTAGTGCGGCAGCAGCGCGACTTCCATACTAAAGAGAGTCGCGCGATCGACCAAAAGACTTAGGTTCGCCATCTGCCTAGAAATTATCTTCTTGATAGTACATTCGTTAGGTCTGAGAATAGGTTTTTATATACTTTTTATACTGATACTAGAAATAATTTATATGGCATAACAATATTTGCCGGGCCAATATATGTTCAATAGCTCATTTATAATATACTATTGTAAATGAGCTATTGAACCTTCTTTTAATAGTAATTGTTTTTTTTTATAAAATAAGAGGGCAAACGAGCTAACGGGTCTCCATCCGGCCTAAGATGCGCAAACGAGAAAATTTTGTATAAGTACATGTTTTCTCGATGTTTGATGGTTTGTCTCTTCATCTCTATTGACCCTAACATGACAAACATTTTTTCTCGTGTAGATCTGTCATCGAAATAACATATTTTTATCGAGTTTTGTCGAGATAATGTCGAGATTTTGGCATTATGAGACGAGTAGTTTTTAATTATCTCAAGAGTGAGATATCTCGTTGGCGCATGCTAAGCTGGCTGATGGAAAGCGATTACCATCGCCCATGGGCACTCGCAACATTAGAAAAGCTGCAGATACGTTGCCGGCCTTTTATGGTCGATTTACACGGGTGACTAACGGGTCGATTTTAGTCGCCCGGCAAGTCACCAGTCGAATCGCCTGTCCAAGTCGAATCGCCACCACATTTACACATTCTACAAAAATCGCCTGTGACTAGTGCCGACAAACTATCAATTTGCAGCAAGCGATCGCTTGCGACTGAGCGTTTGCACGGTCGATTTTAGTCACCAGCCGCATTTAGTCACCAGACTTTGGGGCTTGCGGCTTTAGCCGCATGCGGCGTAGTCGAATTGCCATTTAGACGGGTCGATTTTCGCCGTGCGGCGTAAATCGTGCGGCTTTAGTCACCCGTGTAAATCGACCATTAAGAGGGAATATATTACCCTCTCTGCTACTGTAAGTCTACTGGACATAAGCCAACTAGATTACATAGGTCTGCCATCTGCCCATGAATCAATTTTTTGATAGTACATGACACTCCCAAATATACACACCAATAACACTCCCATGGTTGACGGTATCCCGCACCCTGAACCTGGACCCCTTGAGTTTGAAGTCGACCTGCATGCGCTCCGCCGACATATACGGTACCCCCTGCTTCTCTATCTCCACGCCGAATATCTTCACGATCGCCACCACGTCCGCTGGAATATGCAGGAGGATTTATTAAGCACTGTTTGAGTGTTTGCAATAAAACTTCTTTAGGCACTTTGAAATTTCAAGGTAATATGAGTCAAAATCAAATAATTTTTATTTAGATTTAATTTTTTACATTTTTTTTTCTTAACGTTGGAACTATGGTGCGTACCACCGGTTCAAGTTTTTTTTGGAAGGTCATTGGCACTGCGGTGTACTTTGCCATAGACAAATGTAAAGGAACACTTAAAAGCACGCTGACGGCTGAAGTCAAGTAGGCACCTCGTTCTAAACACTAGGGCAGCAGGTGCCAAGTTAACTCCTGCGTGTAGCTCTATCACGTTCCTGAGAACGTCAGAGTAGATTACTTTTTGATTAAGGCCTGAAAACAAGCAATCAAATCGACTAACAGTAACTATACGGAAAACCAGAAACCCCTTGTAATTCCTCAAATGGGGCATACTCGCGACTGGTCTTTTTAGGGTTCCGTAGCCAAAATGGCAAAAAACGGAACCCTTATAGATTCGTCATGTCTGTCCGTCCGTATGTCACAGCCACTTTTCTCCGAAACTATAAGAGCTATACTATTGAAACTTGGTATGTAGATGTAGTCTGTGAACCGCATTAAGATTTTGATACAAAAATAGAAAAAATATTAAAAATTTTAGGGGTCCCTATAGGAACAACTGAAACAAAAAAATTTTTTTTTCGTCTAACCTATGCGTATAGGGTATCTGTGGATAGGTCTTCAAAAATCATATTGAGGTTTCTCATATCTTTTTTTTGTAACCTGAACAGTTTGCGAGAGAGACTCTTCCAAAGTGATAAGATGTGTGCCCCCCCCCCTCTAACTTCTAAAGTAGGGGCATGATAATTCTAAAAAAAATATATGTTGTACATTATTATATAAACTACCAACGAAAATTGGTTTGAACGAGATCTAACAAGTAGTTTTTTTATACATCATATATGGTAAACCTTAATTTATCTTTCATTAAATCAACTAAAATATAAAAATAAATCAAAAACCTTTTAATTTTATAAAAATAAACCTTATTGCTGCTGCGGAACCCTTCATGGGCGAGTCCAACTCGCACTTAGCCGGTTTTTTAATAATATAATCCCAAAATCTCTCCATGTCTTTGTTAACTTCTCCCGCACGGGAACAGTAAAAACTCATAACCACAATGCTGGGAAGGATCAGACATATATAGAACTTCTATGATTGACCTGTAAATGGTGCTCACTGAAGCTGACGGGAGCAACAGACCCATGTAGGAGCTGCAGGTCAGACCTGGAAGCGGTACTCACTGAAGCTGGCCCAGAAGTCTCCCTGCGACCTGACAGGGAACAGCAGCACCTGGCCCGTAACGCTGTACTGGCCCGTCACCTCGATGCGAGGGAGCACCAGGCCCATGTCGATGCGGAGCTTCTTCAGATCAGACCTGGAATGGTTGACAAAAGTGTTAAGTTATAGAGATAGAGATAAAGTGGATGGTTTAAAAGTATTTTTAAAAAATAACTTTATAACGATATTATAGTTTTAAAAGATGTTTTGAACTGTCTCATCCTTTTTGTGATTTTTGATTTTTCAGAATAGATTTTAATGGTCGTAAACGTCATTATATATTACTTCTATATACCGTCATACTTCCAAAACTTCGAAAGCGCGATGTAAGCTTGTGGCGCTCCCGCTAGTTGGTCCGTCATATAAGGTTGTTAATTATTATTATATTCTTTATAGGTTTTTTGTTAGGTAACGGTAAGTTTAACCAATCAACAGTTTACTCTGTTTAATTCATTAATTCCTGACAAAAATCCTTCGAAATGAGAGATTTTCTTATTTTTAATTTCCACCAGACGGCGCAACGATAGACACTTCTAGATTTTCTATTGGTTCCCCACCGATCTGAAATTATCTGCAGGTTGGCATAACTGACACATATTGGTTGTGTTTCTAAAAAATATCAGTGTACTGTCAAGTGTGACGTAAGTCAAAATATCATAAAGCGATCCTAAGCGATCATTGGCCTAAGCGATTAGGCCAGTATACTGGTAATAGTTTAGGAACACGCTGAGATGAAAAACTTGTCAAACTGAAAACTGACAAGTGACAACAGTTTTGGCGGCCATGTTACTTTCAAACTTCTTCTACTTTTTATTGTTGGTGTGGTTTTTATTATTTTTTCCCAAATTGTGTTATTTGGGTTTTTGGTGTTCATTATTGGTAATATATTGGCCATTAAATATAACGGATATTTAATTTCGTGCACAAGTGCAGGTAAGATGGTGTCAAAACCAAAATATATAATTCCTGTGACATTTGGTGTGAATAACGATAAATAAGGCTATTTCTTCTGTGAGTTTTAACTAAAACATCGTTATAATAACTTTATTATCCTATTCATTGGAATATCATTGTGTCTTTTTCAAATTGAAATGTATCAAATTTAACACTCTTTTGCCCAGTTTTGTAGCAATTATTGATGGTATTCCCTGGTATTACCGATAGTTGTCTACCCATACGCCATCTAGTTACTAAAATGGAAACTGTTTGACAATCAAATTAATAAGTTATTTTAATTTGATTGTTAAATTGTTTTTAAAAAGTTATTTTAAAAACAATTTAAAATATTAAAAGCTTATTCAAATTGGCCTTCATTGGCTACAATAGCGTCCTTTAAACATTGTGGCCAGTTATCATTAGAATTTTTAGAAACACGGACTCTTTCCATGGGAAAATTCTTCACTGCCAGTCGTATGGATTGTCGTAGAGACTCCAAATTATCACGGCATTTACAGTAAGCCATACTCTCTAAAACTGACCAAAAATCATAATCCAGTGGATTAAGATCGGGACTAGACGACGACCAGTCTTTAGCTCTGATGAAGTCCGAAACGTTCGTTTCCAACCAAGACCAAACCGACTGAGCTTTATGGCCTGCGCCGAGCCTTGTTGGAAGGACCATTCTTGATTATTGAACTTGATGTTGAACCTTAGAACTTCAAGCATAAATAAAACCATTTTGTTTGTTAAAATGTTGCTTAATTGTAAAATAAAATCTCATCCGTAAACAAACATTTTTTGTGACCTCCCTTTGCGTACCGCTTCAGTAGTTGTTTCAATTTAACCACCCTTTCTTTTTTAAATTATCAGTTAGGAAATAACCAGTACATCTCTTGTAGGCTGAAAGTCCTAAGTCATCATTTAAAATACGCGACATGGTTCTAGGTGCCATCTTTACCTCGTGAGATAAAATCTTTTACTTTCGAACCGATTTTTTTCAAATTCTTTCCCTTATTGCTTTAACCACCTTTTTCGTACGAATACTGCGTGGACGGCCAGATCTTTTTTTGGCACAAGCAGAGGAGGTCTCATTGTACTAATTAATGGCCCGGTACATAAACATTTTACTAATACCAAGCGTATGGAGAGTTTTAAAAATGACATTGGACTCCATACCTACTTTGTGTGATGCAATCACAGCGATTTGGTTCTTTTGATCACCTCACTCCATTTCATTATCGCAAAATATTGTAAAGTACATTGGCGCCAAAACGAGCAAACACAATAAACAATCATATAAAAATTACAGAATCCAAATTCAAATGTAATATTTTGTTTATTTTTACTAGTAACAGTATTTATGGCCAGACTAAGTAATTTAAATATAAATACTACTAGTTGATGTCCGCTATCATATATCATACCTATGGATGATTAAGGCACAAACTATGTAGGTGCTAGGATTCAGCTCCTAGAAGTTCAACAATTTCTCAATGACAATAATGACGCCATCTCTCATAAGCTCTCAGCTCAAAATATAACTTGGTTACTTAATCCGCCCAAGGCCCCGTGGATGGGAGGCATCCACGAGATTAATGTTAAAAGTACCAAGCAACTTCTCTACCGTGTAATCGGTGAACAACGCCTCACATTTGAGGAATTCTCAACTCTGCTCGTCCCACTCTCGTCCGATCCTATGGACTATCAGCCCCTCACAGCCGGCCATTTCCTCATAGGCCGTCCGCTCACAGTTCTTCCCGAACACACAATAGATGACAGAGTCATCTCCCCCCTTAAGCGCTTTCAGCTCATTCAAGCTCTCTCACAGCGCTTCTGGGCTCTCTGGACCAAGTCCTACCTCCATACCTTTCAAATCCGCTCCAAATGGCTTTCGTCTTCCTCTCCGCCCAAAATTGGGAATTGGTTCTGCTCAAGGAGGACAGTCTGCCTCCGCTCCAATGGAAGATGGGAAGAATCACACGCCTACTACCTGGGAAGGATGGAGTCATCAGAGTCGTGGACTTGGCCACCTCACAAGGCCAGCTGCGGAGACCTGTCGGCAAGATTGCCCGGCTCTCACTGGATTCAGCTCAAGATGGGGATCAGCTCACGCCCATTGCCGCCCCCCCCCCCCCCCCCTCCAGGATGTTCGCGCCAAACTCTAGCGCGACGTTGGCAACACTGCAGCGCGTGAGTCTGCACTCTGCGCTGTCAACTGTCATACGCGACGAACCGTGACCGGCGCGCGTTCGTTAAAAATACGAAAATCCCTTGGTTAGCCGATCGGCCCAAACTTCGCGATTAATCCTGTAATTATCCGTGATTTATCCTCATGAACTAAGCTCAGTGATAGTGAATATAGACCACGGTGACAGTGTGACTATCAGTTCGTCTCACCTCAGCCGGCCGCCAGCATCTCAGCTCACCAAGTATCTTCCTCCATTATATCAATCAGCTCACACAACCGTCGTAGGGCTTCGCTCCTACATAGTCACTTCAATAAAATAATAATAATTATGCTCGAAATACTTTACATTATTATGTCAAAGCAACGTTTGCCGGGACAGCTAGTAGTCTATAAAGTAAACAAGTTGATATATTAAAGTTACAAGAACAGTAATATTTTAAATAAGTACATAGATAAATAACAAATTAGTACTTAGATGTCACTTAAATTAGCATAGTTTTGCAAGTAATATTTATAAATATTCCTTCGCTAAAGTCCGGGTCAATTAAGAGCGAGCTGCCAAATTTTCGGAAGACTTACATGAAATTGAAATTACATTGAATAATTGTATATTTATTTGATATTTGGCTAACGGAAAACATAATTCACTTATTTTGACTCGATAGTTACATTTTTCGAATTTATGATTCTTTCTGGGCTTTTCAAAAAATATCTGTTACCTTATTGAATTACTATCATTAAATAACTTGCACTACTAGTTACTACAATCACACACTTTATAAAATAATGGCTAAAGGAAATATTAGTATTGTGTATTTTTAATTTTCGAGTAATCATCAAAAACATTTTTGGGACTTACGACCTTTATTTTCGTGCTATAATGCGGGAACCGTTGTTACGCGATATTGCAGCGCAAATCACAATTCTCGGTGGCACAATTCATGGAATCATTATATCAGGATAGCGGGTTGTGTAGGCGGGGCTAGCGTGCTTTGATATTTTTGGCAGCCCGGTCTTAAAGGACGTTTTTAATTTTATTTTACAAGGTTCTGTAACCTTGTAAAATACTTAAATCTAATAAAATAAATAGCTTTTCATAAATTATTTTGACGGGAAAATGGCCCACCACACATTCCCATCACTGCAGATCTTGTTTCGCTAGGATCAACAGTGGTAACCAACCACGAAAATACTTTGATATTATGATCTCAGGAGTGCCCGAGGGACTAACTAAATCTGCCTTAAGACCCGCAACGAAATTAATCAAGAGAAAGGTAGGAAGAGTAGGAGAAATCCAATTTCCCTCCCCAAGCAAAGCGGGAGACAGCCAAATTCCGAAATTAATGCCCGGACAAAGGGGGAAGCACCATGGGAAAAGAATTAAATTATAATATGCCTAACTTTTCATAATGCAATAAGGAACTAGTGAGTTAAGAAGTACCCACTTTAAAACCAGAGTCATAAAGATCTGGCGAAACATGTAATTTCGTTTGCCAACAGTGGCAACATTGCTACAACATATAATGCGACTGAATTAATCATCCTATTATCTTGACAACGCAAATTGGTAGTATTATACCGTGAAGTAATTTCTTTACCAGCGAGTGGGTGTTTCAAAATTTTTCATAATTACCACGATGGTATCGTCGCTGGTAATTCATCTGACCTGCTTTAAGGTACATCACAATAGGTGTGAAATATTTTAATTTGCAATATTTTAGCGAGAACAAAGATTAACTGCTAACAATTAATGGTAATAATGTGTAACTTCTGTCATTAGTCATTATCATTTTGTTTAGCTACAAGATTTTCGAATTCGTCTTTCGTAGGCATTTTCCGGAATTAAAAGCTATCCAATATCCTTTCTCGTGTAGTGACTCAATAATATATCAGACAGATTTACGTCTATAATACAAATAGAATTCTTTGCTATAATAATGTAAGTTACATAAAAACTATGTTTTAGTTGTCTGTGATAATATAAGAATGATAAAAGTTTACAACACAAAGATTATCTTCTCTTATATATAAAAATGGATTTTCAAATGTGTTAGTCGCGCTAAAACTCGAAAACGGCTGAACGGATTGGGCTGATTTTAGTCTTAAAATATTTGTAGAAGTCCTGGGGAAGGTTTTAAAGTGACACGAAGTTCACCGGGACAGCTTGTAATAAATAGAAGTTCCGTTAGAATAAAAAGACGTTTTCGCTTTGAGCTACTTTTCATTTTCTGTTATTTTTTTTAAGAAATTCATGAATTTTACAAAAGTAAATTAAAAAGAACCTTTGTTGCCGCAATAGCAATAAATTAACAATATAATACTGTGTATTAAGAAACAGGATCCGTAGATTGTTGATTTAAGAATTAGCTAAATCGTAAACACAGTTAATTAGCATGTTTTTACATATTATTTTATTATATCTGTGGAGTGTGGTGTTAAAAAATGACATTGGTAACAGAAGCATAGGCAACAGAAGCATAATACTATTAATACATATATATTCAAAAACGATAAATCAAAAGTTGATCTCTTCTGACTGATTGATTCGATGTGGGAAAACCTTTTAAAAACTTAGGGTACAAGTTGAACCCGTGCGACACGCGACAACTGCTGGCAGACAACGTGTCGTCGCGACACTACTGGTTTCTATGTATTTCTATGAAACGCCCCTCGCAGGCCGCAGCTAGCGACACGAAGCTAGCGAGTAGCGACACTTATTCAGAAAAATACCTAAAAACCAGTAGTGTCGCGACGACATTTCGTCTGCAGTTGCCAGTATCAATATACAAAAAACTGCTGGTTAGGGTTCCGTTTTAGAGTTCTCAAAACCACATTTCTCACAATACAGCTTAGCTCACAAAAACAACCTAACTAACCTGGGTAACTAAGTGATCTTTTATGTATCCAAAGACAGGCCTTTAGACCCGTGACATCAATGCGATTTAAATCTATATTTACTATATATATATATACATATTTATGAAATAAGGGGGCAAACGAGGTGGAGTGGAGGGCAGGTGCGTTGCCGGCCTTTTAAGAGGGAATAGGGTATTAGGGGAGGGGAGGGATGGGAAGGGAAGGGAATAGGGGAGGGTAGGGAAGGGAATAGGGTAGGGGATTGGGCCTCCGGTAAACTCACTCACTCGGCGAAACACAGCGCAAGCGCTGTTTCACGCCGGTTTTCTGTGAGAATAAATAGAAATAGAAGAAATAGAAATAGAAGAAATACATTAGCTCAACTGCGATGAAAACGCCGAGTAGAGAGCTGTAATTTGTAACTCACCTGATCTTAGTAACGGTGTAGTTACTGGGCCCAACCACTGTGATATTACTGAAGGCGGCAGTGACCCTCACAGGTCCAGCGGCATTCTCCATGACGAGACGGTCGATGAGCAGCGGTTCCACTGCGGGTACTCCAAGCTCCTGGATGCCGTTCGACAAGTACGGCCGGAGATGGTTGAAGGACCGCTTGATGCAGTTGTCGATCTCGGGATCGCTCCGGTTGCATGGTAGCAGGAACTCCGCTGAAAATTATAGCGGATTGGAATAAATTTCTGGCTTATTTTCATTGGCTTCTAATGCTAATTTAGTTAATGATGGAGCACCAAATCAATAATTGGAATAAATATTAAATGCGAAATTGGACTTCTACACTAACCACTTTTAAAGTAAGCTGTATAATATATTTTTAGGTATTTAGAGTTGAGAGTCATGAACAATGGCTATAAAAAAAATAGTTTATTTTGATGCAATTATTTATGATTGCCACTTGCCAGACGAAAATAAAGAGATAATTCCCGGACGACGGATAGTCTAGATTCTATATCTAGATAGATATCTAGATAAATACGAAATCATGCTCCATTGAAAAAATGAAGGCAGGGATAAAACCTTTTCCTAGACGTCGCCTATACAGGTAGCCTGTAAAGGGTGTATACATCAAATTCGTGCGCTTTGAACAGTGTTTACATTTCGCGGAATAGGTGTAGAAGTGGTGAACTTGAACCGTTGAGCAACGCAAGGTCGCGTTAAACGGGGGGCGTTATATAACGCGCGTTCCGCAATACATTTAGTCAAGACATTAATCGGTGAAGGCCGGCGCTGCGCAACCGATCCGCATGGAGCCATGTGGCTAGAGAGTTTGCGCAGGCGCAGCGCGATTCTTTGGTCGATCAATTATAAACAAATTTGATGATTATTTGTAATGAGGGCTGTATGGGGCTATGAATGTTTTATCGTGTCAAATGTCGTGTCAGACAAAGATATGACAGCTATATCGTAACATGTGGAAGCTATTTCGTGACATATGGCAGGTGTTTGACACGTCAATTGACGCAATAGACCCTATGGCTACATAGCACCATACACTGATAGAACCCTCATTAAAATAATATGTAGATTTTGACATAAACTCCATCTTCTGTCAAACTCTTCAGCGTCAAAGCTTAGGGCCCTTCCACACGACACGACGTACTTTTTGCGCACAAACGACGCGCGTTTTTGATGCGCTCGTCTTCTGCACGTTTTCATCGGGTTTTTTCAGATATAAAGTTCAAAACGTGTTGGCTTCTTTGCGTTTGCTGAGCGTTCAACTTGCGTTTGTATCGATACAAACGAGCGTAAATAAACGTCGCGTGGAAGGGCTCTAGTGTTCATTAATTAAAGTTTCTCAGTGCAGCCGTTACTGTCAGTATTTGCAACTTCACACCGTATGACGTAAACTAAAATTTGGATAAAAGCATCTTTAGAGGCTAACAACGGCAACTTATACAATTGGTCGATAACGTGCTCTCCGCGACAAAACAAGTTGTACTCAACAGTATCATGGGTGAGAGAACGAAGCAAGTACGTCGCAAGAAATTTAATATAATTTCGATGCTAATTTTCAGACATTTCCTGCACAGTTTTCCTAGTTAAATAAATAAATAAAAAATACGTTTATTTCAGGTAATAAGTTAATAAAGTAATAACCCATAGAAAAATGCTTAAGCTAGAAGATAATTAATTTAAATATTCGCCATCCTCTGGAGTGCCGGATACATGCACGTGTGCATGGGCCCAGTGCTTCAAAAGGGGGCTGTCCAGAGAAGTGATGTTTTAAGGAATCTTTTTTTAGAAATACTAAACCCTAATACAATGTAAATATAGTAGGTATATCGTCATATTAACCAGTTAACTAACTGACAACATAATATAAAAGTGCTTGCCCAAAATACTTGCAGTATTTGATAAACTCGTGACTCGTGAGTCACGAGTTTATGAAAGAAATGTATTTTGCTGCGACAACATCTTACGAACACGAAAGAGATGACAGAGGATATTTTATTCTGCAGCTATATAATTTAAATGTTTATAAAACTGAAAATAGAAAAATTATTGGTGCATTTTTTTATATAATAATAAACTTGCTTAATGATTGTAATATTTGGACCCAAGAACGGTTTATATCATTGAATTTATGAAACAAATATTTGGTTTCCTTTCCTTTCCTAATTCCAGTCATTGGTATTTTTTGCCAATCGCACTTACTCAGTGTTAATGTTAATTCATGGTCAATTAATCCTCTGATCAGGGATTCTTGGAAATGCTATTGTATTCTATTGTTGTCGCGATCACCGGTGCTCGTATCTGGCTTGATGGGTTAATATCATGCTCGCGTTCATTAAGAATGTTTTTCGCATCATTTATCGAAGGGAAAATTAAAAAATATTTTCCGAAGGAGTAAACTCCATTGACAAACAATTAACACAGACGTTGTTGAAGTTAGAACTTCATCATCATCATCTTCACTAATATTAAAATGCGAAAGTACATCTGTCTGTTTGTCTCTTACCTTTTCACGCCAAAACCACTGGACCGATTTCTGAATTTTGGTATTGAGATAATATGTTTTGTGTCCCGAGAAAGGACGTGTATTCTTATCCCGGAAAAATGTAGAGTTCCCGCGCGATAAAAGAATTTTGGGGCAACGAATTGAAGGGTGTAATAGTGATGAACGTCCAAAAAAATTAAAATATTAACGAGTAATGCCATTCGGTCACTTGAAATATCTTTAAAATGTATTTACATAATTAGCAATATCGCTTGTAGTTCCGTGATAAATATGTTTTTTGACATTCATCATTATTGCAGTAGAGCCTTCAATCCATACTAATATTATACAGGCTGTAACAAAAATAAGTGATAATACTTTAGGGTGTGTATGTGTTCCTTGTAGCGAGTTCACTGTGAAAGTAGCAGCGCTGAAAGACGAAATTTTTTTTTCACTTTTGTATAGGCAAGGGCCCAAGCGTCACGAGTTTCCCCATACAAAAGTGAAAAAAAATTTTTGGTCTTTCAGCGCTGCTACTTTCACAGTGAACTCTCTACAAGGAACACATACACACCCTAAAATATTATCACTTATTTTTGTTATACCCTGTAAATGCGAAAGTGTGTCTGTCTGTCTGTTACCTCTTCACGCCCGAACCGCTGAACTGATTTATTGAAATTTGGTAAGTATGAAAATACTATTAGTCGCGGGAAAGGACATAGGATACTTTTTATCCCGGAAAAATGTACAGTTCCCGCGCGATTTACGAGTTTTGGTGCAACGGAGTTGCGGGCATCATCTAGTTATTAAAATTCCTCGTATTTGATATGTTCAGGTTAAGGTGAGTTATGTAAGTACGTCGGGAAAGGAAGCTTGCATAAGTTACTTGTAGAGTTAGAGCGTCCTTGGGTACTCTCGCAACTTGCGGTACAGTCTTTCTGCTCTTTCATTATAGCACTTTCTAGTGACAATTATTTCATTACGTTGTTATGATATACAATATGAGTGAATTCCAATCAGGATCATCTTCTAGAACATTGATTCCCAAAGTGGTCCAGGTGGACCCCCAGGGGTCCACGGGATCCCGACAGGGGGTCTACGCTTGCGTGGAAGATAAA
This sequence comes from Lysandra bellargus, assembly GCA_905333045.1. Lineage (NCBI taxonomy): Eukaryota > Metazoa > Arthropoda > Insecta > Lepidoptera > Lycaenidae > Lysandra > Lysandra bellargus. The sequence goes on along the minus strand of HG995335.1, from coordinate 8,045,865 downwards.
TGAGGTCCAAGAGTCGTTAACGGGGGTCTATAAAAATTAGGTGACCCGACTTGACTTCTGAATATAGGCAGACAATGTTATATTAGCAGATTAAATATTATAGAGCGAGTAGATTTAGAAATAAGTAAAAGTGTGGTAATTTTTGTGTTCAATAGCTCTACAAAACAAGATAATATTTGCGTTTACTTTTTACCACTTCATGGAAGCTTATTAGTTCTTTGTACTGTGAGTTGTGACTTGTGAGTCAAACTTCCAATACAAAAAAGGAAACGTCCAACTGTTGGATGAATACGTCGCTTTTTAGACTGGCCTTGAACTTAGGGGGGGGAGTAGGGTAGGTGTGGGGGTCCATCGGATCCATCCAAATGCTTAAAGTAGTCTATGACAAAAAAACATTTGGGAACCTTTGTTCTAGAATCTAGATTTAGGAATTTGAGAACTGTAAATACGCAAAGTTGTTTAACGTACAAGCTATTGGTTTGGTAGACATGAACTTTGGGTTCTGGGAATTGACGTACGATATTTTAAAGACAAAATGTTCGGTTTTCATTCAAATGAATTTATGCGCAATGAAGATCCCAGTCTATCCATAATTCTGGATTACAACATATGTCCGTTTTCAGTTTTCACCAACCGCATCCTAACGTTGTTTGCTATGACTTATGAGTAACTATCTTTTCTAATGTGAGTCTTTATAACACCTTAAGCCCCAATTTTACCAATGACTGTTAGTGTTAACTTTCATTCATAAGATAAACTAAAGAGGTAGCGTGACACTAATTAGAGCGTTTAACAGTCGTTGATGAAATTGGGGCTTAAAGTGACACATTAAAAACATTAGTATAGGTATACCAGAATCTGATGGCAATTTTTGACAGCAGATTTTCAAAAAATATCCTTGATCATTGGATAAATTTTTATATTTTCGTGTTTAACACACAGAATCAGCCGCTATAAGAAGAAAAAATTATCAAAATGTTTTATTCCAATTACCCCGGTATTGCTAGAATCAATTCATTTTCTCACTTTTTGCCATCAGATTCTGGTAGACCTATAAAATGTTTTTTATCTAAATTAAAAAAAATTCAAGAGAAACATAACGCTAAAGTCGGCATATTATATCGCCAGTGTCAGAGGGCAGTTGATGCAAACGCCATTAGCGTCATATAAATTCTTTATTTTACCAAAATAAATACTGTTTATGATTGTGAAATAATGTTTTAAGAAGCGATTATGATAATTGAAGATATTTATAACATTTTAAAGGACATACTAACAATCAATAAAATATGTTGTGCTATTATTTGGCTTTATCTCTTACCAAGACTTTCGCAAGTGTGCCAAGGTGCCCACGCGCACCAAAATTGTCATTCAGGTTGCGTCTAAGTCTAATTGTTACAATCATAGCGATTGTGGTTTTTCCTCGGCTTTAATGTATCAAAAGTAAAGCATTAAGGTAGATATTTGCGAAATAATTTAAATCTTGGTCAAAATAGGTACATTCTATAATCTCGACAAAGAAATTTAGATAAAAAATGATTATGTAATTCGAAATATCCCATCGCAAGAGCCTATGCATGCCACTTTGTAACTTTCGTCAAACCCCAAAATTATCGAATACAATATTTCTTCAAAGGCATTAAGGACTAGGGGCTAATTTAATTTTTCCAAGCAATTTCTTTGGAAGACATTTAATGAGGGGCAAGATGCTATAAGAACACATCACAAAATATGAAAGACATTAATTATATTGTTAGTTTGCCATTTACAATTAGGTTTGATTTTAAATTTTTTTACTTAAAATTTACTTAACTTAACTTACCATTTACTTAAAATTCAAAAATTCAAATTCAATCACTTATCATCATAAAATTAGTATGACTTGCAATTTGCAAGAAATGAGCAATTTCTAAAGTATAAATTATGATCTTGACGAAATATCATTAATCCTGCAGCAGTTTGTCAATAAAACGTGAAAAGTGGCTTTTTAGAAACATGTATTAGGGAATGTAATCATTCTGGCAGAGTTGCGGTAGGTTGTATCGTACACCCAACTTTGTCTTAAGCGAGGAGTGAAGCACCATAGGGTTTTAGTGGGTGGACCGTACGCCTGGGGAGTCCCACATACTATTTATAGGGGAGTCACACATAATATCCCCAACTCGGAGGGGATGTGTTAGGCATTTCCCCATGTTTTAAAAACAAAACGAGCATGATGATTAGGTATTGGACATTATAATAATTATTATTATTCTACTCATGAGGTTTCTTGGAATATCACTAACCTCACTCAGGTTTTGTTTACTTGTGACTTGATGTGACTTACTATATTTTAGTAAGCCACAGTTTAAAGGTGCTCGGATCTATCAACAGATCCAAGCACCTTTTAATCCTTCGATCGCGGATTCTTGGAAATCTATTGTTATTCTATTGTTGTCGCCGGTGTCCTTAGAGGGGTTGATAGGTTAAACTGTGGCTGTATTTTAGTAAAACATAAATTGCCATGAGAGATTCTGCAACACAAAAACGTAGCGACTCGTAACTAAAAGTGTTTTGCTTGTATGCGTTTTGATTCGATTTTAATACGTCAACAAGTTCAATTGCAAAATATGATTTATAGTCAAGGAAAACAATGGTTACAGCGTTCCAGCCCCATCAGGTATCGCGGTCGAGTGTGTAACGCGTTTGCCAATCCATCGCTCGCCTAAAATGTGCTCCGTATTTGGCGTGCAAGGTTGCGCGACAATATATCAATAAGTGAATCATTATCGTCTTCACAATGGGCAATTCTGAATTTCATGGTGATGGCTCATGGGGTGTTTTGGTCGTTAAATTGGTCGTTATTTTAACGTCATGTAGTACAAATTCAATTCATCAGTAGCTAGTATGTAATTGTTTTCAAATATAATATTAACAATCTATATGTTCATACTTTTGATTATTAGATCCATCATCTTAATTTTCAATAGAGCCTTTACATTTTTCCATTCGCTTTTAACTATAGGGTACACGAATATTGCAAATACAGAACAGTCATCACGCATCATTGAATCAGTGCCTGTTGCCACTCGACCATTGGAATCTTAAACGATTCATTTGTTGAAGCTAACTGCACCCTCTTCGTCTTTCGCGGATGGTATTAGAGACATTTATTCAAAGAAGTTCATTTACAATATTAGTAGTAATCTACGTAGTAATCAACAGACTGGGCTTAAAAATTACCCCATAACTTAGGTCTGCCATCTATCTATTCAATTTCTCTGGTAGTACAATCCGCACAAGACCAAGACAGTGACACTTTAATGTTTAACCAACTTCCGATAATGGAGATTCTATTCTCGTATGTTTTTTTTTTCAAAATTCTCTAATAGTATATTGCAAACATAACGTAAATCACTACACATGAAATTATCCAACTGATGATAATCTAGGCCTACAGATAATTTTGCAGGTCTCGAAATAGGTAATCCTACCACGTAATTTCCCGAGGCCTTGGTGTCTGGAGCCGGTGCTCATATATTTAACCACGTCTGTTTACCTCGCGAGTGGCCTTATGTAACTAGATAAACAAAGATTATGTGCTTACTATATTAATGCGATTTGGGCTTGTATCCACGTGGATTGTGGAGTGTGGACAATCATCAGTAGGCCCGGATTTATATGTAAATATCATTGACATAAGAAACTATATGGACACGGAATGACCACGAAAGACACGCGCCTGCCTTCAAAATTTGTAAGCTAAAATGTCACTGAATAATAAAAAATATTGTTGTTAATTATTATATTAGCTAATACCTATTATACTTTCATTAAACCTTTTCATATTAAAAAATATTGAGATTATCGATATTAAGTTTCTATAAATTTTGAAAGCAGGCGCGTGTCTTTCGTGGTCATTTCGTGTCCATATAGTTTCTTATGTCAATGGTATTTACATATAAATACGCGCCCTATTCATCAGTATCAGTTGTATGAAGATTATAACAAGATATATGTGGCATTAGGATGAGACTGTCATGAGGGATGCGAAGCAGCTCCCACTCCATTTGAAAAAACCTGATGAAAAGTGACTACCATCGCCCATGGACTTCCGTAAACAACAAGTTGCAAGTTGACGGCTTTTTCAAAAGGAATATCCTTTTTTGAAAGGTATGCAGGCACTGACCTCCATTATACAATAATGGAGATCAGTGTGTGCAGGTCATGTCAGATTCATCTGACGTTTCTTGCACCCAACTGGCATAAGTTCTGGTTACACTAGATCAGGAGTCACCAAATGGCGGACCGCAGTCCGGATCCGGACCGCCGACCCATTGTATGCGGACCAAGCATGTTCGAAGATGATCTTCGTTCATCTTAGGACTTCAACATCTCCAGGATTTAATGTCAAAATCTATAGCTTGCACCAATATTTCACTCCAAACTTCAAAGAGATTCATTCTTATCTCATCTCATTAATATCTAAATAAATATCTTTGTAATTTCCGTAATTACCTTTATTTAATAAATTTTTTTTATAAAATGTGTGGCCTGCGAAGATCATTTAATGTCTTAAAGCGGACCCCGAGTGAAACTAATTGGTGACCCCTGCACTAGATTATCGTATGATGGAATGGAGAAGTCGTTTATATGCATCAGCTTAGTAATTGTTAAATATATAAATGAAGTCAGCGTTTGCTGCACGTTCAAGGATGTGCTCACAGGACGTGGATGAAATTAATGTGATGTTTGCGGGGAACACACGCAACGTTTGTGAAACAAAGCTCTTGTGTACAGAGCCTTATAGTTTTGTAAATATTGCGTTTCGTACAGAGTGCAACGATAGTCGTTGGAAGTCTAAGTACTTCTTGCTTAATGGGTAAAAATTATAAACGTCCCACACATTTTGTATTTTAAATCCTACTCACTAAACCCACCTGCTTTAATGTAAATTTGTCATCAGCCGTATACAGAGGGATGTCCTGTAGCGCTAGCACGGCGACTAGTAGAAATGCGAAAGCATAGACAAACTGTGGACATAAACTTAAGGTGCCGTTCCGATCTTTACCGCGGCTAATCGCGACCGACAAAAATTCAATTAAAATGCCACTTTATGACAGCCTATAGTATATGTCATAAAGTAGGATGTTATTTGAATTTTTAGGACTATAGTCTGTCATAAAGTGGCATTTTAATTGAATTATTGGAACAAAAAAAGATCGGAACAGCACCTTAAGTTTATCTCCACAGTTTGTGTCTATAGTCTGTCATAAAGTGGCATTTTAATTGAATTTTTCGGAACGAAAAAAGTTGGGAACGACACCTAAAGTTTATCTCCACCATATCTCCACAGTTTGTTTATACTTTCGCATTTCCACTGGTCGCCGTGCTAGCGCTACTGGATCTGTCAAACATAGGACTCCCTCCACAACCGACCGGTCTACCTCAAAAGGGAACGCTTAAATATTTTAAATCCAACACGATCGTTATGCTTTATTCGGTCTAGTCTCGATCCTATTGAGAAGAAAATAACACTCTCAAACGTGTCAAAGAACTTTAAAAAATAGGGCGTAAAGAAAGACTATGTTAGAAAAAAATCAAATTTTGTAGCAGTAAACTTAAAAGTAAATATTCTATTTAAATATCTAACCGTAATGTTGAGTCGCCGTATGCATATTTATGTATATTTTATTTACTTGTACGTTTCCTAAAAACCTTGGTTTGAAGCAATACTAAGTCTACTCACACAACATAAGAATGATTCGCATACGAAATGATTAGTATATTATGGAGGATGAGATAGACTTGTAGTTCCGGAGATATGCAAAGACAAACATAAAACATACAAATACTTTTGAAATTCGGCACATTTGTTCAGACTGTGCCAGTTCTGGAAATATTTCATACATAATATTGGTCTAATTGATAACCACCCTTTTTAAGTCAGTTAAATACTCAAAGAAGCACAGAGAAGCAAAGTGTCGAAGAAATAAAGAGGCAATATTAAAGCTTTAGTGATTGAACCCTTTTTTAACGGGAAACGGCTTTTCTCGTTCCCGGCGGATTGAGGATATCGGTCGGAGTATGTGGGACTCCCCAGGCATAGGGTCTAGTCTACCCACCAAAGGTCCATGGTACTCCAAAGGAAGTTGCAGGCATGATAAAATCTAAAGCTACAGTGGCTCAACCCTAGTAATGCTTTCAAACAATTGTAATGGTGGGTGTGCAACCCACCCTTACAGTGCACAGTGGCGTCGTTAAAGTTAAAGTTAAGGTTAAAGTTATGGTTATAGTTAAGGATAACTTAGCTTGAACCTTAACTTTGACCACAGAAATTGACAGATGTCTGTTGCATTTATTTTTAAAGCTACAGGTAATGGGATTGATAGTATAAAAATTGAATTGTCTGTAAAAATCGTCAGGAAAAATTTAACACTGTGAAACATAGTAAATTTTAACGAAAAAATTTAAATAGTTATAATTTAAGTATGAGCGGTTATGGTTAAATATGGCGTTGGACGCCATATTCAACGGTTACCAAAGATTTAACATTTTGCCCTGTAGTTATAGTTAAAGTTACAGTTATAGTTAAAGTAAGTTGGTGCAACCCACCCTAAGTAAAGTATTCCTTACAGTTGTTTGGAGTTTAATAACTTATAGAAATGCTTTTCTGCAGAAAAATAATAAGGCTACTTTTCGAACATCCGAAACTTTTACCATCAAACAAAACACACACATATTAATACATAATCTTTTCCTTATAATATTACAATTATTATAATATTGTCATATTGGAATAATCAGGGCGAGCGAACCGAGCCCTAGTATATTCCACAAACTGAACATTTTGTGGTACACTTTACAGAAAATATATTATTATTATTATTATAAAAAACTATCACACGTACTGATTTGTGCTTTAACATAGTCATTTTATCGTCAGTCAGTCAAGGTGTGACGACGCGAGCCCTCACAAAGCTCGGCTTTAAAGGGGGTGACACACGTGCGAGTAAGTACGCGGATTTATAGCTTGACGATCTTAATCGCCTGTGTGTCAAGGGGGTGACACACGTACGAACTTATAGTACGCAGGTTTTAAGTTCGCGAACTTACTCGGCTCGCGTCGGTGACACACGAGAATCGCTCACACGCGCCGCGAGCCGCGAGCCTGGGGGCATGGTAACCCCCAGGCTCGCGGCTCGCGGCTCACGGCTTGCGGCTCTTTGCTGACACACAGGCGATTAAGATCGTCGAGCCATAAGTCTGCGTACTTACTCGCGTGTCTGTCACCCCCTTCAGCAAAGAGCCGCGAGCCACGAGCCGCTCGCCGCCGCGAGCCTGGGGGCATGGTAATCCAGTGTGAGCGATTCTCGTGTGTCACCGACGCGACGCGAGCCGAGTAAGTTCGCGAACGTACGTCTGTCAGGCCTTTTAGCTAGTAAATATTAGGACATGATTTCAACCAATCGATCGTGCAAAATTTTAAGTATGACATTAGTACTGCGCGATTGCTCAATCAAAAATACAATCAATATGCATAATTTGATACTTTGAATCGCAATATGCGATGCGGATCGGCAGTATAGCAAAATCTTCCGTGTGCAAACTGTCAACAAGCACACGCAAGAGGCTTAACGCCGGGGTCCGTATATAGTACAGCCACGTTTCTCAACGGCGGTCGAAAGTGACCTTGGCATGGATAGCACCGACAGAGTGCAAAGTATCAAGTGACTTTTGTTGTGCTACAAACAGGAATGTCATAATGAAACAGATTATAAAAGTTACTGGAACATTTAAAGATGGTTGGCTAACTGGAGTTTCCGAGTCATATACATAGCTATGATATCCATCGACGTCATATACATAGCTATGATATCCAATATGTATTATAAATGCGAGAGAGTGTCTGTCTGTCTGTAACCTCTTCTCGCTAAAACTACTAAGCCGATCTCGCATGATAGGTATGAAAATACTTTGAAAGGAAAAGGACAAAGGATAGGCGCAACGTAGTTGCGGACGTCATCTAGTAGAAGGATAAAATTGAGAGATTTGTTTTTTTTTTCCAGAATTAGCTATTGCAATTTGCAACTAGATTGACAAAATAAATGGAACAAGAAATCGCTACCCTTATTAAAGGAACTAAATATTCAGCTCTCGATGAAGGGTAAGCGGTTAAACTAGAACTAGGGAATACTGCAAGTTTCGCCAAAATCGGTTTAGTAGTTTTTGAGATAGGGAATTGTAATTCTCAATTATGTATGTACTATCAGAGATGTTGATTCCTTGGCAGATGGCGGACCTAAGTAATTTGGTCGCGTTAAGTCAAACTCATCCGAACACATCTAACGCACAAACGATCACAGCTAACGTTGAATTGACATAAGCCGACCATAACTACGTAGGTCTGTCAACTGAGCTGCGTAGGATCGATTTCCTCGGATATACAATTTTGAAGTCGGTTTTTTCTTTTTAAAATACTGCTTTTAATTCTACTAACATTCTAATAATTATAAAGGTCCTAACTTTACGACTTAATTTTTCTAACGAGAACATTGCTCTACATAGAGTAAAGTTAATTTACGTTATAGTTAACTCACACTGACAACTCTAGATGTACTAAATTTCATAAATCAAATAAATCATCGCATACAGACGCAAAAGCATAGCCAAATAAATGGTCTGACTTCGTTGCTCAGGACCATTTTTCACATTCTACCTTTTTATTGTATGTGCCCTGCCCTTCTTAATACTTAAACGTCATCTCTGAGAATTGAGATTTTTAATAGCAGCTCAAAAGTTAATGCTAGATCCATCCATCCAAGCAAGTGGTTAAGATGACTGGTAAATCAAAAAAGGTAGTAGGTTGCCCTCCCTCAACTAATTGTTATTTAACTTAACTAGATATTTTTACAACACCCGGCAAAGACCGGAAGAAAATTTTGTACGGTAATTATAGTAATTACCATAGAAAATATTGACGTTATTTAGTTAATGATTGTATAATAAACAAATCCGAGCGCAATAGACAAAGGTCACAGATTTTCATCACAATTTGCTCAGCCGTTGGCAAACGCTTGCGACACTGAGCCCGCGCCGGGATCTACTTAGATGATCTATTATACCAGAATTTCCCAAAGTGTTGGTCGCGACCCACTAGTGGGTCGCGGGTAGATTTTGGGTGGGCCCTGAAACTATAGGACGATTGTCGTACTCGTTCGATTTTCATTTTACTTCTTCGTTCGTCGTCATGGGTGCGTGCGGGACGGGGGCGGGGCATTCGAACGCAAACGTAATTGTAAGTAAGTAAGGCTGACGATAATAATATTATGGTGGTGAACTACGATAAGAATTAACGGGTAAATGCTGCGTCAGCAACATACCGCTGCTTTTTTGTCTTCATGACACAAGGTGGGCCGCGAACTTTAAACTTTCTTGTAGATGGGTCGCGGTCCCGACAAGTTTGGGAAACACTGTATTATACTGTTATTACAAAACCTAAATTAACTATAATAATGTAATGATTATTAGATATTCTAATAAATAATGTTCAACAAAGAGCATGAATACTTTATTTATACAAATAATAATAATAATAATATCTATGGACGCTTCACACCACGTCAGTCTGGCCCCGTGGTAAGTACCTGAAGGATTTGTGTTACAGGTACCAGACAACGGAAATATATTTAATACTTTTATACTATATACATATATTTAAGATTTTTATTATATGATACACATATTTAATCCTTCAGGCCCCGCGCGAGCATCGGTGATCGCGACAACAATAGAATACAATAGCAATTCCTGGAAATTCCGACTGAAGTATTAATACACATCCATGACCCAGGAACTTCATAAACTTTTTTTGTTCCGTCGGCGGGACTCGAACCCGTGAACTCCGGCTTGAGCTACCGACGCACTCACTACTACGCCACGGAGGTCGTCAATAAATATATAATGTTATTGGCAGAAAACTTTTTGATTTGAAAATAACAAAGATGTAACGTCATTTTAACTACAGTCAATTAATTATAAAAGCTCGTCGATAGTAATACAAATTTCACACAAAATTTTATTTTGCTAGAAAGAAATTTTTAACCACCATCATAATCCTAGTTAGTAAGTTCCTTAAGTTTAATATTTTATTTCGCTTTAATTATAAATAGACCACATTTTTTATCAGCGCAGTGTGATAATTATGTCAAGTGAATTTTACAGCTGTATTTTTTCTATTAGCTAAGGACTTTTTATGGGGTTCCACTGAAACAACATTGAAAACTATAATATTTCTTAGTAAAACAGATACTTAAATTGATAATATAGATTGTAAAGTTCATTGCATTACATTTCTATGCTTCTTTAGAGTTGACTTCAATTTTGTTTGTAAAAACTAATTGACTATTAAATATTTTTTTATGTCATCTTTATTTATATTATTTTATTTTTTACGAAATTACAATAACTTAAACAAACTTTTATTTTTCAGTTCACTCTGGCAGTTGATTGTAGCGTTATACCGCATACAATTTAAATATTATATTTAATAATGTTTTCCTGTTTATATCTTCGTGCATAATATAATAAAAATAACCAAAAATTAACAAATAGAAAATAATAGACACTCACGAATTTTCGGTGGGTTTTCATTTTGCGCCGCTCCAGCGTACAACACGGTGAACAATAAAAACAAATTTAGAACACGTGCCGCCATTTTTTGTTTTTTTTTTTCACAACACCAATACCGCGTCCGGTGCCGTACAGTTTTCGCCAGCAATGAGGTTCTACGCGCGGAGTCAACGGTGAAAGCCCTGCTCGGACGGTTTTCGACACCCCTGGCTTCCCCACCTAATTTCCAAGGCTTTTTGATCCTTTTTGGCGCGGCCTATGATTTTAGCTATTGCTGGCGCTAAAGCTTCTTCCATCCTTTTTGGCTTGACTTGTGGTTGGAGCTATGTATAAAAGGTATGGATTTCAAATGACGTATAATATGATTACCTCTACTATTTAATGAGTCACGTTAATTGCATGTTTTAACATTTCCCGTCCTAAATAGTACAATAATCAATTTTTCCTAAATATCTTATTCTACAAACCAAAAAAGGCTTCTTAAAGCAGCAAGTAACGCCCAAGAAAATACTATTGAAGAATTTTAACACATGCAACAATTTACATCAATTGACGAATTCAATTCATAATTATTATTGTTACGAAATAAACAAATAAATATTTGTATATAATATTGTATACAATTGACAAGAATGTTGACCAAAACAGTATGAATCATTATGAATGTAGTTCATTATTATTTATTTCCTGGATACCTGGATGGTGGTGGTACTCATTACTTTTGAATAAGTCAGTTTTAAAGATTTTAAAAGAAGAAAATTTAAAAAACCGGCCAAGTGCGTGTCGGGCCACGCGCAATATAGGGTTCCGTAGTACCGCTAGTTTTTTTTTTAATTTTTGCATGGTCAATGAATGTACATTTATAACAAGTTTTACACTACTAATAACAACAATAATCTCAGTTAAGTGCTTTCAAAGGAATTTGAACGAAAAGTTCCTTTATACTGCGCCGAATACATTTTTTTTTAGTTGATCAACTATTACTCAATAACTTGTGAAGTCTTCTTAGCCGTGATAGTTTTCCTTTTAGATTCAGCATATTTCCTACTCCCGTGAATTTTTTCACATTTCCAGAAGCTACCGTTTACCTGGTAGAAGGGGGGGACACTGGACTTTAAGGATTTTTTCCACTTTAACTTAATATTTCACAAACGGATCCCTAAATCGGAAAATGATCTATGAATACTCATAATATTTTTAAAAAACCTATCCAACGACATCCGACACGATGGGGTGGACGCGAAAAAAAAATTCATCCCCGCTGGACGTGTAGGGAAGGTACCATTAAAAAATATTTTTTTTTAAGATTTCATGTACCATTTTGTCGGCATTATTAATATATGCATTCATGCCAAATTACAGCTTTTTAGGTCCTATAGTCTCTGAGCGAAACCGCGGACAGACAGACTGACAGACGGACGGACAGACCGAAACTATAAGGGTTCCTTGTTGACTACGGAACCCTAAAAACGAACTTTGTAAAGAAGATGAGCTTGCGAATGTTTTGAGAAACAAAATATTTTAACTTTTTTCAATGATTTTACGCTTTCACAATAGGCCGTTGATAACGTCATTATGTAAGTCGACAAGACGAGACAACTAAAACTTTTTCACTGAAGGGTTTTCCACATTTTCACTTGTACTAAAAAGTAAAATAATAGAAGAAAAAAAAACTTTAGAAAGTTCTCCATACTATCTGGTGGTATTCAATTTAAAATAATGTTGGCTGAATATCACCTCAACTGTCACACATCTTCATTCTTCACCTATTACATTTCTACTAACATTATTTACCATACTGATGAAAATAGGAATATGGTCGTCAGTCCATCCATACTAATATTTTAAAAGCAAAAGTGTCTGTGTGTTACCCCTTCACGCCCAAACCGTTGAAGCGATTTTGCTGAAATTTGGTAGAAGATACTTTGAGTTCTGGGAAAGGACATAGTATACTTTTTTCCCGAAAAAGTGTACGGTTCCCGTGTGCGATAAACGAATTTTTGTTAATGATGTTGCGGGCATCATCTAGTTATTCTATACTGTACTCGGCGAAACATGCCGGTAGCGGTCATTGACTCCCTGTCAAAAACTTGTCATTTCCTATACAAAACCGTGATTGACAACATCTGACACTTCACTGTCAATCGCGGTTTACATAGAAAATGACAAGTTTTTGACAGGGAGTCAATGACCGCTACAGCCATTTATCGCCGAGTACAGTATAGTCTGTTTATATATCTATCTTGCTCTTTCCTTTTCTTGCCTAAACCGCTTGACCAATTTAAGTATTATCCGTCATTATAGAGTCCTGAGGGCTGAGACAGCATAGTTTTTATTACGGAAGTTTTGACGTCTTTCTATATGCTGCACAGCAAAGAAGTAGGTTGCCCGCAATGTTTTAAAATCTAAATCAAATTAAAAATTTTGTTTTAAAGTAATTTCTTACAATTATTTTCAAAATCGACCGTCTGACCGAATAAACGACGAGCCTCGACTTGTGCGTAGACGAAGTAGCAACATAATACAAGTATATATAACTTGGCTTACTTATGCCTGAAGATTATTTCCTACAAGTTCAATTTCAATGGAAAAATACACTTTATTGAGTTACTCGTAAGGTCATTTGCCCTCAACATGACAATATCTCTAATGACATTAACATTAATTAAAAACATTACATTATAACCACTTGAAGTTATCAGGCTTCAGAGTACTACATAAGATAAAGAAAGTTATACAACGGCCATTTCTTAGTCGGAATTCGAAATAAGAACCTTCGGGCAAAGTCCAGGGTGATAATTTTTTTCGAGGCTTTGCAGAATTATTAACACAGACCTGAACATCAGCAATTTTATATATGACAGAAATTTTTCTTCTTAAAAAAATCAGCTCTAGCCTTTTGTGTAAAAAAACGCCTCAGTACCTTATTTTTTTTTCAAGTCAAAAGCAGCTCGTACTTAGAAGTATTCGTTCTGCAAAGTCTCGAAACCGAATAAGTTATGTTAGCGATATCATTCTATAAATAATCACTATCTGCAATTACATAAATAATTCTAAGATTCCCGGACAACCCTACAGTAGTGTTCGGACATTTAGACCAAATCGACGTGGAAAGTTATGTATGAATGATAAAGTAAAGTGAAAAAGTAGAATAGATTAAAATTAAAACCAAAGTGTTAAGTGACAATGAAATTCGACTTCACTCGGCGGCAGTGGTTGACGCTAATTGTAATTTCCATAGCGGACTTTTGCAATGCCATCTGTGTGGCGCTCCAGGCGCCGTTCTTCCCACATGAGGTAGGTTATATGATGAATGAAATCTTATTTTTAGAATAACTAACGTGCGCGCCTGCGTAAACATTATCACCCCTTTCAACCTCTTTTTGCACTAAAACTAGTATAATATGTGCCGGAAAGCTAGTTAAATCACTCTTTTTACTAAAGAAAACCGCATCAAAATCGGTTATGTAGTTTGATTCAAAAGCATTCATGGGGACAATAATTAATAAGCACTTTATTTTATGCTTGTGTTTGAATCACTTCTTTCAGTCAACTTCCTAATGAAACTAAATTACGTCTTTAAAGAAGTAATAGAGAGTGGCATCTGGCAAGAGAATACAGTTGACAATCTATATCCATACTTACTTACTACTTAGAATATTATAAATGCGAAAGTGTGTCTGTCTGTCTGTCTGTTACCTGTTCACGCTCAAACCGCTGAACCGATTTTGCTGAAATTTGGCATGAAGATACTTTGAGCCCCGCGAAAGGACATAGGATACTTTTTGTGCCGGAAAAATGTACAGTTCCCGCGCGATGTACGAGTTTTGGCGCAACGGAGTTGCGGTCGTCATCTAGTAATAATTTTAATTCGTGATTTGTGTCCTAAGCTCAAGTTTTTTTTTCAATAAAGTAAGTAGCTGAAAATATGTAATCAAATGCATAGTTGTTTTATAATAATATCATTAGTTTTATAAAAATAAGAAGAGAGTGTATCCCCTCCTTAAAAAAGACCGGTAACTCTTGATGCTGGCGAGTGTCCATGGGCGACGGTACTTGCTTTCCAGCAGGTAGCCCGTTTGCTCGTTTGCCCCCTATTTTTATTAAAATCATTTAATTGAAATGTATAACTTCAATAAAGTTAATTTGGATATAAAATGTGACACCTACGTTTATAAACAACATAGCGGCTGATAATGAAATCACCGAACCGATATTTTTATAACTATGTAAGTACGCGAGAGAAATTAAGATCGTTTGTATAAAATACACAATATTTTGGAAATAAAAATGTCATTACAAACGAATCAATAAATAATAACGATTGCAGCATTGTACAAATTAATGATCACTCTTCTATAAAACTGGCCTTCCAGAAAATAATTGGTTGGACTCCTGTCCTTGTAACAAATAACATTACATTACATATCTTTTGAGATAATAAGCCCACAAAGTAAGCACGTGCTGTTCCCAAAATCTTGTGTAATTATATGGAGTTACAGTATATTATATATTATAATATGCAAAGCAGATAGTTCAGTAGTTTTAAGTATAAACCTAAAACTCTAAAAGGGTAAACCACAAGAAGTCTTTAGTTATCACAGAAGTAAGATCTAGATAGAGGTCTGTGTTAGTTATGGTAGCGGTCTAGAAAATCTAGTATTCTAAAATTGCAATCCCGAAGAAACTGCCAAGCTATGGCGATTTTCTACTGCATTCTTGTTATTTTAATTACCTGAAACTTTGAATAGATAATAATTTTAAATGTAAAACAAAAAAAAAAACAATATACGTATTTATGATGTACAAATATTTGAAAGAGTCATGAAAATTAAATTACCTTACAGACACTTAAATATAAAACCGCTGAATATATTTTACAAAAAATATAAGTAAGTTTTTCATTGCGTATTGTCTTTTACAAACGCTGACAAAGTCAAAAGCTACAACCAGCTAAGACCAGTAAAGGTTTTTTTTTTTTTTGGGATAAAATATGACAGTCGAAAAATTTTCATCCGTCAAAAATCCGTCTTCATACCCATATAACAAATTGCCGATCCGGGCATCCGTATGGGTATGAATGAATACGGCATTTTTTTTAGTTCCCAGAATTGTTCTCATAGAAAAAGTTGTTCATTTTGACGGGCTCATTTGATGGTTTCAAGGATAACGGTGTTTACACTAAGACACTGCAGTATAGCTTACGAGTTACGCAGACACAGATTACGTACATTATGTGGAAACTAGAAACCTAAATCGAGCGAATCGATATCAAATCAATAATCTATTTGAAAATGGAGCGGCGCTTGTCGCCAGCAATTGTCTTGTCCGCGATAAGGGGTCAGAGGTTACGCGTTATCGTCAGTACAAGAAAGTACTACTATGTTATACGTTTGATCAGGGGTTCCCAAAGTGTGCGCCGCGAGGCCTGGTACACCTGGCAAGAAGGGCGCCGAAAGTCGATCCTCCATCATTATCCGAAGCCACAAATCTTATAAAATTAAATTATAATATTAATTATGTAGCAGGAGATCGGTCATCTTAGCGTTCATTAAGAGAGGCCTATGTCCAGCAGTGGGCGAATATAAGCTGATATGATGATGATGATTAATAATGTAAGGCAGGTAGATTATTAAATATTTGTTTTTTATTATTTACCTGTTTACTGCTTAGTGCTTAACCTAACTATAATATTATTATCATTAAAGGTGTATATTTATGGATCTTTTTCTAATAGCTAGGTAGAGTAGGGTGACGTGACAAAATATTGTGACGTGAAAGTGCGCCGCAGGTTGAAAAAGTTTGGGAACCCCTGCGTTAGATAATAATATCGTAATAGGCCTATTAGAAAAATCGAAACTGCTAGATTACAAATATTAAAACAGTGTAATAGTTTTAATTAAGCACAAACAACATTAGAAAAACAGCGAGCAATGTTATTTCTTTTAATCTTCTTATAAACTGAAAATGAGATATTGGCTTCTTTTGCTTTAGTTTTTAGGGTTCCGTACCCAAATGGTACGGAACGGGATCTTATTTCTGAGATTTCGATGTCTGTCCGTCTGTCTGTCTGTCTCCAGGCTGTAACTCAATAACGGCGATAGCTAGAGTTCTGAAATTTTAAAAACAAAATAAAATTAATATTTAGGGGAGGCTCCCATACAACAAACTAGATTTTTTTGGCATTTTTTTCTCGATATCAATAACGGCAACAAACAGGCACTTAAAATGTTCACAGAGTACTTAAATATACGTGTACTTTAATAATTAATAATAATATTTGAATAAAATAAAAATTAAAGGGGTCTCCCATACAAAAAACACAATTTTTGGCTACTTTTAGCTCTATAGCCGTATGAAATCCTTCACGTGTGAGTCCAACTCGCACTTGGCCGATTTTTATTTTTATTTTCATTGTTTATTCCTCTTTCAAGCTAATAGAGTTCAGACTCTATTTAACATTTTTAAACTATTTTAGCACGGCATACTACCTACCACCCCATGCTTCAACTCAAGTTTGTTCACTCTAAAAATACTCAAGTTAATTCATAGATACAATCTATATATAAAACTCAAAAGTGACTGACATGGTGATCTATCAACGCACAGCCCAAACCACTGGACCGATCGGGCTGAAATTTATCGTGCAGGTAGATGTTATGACGTAGGCATCCGCTAAGAAAGGATTTTGATCAATTCTACCTCCAAGGGGTTAAAATAGGGGATGAAAGTTTGTATATAATACATCTTAACGCGAGCGAAGCCGCGGGCAAAATCTCGTAATTTATATAAGTGAAAACAATTAATGAATTACTCTCACACACTACACGATATCATCAAGAGAGTTAATCCATTCTCTTTTTCCAGGCCGAGCTGAAAGGATGCTCCTCGATCGAGTATGGTCTCGTGTTCGGTATATTCGAGTTAGCCGTGTTCATAGTTAGCCCCTTCTACGGCGCGCACCTCAACAGGCTCGGTCCCAAGCTGGTGTTCAACACCGGTATACTTACCACTGCGACATGCGCTATCTTGTTCGGGTAAGATACCACCTTTATTATCATTATTATTATCAATATCGTCGTTGTCATCATCAGTGTCTTTGATATCATCAACATCACCTTTATTGTCATCATCGTAGTCGTTGTCATCATCAGTGTCTCTATTATCATCAGTATCGTCGTTGTCATCATCAGTTCTCATCATCTTCATTGTTATCCAAACTAATATTATTAATGCGAAAGTGTGTCTGCCTGTCTGTTACCTCTTCATGCCCAATCCGCTGAACCGATTTGGCTGAAATGTTGTATTGTATGGAGATAATTTGAGCCCCGGCAAAGGACATAGGATACTCTTTATCCCGGAAAAATGTACGGTTCCCTCGCGGTAAACGAATTATGGCGCAACGAAGTTGCGGACATCATCTAGAGGTAGTAATAATTATAGTTGTTATCCGTTGCCGTTAATAAATCATCATCTTCATCACTGATTACACAAAAATGAAAATTGTCAGTAATTACAATCAATTGTCCAGATTGATTGTAATTACTGAAATTTTTCATTTGCTTGCCAGCTTGCAACCGACTTTCTTAATTTCACATCAGGAATTTATGTATTCCCGGAGAGGTGGTAGAGGTCAAAGTTGTATTAAACACGAGATGGATTATGTTTCTAACTAGGCAATAATAATATTTTGTACGACCGTACAGTGTACTGTTTGATCTAAAGTTATTTTAACTGAGTGTATTAAGTTGACTAAATTGTGGACATATTTTTACGCGCAATAACCAAAATATATGAACGTCTCGGTATTATCTACGTGAACTTTGACTACGCTAAATCACATAACATTTGACACCGTGGTCACTCACGTGCAAGCAGATACGCATAATATAGAGGCGTACAAAGATTATTATTTACGCGTGTTATTTAGTGTAGGTACCTACCAGCTATATTATGGTTATTAATAATTATTAAACATTCATTCATGTCTAATGTCTACTATATTTTCATTTTTTTTCTATATTTCCTTATCCTCTTCTAAAGGCGCTTTACGTTCGGCCATGATCGACAACAGTGACTGCCACTATAATTTCGAAGTTTTCTATAACATGCACAATCCAGTTCGATGATGGGCAATCAAATATGCCCCTATTCAAGTTTGTATTCCCTGCGGGTTCCATCAGAAGGCTTTAGCATAACGACAATAGAAACGGGAAAGCATGATCTACATAATGACAGATTTTAGTGATAAATGGCGGATTACCTTTCTCAATCTGTCACTTTGTCTATTCTTCTGAAGAAAGAAACCGCTTCTATGGTGAGCATGCAAAGCCTGAAAGAACCAGCGTGTAGACTGTAGATGCTACCTGATGAAATTACAATAACAATTTTTTTACAGGTTTTTAGACAAAGTAGACGGTCACATTCCGTTTGTGACGCTCGCTTTCACGATCCGGATTATCGAGGCGCTTGGTAATGCGGCTTTCCTCACCGCCTCCTTCGCCATCATCGCCAAAGAGTTCCCCAATAATGTGGCCACTATGTTTGTAAGTAGCTTGTTATATATTGTGTACATAAAATGTGCATAATATTATTATGTATAGTACTTAGGTAGTACGTAGTGCAATATCATATTAACCAATATTTTTGTGCGACAGAATGTGAAAATGTAAAAAGTAAAAACATATTTTACAGTCATAGTATTATTTTAGCAACGAAGAACGATAAGAAAATTCTGAGCATTCTGCGTTTATTCGAAGTTCATGAAATTAAACTAACTCCTAACTTTAACTTTAAAGCGCCTAAAAATATAAATAATAATTTGACATAAAGTGGTTGCTATTATGTGGTACCAGTACCACTAAAATATCCTATCTCCTTTTAGATAGACGAATCACGAATAGACAGAATATAAGCAGACGGTCTTACTATGAAAACTTTGCGTAGGGTAGTTTTAAGACTTTTAACAAGGTCACAACTCACAAGCTACAACCAACTTACTACAACCAACAGACGAAACTTTGAACGTGATTTATTATTTGATTTCAAAGTTCCTAATTGATAATATTAATGTGATCTTTCCAGGCGTCTTTGGAGACATTCTTCGGCCTGGGCCTCATCGTAGGGCCTATGCTGGGTGGCGTGCTGTACAGTTGGGGCGGGTACTCCCTGCCCTTCGCCGTGCTGGGCTCCGCGCTCTTCGCCACCGCCATCTTGTGTTACGTCACATTGCCGAAGACGAGTGATGATGAGGATATCAAGCCAACGGGACGTAAGTTGAGAAAATGAGTTTCTGTTAGTTGTGTTTATGAAAAAACTTATCATAAGATGATAAGATCAAGCCAATGGAACGTAAGTTGGGAGGTTTTTAATTTAATTATAATGATTACTTCATAAAAAATATATTATAAAAAAATATACTTATACAAGTAAAATTAAGTAATAAATAAACAAAATTAACTAATACAATAAATACTAAACTATAATAAAAACTAGTATAATAATGAGTAAACAGATTAAATATAAAAAAGGTTGTCATCCAGACTGCTGCCTTTAGGGAGAGTGCCTAGAATACTAGCGACATTGCCCCGCTGTTTACAGCTTAACTGGCCAAAATACGCTCCAGCCCTCTGGTCACCTGTGCGTTCTATGAGGCGAGATGATATCACATTAAAAAACTTTTTCATATCATCCCCCCATGGGCCTAACGTTTCAAACGCAAGCGCCAAAAATATGTAGTCCGTGACTAAAGATATTAAGACACATATTTTCGCCGCTTACGCGTTTGCGCTTCGGACGCCGCCGCACCAGCCGTCACTGATGTTCCATGTAAGTAGGAGGCTGTCAGTGTGTCAACACATGTTGCGTCCCACACCAAACACCTCCCACCTTTCCATGGAACTAATGTTAAACCGTCGGGTCTCTTGCCATCATCACGAGCAATACCATTCGGCTCTAAGATAGCCGGAACGTTGATGGAGACAAGAGCCCGACGCACAACATCATTCAACGCTGCGTGGCGCGATAGACGACCAGCGCTCCGCTGGCAAGAAAGCCCATTGTGACCCAGGGCAGCAGTGTGGATGGTTTGTTGGCAAACCTAGTCGCAGACTGATGGCAAGGGAGAAGGTGGTATTGTCTAGCAGCGTGCCTAAATTTGGGGATGGAAGTGCTTGGAGCCAGAGTCCAGATTCCCAAGTTGCAGCAGCAAGAAGGCGGGCTCGCTCAGCCGCGTCGAAACTAGTATTAACTAGCTTATCAAATACAACACGGCAAAGCGGCTCATCCCAAAGACGCTGCAAACATATGTTGGCTGGAACGGCCCCATTGGCACTAGCTTCTCTCCAGGCCTCTAAGGCTTCATTATAATACGGAAAATCAAAATTGCCAAGAGAAGGGGTAAGAACTTGGCGAATCAATGGACTGGTGCTATTTACTGAGGAAAGAAAGGCTGGAAGAGCAACATCTGACACTTTTCTGATGCCGATGCCCCCGAAGCGGATAGGAAGTGATGCTTGGCACCACGCCCTATCTGTACGTGAACAATTAAAAATATGGGTCAAAATTTTAAGGATGGCGTCGAAAGAGGCCAAAATATCGGTAAATTTCCAGACTGGAGAACACCTTAAAAAGTACCTTATACAAGTTATTTTATCTCCTAATTTACACAAATTTTACATTTGCATGTCTGTCATTTAACTTTAAACGGACGCAGAAAGAGATTTTGAGAAAAATTTCAAAAGGAGTCCGAAAGGTATATTACAGAAAAGATTACATAAAACTAGTGTTATTTAATAACCTACGTTTACATTGCAATCGAAGTATTAAATACTTTGTTAAATAGTTGATTATCTAATAATTAATTATATTTCTTCGCTTCATTCTTCGATATATAATTATTAACCAGTAGTACCTCTGTATCTGCTAAGCAATCGCGTTTTTTCAGACGTATGTGGGTAGTTGAAAAATTACCCGCACGCTCGGACACTGGACGTTCCGGCATGTTTCATTCTTTGTTAACGCGAGGCAACGCGAGCACGAGTACTTAGTAACCACGCCAAAGCGCTGCAGCTGGTTATAATTATTATTAAAATGATTGAGTCAGTGTTGGAAGTAACTAAAGTCAGTGTTATTTTATCGTGTAATAAGAAAATACATGTAAGTACTATTAAATACTTAAATAAACGGCAGGCACTACCGAGGCCTAGACGAGTCAAATATATTCAATACTAACCGGCTTGTACTGCGACCGCGAGTCAATAAACGTACAATGTGTTGGGACTGCGATTCTTTATACACGATCTATAATATTATGTATGCTTTATCTGTTCTAAAAATATAATTATAAAACTATATGATTGCCGGATTGGGGGAAACAACTGCAGGTGATTACTGCAATTATTTTAACTAACCGGCACGTACTGCGACTGTGAGTCAATATAGTACAGTGTGTTTGGACCGTGAGTCCTTTTACACAATCTTTAATCCTTCAGGCCCCGCGCGAGCACCGGTGATCGCGACAACAATAGAATACAATAGCAATTCCTGGAAATTCCGACTGAAGTAATATTCTATAATGTGCATCGGAATTGATTGCGGATCTCTGACGATATTTTACCTATTCTATAAATAGAACTATATGTTTGTCCGATTGGGGGAAATAACTGCAAGTTAATTACTGCAAGTATAATTATATATTAAGTTATTTTATAAACCGCCATAATGTGTGGATTGACTACGAGTCTCTAAGCACAATTTATATGCATCGGAATTGACTGCGAGTCTCTGACAATGCTTTATCTGTTCTATAAATAGAACTATACGTTGGCCGGTTTGGGGGTTAACGGCGAGTTATTTTATAAACCCCTATAATGTGTGGATTGACTGCGAGTCTCTTAACACAATCCTTATGCATTGGAATTGACCGCGGGTCTCTAACGATGTTTTATCTAAAAATAGAAGTACAATACTATGTTGGCTGGTTTGAGGGGATTAACTGCGAGTTAATTACAATTTAAAATAAATATTTGAATTAAAATGATATTTTTCAAATCAACATTATGTATGGATTAACTACGAGTCTCCGACAATGCTTAAAAATAAAAAATTTGCATCTACCGCGCGTTTTTCCCGCGCTCTTTGTTCTATAAATATAACTACATAATTATTATTGTTATAATATTAATATCTTTGCCGTTTTATAGAGAAAAGCTATTTCGAGCTAATAGCTAGATAGACTGCGAGTCTCATCAGTTAACAACCAATGCGCGTCTCGCGCGATCCTTTTGTTCTAAATATAGAACTATGATTATGATTTACTATGTCTGCCGGTATATAATTATTATTATTAAATAAATCTTGCACCAATTTTGGGACTCGGGATACACCGCGAGTATACATAACGAAACTTACTTAATATCTACGTAACGTTATAGTTACTACCCTCAATATTTTTTGCAACATATTTTATCGACAAATAAGTCGATTATAACGAGCTACCCCAATATTTATTTTTTTAGGTCACTAAGAACAGACAATCTGGAAAATATCACTAAAAGTGACCAATATAGGTACGGGACGATCAGGTTACGAATGAACCCGATGCCTTCCCGACTACCGGCACTGGTAGAACCGGACCAGATCCGGATAGATCCAGGGCTCCTACTGACGTTAGGTGCACCCTCGTTGGATTCGCCAGATTATTGTTTTAAATGATCCCAAAAACTATTAAGTTAAGCTACTGCTTATAAAACATTCCTGATAATAAGTGTTGCAGATCGATTCCAATTCGACCGATTATAATCATTATAGATCTCACCTAACAAAGTCTCGATATGATCAGACTTATCAACAGTATCTGATTTATCTCGATATAAATTATTATCAAACTTATCAGATAATATATTATCAGAAAAGACAACGTCGTAACGGAAACCTATAACACTCAGACTGGATAAGTCTTGTCTCAATATCAGACCGAGATTATTATTGTTTCGTTGGATAATTCCAGTATTTGTTCTCAGAGACAAATTATTACATTCCATCCATCGGGTACCTTTTGGGCTCTGGCAAACCCTTCCCGCTTCCCGTCAAAAAGGGGGGGGGGGGGCAGAGCTGGTTACCGTTGTTCGACGAGCGTTGAGGCGAATAAACGCTCAACACCGCAGCCGTAGTGCTGACAGTTAATTTTATATATATTTTATAGATGTTACTATTATAATTATTATGGGCTTTACACAGCTATCCCCAACCCGCATGCGGGCCACCGGGACTTTATTTGTAGCCCGCGTAATGTTATACCATTTTGAATTTCACGCCCACGGGCAAAATATTATACAGTCAACGTGAAAGTCTTTTTTCACTTGTAAATCTTTAATTTTAAATTACGTTATTTTTAAACCTAAAAATATTTGTTGCGGCCCGCGACACCAAGACCAAAAATGTTCGCGGCCCGGATGAAAAATAAAAAAATTAGGGAACTTCGTTCCAAAAACAAAAACAGGTTGGGGACCACTGGCTTAATTTAATATACATCATGACATCAATAAACTATTAGAATTTAAAACTACATCTTCGTGTACCCTTATCGAAGGTTACCTTATTTCAAAGATTTTCTTTTCCCCAAACAAAGCGGCGGAAAATATTGTATTATATTTTAAATACAATTATTGAATTATTTTAAATTTGAAACCACTTCGTAAGTTTATTTCAAAATTACATGTTAATTTGGAAAATTAACTTTTAAGGCTTTCAAGCCAATACGCGAAAGTGGATATCTAGCAAAAATAGATTTAAGAACCTACTTCTTGTTTTCTATTAACTCACTAGTCGATCGAAAGATTTTAATAAACGGATTAAGAGCCTTAAGTCTTGACATAGAGACTATCAAATGCGCTTACATTTTTTTTTTTTTTTTCACAAAAAATATAAAGAAGGAAACTAGACCAGGCGTAGGCTTTATCTAGACTAGACTTACCACGCTTTAACAATATCAGTATTCTAGGCGAGAATTCTTCAGCCTCAGGCGCCCCTTTTTTGTTAACATTTTATTGTTAATAGTGCCATAGGTGTATTAAACCCACAAAAAATACTTATGTAAATATTTAAGTCTTGACGTTTATAATATATATTATTATAACATAACTAGCTGTCCCGGCAAACGTTGTTTTGCCATATAAAGTATTTCGCCCATAATATTATTATTTTATTGAAGTGACTATACCTTTTTTTTTTTTAACGGTGGGAAATGCATTACGCATTCCCGGCGATCCGGGGGAAAGGCCGCCGGGATATGTGGGGCTCCCCAGGTGCTTCGGTACAGAGGAACACCCGGGTTTACCCACTAAAACCCACCGGTGCCTCCTTCCTCCGCTACGCCGCTGGGCCACCAGACCCGCCTACGGGGGCGATATCTGCGGCAGCCCATTTAGCGGTGTCTGCTTGTACAGACTCATCCGCTGCGAGCTATTAGCTGCTAGAACCTCCGGGGAGCAGCCCGAGGCACCGGGCGCTCTTCTACCGGGCAGGGCTTGTGCAATGAGCAGCGGATTCCCCAATCCACCGCCCAAGCCCCGTTTACGGCGGGAGCTGGCGTTCGTGTATAGCGCGCCTGCGCCCTCCGCGCCGTCTTTGAACGGGATCCGCGGCCACGTCCGCTTCTCTTTCCCGTTCGGCAGCCTCTTTCTGCAAGATGACGGCCTCGCAGAAGTCGGCTATAGCGTCATATCCTTGGCTCGACCGAACCATAGCCGTCACTATGGCCGGGAGACTGATGTCGTATCCGATGGTTGCGCAGAGCACCGCTCGTTGCTCCGCCCATGCTGGGCAGTGCTCGAGCGTATGCTGCGCTGTGTCGTCTTCATGATCGCAGTGGTGGCACTGCGTTGTCGGTTCTCTTCTAGCCGTGCGATGCAGGTAATGGCCGAAACACCCGTGCCCAGTCAACATCTGCACCATACGGAAGGTGAGGGCGCCTCTGCAGTGGGTTACCCACGTCCCCAGATACGGTCGAAATGCAGGTGCAGTGGTGGCGCTGCACGTCCAGCCGTTGGAGTCGCCAACCTGTCCTCCCAAGTGCGCATTATAATTATGCGAGCCTGACGTCTCCACCGTGTGGTCAGTTCAGGGGAAACTCTGTCTCCTCTCTCCTTAAACTCCACCGTGCGATAGTAAATTTCGCTCAGAACCCGCGCTTCCAAGTCCCAAGGCGGAGTTCTGGCGAGGATGAGCGCTGCTTCGCAGGATATGGTGCGGTATCCGCGTATGATTCGCAGCGCCATCGATCGCGAAGTGACTATACCTACTAAAGAGTATGTCACCATGGCAAAGTTCATGATTGCTATCCCGTCGCACAAACAATAGTCGCCGTCAGTCTCGAGTTGTAACTTGTAACAATTTACTATTATTTATTCAACAAATGAATACACTTATTAATATAAAGATAAAAGAGTAGATGTTGCCCGATTCTCAACCCTAGCTCGCTAAGATTCACGAAAGTCGGTCGAGCCGTTTCAGAGGAGTTCAACCACGCACACCGTGACATGAGAATTTTATATATTAGATATATTATATAATAATATGTCTATTAAAAACGAAATAAGTAATATAGAACAGTTACTCGTGAGCTATCTCAACTGATAGATATTTTGACACCTTCATAATATCCTGATTCCTGACCCCCACCGCGGAATGCAACTAGTTTTAAGCGATTAAAATATTTAATACTAAATAAAATATGCAATGATAAATACGATAACAGAATCACACTTATTCTTGAATAATAATTGTTAAAATATTCAGCCTGGTGGACCGAGAACACAATATTTTCGACTTTTAATCGTATTAACATGCAATAATCACATTATCGACGACCACAGAGCTGGACCCAGTTAAAGCAGTAGAATCCTTAAAATTTATTCTAAAATACTTTACTTCGACTTAGATTTTAGATAAATACTCTGTTTAATCTTATTAACTAAATAGACTTATCACAGAGATCTTCGTCCGCTCCATCGGAACCTTAGCCAAACAATTTGGCTGTAATACGAATCACGATATTATCTTCTACAGCCATCACTGTGCACTGTCATTGTTTATGAACAATGTTGACTTTATTGGTTGGTGACATTGGCTCAGATGAATGTGTGAAGACTGAAGCGTCTTTCGAAAGAAGCTTTCCGGTAAAAATACCTGTATAATAAATACATACCTGAGTAGTATAGTACCCGGGATCCACTTATAAATTATTTGTTTTTTCTTGCACTCTGTACCAACTGAATACTGGTCATTGACTTAAAACTTTCTGCCTAATAAAACTCGGCAAAATAAAAAATTACGGTTTTAAATAGCGGTATCGAAATTTATATTACAAAGACATCAACTCCCGGGCGTGATTGGATCGGTGATGTTATTAATTTATGTAATTCCTTTTTATTAAAAAAGAATTTTCAAGTTATATTTAAGTTATTACGCCGTGCGATGGTTATTCAAGATTATATTAAATAGGATAAAGCAGGTGCTGTGCGAGATCGGCGCAGCGTCGACAAGAGCGTCGACACGAGCATCGACACGAGCGTCGACACGAGCGTAGACACGGGGACTGAAACTGGACACGATTAATGACGATTAGTAAGACGACAGTCGAAAGGCAGCACTAGCGACTCCAATACTTTCAATATTTTCCTTAGCCATAATTTTATCGACGAACAAAGTTTCTCTGAATCAGTTATAATATTATGTTTAATCACCATGATCCCAGTATGTTATCATTTAAATCACAAAATTTCGTTTCTGACTATTATTATTATTTTTTTTTCTCCAATATAATAATGATTACTATTCATAATGAATATGGTATTTCGTAAAAAAAAACTTTCTTTCGTTACTCTGAAAATCTACTGGTTAATAATTATATATCGAAGAATGAAGCGAAGAAATATAATAAATGATCAAACGAACTCACCAAGTTATTATATGAGTCGCTTCATTCGAAGATATAATCTCCCTCCCACCTAGTCAGCACGAAACTATGTTTGCTGCAGTACCCAAAGAAAGAAAGAAAGATTTTTTGCATTACTTCTCTCTAAACATAATGAAACATGCCGGAACGTCCAGTGACCGAGCGTGCGGGTAATTTTTCAACTAGACACATACGTCTTACAAAAAACGTGATTGCCTAGCAGATACAGAGGTACTACTGGTTAGTAATTATATATCTTCGAATGAAGCGATTCATATAATAATGATCGAACTTCACTTGGTAAGTTCGTTTGATCATTTATTATAAACAATTACAATTTCTCTAATTATAAACAATTCCAAAGAGTAAAATGACCGATATTAACCTTTTGTAGGGAAGAGAATGATGTAACATTGTTACTGAAGTTGCAAAGATAAAATTAATAACCTTTCATTAAAAACATAATTACTAATTTGGTTAAATGTAGCGTTACTTACTCAAGTGTAACTTATAATTAAATGAAAAGTTATGCCTGTGACAGAACTCAGAAGTGTGTAAAAAGTAACTTATAATTTCCTGTTTCGTATTGGACTTTACTTTGAATCCTAAAGACGTAAATAAATATTATAAATGAGTAGTTAAAAATAAACAACTTTTCTGCAGCAAAGCTAGATCAAAATCGATCCACTATTTTAATGCTACACTGTGTCTGTTACACAGACAGTCATGTCAAATTTAAATCAGACCTAATTTTTTTTTTTACAATTTAAAAGAGTGTTTATATTATATATTTTTAATTGTAAAGTTAATGTAAACGCCTAAAATTTTAAAACAGCAATGTGCCAGCGAAGAAATTGGTTCAGAGGCATCTGGCGGACAATTATTCAATGATAGACGAGATCTGTCGGCTGCTGCCATCCCCAACCCCAATTCACGCCCACCGGCAAAATGACGCAAAGTCTACGTCATAGTCGTTAAATTTTTTCCACTTTTAAATCGTTAATTTTGACGAATGTTATTTTTTAACCCTAAAAAAAATTTGTTGCGGCCCGCGACTCCAAGACTAAAACATGTTTGTGGCCCGCATGAAAACAAGGTTGTCGACCACTGGTCGGCTGGTTTGAATGTAAGCAGACCAAATTACGTTGGTCCGCCATCTGCCTATGAATCAACTTGTCTGATAGTACTTCATTGTATTCTAATATTAACTTTATATAACTTTTTTATATATTATTTATTTATTTAATATTTTTATGGTGGTGGCGCCGAGTTAAATCTTCCCGTTCATAATATAATCACCTCTCACGACACAGGTTATCCTAGTGTGAGAGCTACAGCTAATCATGTTGGTAATTTAAACAGCAAACCTAATAGCTTCTGGAAATCCTGTTTAAGTATTTATTTTTGCTGCAATAAATGAATTTTCATTTTTTTTATTAGCACACATTAAAAATCATAATGTATTTCATTTCAGCATCCATGTTCTCTCTTCTGAAAGTCCCTGGCGTATTAATGGCAGCTATAAGCATAATATTAACCAGTATTAGTATCGGATTCCTACAAGCGACGCTGGAACCACATTTGAGACAGGTAATAGTCATAGTTGATAGATATTATTTGGAAATTTTCTCAACATTTAAAGGAAACCAGAATATAAAAATAATTTTGGAAAACGTAATCATTTCTCTCGCGCGTCTAGTAAGAATAGTGATAAGCAATAGCACAAATTATTTGTGAATATTAGAAAACATCAGGCGCTTTTACTATTTTGTATGCCATTGCTAGGCCATGGCCCATGACTTAAGAGGATCAGATGGATGGTCTGATGACATGTGCATCAATAAAATATGAATGTATAACCACACAATTGTAAACTCCGACCCCAGAACATCCGGTATACGTTCCAGCATCTGCACTGCACCAGAAGAAGAATTATATTTTCAAGTGTATGTTTGTGTGTTTATTTCTTTATTCATTTCTTTGAGACTTTAAACAATATTAAAATCGGTCCAACGACTTGGGCGTTGAGGATGTAACAGAGAAACAGACAGACGGATAGACAGACAGAGACTCTTCCGCATATTAGTATGGATTTGGTGTTATTAATCATTCTTATTGGTCGTGATTTATGATAGTGACACTGGTTTCATCGGGTGTTTTGAAGCTGTTACTTAACCGGGGATTCCCCATTTCCAGTTCGGGTTCTCCCCCGTGGTGCTCGGCGTGATATTCATCATCAACGGCGGTGTGTACGCGCTGACTGCTCCTGGCTGGGGCTGGCTGTGCGACCATCCAACTGTCAAGCCCAAATACATCACGTGTATCGGACACCTCTTTGTGGTCGCTGCGTTCCTGCTGATTGGACCTGCGCCGTTCTTTGATATGCCCACGTAAGTTACGGTAGAGGCAAGATGGCCTCTTTTTAACCGACTTCCAAAAAACGAGGAGGTTATATGTTCGGCTGTGGATATTATTTTTATTTTTGTATGTTCAACGATTACTCCGCCGTTTATGAACCGATTTTCGAATTTTTTGTTTCGTTGTATTAGGTTTCACTTCAATTTGGTACCATGTTCACAAAAATGGTAACCTGATGATGGGATCCATGAGTAATCGAGGGAACTCCTCGAAATTTATATGGAAACATATGGTGATTTTGGTTTTATTAACCGACTTCCAAAAAACGAGGAGGTTATATGTTCGGCTGTGGATTATTTTTGTATGTTCAACGATTACTCCGCCGTTTGTGAACCGATTTTCGAAATTTTTGTTTTGTTGTATTACCATTATTTGGTACCATGTTCACAAAAGTGGTCACCTGATGATGGGATCCAGGAGCAATCGAGGGAACTCCTCGAAATTTATATGGAAACATATGGTGAGTTTAGTTTTATGTAACTGTGTGTGTGTACTAAGAATATGCTACCAAAAAGTCAAATATTGGGTCAAGGTATACCATGGTTTCGAAGATGCTGAGAGAACTCCTGACTTTTTATAGATACACGTTTGGGAGTTTCGGCGTTGTTTTAAGAACAGAAAGCATATACTACCATGCAATTAAAATTCATCATCATCATCATCGTTATCATCATAATTACCACGTCGTGTTAAGGTCACCAATGTCTCATGGCACAAAATAGATAATAGTACAAGGCATAGGTATGGATGCAATAATAATAATTATGTACATAACAACACCAATTATTATAGGCTGTTTAATATACACGGCGGTCGGCGCCGCAGAGGCAACGGCGTCGCCGCGCGGCGCGTGCGTAAACATCATATTCAAGTTCTAACCGGAATGTCAGGGCATGCGGCATGCCGATTGCCGCGCTGCGAGTATTTTGCAGAACGTGTTCACTTAGATTTTTTTAAATGTATTGTTTAAATTTATCTATCTACCTGATATTTGGGCCTTGGGGTATGCCGTATGACTCTTAACAGTCTTAACAAATTGTAATAAGATGTAACGTAGAATATACGCAGTACCACCGACGACCACTTATAAATTCGCGGACTATGACGGAGGTCAACTTAATAACAATTATACGAGATCAATTAAGTACCACTCAATATTATGATTTATGTTGTCAATTCAATGCTCACTGCTCACTGCTCACCTCACACCAAGCTCACTGTTGAGTTGTCAGTTGCTTACAAACTTTCAACAACACAACAGAAATCTGCTACGAGTTACAACTACCTATATAAAACTTCTACGTACAAGCGATAGCGCGACACAGGAGCGCCTCAGTGACATCTAGTGAAGACAATATGAAACTATTTTTTTATACAATTTGAATTGGCACTAACAGTTTACCTACCAGGTAACTAAAAAGACTGAAATTATTATTTTTAACAAAAAATTAATACCGACTTCCAAGGTGAAAATAATCATAATTTAACATTATTATGAACTAAAAGTATTAAATAATTTTTCTTATCTAATAGTGCCTTTTTCCGAATTCGGCTAAACCTCAACTATTTCTGTACTCAATCTTCATAATTTTGGAGTCGGTGCCAGTTCCAAAAGTTTCAAATATTCTGTCAGAAACTGAAGATTCAGCTATCTGGTACCGACTTCAAAATAACGAATTAATGAAGATTGAGTACAGAAATAGTTGAGGTTTAGCCGAATTCGGAAAAAGGCACTATTAGATAGGAAAAATTATTTAATACTTTTTAGTTCATATTATAAATGTTAAATTATTATTGTTTTTACCTTGGAAGTCGGTTTTAATTTTTTGTTAAAAATAATAATTGATTGGTAAGAAGCAATAAGGCCTAAGCCTTACTTTATATTACTCTTTATTTCTTTTAGTAAAAGAGTAATATAGATCCTTAGGTGGTAAGCGATTTCTGCCAAACACGATGCTTGTCTTGCCATTTAGCCGAAACTTTTTCGTTTTTGCTTCGTTATAGAATCGCCGATCAAAATGTATGGAATTGACATAAGACGAGTCGAACGTCAACGTCATATTAACGGACGCTTATGTCAATCCATACTAATATTATAAATGCGAAAGTGTGTCTGTCTGTCTGTCCGTCTATCTGTCTGTCTGTCTGTCTATCTGTTACCTCTTCACGCTAGAACCGCTGAACTGATTTTACTGAAATTTGGCATGGAGATACTTTGAGTCCCGACAAAGGACATAGGATTGTTTTTGTCCCGGAAAAATGTACGATTCCCACGTAATAAACGAATTTTGGCGCAACAGAGTTGCGGGCGTCATCTAGTTCCATATATTTTCATCGGCGATTCTATATCGAAGCGAAAACGAAAACATTTTGGCACACCCCCCTGATGTTTGATCTATTTTATGTACAGAGAGATTCACATAAAAGTTGACACTTACAAAATGATCTAAATATAGACACAGCAAACTATACTTACGTCATACATTATAGCCTAGACACTAAATTCTAGAATCTAGAAAAAAATGTAGAATATTTTGATTGCAGGATTCTCTGGGTGACCATAGTAGGTCTGGTTCTACACGGGTTTGGGATGGGAAGCCTTCTGGTATCCACCTTCACAGACTCTTTGGGAACTGCTATGTAAGTATAAAAACAATTATTATAATAATATAAGAATAATGGAACTATGCACGTAATAACTATTTTATGATGAACTTTTCCGTAATTTATCTGCCTGCGACAAAAGTAGATAATATAATATTGTGCACCATCAAAAAGGTTTTTCCAAGCATACCTATGACTAAATAATATATTTTTGGATTGTCGTTAAAGCGTTAAAAAAACTATACCAATAATTAAATAATGATATGAATGATGAAACCTACAGACGTGTAGTACTAGTAGTGGAGTTCCCAGAGCGTAAAAATCGTGCAAACCTCCGATTTTTGCAATAGTGGATGAAAATTGAAAAGAAAAAAAGGAATGTGTAGGTGATAACTTAAATAATAAAGTTTACCTATTGAAAAGTTGTGCTTTTGATTTTTAAATTATTCTCTTCCACTTCAAGTAAACTCATAAACTGTACAATTTTGAAGAAAATTTACATATTTCTTTCTTTTAAATATATAGCAAAATAATAAAAAAATGTATTATTTTTTTGATTTGTATCGTTGCTTATATTCCAAAGAAAGAAAATAAGTTGAAAAAATATATAATTTAGATTTAAAATTAATATTTTTGTATGTAGATGTGCATACCTCCAAATGTGCTTGTTGTGTGCCTCGCCAGGTAAATGGCGTTCCTATTATTTTTTAGGCTTAACAAAGCCTTCTATTTCTTAATGTGTATAACTTTTTAGCTCTTACTTTATTAAATTTTCTGAAAATGTAGCACAAGCTTTTCACGGATATTTCGAAGAAAATCTGTATTTTATTTCTTTTGGTTAGGTTTTTACAGAATAAAATTGATTTTTATTTTTTATTTTTCATTAATTATATTTGCTAAAACATACTTAATGGAAAAAAATACAAATTAAGTTAAGAACTGATATTTTTTGTATTCAGGTAAGCATTTTCCAAACATAGGTCGCAGCTTGCGTCTTTAGTATGTACGTGAGATTTGTAGCACCCAATTTTTTTTCTGGCTTTAAGTAGGAATTTAAATATATTTCAAAGACTAGGAAAAGTCTTTCATTTGTCGATGCATGTAATGTTTTAGCTCTCACTTAAATAAATTCTCAACAAATATAGAAAAATATTTTCGGTCTATTTTACATATTTTTGGAGATACTTAAACGTTTTTAAGTACTTAAAAGTTATCATTTCTCTAAAAATTTAATACGCACAACAAGTAAGTTTAACACACTTTTCGTTACAACCCTTAAATCTACCCAAACCCTTTTATCTTGGTTACGACGAGCGTTAATCTCTAAAAACTTTGCAAAAACCTTATAGTTGTATTTAGCTTAGCAAAGCAAACTTTCTTTTTTAAAAATTGTGTATTTGGTTAATTTTCAACGTAAACAATCGGATAAGAGTCATTAAATAACAGGAACAAGAAAAAAAATTTTTTTCTGGACTGGTTTTATATAATTATGGTGAAATATTAATTTTTAATTAAGCAACTAAAAAATTTAAAGCACAAAAAAATTTTTGGTAAACTTTGCAAGTTATAGTGTAAAAAATAAAATGACACGTCAAAAACAAAAATCCATTCACTATTACAATAGGGATGATGACAAGGTCAAAGATTAGCGAATTTTGTTAATAAAATAAAGGAATCACGGTAAAAAATAAGTGTTCCCAAAATTTTAGCTCGATAGCATTTTTGTATTTTTTTTTTGTTATGCGCCTTCAAAGTTGGATAATCAAGTCGAATTTTTTTTTCAATTAAATTTCTTAATATTTGCATACCATTCGATAGCTTATGCAATTAAAAGTAACTTTTGTTATGGAACCACTTCCATAAACGCAATATACCTATCGAACAAAGTTCTCTCCCGATCCGTACAAACTACTAAAGAGTGACGTCAGTCTTTCGTAGCACTTTGTATGGAGCGTTTCGGGCAGGTCTATTTTATGAGATGTTTGAATTGTCACATCTTGGTGAATTTTTAAGCTATCAGCGACGTTTCTATTTTATAAGGGTCTTTCAATTACCAATAAGAAAAAAAATTAGTCATCAAGCCTATTTTCGGAAGTTAAAACCTCTGGCGACTGCACTATAGGTTAAACTCCATTTTGGACAAATCAATATGCCATCACCCTTCACTTCTTCACTTCACACCTTCGCCGCTAATCGTGTTATAATGAGTCTGACGAGATTGCCAATTTCCACCCAATGATTCCACGAAGCCGATAATGAAACGTACCAAATTGATTCTACAATTTTATAACTTTTGGTCAAAAAAGCTCTATTATTAAAATAGAGTTCGAATGCCGAAAGCTCTATTTTTTATCAACTATCGATAAAGCTGAATCTTTGTAACCGAGCTATATTTTTGGCTGATTTCCAAAAAAGCTGGTTTGGTTGTGGATTTTATTTCGTTTAGTTTTCTAAAAAACTTGGTCCATAGTAATATGAGATTCATCGAAAATTTTACGATAGAATAGAACTGCAAACCAAACAGTTCACACGACTGCACGCCAACTGCAACTGAACTGCAATCCGACTGCGCGTTTAGTTTGCAGTTCTATTACAGTCGTGTCAACTGCATTCAAACAGCACTTGAACTGCAGTTTGCGGTTGGATTGCAGTTGAAATGCGGTCCGTCTGTATAGACCCTAATGTGTCCGTTAACGCTTTGGGTCTATACAGACGAACTGCAATCCAATATCACACCACGCCGCTGAGGGTGCTCTCGGCGCTCATGATTACCACCACCAACAACACTCTAGAGGCCGCTGACGCAGCCGTCGCCGCTGACGCAACCCTCGCACTTGCCGCCGCCGCCGCCGCTTCAGCCGCCGAAACACCAATCCACTCACGCTGATCATGATCATAAATTTTCAACCTTCTTTCAACAAATACCAACATAACATGACACACCACTCACATACATACTACACCCACTGAGGGATCTTTCTTACACTTGTTTTATCACTGCTCTAGGATGTACACTACTACACTACTCGTTTTGTTAATAAAATTTAAATATCGCATGAAATTAACATAATCCATTGGAGGATTTAGCTCAATCCGCACATTTCTATGCCATATATTTAACAACAACGATAATTAATAAAGTCAATAACACACGGAGGATACTATTTAGTGTTGACCTTCAAAACTTCTTTCTATTACATAATTTAAAGGGATACAGAAATTAAACAGGTTTGTTATTTGCGTGTACACCTGATACAAATCTATATTATAATAAATCATCATTCATGCCATGTTGGTTTAATATAAATTTATTTTGAAGCTCAATTTTCATGTTAAAATCTATAAATTGAAATGTTTTTTTACCCAACTGGGCCAGTTCCAACGTTCCAACGAAACAGCGTTGGACTTGGAACAGCTAACAAATGTTTACAATCAAGTTTGGCTAGGAAAATGCAGGCTAAAACCTTCATCTGTGCATCGGATGGGGATGTAACTTCGACATGTTTAGCTTGGTTTGAATAACCCTAACTTCAGCCATAAAATCGTTTTTGTCCCGAAAAAATGCATAAAAAGATCCAGGAAAAATAAATTTTGCTGCAGCGATGTTCCAGTCTACAGCTAGTTGCGCCGTGAGGAGGCGGAGTCTGATAACAGCTGAGTGTCCGTATCCCACGGCTGGAGGGAGGGCATGGGGGGGTTTTTGTCGGTAACCTCCGGCGCTCCAAGCCGGAGGGAGTCCGACATACCCCCGTCGTCCACCCCCGTGCGCGGCGGGGGATACGTAACGTATTTCCCCTCCTCAACAAAAAAAAAGCTACAGCTAGTTGCCATTTTGTACGGTTCCAGCTCGAGTGGTCTGCCCAACTCCATAGAGACGTACGGGCTGGTGTCGGGCATGTGGACGTCGACGTTCGCGCTGGGCGCCTTCATCGGCCCCACAGTCTCCGGCCTGCTCTTCCACCTCATCAACTTCCGCAACTCCACCGTGTTTATCGTCGTGCTGCATTTCATTATGGTATGTTACGACTTACGATGTTGAAGGTTTTTTGATAAGGAAAAAAAAACTTTAAAATGGGTGATACTATATTGTGACTTTTTGGATTTCAACAAAAACTCTTGTTCAGCTACCGCCTTTCAATAATATAATAATTATAATACGCACCTTTTGATCAAATTCTTTCAAAAATCAAGTCCTAAAAGTACACGTCAAATGTTATAAGCTTTGTCCGCACTGTGCCTCTTTCTGTTCGTCAAGGGCATGCGTTATAGCGCAGTCAACAGCGAACGTGAGGCATGCCCACGACGCATGCCCTCTGACCGTCCAAAACTTTCGCTTCGTTATTAAAAATGACAGTTGGGTTCTTTGACGCATTCAATTAATATCAATAATCATGCGCCAAAACGAAAATTGAATGAAAGAAGATGACGAAAATTGAAGACGAAAGCGCATAATGTGGACACAGCTATAGGGGGGCAAGATTTATTTGTTTTGTCATCTACAGGCTACAGCTAAAGCAAAACGACAGACAAGAACATTAACTGTTATGTCGCTGACAAATATACGGTTATGGATTGTTTAATTATCCTATGATAACAGTGTATTTGTCGAACCTTCTCATCAGGATCTGTCATCCTGCCACCTTTATATCCAGTCACTGGGTTAACAACCTTGTCACCATCTCCCGTGTCTATTACATCCCGTCTGCGTCAGATGGCGGTGCTGCTGTGCTTCCTGTGCACGTGCGACCGTTACAAGATGGAGGTGTCCGTCTCCGCCGGCGACCTGCTGCGGCTGGACGGCACGCTGGACGAGAGCGTGCTGATTGGCGAGAAGTTCATGATACCGACTACCACGAGGCAGAAGAGGTAAGGAGTAACTACATGTCTTAACTTACTACACAATCTGGTAGCAGCACCCTCGGCGCCCGATGATGACAGTAATATTTTTAACCGACTTCCAAAAAACGAGGAGGTTATATGTTCGGCTGTGGATATATTTTTTTTTTTTTGTATGTTCAACGATTACTCCGCCGTTTGTGAACCGATTTTCGAAATTTTTGTTTTGTTGTATTAGGTTTCACTCCAATTTGGTACCATGTTCACAAAAGTGGTGACCTGATGATGGGATCCAGGAGTAATCGAGGGAACTCCTCGAAATTTATATGGAAACATATGGTGATTTTGGTTTTATGTGAAGTGTACTAAGAATATGCTACCAAAAAGTCAAATATTGGGTCAAGGTATACCATGGTTTCGAAGATGCTGAGAGAACTCCTGACTCTTTATAGATACACGTTTGGGAGTTTCGGCGTTGTTTTAAGAACAGAAAGCATATGCTACCATGCAATTCAAATTCATCATCATCATCATCGTCATCATCATCATTACCACGTCGTGTTAAGGTCACCATTGATGTCTCATAGCACAAAATAGATAATAGTACAAGGCATAGGTATGGATACCATAATAATAATTATGTACATAACAACACCAATTATTATAGGCTGTTTAATATACACGGCGGTCGGCGCCGCAGAGGCAACGGCGTCGCCGCGCGGCGCGCGGCGACGCGTACGTAAACATCGTATTTAAGTTCTAACTGGAATGTCAGGGCATGCGGCATGCCGCCAGAGTAGACAGAATGATAGAGTATGCCAACTTAGAACTGATGTAATTTTTTTAAGTTTGACGTATTATGACAAAAGTCGTCGCTAGGGTCGTAACCTACAAATTTAGTTGTTTATATTTTGGCACATGCAAAGAAAACTGTCAGAATTCAATTTCAAAATCTTATTTTTAAAATTAAATTATACCAGCCAGCGCGCCAGCCTTTAACTTATCCTGGCGAAACACGAAAGAAACGACAGATATTAATACTCGTCAGTCTCATAGCAGTCGAAGTACTGGTAGTTATGTCTATTGTGATGCCACGCTGCGAGCATTTTGCAGCACGTGTTCACTTAGATCTTTTTAAATGTATTGTTTAAATTTATCTATCTACCTGATATTTGGGCCTTGGGGTATGCCGTATGACTCATATCAGTCTTAACAAATTGTAATAAGATACGTAGAATATACGCAGTACCACCGACGACCACTTATAAATTCGCGGACTATGACGGAGGTCAACTTAAGGTGAACGCAGATTTGGTCGCACCGCACGCACCGCAGTCGCCGCATTCGGAATTCTTTATATGAAGTTATAGGCAAGCTCGCATACCTACCTACCCGCGCCGCAGTCTTCGCAACTTCATATTATTATGAAGTTGCGAAGACTGCGGCGCGGTGCGTGCGGTGCGGCCAAATCTGCGTTCACCTTTAATAACAATTATACGAGATCAATTACCACTCAATATTATGATTTATGTTGACAATTCAATGCTCACTGCTCACACCAAGCTCACTGTTGAGTTGTCAGACGTCAGTTGCTTACAAACTTTCAACAACACAATGAAAATCTGTTATAAGTTACAACTACCTATATAAAACTTCTACGTACAAGCGATAGCGCGACACAGGAGCGCCTCAGTGACATCTAGTGAAGACAATATGAAACTATTTTTTATACAATTTGAATTGGCACTAACAGTTTACCTACTAGGTAACTAAAAAGAGTGAAATTATTATTTTTAACAAAAAATTAAAACCGACTTCCAAGGTAAAAACAATATTAATAGCATCCTTATAATATGAACTAAAAAGTATTAAATAATTTTTCCTATCTAATATGTAGTGCCTTTTCCCGAATTCGGCTAAACTTCAACTATTTCTGTACTCAATCTTCATAATTTTGAAGTCGGTGCCAGTTCCAAAAGTTTCAAATTTTTTGTCAAAGAAATAAAGATATCTGGTACCGACTTCAAAATGATGAAGATTGAGTACAGAAATAGTTGAAGTTTAGCCGAATTCGGGAAAAGGCACTACATATTAGATAGGAAAAATTATTTAATACTTTTTAGTTCATATTATAAGGATGCTATTAATATTGTTTTTACCTTGGAAGTCGGTTTTAATTTTTTGTTAAAAATAATGTGTAGTAAGCTAGGACTGTGATGGACCAATCTACATCTCAAACCCGAATCAAGCTAACGTAGTTTTAAGATTTTGTAACTATATAGTTATAAGCTTGGAAACACACTATGCGTCTTCTTTGAATTTTGAATAACAACTGTCGTGAGTTTCTACGCCGCGACGTCGTGCCGTATACCGTGGCACGTTACGATGTCGTGTCGTAGTTTTTTATGACGCGCGTCGTAGATTCCCACGGCACGACGTCGCATCGTGAAACGACGCCGCGTCGTGGGTATCTACGACGCGCGTCGTAAAAAACTACGACGCGACATCGTAAGACGTCGTACTACGTCGCGTCGTAGAAACTCACGTAGAAATTTAAAGATAAGTTTCTACGACGCGACGTCGCATCGTGAAACGACGTCGCGTCGTGGGAATCCACGATATCGTATCGTGTTTTTGTGTCCCGGCTCTTCACGTGCGGACTTTGCAAGTTAAAAATAAAATACTCATGTCTCCATATTTAAAAATATTTTTAGAAGTACAAGAATATCAATAAAAATTGATGAGGTCCTATAAATTATAATACATTACGAAAATAAAAAACCTGTCGACTCCAGCCTAAAATTTGTCCATCTTACATTTTACTTTAAAGCCGGTTTTCTGTAGCAACTTGCTAGATTATCTTATCTATTACTAGAAAAATGTACAGAAAGATTAGCTGACAAAATCTTATGATGAGTATTGAGTAACGCCTAGGTCTTGGCTTAACTTGTCTTTTACATCTATCCTGCCTTTGGTTGTCTTCCACAAGTCTCAAAACTTGGTAGAACTTACTTGACCACTGGTCATAGGAATGTCATTTTGCAAAAACTGTGATTTATTTATTTTAATTTTATAAACTTAATTTATAATACCTGTTATCGTTTTTTCTGACTAACGACCTTCAATATAGTCATCGATGAGGGGAAAACTAGAAATTATTACTAGCTGACCCGGCAAATGTTGTTTTCCATATAAATTATTTCTAGTACTTACCGTATTGATACTAGAAATAATTTTTATATAAAAAGTAGATAAAATCCTATTCTCAGGCCTAACGAATGTACATACAAAATTTCATTAAAATCGGTTAAGCCGTTTTGGAGGAATTTACGCACAAACACTGTGACAGGAGAATTTTATATATTAGAATATAATAATTATTACAAAATATAGGGTGCATACTACATATTTCAGAAAACTAAGTACACTACACTAGTTTAAGTGGTATGTTATGTCTAATTCTTGTAACTGATACGTCCTTCCTAGGTGATTCAATTCGGCCTAGGCGTTTTAAAAGGTTTGTCTAAATGTGAGGCTTCTAAAGGCGTCGACAAACTGCCGCCTGCGTTTTCTTCGAGACACTTTCAATAATTATTATTACGTCAAGTAGTATGTCACGTGGTATAACCCTATTATAGACCTGGGGCCAGTGACAGATTTTCATGACCAAGTCCCTCCCAACCGAAACTTCGTAAAATGAATAAGAGACTTATACTACAAATACTAGCGACCGTCAGCTGCGACTCCGTTGGTGGGTTGGGCAGTGGCAGCCTCCCAAAGATGAAGAAAAAAAATTTTTTTCAGTCATTTCCGCTCATTTGAAAATTCATCAGAGTAAAGTTCATGTAGTATTTTGAAAGAAAAACATAGTCAGCTGATCATAACACGGTGGATTATACGTCAGCTGGCTCCTTGAACATGAAAAAAAAATTTTTTTTTCAATGATTTCCTCTCAGCTAAAAATTTACCTGGTGATCGTTTATATGCTACTATGAATGAAAATTAATGTCAGCTTGCTGTATCTCAGTGGAATGTTTGTCAGCTGGTTCCTTGAATGTTGTAACGCATCTATGACCTACTGAAACTTATCAGCTGACGACTTTTCCCTTGACTTACAGCTAGCTGATTTTTTTATTGTTCACTAGAGTATTTCAACAATTCTCTGATAAATTTATCCGGGAGGAAATAACATTTCTTATGTTATTTGGCGGTGTTTAATTTGAGAGTTTTGATAACAAATATAAAGTTTAATATTGGAGAAAATGCTGGTATGAGTAAATTAATTATGTATTGAATAATTTAGAGGAAATGAATGAAAAAAATTTTTATTTCTTCATCTTTGGGAGGCTGCCACTGCCCACCCCATGACCCCACCCACGGAGTCGCAGCTGACGCTCGCTAGTATTCATAGAATAAGCCCCTTATGCATTTTACAAAGTTTCGCCCGGGAGGAAATCATTGACCAAAAATTTGCCTGGCTCCCGGGCCATTATAGTTAGAGTTAGTAAAGAATAGTTAGAGACAGCACTCTATAATCGTATCGTAATGCCTAAACTACAGATCAGATCTTTATTGTAGTGGTAGAATCTGGAAAGTTTTCGGATTTTAATAAAACTAGATTTTATAAAAATATATTCAGAATGAACTCATTTTTTGAAGTTCGAAATAAGCTTTATAATATTAAAACCTGCTGTTTTTGCAGTCGTCACTACGGCATCAGCGTGGAAAAATCCCGACCTCCAGGCATGAACAGTCTGATCGCTTGCTCCAGCTACAAGAACCGCAGGAGTCCCTGGAGTCAGAGAACACCCCGGTACAGACCCTCCTACGGCAGCCTGGACGCTAGGTTTAGGGCAACGTAGTCCCTTTAGACCAGAACCTAAGCCCTTTATGCCAAAAAGTACCAAAGATATCCAAAGCTAAATGTTCAAAGGCTTATAAGTCTAGGCTGTGATTCCCATCATTACTTCTCCTAGCATGATTTAAAGTTATGTTACAAAAATATTTCAACTTTCAAATAAGAATATGTTAATCTAAAATCATTTATTTTGAAACGTAAATTCAAAAGCATGTAAGTTTTTAAGTATTTATGAATATCCATAAATATATTAAAATAATAAAAAGTTATCATGTTATTTTATTGTAACCTATTTTAGTATTATATTAATACTAGCTGTCCCGGCAAACGTTGCTTTGCCATAATATAAAGTATTTCGCCCACATTATTTTATTGAAGTGACTAAATAAGTATGTCGCCATGGCAACGTCGATCGCTATCTCGTAGCACAAACAATGGTCGCCGTCAGTCTCAGGTTGTAATAATTTACTATTATTTATTCAACAAATGCACTTATCAATATATAAAGTACCGAGTAGCCGATTCTCAGACCTACTGAATATGCATATAAAATTTGGTAAAAATCAGTAAAGCCGTTTCGGAGGAGTTCGTGGACTAACATTGTGACACGAAAATTTTATACATAAGAAGAAGATTTTGTGTATTTTTTCTAAAACATACGGGGCTATTGACCCTGCGTTTTTAAGTGCGGGAGCTTGCTCCTACCTAAGAGTGAGGCTACATCGCAGGCCTCATCTGCGTTGCGTCGGCCGTCGACGCTGCACGTGGACGCGGTATAATTTAACAAAATATAAAATAGTCTTGCTCAAATATTACCGCCGCCAATGACTGCACAGAAGATCCCGACAAAACATCGTTTCTCCTTCGTCAATCCGTTTTAACATCACGTCCGAACTCTGGCGACGCAACGCGAATGCAGCGTTGACTGCGACAACGCAACGGCATTGTGGCTTAGCTCTTACAACGGAGGCGTGTGTTTTGAAAGCAAGGACGTTTCGTTATTGGTAAATGTACAAATCCAGGTCGTTTTCTCTCGACCACAGCCACAGCTAGTTGACAGCCAGTGAACAGCACGCGTGATTGCGCACGGGCCGAGCAAAGATTAGGAGGTCACCGCATATGTCATAGGTAGCGCAAGGGCGAATGCTTGATGATGATGAAATCTCCACTCCTTCAAATATCTCCTGAGAATATCATGAAAATTACTTTTTCTTACTAAGGTCATTCGCTTGGACTCTCTACTTATGGATCTAATAAACTTAAAAATTCAGCAACTTCCAGGCGTGATGTGTCCTTCTTTGTTTCCGTTGGGGAAATGAGTTTACGCATCCCCGGCAGCCTGGGGAGGGCTACTGGAGTACGTGGGACTCCCCGAAGCAGCAAAGGCCGCAGCCGGGCATATACCCTCTAAATCACCTACGGTGTTCCCGATTTTCCGCCTTAGGCAGAGCCACGGGATATGATCGAAGTTTAAGTGAGTAGGTACATGTACATTTTTATACTAAATCTACGACGAAAACAGAAGGATATACTGACACTTAATCAGTGGGTTTGTGGACAGATTTAGTCACACCTATATAAGGATTGTTAGCCCAGATTCGCGTATAAACATTGCTATTTAGCTGACACACATACCTCTAGACTAGAACATTAAATAAACCTGAATTAAACTTCAGCCTTGAGAATTTTGAATATGTAATTAATTTGCTAATTTATGCTTAAAGTAAGATTTTCTGAATGAGTATGTATCTACGCAAGTGGAAAGATTTTGGATGATATCTTCATTTAGTAAAAATTGTATTTCATTCATTGGATGTTACAGATTGTTTGGATCGATTTTTAGCCAAATACCTTGAAGTAAAAAGGCTTTTGCCAGGGACTTTTTTTCGTTATGAGGTTATTTTTTAACTTTATGAGTAACTTATTCTATATTATTGGCTGTAAAATTTTCAATATGATTAGATATTTTTATCTTAATATTGTTAGACTAGGTTCATCGCAAGCCCAAATAATAATTGTTGCCCTTATTAAAAAAAAAAAACATTAATTATTAATTTCCTCATTTAAGTATTTTTTTACCACTTAAAAGCCGAGTGTTCTGATTTAGCATCAGTGCCTAAAATCTTTTCTTGGTTTATAAAATACGATTATAATGTATTGTAGTTTTGCATGAAATCTGCCCGCTACCTTTAGTACCCAGCGACCTGCGAACATCTAAAGGTGAGCCGATCGACTCCTCAACTAACGCAAAGGTTAAATTCTTCGGTAAATGTCAAAGCCTCTTCTCATTAGTTACCAATGCAGAGATCACACAATCACATATTATAATTTAGGTACGTAATGATAAGTAGCCTGCTAATAATAATAATACTCTCCACACCGGTTTCGGTGACGGTGGCCAGTTTCATAGAAACCAGGCC
Source organism: Lysandra bellargus (assembly GCA_905333045.1). Classification (NCBI taxonomy): domain Eukaryota; kingdom Metazoa; phylum Arthropoda; class Insecta; order Lepidoptera; family Lycaenidae; genus Lysandra; species Lysandra bellargus. The sequence goes on along the minus strand of HG995335.1, from coordinate 8,001,161 downwards.
TATTACGCAGGAGTAATTTTATAGGGCCCAAGTGTATGCGCAGTACACAAGAGCACTCACTATTCCTTTAAGGCTGCGTTTCCACTGAAGCGGAGCGGAGCTTAGCGGTGCCCGAATTGACCAATCGTGCTATGTGCCCAGCGGAATGACAGCGAAGATTTCGAGCATGGTGATTGGTCAATTCGGCACCGCTAAGCTCCGCTCCGCTTCAGTGGAAACGCAGCCTTACTCTCATAACCCAGTGGGACGGAAGACCGACACGACTAGCGACTGGCAAGAGATCAGGCGCAGGACCGACTTTTGCATGCCCATCCGACGCATGGATCATCTTAGTTGCCTGACAATCAGGTGAAAAGCCTGCATCATCCTAACTAAACTTGGAAATAATATGTTTCCAACACGGGAATCAAACCCACGACCTCCGAGTCAAGAGCCACGCTCTAAACCACTAGACCACGGAGGCGTTACAAGTACCCTGCTATGCAAGGCTTTGCCGTGTGGTGAAAATAGTATTGACATCGTTGGTGAAAATAGTATTGACATCGTTGGTGAAAATAGTATTGACATCGTTGGTGAAAATAGTATTGATATCGTTGGTGAAAATAGTATTGACATCGTTGGTGAAAATAGTATTGACATCGTTGGTGAAAATAGTATTGACATCGTTGGTGAAAATAATATTGACATCCTTGGTGAAAATAAGAACTAAGTCCCTATATTATAAAGTGTCTCTGGAGTCTGGACAGACAGCTGTTTAGAACTTACGGTGATATCTAGAGTTGAAACTAGAACAATAAATAAAAACCGGCCAAGTGCGTGTCGGGCCACGCGCAATATAGGGTTCCGTTATAGTACCGCTAGTTTTTAATTGTTTTTTAAACTGGACTCTAACGATATTTTCCACTTTAAAACTTAATATTTCACAAATGGATCCCTAAATCGGAAAATGATCTATGAATACTCATAATATTTTTTAAAAACCTATCCAACGAAACCCCACACGATGGGGTAGGCGTGAAAAAAAATTCAACCCCGCTTGATGTGTAGGGGAGGTACCATAAAAAATATTTTTTTAATATTTTATGTACCATTTCGTCGTCATAATTAATATGCGTATTCATGCCAAATTACAGCTTTGTTGGTCCTATAGTCTCTGAACAAAACCGCGGACAGACAGACAGACGGACAGACAGACGGACGGACAGACCGAAACTATAAGGCTTCCTTGTTGACTACGGAACCCTAAAAATCGATTGGCGGTTCTAGTTTCCACTAGGAGTATCGGTCTTAAGATAGTCTTAAGATAAGTCTGGGCTAGCAAAGAGATTCAGGGTATGTCTTTATAAATAACAATTTTCCTTTCTTTTTTTATGACACCATTGAATATTTTATTCTGAAAGGTACTGACCGCTATATCTAAATAAACATTTCAAATCAAACAAAAAAACTTTTACTAAAATATATTTGTTTTACGCAACTACTTGACAAGAAAACGTGACTACAGCGTTACATCATGAAGTATTGATTCCAATAATACACAGTATTAAGAAATAGGTTAAAAATATAGTTACCTATTTCATGCTTGTTTAGTTGAAAATGTGTGACATTGTATCAAAGTGGTAGGAGGTAGAGCCCAGCTTTTTCAAATTAAAGGTAAGCTAATCTGGTCAATTTACACAGATATGGAGAATCTGTCAAATAAGTTGTGAATAGCCTATCCGGCATTTTAGCAGGAAGTGCTGAAACAGGCCCTAAGTAACAGCTTATAGGTAACAGTTACGAAATGCTAATAAATAAATAAAAATCGGCCAAGTGTGATCCGGACTCGCGCACGAAGGGTTCTGTACCGATACAGAGCAAAAATATCCTAAAGATTGTGTTTTTTGTATGCGAGCCCCCCTTATTTTTTTCTTTTATATTAATATTATTATTAAATATTAAAACAAAAGAATGTGTGAAAAATTCAAGTGCCTACCTCTTGCCATTATTGATATAGAGCGAAAAAGGCCGAAAGAATCACGTTTGTTGTATGGGATCCCCCTTTAAATATTGATTTAATTTTGTTTTTAGTATTTGTTATTATAGCGGCAACAGATTTACACAATCTGTGAAAATTTCAGAAGTCTAGCTATAGCGGTTCTTGAGACACAGCCTGGAGACAGACGGACAGACATCGAAGTAATAGGGTCCCGTTTTTACGCTTTGGGTACGGAACCCTAAAAATCCTAAAAATAATACATACTAATACAATGATATAACATTATAATATTATGTCTCTAATCTATAATATTGTAAAAACGGCTAATCTGTGTCTATTTGTGTTGTGTAAAATATACCAAACTAATTATTTTCCGTTTAAAGCCCGTCACAGACTTAGCTATAATATATATAACATATTAATATTTTTATAGCTAGGTATATTACTATATATTTTCTATACTAATTTTCGCGTGACCGCACACTCAGCTGTAATATATATTTCTGTGACATGTGGATTTAGTATAGAAAATATATAGTAATATGCCTAGCTATAAAAATATTAATATATATTATAGCTAAGTCTGTGACAGGCTTTACGGATCTTCAAATACACGTTAAGCCGTAATTGGCATTTTATTTATGTAATGAACATAATAAGGTGCAATACGCTTAACGAGAGGAAACTTATAATAATATTATGTTTGGAAGTATTTAAATAAATGTGTATTTGACATTTATCATAAATGGCAAATTAATAGATGCTCACGAGTCATGATGTAAGTAGTTTATGCACATGTAATAACAATAATTGATAAAATTACATTAAAAACTAAACCGGGAGACATAATATTTTGTTGTTTTTCTACGCTTATCCAATAACATCAAAAGGAGAGTTATGTTTTCCAAATAAGCATTTTTATGTTCTTGACACCGAATGATCTGAGAGCTATCGTTGAATTCGTCTAGACCAGAGGTCCCTGGAGGCATTCCAAGTGGCTCGCGAAGCCATCCTAATAATATTATGTTAGAATTCAGAAGACTTTAGTAAAGAGATTCACAAAAATCATGTCAAAATTAAAATCTGTAACTTTTAAAAGTTATGCTTGTTTTCTTTATCAACTAAATCTTAATTTAGGTAAACCAACTGGGTGGTCCCCGGTAAGGCAAACATTTGATAAAATGGTCCCTCAGAAGACAAAAAATTTAGAACCATGACTGGTCTAGACTCAGTCATCTCTTTCGTGAATCGTGATCCGTCGACTGAGCTTGACATAACTCGATAAAATTACATAAGTTCCCCATTGCTCACGGATTATTTTGTGTGGTTGTACAGTGAACAGTCGAGTTACTTTTTTAGGGTTCAATAGCCAAAGGGTAAAAACGGGACCCTATTACTAAGACTTTGATGTCTGTACGTCTCCTGGGTGTATCTCAAAAATTGCTAGACTTCTGACATTTTCACAGATTGAGTGTTTCTGTTGCCGCTATAACAAAAAAATACTAAAAATAAAATGAATATTTAAAGGGACTCCCATGCAGAAAGACAATTTTTTGTCTACTTTCAATCTATAGGGGTACCGAAGTCGTGCACGAGTACGACTCGCACTTGGTCGTTTTTTTAATAAAACTATCTGGTTTTATTCATCACATACGAATACGAAATAGGTTTATCTAACTGTATATCAGAAGATGCGCGGGCGTAGTCTCATGAATCAACTAGTATCTGACCTCAGCCTCCAAGGTCAATCCCAAATAAATTGATCAAATCAAATAACATAGCTCGTGACTCCTAAATAATATAACAAAGAGGCTCCGGCCTCATATACCTTATGACGTCAGATCTTAGTCACTAATCCGATTTCCCGAAACTCCTAGATCCAAATACCACAGAAGTTTCGACTGCCAAGGCTAAATAGAACCCAAAATATTATTGACTAGATAACGCCCGCAACTCCGTTGCGCCAAAATTCGTTTATCGTGCGGAAACCGTACATTTTTCCGTGATAAAAAGTATCCTATGTCCTTTCCTGGAACTCAAAGTATCTCCATGCAAAATTTCAGCAAAATCGGTTCTGCGGTTTGGGCGTGAAGAGGTAGCAGACAGACAGACAGACAGACAGACAGATAGACAGACAGACAGACAGACATACATACAGACAGATAGACGGACAGACAGACAGACACACTTTCGCATTTATAATATTAGTATGGATTGACCGAACGGCCGAATAGAATACTTCCCAACGTAGTGAAATATAAACATGGTCGGCTGCTATCCAAACTGACGTGTATACAATCAGAGAAATGGATTTATAGGCAGACTAGCTGTTGCCCGCGACTTCGTCCGCGTGGTCTTCAGTTTATAGCGCGCGGTGTCAACAAAATTGGTGTTAAAGTAAAACCCTGGTACTCTTAAATCAAAATACCTAAACAAACAAACAAATAAATATACTTTATTGTGCACATATTGATAACATTACAAAATATACAGGTACAATATAAATAATTAAACTGCACACAAAGGCGGCCTTATTACTTTAAAGCAATATCATCCAGGCAACCTTTACACGCCTTTGAGATGAAGTACTTAGGAAAATGGTGATGTGTATATATATATATAAAATAAGTAGTCATAAAAAAGGATTATTTTAAATGAAATTAATAATTATTGTTGACCGATGAATTAAAATAGTGATTAAAAAGTAACGACTTAAAGTGATATAACGTTTTCTCCTGCCTGATATGAGTAGGTAAGGAGTTCCAAAGTACAATGGACTTGACAGTAAAGGAGGAGTGAAAATATTTTGTTTGATGGGTGGGAATATTGAGGAGGAGTTTGGAATGGGAGCGGAGATCTTGCCTATCATAATTGTGGAACATATAATTGTTTTTTAAATAACTAGGGTAATGGGAATCGAACAAAATATTATATAGTAAGGAGAGTATGCGAAAATCACGGCGATAACGTAATGGGAGCCACTTAAGCTTGAGACGGTATTCAGTGATCTGGTCATATTTACGTAAGCCGAACATGAACCTCAGCGAAAGATTTTGGAGGCGCTCAAGCTTATTAAGTTGGTCTTCAGTTAGGTTGGTGTAGCAAGCATCAGCATAATCTAGAAGGGAGAGAAACAGGGATTGAGCTAAAACTACTTTGGTTTGTACCTACCCAAAAACAGCTGTGCAGTGTGCACATAATATTTCATTTTTAATTTAAACTTTATTTATACTAAATTTAAAGCTTATTAATTAGCCCCCTATTACAAAACTTTACCTTTAGACTTTATCCATAAACTATTTATATTGGTATGTTTAAGGTTACGTCACTGCATAGATAAAGTACCTACTGAATAGTAAGTTATTTAATAACGTGTATAACAATCGAAAATTCGGGAAACATGGTACCACGTCTTATAGAAAGACGTATGAGCAAGCTATAGCGCGATGTAGGAGACTCTTGGCGCCATCTGTTATGAATTTTCGAAATTTTTCTCAGACTTTAGACTATCTGTGTACAAAATTTCAGACAGAGATACTTTCGCATTTATAATATTAGTATAGATTGCTGACCCACGTAATTTGGTCGCGTGGTATCAAACCCTACCGACAAATCGGGACTCACATTCATTTGATATAACCCAACCAAATGCGGTAGGTCAGCCATAACAGTCTATGAAACAATTTCGTCGATAGCACATCTTTTTAACATTAAGTACACAATACAGATATGAAAGTTTCAACAGATTTGAGCAATCAAAAGGTCCTAAATTATAGTCCATAAATTATGTGAGGTGTTTTTCTTGTCCCTCCCTCCCCCTTAGTGAGATGTCGTGAGATTTTGGTCAACTCCCCCTCCTCCCCTGTCCTCCAAATCTCACATGAGACTTTTCAAAATGTGAGTTTTTTACGTAAGCTTAACATAATCCTATCAAATTACGTATGTTTGTCAACCAATGAATCAATTTTATCTGATATCAGGTTACCACTCCCTGACCTCACAACTTGAATAAATTCCGTTAAATCCTAACTGCCTCCGATTGTATTTGCACTAAAACCAGAGTGTTATCTGTATTCATAAAAATATGAACAGCTTTACTGTAAAGATGTGACTTGTGAGTCATACAAACACGAGGAAAAAACCAACTCCTCATTCTCAAATATTAGCTCCTCTCTTGTTTAATTAAATGTTTTAATTATGTGTTTACAAGTTTTATCCATACTTCCATACTAATATTATAAATGCGAAAGTATGTCTGTCTGTTACCTCTTCACGTTCAAACCGCTGAACCGATTTTGCTGAAATTTGGTATGGAGATAGTTTGAGTCCTGGGAAAGGAAGTAGGCTACTTTTTATCCCGGAAAAAAGTACGGTTCAAACGCGATAAACGAGTTTTGGTGCAACGGAGTTGCGGACTTCATCTAGTTTATAATATTAGTATGGACATTAATAATAGTAGTATTGACAGTATGTATGATATGTGATTGCTTTTATTTTGGAATTCCTAGTATAAATAAAATACACAAAACGATTTGTAGAGTTAGTTTTGCACTGCGCCTGGATATCTTAAATCAAAACACGACCGGTTAGGCAGTGCCAGTGTTACAATTTACAAACTGTACTAGGTACTATAGTTTGTTCGTTTTATGATGATATGCGTGACACATTATAATTGACAATAGTAGGGAAGTTACCTAAAAAAATTAATCGACTAATTTAAAAATATCGAATCACCTCGTAAAGGAATTGCAATCGAAATTATCGATTTCGTACTGCTGTTTCAGAGTGACGCCGGCGATTTAAGATGGCCGTCTTTTTTTATCGATTTGATTTCGATTCAACTGTGTCAATCTCTATTGACATAAGTTCCGTTTCATGCATCTGACATTTTTCAAATATTTTCGTAACAATTTCGTATTTTATACTCCTATTTCAAAGTTAATATTTATAATTTTATATCAATAAGTTAGCATTTAGCAACTTTTCATTTTTATCCATTTACAATTACAGGAAACATTTATTTTTGTAGATGGAATATAATTTATTACATTCAGTTTTTTTTTTGTTTTCTTGTAAAAAAAATCCGTAGCAAGGAATATGAGAACTGTCACCCATATCATCTTAGAACGAACAAACTATAGTAAGAGTAGTATAAAATAGACCACGAGTCCCTCTAAGCAATAAAAGATTTAGACAAATTTTGTACCTATATTCCATTTAAGTTTAATTTATTTTAACCTAAAAAACTATATTGCTATGTAGGTACCAGTTTAAAAACGCATTTAATAATGTTAAAAAATATAAAATGTTGAAGAAAAAACAAAGTTGCAATTTGTGTTAATGAAATGGCAGCGCAAAACATATCAAGACAACAAAAATATTTTGAAACAAAACACTTCAAAACTTGAAAATTATGTAATATTATATTGACGTCTAGACAAAAAAAAATGTTTTGTATTTTAAAAAATAATTTCGACTTAAAATACAAAAGTATCAACATTAGTGTACGTTTTGTTTCAACACGAACTGAAATCGTTATTAGAATGTCAAGTTCTCAAGCTCTGTTATGAGATGGAAAGAATCACTGACGGAAGTATCCACAGTCACGATAGTATAAACGCGAAATTTTCACAAGTAACTTGTCATCTAATTTAATACAATTTTCTTAGAACGTGGTGTCATATAAACAACACATTAATAAGCAAGTAACAACATTCTTACAAAAATTATTTATTTCATTTATTAAACATAAGATACATAAACACTTTATTTAAACTGCAGAATGGCAGCGCCATTAAGGACGTTCCTTACGGAGATACCGTAATTTACCGTATTACAAGCCTTATAAACTCATAATTTGAAACCTACAAAGTTATAATAAAAATACAGCAATAATCTTCAGTATATCAATATTCCCGTCCCCGTTTTAAATTTTCTATTTTTGTTTATTATACTCATGATATCAGCTTCCAAAGTAAAACCAATTTATTAAAAATCAAGCATACATTCAGCATCTCCTTAGAATTTATAAATTATTTTTATTTGAAACACACGCCAATAGATCGACAATATCATAAACTACATATTCCCCGTTTAAATTTTTTTAGGACAATTTTGAACTAATATAAGTAAAAAAAATAGGGTTTTGGTGCGATCTCGGCAACGCGGCAAATGTATGGCCCAGGTCGTTTGCTCGGGGGACGGCCTTAAATCTGACTAGGCTTCGTCCCGGTGCCACCTTAGCAACATTTGACAACCACTACGCAAATTATATAATGGCGTGTGCTTCCAGAAAGCCATTTGCAACGCTTTCTTAAATTCATAAAGTTGGAACAATCTTACAATCATTAAAAGTGCCAAATTCACGAGTATATTTTGGCTGTAGCCTGTAGTCCACTAAAAAAAATACACCACAACTAAAACAATAACATTCTTAAAAACGTTCCCAAAAATTTCCTTACCCGGAACTACGGACTACAAAATGAACACCCTCGATAATTAGATGGAAAGTTTGCTTATTATAAATATGCTGTCGCCATTGACCTCAACGGAAAGAAAGGGACAGCGTTCGGAAGGCTTCCCAGGAAACCAGTCGGGCGAGTTCGGGTGCGTTCGGGTCACGAGTGAGGGTTCAAATTTCGAATAACAGCTCGCTCTAGACTCAATAAACGTGAGAGGCTAATGCGATTCCCAGTTGTACTTGCAATTTGTCCATACTATTCAGATATTATATTATACTAGCTATTTGACCGAGCTTTGCTCGGTATTCGATAAAACACGAATTAAATGACATTTTCTAATAATGATTCCTAGCTAGTTCGATTTATCGCCCCCGAAACCCCCTGTATACTAAATTTCATGAAAATCGTTGGAGCCGATTCCGAGATTCCAATTAGACACACTTTCGCACTTATGCTGATGGGAAATTGCTGGATCTGTTTTGACGTAATTTACTATGAACATACTTAAAGTAAGTATGTTCATAGTAAATTACGTCAAAAGCCCAGTGTATCTTTAAGCCTTGAAAAATGTATATTATGGGTTTTCTTTTGTGTGTTAAAAGTCGCAGGAAAAATCTAGATTTAAAATATTTGTATAGTTCAAAACACGACTCGTAACACAAGACTTGTAAGGAGGAATTTACATAATTAAATATCAACCATATTAAAAGTGTTATAAAATCAGATACTAATAATATCCATTACTAATATGCTTTAATATAACTATAATTACTAATAACAATAAAATTAATCGCAGTGTTCAATAACAATTGGCGCGATTTCTAACAGGTATCGCCGACAGGGGAAGTATTTAGTTAAGTGTTAACCGTTTTCACAACTGATACAAATTCCTGTTTAATTAATCAAATAATTTCCTTTGTTAAATATTAATAAAGTACGTTCGCAAAAAATTAAATTGAACTACTAAAGGTAACAAAATTTTCTTCTAAACATATGCAACTAGTATTATAATATTGGCCCTTAGGTTTATAAAATCTAGTCTTTATTTGTTACAATTAACTAAGTCACTTTATACGCATATAAACATACGTACCTACAATCTACATAGAAATAACAAGACTGCCAAAAAAAGGTAATCACTTTTGGCTTTGCCGCAGGCCGGTAATTAGTTTTCCCTACCAAAAAATTATATCTGCATATTTTGTATGAGCTGTGACCACCCAGGGATTTTCCAAGGTTTTGCATTATTTTTTTCTAAGCCCTAAGGGTTGAAATCAGAGTTGGGCAAAAAGTAATTAGATTAACAATTACACAATTACAAATACTTTGTAGTTGTTAATCTGATTACAAAATAATCAGATTGCTGAAGTAACCGTGCACCTGCAATTAACCAGTAGTTGATTAGAATGTAGTTAGAATAAATTTGAATCTAATTACATTTTATTCGATTCTTCAGTAATTTAAATACACATGGAATTACTTTTTTTTTCATCTAAGTGATTAGTCCTAGACCTTAGTTTAACGTCGGTGTATATCGCTGTATATCGTCGGTTGACAGTTCACAATAGTTCTTATTTCGTAAAATAATCATAAAAATTACATATTAATTCAGTAATAATACTTTTATAAGTACTAATAACTATATTTGTGGTTCGGATATAGGCGAATGGCAGGACACGTACAGCAAACAATTTTGTTGTTGTTTTCAACAATTTTTACTATGTATCTAGGCAATAATCAAACTATGTATTTATTTTGATATACTTACCTGATAAATGTAAATACATTATATTTTTTTAACTACGGAATAATTAATAATAACATTTAAATACTGAACCATACTGAACGCAGTTATATTTTTTGGAAGTTGCCATAAGTAAAATAACAAATACTAAAGTTATATAATATTATTTCATGTAAAAACTAGAAACGTTTATCATGAATTAATACTAGACTCTTATTCATTTATAACTCATAATGAAAAAAATATATTACATAAAATCACATTAAATAACAAATAAATGATAATATTATGAATGTATTTTTTCCTATTTTTTTCCATCGATATTTTTTCTTGTCATGGCAATCAGTTATTGAGGAATGAGGCCATTTATAAAGAAGAAGAAGAAGACAAATGGAGAAACCAGACACCAGTGATTGATTCAATTGAGTTTTGGCGGGCATGTGAAAGAGTGCTGTTGTGTTTTTGTATTATTTTCCTAAAATTGTGTTAGCTGGGTTTTTAATGTGTAATATTGGTAGAATATTAACCATTATATATTCGTGTTCATGCACAAGTGTAGGAAAGTGATGTAATATCCAGAAACGTGCTATTTTGTGTTCCCTCCAAAACTCCATCGAAAGTTTTAGTAAAGCGTCTACCACTTTACTGAATCGACCGACTTGACTCCTTGACTGTATTGACTTTTACTTAGACTTTGACTAGACTTTAGACCTGACGATACATGAAAACGATGATGAAAATTATAATAGGAGGAATATGGTTTTCCCGCCATATTCCTTACCTTTTTACCTTGTCTGTGGCACAACATACACATCCTTTGTGTCAAGTTGCCAAAAAAGAAGAAAAAGAAAGAAAAGATTGATTCAATTAATCAAACTTACGAAGTAACTAGTTCTTGATCTGTGAATCAAACACAGAGTACTTTTTAATTTAATAATTATGGGAGTTAAATAATATTATCCTTGTATGAAACCAAAAATCAACATTCAACGGTAGCAGCATGTATTATTTTGCGTGGACTTATGGCCGTTGTTCAGAGTTCTTTGCTGTTGTTTTCAAATTGAGAAGGCCCGCTTTATGCGACGAGAGTGAAGATCTTGTGATTATGTATTAATCGACTGTGGATATATCCTAGATAATATGTAAGTAGTTTACTTCAAACAATGTTTTACGTGTTAGCCTAACCATGAAAGTGAAACTAATCTAGCAAAGTATTAAATAGGAAAAAGTAGGTAATAATTAACAATACTTCTAATCACTATAATTATTTCCAGATTACACCTACTGATCATATTTGCCATGCATGCTGGCAACTTGCTTATCATGCATCTACTGAAAATATGCTCAGCAGACATGTGGCCATAATAATATGTATGTTGTATCATGTCGACGATCCATAGTAAGAGCAAATCGATGCAGAATTTTAATTGAAGGGGCAAATGAACAACAAAGAGTGGCTTCTATATAGTATCTTCTTGGATTCAAGCATAAGAGGTAAACAAACAAACAAACAAATAAATCTTTATTTTCATTTAGAATTTTTACAGGATATTCTTACACAATCATTGATCTTCGCACTGGGGTTCCCTGTGTCGTGGACACCAGTCAGGTATTAAAATAATTTTGTATGTAGTACCATAACTACTGTTTCTTAATTCATTATTGCACTAGGAAATAAAGTAATAGTAATTTATTTCCTCACCGTAATACCTGATTCATTGCAAGCTTTTCTCTAATAATTATATTTTTTATTTTAGCTTCGTCTCAAGACGAAGAACCAGAATAGTCCAAGTAATTGAGCACTTTCAACCCTCAGCACCTGAATATATGGATTCAGCTTTAATGTGTACTGTATGTGCCCAGAGTCTGGACACCACAACTTCAGACTTAGAGTGGAATCCTGAAAATATTACTCGCTTGCTGGAGCAACAAGTGGTATATAGTTTAAACTCTAATCTAATAATCAAATTAACTTGTGTCAGTGTTTAATTTGTTTTTCACTATTGTTGCAAAATAACAATAGTGAAAAACAATTAAACATATTATGTATGTCCATCTCATCAAATAATTTATTTACAGATGTCATCTATGAATGAAGTTTCTGGAGTTTGTTGGAACAAGGCTCGAGACATAAGGTCACATATTCCAGAAGTTGATGAAAGATCCCAACAAAATATTGTGTTGTTCAATATAAGAAGAGCGGCTGCAACACCAGGACATTGCATTTTTCAAGAAAGCATGAATCCTGAGCAAAATGTTGTGCCTCGAGTGGCCTGTGCCTGAGTTGCGTTATTGTGCTTCAACCTAAAATAAAGTTCTGCCATTCTTCTGGAAAAACTTATTTTGTATTTATTGTAACTAAAAGAAACATGAATGGTTAGGACTCAGGACGCTATCAAAAGCTATTGCTGTAACTGCATTGTAGTAAAGAACAGTGGGCTGCTGCTCACATGCTTATGAGCATCGTTTGGTACCTAAGCCATGCTCGCCATAAGGGTACTCCTGCCCCTGCCCCTATCTTGATAGTTGTAATAAGAATAAATTAATTATCAAGTTATAAATTACAATAAAGTATGTTCCTAAAAATAAAGTATTGTTTTATTACCTGCGAGGCTGCGGGTGTAGTACTTATATCTCAATGCCTGCACCCGAACCTTTTGTAATCTATATGTAGCGTATATGTAGTGAACAAGCACAAAACAGCATAATATTATGATTATGTATAGGTAAGGAAATGCTCTGTAGTCTACAAAAAAAAAAAAATTAAAGTATTACAAATGCCTTGCCGAGCTAGAGTGAGATCTAAAAACAAAGGGATTATGGTGTCCTGCAGACCAAGAGGAATTTTTGTATTCAGCTCTCTTACTTAACATACAAAACACAACAGCTGGAAGCTGTCATTCAACGCCATTTTTATGAGTGTAGTATTTCCCCGGTTACCGCTGTCCATTTTGACTACAGGTCTAGCAGCGTGGCACTACCACTATTAAACTTCATCATTATTAAATTTATGCACTCTGCTTTCATACTTATAGGTACCTACCTAAACGTATGTCCAAGTTTGTCCCATTATTTACCTTTATACGAAAACGTATATAACTTTATAAGTAATGATACACACTGAAGAGTGTAGGTCAATGATGTTTTTGTAATAATATACGGTAATAATTATTTAGTATCATAGCTGACATAGGTACATAACCTCAAAATTTCAAACAAAAAAAAACTACACTATTACATAATTTTATATCCCAAGTTTTAAAATCTATATAGGTATTTAAATATAAATGCGAAAGTGTGTCTGTCTGTCTTTCTATATGTCTGACTGTCTGTTTATTACCTCTTCACGTCTAAACCACAGAATAAAAGGATTTTTCTTGTTTTAATATTTTTATTTTTCTTAGAGAATGTCGTACTTCGTGTTGTATAGGAACCTAATATTTGTTAATATAAATTATTATTTACATTTTCCACTTCTTGTATCAATCTAAAGGGCATATTTACCTAAATGATTAATTTATACTTACAATAATTATCTAAAATTAATATCTCTAGATCTACCTACTCTGTTTTTAACTCCTGACACTGTAAAAATATTAATAATTAATTAGTCGAAACCAAAGTATTCAATTACAAATGTAATTAATTTCAAATTAATTAGATTTCTTTGGAATTGGATTACTTACGAATCGATTGCTTTGTCTAATTCTATATTTAAAATTCAAAGTAATTGAACTACAAGGTATTTAGAATAAAATGTATTCTAATTAGTTTGGAATTAGATTAGTAATTAGATTAACCAGTATTTCAATTATGCCCAACTCTGGTTGAAATCACCTGACGTGTACTCTTCCTATCAACAGGTGTGCTGAACCAATGATAATATCGAGCATTTCAGATACATATTTTATTATAATTACATATAATTTTAAAAAAGATTGACAAAACAATTAAATGTACTCGTTATTTACATATCTATCCTTTTAAAAAGTTAAAATGCGACTCTATATTATTAATTTCAACATAATATACTTATTGAGTCTTATTGTATGTATCTTTGCAAATAAAAATCTTCCAAAAGATTAAGTAGTATATTTTATTGTTCAGTACTGACTAAAAATATCTGTTATTTTCGTCCAATTGTTCGAACACAAAAATACTTTCCTCAAACAAAACTAGTTGCTTATATTATTCGTTAAATATTTTTAAAGATTCTCATCGAGGCGCTAAAAATTGGCAACTTTCAATCTTTTCGAGCTGAGTCACATAACTTAAAGGAAACCGGTTCATCATTATCGGACATTGCTCACCTTGACACCACCAACTTAAATGTCATCAACTAATATTCGTTTATTTCGCTACCTCAGCTTCTAACATAAATATTGAAAAAGAATACTTAAATAAATTTATTTAACGAGCTTCCCAAGTTGTTTTAGCAATATTGGTATTGAAATTTTCGTTCCTAAAAAGTGGTTGCTTTTGATTTTCTTTTAATTTATACTAATACTTATTTATTATAAGTTATAATATAAAATGATTGAAAAAATTGTTTGCTTTGAAAAAGCTCAAAAAATTATGTACCGTCTTAAATAAGAATGTGAACGGATATATAGGATACATAGGAATTAGGATACTTTTGTTGCTGAAAAATGATCAGTTCTCGTGGAATTGAATTCTTTGTAAATTGAAATATAAATAACGTATTTTAAAAGGAAGGACCCATTGTTTTTTAAACAATGACGTTCAATCCCAAAGTTGAGTACACCTGGATATCGCATTGTGGAGAGATGTCTGTTTACAGGAAGGATGACGTCATGACTCATGAGTCATGCCGCACGATGGGATACCTCAATACTATCTCCCTGACTAATGCTCCTTAGATTTTGACGGTGCCAAATATTTTATCTGACTGGCTCAGAAGGATTATTTGTGTGTTTTTATAAATGTATATTTTTGGCACACTCTCAGGCTTTTTTTGGAAAGGAAATGCATTAGGCATCCCAATATCCAAAATCAAAATCCCATAGGAACAATGCAGTTTTCATAAATGGTCATAATAGCCCTGCTGAGCACTATAGCTAGCAGTTCCTCGTGGCGCTTGCCACATTCGGCACATCCACAGACATACTTAGATCACTATTTCTTATCATTGGTACGTCACGGTAGGAAGGAAATAAGTGACATGCTCGTTTTCATACAAATGGAGGGGACATGCGGTATCTATCTTGATCTATAGTCTGTGGGCTCATCACAGGTGCGGCGGCTGATGGCACACAGGGAGCTTCTCACACTCTCAGATATTGCTTAAGCTTGAGTATCATTATATTAAGGCTTATGTTTAAACGGTGCCCAAAAATGTACCTTTTTACTACCAATAAAATTCGAAACGATCACCAAAATGGATATTTTGATCACCAAATTACGTTTCCTAAAATATTATCAAATTAATGCTATTTTTCTTAATATTGACTGCCCTAAAAATATATGGACGCCTTTAAAATTAAATTCCGACTGAATATTATATATTGCCACTAAATACGTGTTACCAATATTTTAGGTCACGAGTTTTAATTTGGCAGTTTTTGGCAGGGTAAAAAAAGCTAGCGATCGCTAGATTTTTTTTAAATACCAAATAATATACTGGGTTTCCCAAATATAGGTTACTTGTTTATGGGTGCTGTTTAAGCGGCTACCAGAAATGCACCTATTTTTAACCGACTTCAAAAAAGGAGGTTATCAATTCGACGCGTATGTAGGTAATTAGGTATGTAATATTTCCAGAACTGTCCAGTTTTCTGTTTTCGTATATATATCTATATCAGCGCCTGAACATATGTGCTAAATTTGAAAAGTGTATGTATGTATGTTTTTATGTTTGTGTTCGCATATCTCTGGAACTACTAGTCCAATTTCACTAGGTAAGTATTGTGCAACTTAGGGAGAAGTACAAATTTTACTAAAATCTTTTTCAACAAAAGTTTCTTTAAAAGTAATAAAGTTCTGTCTTCTGTTAATGCAATAAATTGTCAGATAATGGATATTTAGGAACAGGAACAGATTTTTAACAATGTCAAACTAGCATGAATGGAATTTGAGAAAGTTAGCAATTGCTTACCGTAGGTAAATATTCTTGTGTGCAATAAATGTTTAAATAAATAAATAAATATTATATTGTCTACACTCTACAGTAGGTAATCATCAAAAAGTCAGAATATATGTAAACGACTAGAAAATATGCATCTAGGACCTAGGTATGCATCGCGTTGAAGTCTGAATTGACCCTTAGTCCTACATTAAAGTAGTCTGTGTTCAATATATTTATTTTGGATGACGTCAAACAAATTTAGAGTAAGGTTTTTGATAGTACATAATATGAATTTTTGTGTAAGACATTATTTGGTGACCAATTTATCCATTTTGGGAATCAAAAAGAATATTTGTACAAGCGTGCAATTATTCTAACATTTGTTTATTTATTTTGGATCATAATATGATTTACTTTATGTGTATTTTTATGAAGTCAATTTAATTTTTTTGGTGTTATTTATTTTATTTGATGCTTAGGCTTAGGGTCTTAAAAATATTTTTGGTGATCGTTTAAATTATACCCTTATATTAATAAAGACTCCCGAATGAAATTACTAGATGACGCGCGTCTCCGTTGCGCCAAAATACATCTGTCGCGCGGGAATCGTACATTTTGCGGGATAAAATAGTTTTTATGTGTCTTTATGTAGTCCCGGGAAAGGACATACGGATAGTTCCGTATGTCCTTTCCCGGGACTCGAGGTATCTCCATACCCAGAAAAATCAGTTCAGTGGTTGGGCGTAAAGAAGTAACATACAGACAGATAGACTGACAGATAGACGGAAAGACACACGAATTTTATAATATTAATAAGTATGGACTATTGGTCTTGATCGTCACGAAATGTTTAACAAATCGTTCTAAAAGTTTCTAAATTTGTTTCACCTCTTCTGCTTTAATTTTATTACGACAAAATATCAACAACATTTCGCATAATGTTCAACTGTTGCTCCATAAAAACTATTCGGAAACGTATCATGACATTATCAATTTAATTTAATAATACTCAGTTTAATGTTTGTGGTATTTAGCAGATCGTGAAGTCAGAACTCAGATTTCCGTTAACGAACCTATGTGCCGACATAA
The DNA here is from genome assembly GCA_905333045.1 of Lysandra bellargus. Lineage (NCBI taxonomy): Eukaryota > Metazoa > Arthropoda > Insecta > Lepidoptera > Lycaenidae > Lysandra > Lysandra bellargus. Next base: position 7,983,804 of record HG995335.1, on the reverse strand, counting down.
TAATATGACGTCACCGATTGCTCACCAAAACGGTTCTTCTCGACCGTTTATCTTGACGAAAACCGTGGCCTACTAGATTTGCAAAAAAATGACAATTGAATGTGAATAAGAAAGAACCTTACGAATTTGAGAGAATCGTAAATATAAACGTTTTATTAGGTTGAGTGAAGTTGTTTAAGGAATTTTATGATTCTAGTGTCATTATTATAACATCTAAGAAGAAGGTTTTTGAGTGATTGCTGAAAAAAATCATATATTGTAGAAAAAATCCACTTGTGATAGGAGTAGGTACAGATGAATGATCATAATAATATTAATATTATTATGATACCGGAGCCTATAAATTGAGATTTTTTTCATAAATACTTAAGTATTATTTTACGCTTTTCCACAGTTCCACTAATAACTAGATGTAACAACAAGACAATAAAATACCAAAAAAATCGCTCCTTTGTTTCAAACTCTGTGAATCGGCACATAGTTTCGAGTTATTCAAGTAAATCAAGTAAATCATCAAATTTAATTCCTTATTCAAAATTGGCAAAATTATCTCGGCGTTCCGAATGGTGTGAGTCATTTCTAAATTCAAAATTTTAAAAGGCAACGGCTTCCAACCGGCCGGAATTCACACAGGTTTTTTGCCAGCGTTATTCCTAAATACGCTCATAACATCAACAAAACAGGAGTTTTGGTAGCAAATTTTTGTGCAACTAATTTTTAATTTTTGTATGTAATTTCAACGTTGTTCTATAACTCGACACGAGCTGCCCGACCAAAGTAGGTGGGTCTGCCATCTGTCTATTGTGAGTTGTGAATTAATTTCTATGATGGTATAATATTAAATATAAGATACTATAATATTATGTAAAAAAAAAAATTCTGTTAGGTATAACGTAGGCAGTTTAAATTCTTTTCAATTTGAAATATGACTTTTAAGAAGTCGATCGTAAGTCTCAACTCTCAAGTCTCAACAATTATTGTGTTTTATAATCATTGCCCACGTGCTATCTTGTTTACAATCCATGATCTATAAATAATTATTATAATACCTTATTCGTTCCTTAGCCTTACCTTATTAGTCCCTTTTTAAGAAAAGTCAATATAGTCATTTAAGACACAGTATTGATACACACAGTAGAGTAACTTCTGTATCTCTAGAATAAATCTCTCAATAATATAAAGAGATAAGTTATGCACTCGTGCGACGGCCAACGTGGTTCTTAAAAATACTAAAATTATGATAATGAGTTGATGTACTAATCCTATCCGACGAGTGTTTGATACGATGATGATATTAGTAAGGTGGTTTTTAATGCTCTTAATCCTTCAGGCCCCGCGCGAGCACCGGTGATCGCGACAACAATAGAATACAATAGCAATTCCTGGAAATTCCGACTGAAGTATTAAAACAATACTTTCCTACCACTGCAACTGCTGTGTGGCAAGGACCCCTTAAAACTCTTGTGTAACCAACCACGAACTTTAAGAAGAAAAACTCTCAGAAAGCTCGAGGGAAAAGCTGAAACGTATGAAAAACTACCCGTAACGAAGTTAATCAGAAACAGATGAAATCGGTTTTATCTTTTTAAAATACTATTATTTGAATGTAGATGGTTTATAGTCTATAATGTACTCGGCGAAACATGGCAGTAGCAGTCATTGACTCCCTGTCAAAAACTTCAAACTTGCCATTTTCTATATAAAGCCGCGATTGTCAACATCTGGCACTTAATTGTCAATCGCGGTTTATATAGAAAATGACAAGTTTTTTACAGGGAGTCAATGACCGGTACCGCCATGTTTCGCCGAGTACAGTATGCTGTATAGCATTGTGTTGAACTTGAAGGTGAAGGCAAAACAAACAGAGCATCACGATCGGTACGCCACAGGAGCAACTTCCTCCCATTGAGGGCGCAGGTAAACGGAAACTTTGTGGAAGCGACTTGCCTTTTTGTTTACGAACCATTTGTTTTTATTAACATTCTTTAGCAAGACTTGCGTAAATGCCATTGAGAATTAGGCGAATTTTAGTTTAGGCTTAAGATTGTCTGGATTCTGGAAGTTTACCAAAATTTTTAACTCTAAAATTTAAATCTAATTGATGGGTTTTAAAGAAAATCGCTAATTTAGGTTCTGACTTAGCACAAAATGAAATTTCACATTTGTTTCAAGTTTTCGACGCTTATGCGCTCCCTAGACGGTACCTAATTCAGCATGACATGCGTTACGTGCTGTCATGCACTCATCATCGTTTATTGTATAATATATTATTCGTAGTATTGAATATTGATTGATGCGATTAACAGGCAAACTACGTGTACATTACATATACATTACTACATGACACATGTACATTGATTGACAAGTTGTATAATTTTTCGTCCAGCAATATATTATGTGCAAGACATATTATGCACGCATGATCGTTTCGCGATCGACATGTCACGCATGTCATGCTGCATGATCGTCTTGGGTCCGCTTAGTTAATAAATACCTATTCATCTTTCGGCATAATATTATAATATTATGTATCTGTCAAAAGACTTAATGCCAACAACTGAGCACCCACTGAGCTATAAGTATGTGTGTGTGTGTGTGTGTAGCGGCTGATGGTGTCGGTAGCCGTCACAGGCGAGCGGCCGCCTCACTTGCCACTTCCTGTGCTGACCTTTCCACTTGTCTTCATGTCACTTTCTTATTCTCTCCAGATGCTCAATATCATCAGCATGACACAATAATTTTATCGCGGGTATCAGTCAAATATTTCCATAAGCCGTTTAAAATCTCAAAGAGCTAGTAATATTATAATAATAATTAAGGACAAGAGTGGAAGAAGCAGGTAAGTAACACTTGAAAAATTCGGTTTTTTTGGGTAACGGGTTAGATAGGATACTTTTCATTCCAATAAAATTTACTGTTTCTTCATGTTTGGCGCAAGGAAGTCGCTGGCAACATCTAATAAATACACGAGTCACAACATTCTTTATCATCAGTACCTATATCCGGTACATAACATATTTATCATATTTTCATCTCATGATAGTGTTATTAAATGTGTGGAAATCTTGTAGATAATCTACAATTAAATAATTCAAATAGTTACATTTATTATGTCTGTTGACATCGATTATATAAGTAAGAATAATAAATCGATTAAAAAAATATATTATCATAGTTGTTAACAAAGTATGCGCTATTGATGCGCTGTAATTATTACATTTTATAACAAATATAGCTGATCCGGTGACTATATTTTGCCATACACGGTGTGACAATATGCTAAACTTAGATAAATGATTGGTCTCGCGCGTTCGAGACCAATCGTTTATCTAAAATGCTAAACCCCATTGTTATCATGGCGTTGTCACCATAGACTAAAGAGCCGACGTGGTCCCCAACTTTTTTTTCATACGGGCCACAAACGTGTCTCGGTCTTGGTGTCACAGGCCGCAATAAAAGCTTTTTAGGGTTAAACAATATCGTTCTTGAAAATTAACGATTTAAAATTGGAAGCAATTTCACGTCTTTCACGACGAATTTACATAATTGCTGGTGGGCGAGAATTTCAGAATGGTTTAACATCACGCGGGCCACAGATGAAATCCCGGCCGCGGCGGCGGGCCGCATGCGGTTTGGAGATAGCTTCTATAGAGGAATGTTGTCACGGAGATTTTGTCTATGCCATAGCAATTCAGGTCTCAGCTCTGATTGATTAGCTCCAACATTATTTTGAGGATCACAAATGACCAGTAAAATAAGTACTCAAATTTTCAATACAATCGGTCCAGCCGTTTTGGCGGAATTAAGGAAAACAGATGAGATTTTTTTTAATATACTACATGACGCCCGCAAATCCGTTGCGCCCAAATTCGTTTATCGCGTGGGAACCGTACATTTTTCCGGGATAAAAACTATCCTATAGGTATCCTTTCCCGGGACTCAAAGTATCTCCATACAAAATTCCAGCAAAATCGGCTCAGCGGTTTGGTAATGCGGAAAGCGGAAATGATAATAGATTTTGTAGTCTTAGCTTTTGCAAAAACATTTAAACAAATAATAATTATAGATAATCCTTGTGTCGCAAAACGAAACGTGTTTTTAATGTTAAACGATAAATCGCCGTAATATAATTTATGTTCGCGACGGCCGACGCTCCAACACACGGGATCACAATCAAAAGTTCCAAGTATTCGCCAGATAACAGCTTACCTGCCGGCGCTTCTTCTGATATAACCCTGACAATTTAAGTAGTGCATTAGCTGAAAGTTGAGACATAATTCCTTATATTATACTATTGTCTGTACTAATGACTACGAAAGTAAGTCGTTGGAATACGTGATTTAAGTGAATCGTTTAAAGATCAAAGATTTAATCAGACTGGTACATTTTGGGAATAGGTATATAGTAATAGATTTATAACTTTGTACCTTTGTAAATAAGACTTGTGTTTGTCAGCTTTAGGGTGTAACTAATGCCTGATATAGGAATCCTGGCTTTTACGAATAGGTAATAGCGCTGTAAGTATCCGAATTCGACTCGAATGAGGCCAGGTATAATTCTTCCTTATTAGGCAAATAAGCACTTAAAATAATAAATTAATCAGCTTAAGGACCTTCCCCTACGGAGATTCCGTAATTTGCCGTATTTAGAGTCTTATAAACTCATAATTTGAAAGCCACAAACTCATAATAAAAATACAACAATAATCTTCAGTATATCAACATTCCTTTCCCCGTTTTAAATTTTCTATTTTTGTTTATTACTCATGATATTAGCTTCCAAAATACCAATTTATTAAAATTGAAGCACACTTTCAGCATCTCCCTAGTATTTACAAATTACATTTATTTGAAACACACGACAATAAAATATAGACAATTTCGTTAACTACCTATTTCCCGTTTTAATTTTTTTAGATCAATTTTGAACTAAGATACTTAGTAGTCCCTAAAATTAGCAGATCGATGTCTATCAGTACGAATATAGACGTAAAGGACATTAAAATAACATTCATATCAGCGCGCCGTTTACAGTGGCGTTTACGCGCTCGCTGCGTGCCTTGATAATAGAAAATAGGAGAAAAATCCTTTTGTTTTTAGTATTAAACAAATCAAATATATCAAATCGTTTAGGTTAGGTTATGAAAAATGTACTACATTTTTTGTTTTTTCTAGAAAGTGTGTAATTTAGCCATAAAATGATTTAATTATAAAAAACAGCGTTATAATAGTCATCTTTGAGATTTTTTTCTATAGAGCAGAATTTTTCAAGTTGTGTACTGATATACCTTTGCGTATAGGAAAATTTCTCAATTTTAAAACGGTATTTTTTATACTTAAATAATGACATTTCCTTTCCAAAAAACATTATTAAAAAAAAAAACATTTTACGTATTTGCAACAACCACTGCACCTTAAGTAAAAAAAAAATAGGATTTTTGTGCGATCTCGGCAACACGTCAATTGTATGGTCAAATGTACGTTTGCTCGGGGTATGGCCTTAAGCCTGCTAAAATAATTAAATTATGGAATATACAGCCTTATTGTATAACCTTCAGGCGAAGGATTAAGTTCTAATAGTAATCATGACAGTTACCGGAATAGTTCATAAGAGTTGTCGCACTGTCCTTGAGTACATTTATTTGTACAATCACTAATTGTAAATTATTTTCCGTATCTTTATTTATAGAATTAGTCAGCAACACCATAAGAAAATACTTTTTTGTTTGTGATTTTACTTTGTCATTATTACCTAGTTAACTCAAATAATTTTGGTGTCTTTAATATTGCTCAGATGATTTTAGAATATGCATTAAACTCAAAGGAAGTTATTATGTTCTTCTAATTTAATCAATAAAAACAAGTTTAATCAAGCCATTCGATCATTACCTATACTTAATGATAATAAAAATATTAATTAAAAAACAACGAATTAAATTTTCTTTATTGCCATTTAGAAATCAATTCATTGTATCTTAAAGTATTATCCCATTACAATAATTCATGTAATTGACACGAGAAATTTTCGGAAACAGGTAAGTGGCTCCCCAACTTAGGCGGGTTACCTGCGAAGAGCGAGCGAGCGCACGTGACCGCCGCCACTCGTGCGCGCGCCGCGGACCCAACCGCTTCGAAATTCGAACGTTACGTTCCATTTTTGAATTCAGTGCCAGTGGTTAAGGATTTTGTGCCAGTATTTAGTGTGACTTTTTAAAAAGGTTTGGATTTTTTTTTATTTGTGGATTTTCGGTGGATGTGTTGTCAAATGACAGTTGATTTGAATTTGACAGTGTTTTGTTTTAATTATTGTATGACAATAGTGTACTGTTTAAGGCTTACACACCATATAAACACTACATTAAAAGCGTTATTTTAGAGATATTGAGAGGAATTATAAATTAAAAGTATTATAATATTACTCAGGTAAAATCAATACAAAGCATCTTCCCGCGACCGTCTTAAGAAAAGACATCAACGATACAGCGGCTTGTTTAAGCCGAATTCCTAAATTATTTAATTTTTATAAGTATAACCACAAAATACATATTTTGGTTTATCCGAAAATTTTATTGAATTAATTTTCCTGATTATCACGACGTTATAATAATATTTCTTTTCCTTTATTTTACTTTAAAATATTCTATCTTATGTTAATGAGTAGTTACATAAAAATGTTTAAAGCATTTCCACTGCAGTGTTATAAAAATATCATAATCTTGTTGAATTCTTATTCAATTTTAATTGAAGAAAACGAAAATTTTACAAAATAAAAGACTAATAAAAAAATTAAAATTGACCTTTTTGTTTTACAATAGGCTAGATTATTTATTGACGTAATCTTCTGAATATTCCAAGAACTGGTTCTGAAAGGTGAAAGGTCGCTTGATCAGGATTTTAATGGCCTCAAAGGTGTGTTGATGCTGAACCTACTTCAGACCGTCTTATGGAAAAGCCTTTTTAGGGACGCCAAGGGGGCAACGCTAAAATATAATCAAACTTACAGAATATTATGTCTTTCAATTCGTCTAATTGTTATGCCTTGCCTTATAAAAAGTAGCACTAAAATGTAGAAGAATATCATTGAAAGGGGTTCTTTTAATTAAAAAAAAATGCCAAAATAATATAATTTCGAATAATTATATGTATTATTCATTCTCAAAAAATTATACTTTTACCAGGTATGACGCCCCGCAACTCCGTTGCGCCATAATTCGATATTCGTGCGAGAACCGAACATCTTTCCGGGAGAAAAGAATCCTATGGCCTTTCCTGAGACTTAAAGTATATTCATGCCTAATTTCAGCAAAATCAGTTCAGCGGTTTGGGCGTGAAGATAGACAGATAAACGCATTATAATATTAGTATGGGTATAGTTGACTATCCACTTTGCTCTTCATATTGTAATCTTCAGATGAGATTTAATCAGCACTCAGTTTTTGCAACATTGTTGCGAGCTTTAAGCTCACATGAGTCACGGGCTTACTGTACACACAGAGCAATTTTCAACCTTACTCCCATACACATACGGTCGAAACAATTTGTGATTGTACATCCATGAGATTTCGCGTGTATAATTTGGCTTAGTGGCCGGAGCAAAACAACGAAACCTTCCACAAAATGCGGTAGAACGGGTCCACATTTGCATTTCATTTGGACATCAATATTAATTTTGCTGGCAATAACGTCTTACGTCTTAGCCAGATTTGTTGATGGAAAAGTTTTTGGGGAAAACTGGCTATCAGTGATAAGACTAACCGCCAAACTCAGAGACATTTAATTATGATTGACCTTAGTTTGACAGATAATGTATGGGGCCTATGTCAAAATTTTGAATTAATTACATTTGAGTAATTAATGTTCCACTCTGAGTGCGGCAGTTAAATATGCAGTTACCTATCAAAAACATAATATACTTACAGTACCTACTTAAGTCTTCCAAGTTAATATTATGTCACACATTTTTCACTGACTTCGGACAAAAGTTAGCTGAAATATTTGTCTGATTTTTCGAATATAGAACCCGATGTTTTAGGTTTTTGCCTTCAAGGCTTCAAATTCCTCCCTCAAGTTTATAATCACTTGTTCCTTTGCACATTCACACTCACACACGCATTTCGAATGTGTGTGTGGGCGACCCCTGTAAGCAGGTGCAAGTCTTTTTTTTAAATGACCTCACTTTTACAACGGACAAACGTTTTATGATTCACCGACTCTTTTATTCCGTGACCTCTGTTTCTTTCATTCATCTATTTCGTTCGTTCGATATGCGAAATGATACGAACAGTTTTTATCCTGGAAAAATGTCCGGTATCAGCGTGGTAAAGAATTACAGTAAAATGAAGATCGAGGCAACATATTGATAATTTTACTAGTACATATTTAAAATACATAATATGTTGCTGTTTTTTATTACGTGCAAATAATGTAATTAATGATAGTACAATATATTATATATATTGACATAATAATATTATGTTACATACTATCAATATGAACCAATTTTCACGCAACGCCAAACGTGCTTGTTCCCACCTGAATGTGTGTCATAACGAACGTAATTTTCACAATTTATTTACACTAATAACGTGACTTATCATACTTATAATTAATTATGTTTGAACATACTCGTGACACAGTTTGGGTCCGTTACTTGAATTTTACAACTGACAAGGTATTGTAAACATATTTTTACTTAGGGCCTGTTTCACCTCTTCCTGGTAAGTGCCGGATAGGCTATCAACCATTTAACTTGACAGATTGACTGTTTCACCACTTCCTGATAAGTGCTGGATAGGCTACTCACCACTTAACTTGACAGATAGAGTATGATGGGATGGTCAGATGGTCAGATCGTCAGCGTTGTTTTGGGCCCTTTTGATATTGACAGCGAAGATTTCTTCATAGATTTCTGTTCTGTGTCATTGTGAGTTATGAATATTTGTTTTGTTCGTGGTAATATTTAAGACAGATTATCAAGTAACATAAACTACATTATTTTGAAATTTATTTATTTATTTATTTATTTAATAATTTATGTACACTTATCTAGTTAACAGAGAAAAACCTTAAAATAAGAGATACATTTTAGTACAAAGGTACTACTTATTCCAATTGGAATCTCTTCCAGTAGACCTATTACAGGAAAAATTAAAAAAGAGGTAACAATAAGTAGTGCACACGACAATTTAACAATAACGTAATTACATAATAACAAGTATAACATAAAATAAAATATAATATAAACGTAATGCTTAATAATATTATACAATACAAAGGTACTTATATTATAAAATATATATAAAATAATAATAGTATACATACGTATATAATTAATAATACAATATAATAATAGGGTTTATTGAAATAGGTAACGTGGTCAGGATAGGCGTAAATAGTGCTCGTGTAGTCTTCTTTTAAAAAGTGCAAGTGTTCTACAATCACGTATAGGACTTGGCAAGGAGTTCCAGAGTTTAGCAGCATAAACAGTGAAGGAATATGCAAAGAAGTCAGTACGATGGGGAGGGATATCTAAGAGGGTGCGTCTAAAGGATCTACAGGATAAATCTTGCAAGTTGGGAAAGGAGAAGCGTTCTTTCAAATAGGAAGGGGTTGCAGGACTGAATAAAACATTAAAGAGGAAACAGAGTATTCGGTAATTTCTACGGAAGCGAATAGGGAGCCACCGTAACTGCTTTCTATATTCGGACACGTGGTCATATTTTTTTAGGCCAAAAATAAAACGTATGGACTGATTTTGAAGCCGTTCTAATTTGTTCAATAACTCTTCGTTAGCATCTAAGTAGCAAACGTCCGCATAGTCAATGATAGGTTGGATAAGGGTCTGCGCTAATAAAATTTTGGTAGGAGTAGGGAGAAACTTTTGGAGCAGTTTGAGGGAATGTAAGGTGTGGTATACTTTGCGACTGACATTGCTAACATTGGCATTCCACGACAGATGTTCGTCAAAAATAACTCCCAGGTTCTTAGCAGTTTCAGAGAAAGGTATTGTAGCGCCGTTTAACATGATTGGAGGAAGAGAGCCTCTGTCAAGTAACGCTAATATGCGTTTACTGCTTATTAACAACGCTTTACTTTTAGAGGGATTGACAAGTAAACCAAAAGACTGAGCCCAATCACAAATACGTTTAAGGTCATCATTTAAGAGAGCTATGGCAGAAGCTGCATTGGGTATAGTGAAATGCTGGTATATTTGCAAATCATCTGCATAGAGATGATACTTAGACACTAATATTTGAACAATGAAGTTAATAAAGATAGGAAAAAGAAGAGGGGAAAGTACACCGCCTTGTGGGACATCCGCATCGAGATCAGACCAGTCAGAGTAATCATTATTGATCATCACACGCTGTAGCCGTCCACGAAGATAGGAATTAAACCAGGACAAGACGGATGGGGACAAATTTAAAGACCGTAACATAGCTAGAAGAATATCAAAATCGATGGAATTGAAAGCACTACTAAAATCTAAAAGGATAAGGGCGGTAAGTGATTTGTTTTCCATGGCCCACCGAATGTCATCTGTGATATTTAGTAGAGCAGAAACGGTGCTGTGTCCAGAACGGAATCCTGATTGCAGTGAGCTTATATGATTATTTTTTAATAGGAACGAAGAGAGCTGCTGGTGAACGATATTCTCCAAAACTTTAGATAGATTTATTTTATGGAAAGAAAATAAAATATAGAATTTAAATTAAAATCTACACAACAACAACAGTATTGATTTATTGTCGGTAAAAATTGTTTTGGTGAAGCTCAGGATTCATGACTTGTGCTTTTGTGCTTTTTGTAAACACTTGTTTCACTTTTTATATAAACCGGATATTTTCGTCGGGTTATTTGTCTGTACATAACCATATTAAACATCAATACACTTTTATATTTTACCTTGTAAACTAAAGCACAGGTTACAAAATAGTTAATACATATTTACTTAGTAAACTAAAGTTGTACTTAGCAAGATTTTGACTTTACGTTTCTATCTAATCATCGCAAAGAAAAGGTATAGTTCTTTGAAACACATTCTATTCTATGTCCTTTTCTAGGACCTTATAATTAGTACCTATCTGTGCAGCAAATTTCATCAAAGTCGGTTCAGGGGTCCAAAAAGAACAGAGCTTCTTTATAGAATCGCCGATAAAAATCTATGTGATATTAACGAGCGCATTATGTCATACCATACATTTTGATCGGCGATTCTATAAAGAAGCCATAAGGATATCATTTAGATAAGGACTTAGCCTTGGCTAAAGGGCTAGGTTACGAAACGTTACTTCTTCTTCTTTTTCATAGTGAAAAATTACTTTACCGTGAAGTAGTACATTTTAAGAATCAACAAAAATTATAATGGTTTATACAGTATACTTGTTTACACTTTATAAGGGAACTATATTTTCTATCACCAAAATTTATATTTGTCATCAAGTTGTATCACCTAATAAATAGATCTATCGCCACAAAATATTTTCGTTCTCAGATAAACAAAAATTGTTCCCAGGTATGAATTATCAAATTAATGTTAATATATGTGTAAAATAAAAGATCGATAACCAATAAAATTATATTGCATTACATAAATATAAACTTCGTTCTTATAATAACAGTTTTGTTACTTAAATAATAGCTCTGTGCTCAGAATGGTAGATCTGTCACCAAATAAATCGATTATCGATCCCTGACTGCGACTCCTTTTTATTTGATATTTTGTCACCAATACAGTAGTAACATTTTATTTCGTTCAGATATTAAATTAATAGTATTCGTTGCCAATTTAATACATCAATTTATAATTTTAATGAAAAAATGATCAAAGGGGCCTTCGAAATCCAAACCAGCGCTGATTATTCAGTGATTGTTGTTTTTTAACAATAAATATTGATTATTTTAACTTTAATTAAGTGTTTTATCTACAATTATGCTAGCCATAAGCCAGCTATTAAACCAGAGCTGATTATTCAGTGGTTATTATTTTTAAGAATAAATATTGATTATTTTAACTTTAATTATGTGTTTTATCTACTATTCTGCTAGCCATAAGCCAGCTATTTTAAACCAGCGCTGATTGTTCAGTGGTAATTATTTTAAACAATAAATATTGATTATTTTGACTTTAATTGTTTTATTTACTACTCTGCTAAAAATTTTACTATATTTAAATTTTATTATATAATATAATTTATACTACCAGTGGAAATTTAGAACCTTGGGAGTCTAGTTAAGTAGCAGAATCTTTTGGTTGAAACGATGATGACAACCCTAATTTTTTATTTGAACTTAATGCAATTTTCTAGTAACATAATATGATTTATTGGTGATCTCTTTAAATTGGTTTGCTTAAATACTTATTAGGACACACCTATTATAATACATACAAAAACATTTATTTGGTACTAGACCTTATATCTCAGGATTTTAGGTGATTTATTGTGGAACTGATTTTGCATTGTTTGGTGACTACATTTTGGTGACAGATCTACTATTTTGAGGACAAACCCTATTATTTAAGAAACACAAAACTAATTAAATTGGTGATAGCTTAAATGATACCCCTTTATAAGTAGATTCTTTGATGATGTAGTACGTACTACGTCAGTGATGATGTAGTTCTGCTTATGACTGAGCACATCATTACGTCAATAAGAATTGTTGGCTATCTAAGGCTCTAGAGATTCCAATATAAACATAATTACAACAATTAACAATAATAACCACATTTAACAATTAATTATATTAAGATTTCTTTGTGTTTATAACGTTTCTATAAATATAATTCAATGTTTTAAATTCCAACATACCTAATGTTTTAAAACTAATTGTTAATTAGTAATTACTTATTATAATCAATCGTTAGATGGGCATATTAATATAAAGATCACCTTTTTTGTCGAAAACATATATTTAGACACTTCAATGATTTTGAAATAGACACTCTTTACATTTGTAATGCAATTGTGCAAAAGTTTTGGAATATGATTTGTAATTGTTCGCTCGGCTTGCAAAATTGTCTATTATTTGATGCTGAGCCTTTCTTGAAATCGACCTAGAATTTTTATAAATGCTTTGTTATTTATTTTATATATTATACTAACTTAGGCAAAAATATTACGATATGCCATGAGAACAATATTCATTATCGGGATGAAAGGAAGCCTATGTTTTATCTAGCGCTTATCCAAAAATCCGTTTAATAGTTTTTAGGTAAAGAAGTAAGTAACATAACTACTACAAATTAATTTTGACTAGAAATAGATTTTAACATCTAAGGTAATAGCGATTAACATACACATAAAAACGTTGGCCATAGATATCCCGAAAAACCTGTCATAGATATCAAGAGTTTTCTGTACAACCCAGCAACTAACTAGCTATAGTTTTATTGTTATTAAAATCTCTGTAGTTACTTAAAAAAGCATTCTAAAATCGTAGTCCTGTAGTAACGCGTAAATTTTTTAAAGGCGAATGTTTGTAAGTACAAACATTCGCCTTTAAAAAAACGCGTTATAAAACTAGAGTGGCCTAAATTACTAATAAACATTATGATTGTTATCTGGAAGAGACTTTTAAAATACCAAACGGTTAAACCATTTGTCAAGTATCAAGATTACTCTAGATTGCACGAGATGGAATAATTTGAACGATCAAGATATAAACGTTAAGTCAGGGCGAAGTCGGGGTCACCGCGTCTACAATCTTATTTACTAACATGTCCGATACTTTTCCAATAAAAACCTACGTGGAAAAGGGACGGGAATATACTTGTACGAAGTTAGAGCGAGAGGACAAACGCGCGTTTCGGTGGTAGGAGTGGTGCAGTATGCGTTTTTGCCACGGCATTCTGCGCTTTTAGCGATGGACCAAGCGATCAACTGAGGGCAAAATATGTTTGATAAATCAAAATATGTTTTGTAAATTAAACTAAGCAAATAATATTCGATTACTTTACATTACATAAGTCTGTGCTACTATTGAGAACCTAAGTAGAAATATATAGCCAGAAGTTCAGAACACGAAATATGTACGTCAATGCCTGTATATAGTGGTCACTAATAACAATTTGTATGTATCAGATTCTTTTCCAGATAGGAAAACAAATCATGAAAATAATTTTACATCCGTCTTCTGCTAAAAGGATATGGTAGATAGAGACAAAAAAACAAGGCCTTCATGATGAGGCAATTATGCCCAGCGAAGCGTTGAAGGTTCGTTCGTACTCTAATATGGACACCCAAAATTACAGGCACTAATGACTTAAATTATTTTAAAAAACCTACCATAACTAAGAACAACCGGTTGTTTCAGTGTCACTACACTACACTATCTTATTTTAATCAATACGTTATGACTTATCAGTTAACTATATCGAAAAATTAGGTAAAAAAATTGGTAACTCTAATCGATGAGAAATATTTGATAAGATCTGTGCATAGTTCACATTAAATGACCGCGTTGACAACAGACGTATGCGATTAGGTACATACTATACGTGTTTGTGCACTAGATTCAACGGTGCTGTTAAACATGTTATCTGTCGTAAGTCTGGTCAAGCAATTTTACATCAAAGCAATCAGATATATAGCGCCTGAAACGCTGCCTCCCATGACTTACACCGCGAGTGGTGCGCGCGCGCCGGTTGGCCTTCGCGGACCGGTCCACGCCGCTTACTTTCGCGGTGCACCCACCACCCACTACCATTCAAGTTATTTCGGACAAACGCATTCACCACATTCGGGAACAAATTAATTATGACTAGAAATAGGTTTTAACATCTAAGGTAATAGCGATTAACATACCGTACACATAAAAACGTTGGCCATAGATATCCCGAAAAACCTGTCATAGATATCAAGAGTTTTAACCAGTTATAATTTTCTTAGTATAGATCAGGGATCAGGGACCACGCATGTTCGAAGATGAACTTCGTTAAATATAAATTTCGGTCTTGACTAACTGATGAGTAGTGTGTTTTCGCAGGTTCTGGATCACGATTCTGGGTTCACCCCTCCCCCCGCTCGCAGCTCGCAAACTTTCTCGATCACTTTTTGTCGGTTCAAGCGGCGACATCGCCTAAAAAAAAAGAGTTTGGTGTCAAAATAGGGGTTTTCGGCCATCCTCGTTCGATATATGCGATCCGTTTTTACGTATTTGCACTATTTCCAAAGTTAGCTTTTGTGTTTACCCCTCATTATCTACTATCTCCACGCTCCATTGTTCCTTCATAATTACAATCGCTACTTATTGCATTGTTATGCTCGCCTCAGTGTTCTATTGTTCGTAATGACTACCTGGCTTATCGCTTACGTCACCTTACTTTCTTACAAGATTTTAAATAAATATGAATGATAATTAACTAATTAATGAATTATTGCAAATTCTTTTAATTTGCAATAATTCATTAATGATCGGGTGACCTACATAATTAATTATGTAGGTCACCCGATCATTAGATGGGCTTCGTAAATACACGACGACGCGGTATGCAAACTGACATGTTTTGCTCGTCAGCGAAATCCGACGAGTTAACGACCGCCGCCGCCACGCTCGCCGCGGCTGCCACCCGCATCTCGCGGCTCGCGTCGAAGCGCAAGTGTAAACACAAAGCTCGCAACACACAAGCGTGCCCTGCGAGTCGCGAGCCGCGCCGCGAGACGGGTCGCAAGCTCAAGTTTACACTCTCGACTCGTAGCGCGTCTCGCGACTCGCAGGGCA
The DNA here is from genome assembly GCA_905333045.1 of Lysandra bellargus. Lineage (NCBI taxonomy): Eukaryota > Metazoa > Arthropoda > Insecta > Lepidoptera > Lycaenidae > Lysandra > Lysandra bellargus. Next base: position 7,968,082 of record HG995335.1, on the reverse strand, counting down.
CGCACCCGCTCGCTGCCGCCACCTACATCTCGCGGCTCGCATCGAAGTGCAACTGTAAACACAAAGCTCGCAACACACTGCACACAAGCGTACCCTGCGAGTCGCGAGCCGCGCCGTGGCCGCGCCGCGAGACGGGTCGCAAGCTCAAGTTTACACTCTCGGCTCGTAGCGCGTCTCGCGGCTCGGCTCGCGGCTCGCGCGCGAGTATAAATCATGTATTACAAGATTTTAAATAAATAAAACTTGATAATTTTTTCATTACATGTATTTTATTTCATTAAAACATTTATTGCGCGCGCGAGTTAAAATCATGTATTACAAGATAGAATTGGTATAATTTGTAATTTGTATAATAAAACTTGATACATTTTTAATTACATTTATTTTACTAAGACATGTATTGAACATACTGTACGATATTATATCATTACACAAAGGGTTGCTACTAAATAACTTTTGAAACTCTACTAAACTTTCCCTATTGAACTTATAATACAAGGACATACATTAAACTATACTCGTCACAAACTGATGTGAAATCATTTTATAATCTCCAGAATATGTTAAAATCCAATCTCCTACAGTTTCACCCCATAAAAGCCTTGTGATATTGCATAGGAGTGCGCCTGCAGGAATCAAAGTATTGACAAAATATGTCATTTTCATTGATGTGCATGGCCATCCAGTGGGGTCCAGGTGTAACAATATATTATCAGGTATCCAAGTTGCTAATAAATGTATGTAGGGGGTTGAACATATTATATTATATAGACAGACGATTCGCAGCGTATACAATATTATCTTCTAAAGTCTAAACCTTCACAAATTCTTCTCAAGTAATTACGGATCTCTATTGTGTTCATACTGTATTATCACAGAACCAATCTGGTATATGAATCTTGTATAAAAATAATATGTCACATATCCGTATAATGTATGCTTTATGTATTTACTAAAAGTAGTATTACATATGAAATAATGAATGAATAAATAAAAGAAACAACTTTGGTACAATATTTTATTTCATAGTATCTACACACTATTAGATAAACACTCACACATACACACGTTACACATTATAACTCAAATATATTATCATACATATTGTAACTTTTCTTAGCTTCTATAGTCTACAGTTACATTACGGTTTTTATCTAATTTTCTATAACATTATCAAATGCAAATACAATACAGTTAATCGTTTGAGAGAGACTAGAATCAATTGATATCCCATTTCCTTCATTAAGGAAATGTATACCAGTGCCGGAAAATAATGTATGAGAGACTGAAGTGAACATATTAGATACCATTGAAGGATGGTTGTAGAGTTTTTGAAGGCACGTGTTGTCCGTCTATGTATAAACAATATGAATTCATACCATAATTTTCAAAGTTGAAAGGATTCTTACTAATGATTAAATGCTGCGTTATTTACAAATCCTATGATAGATCTTTTGAGTACTTGCACCGGAATATTATCAAGCGTTTTTTTTTCTCATCAGTGGAAAGTCGTAATATCATAAGCGTTATTCACAATTATAGAGTCATCCTTAGCATCCATTTAATGATGAAGCATACAATAGATACACTTTCACATTCTTTACTAACAATTATTCCTGTGAGTCGCTAAAAGAACAGGATAACTTAATGGTTGGGACATATTTAGATAAGATTGCAAAACCTCATATCATTTTGAAATTTAAAAAAGTAAAATAATATTTATTAAGTTTTCCTATAACAAAAAGCATACGATGATTTTGATGAATTAGTTTATAGAACTAATTATATTCTTAATCCTATAGCATATTCCGTATACACCCATAAGTATTGTACTTTGTTATGAGATAATATTTTTATACTAATATTTTTTTCTTTTGTTAACTAGTTTGTAATACTTTGTTTCGAGTAGCTATACTTTATATTATACTTTTATAATATGTATAATATTGTACTGAATGTTTAATTTTTAAAGTTTCATTGTATTACAACATTTTCTAGTCTATACATAATATTATGAAACAAAGTCGCTTTTTTCCCCTCATGTTCCTTTGCATTGTTCCCTTTAATCTTTAAAACTACACAACGGATTTTGATGCGGTTTTCTATAATAGATAGAGTTATTCAAGAGGAAGGTTATAAAGTGTAATAAGTAATAACATTCATTAAATAGTGGAGAAATACTGTTATTGTTGAGGTTTCTAATGTGATGTCGTAAATGAGTACCAATTTTTTTCCGCTTACATTGCAAACGCAGGCTGAACCCTACGAGACTTATCGAAATAATGTACCAAGTATTGTACATAACTAAAAGGTCTACAGAAAACTCCGCGACGGTTCATATCTATCTCTTATGGATATCCCACAATAACAATTTTTTGTCATTTACTTTTTACGACAAATAATGGCTAATTTTCGAAGCAATTGTAATAAATATAACATTAATCCTTATCCAATTAAATATTTTAAATATTTTGTTGATTTTTTTTAGATATATATGGCCCTCTAGCATATGATTTAAATGATTAGTTTCGAAGATATTACAGATTTAAAAATTGCAGAACGTAGCTTTTACGGCGGTACCGACCAATGCGGGCCACGGGTAGTAATAATGAATATAAAATATAAATCAAAACAGCTGAATCGATTTTAATCATATTTTTTTCAATGGCTATATATTTTATACCTGTGTGCGAAGCCGGGGCGGGTCGCTAGTAAAATATAATACAAATGTTTTTTCAAGTTTTAAATTATGTTACATAAATGAGTTTCAATCAAAATTTGAATATATTTCAAATTAATTATTATAGCTTGTTTCATTATTTTCAAAAACATTTTAGAAAATTATTAAACTTCTCTTTTATATAAAACCAAACATAGAATTTTCACTCGAAAAGTAAATAAAATGTTTATCATACAATGATACTAAAACTTAAAAGATTTATTTTGTCTAATGATACATCATTACAAATTGAGAAAAGTTATGTGAAATAAAACCTTCTAAAAATCTTGTGTTCGTATGTGATTTGTCATTGTAACGTAAAACTGTATTTTTAAGCTTAGTCAATATGATTAATTTGTTTTCTTGTTAATAATAATTGTAAACGTACTTTGTTATGAGATAATTTTATACTAATGATTTTATTTCTTTTGTAAACTAGATTTTAATACTTTGTTTCGAGTAGCCATACTTTTATATGTATAACTAGCCGTTGCCCGCGACTTCGTCCACGTGGACTTCAGTTTATAGCGCGCGGTGTCAACAAAAGTGGTTTCAAATTTAAAAGCTTTTTAATACCCTGGTACCTCTTAAATCAAAATACCCAAAAACAGCTGTGCAGTGTGCACATAATATTTCATTTTTAAATTAAGTAAACTTTATACCAAATTTAAAGCCTATTTAGCCCCCCATTACAGAACTTTAGCTTTACCCATAAACTATAATTATTTTATCATTGGTAGGTTTAAGGTTACATCACTGCATAGATAAAGTATGAGTAGTGAGTTATTTAAATAAAGTAAAACAATCGATAGAATCAAAAAACTTTACTCAATATGGTGCCACGTCTTATAGAAAGACTTATGAGTAAGCGATAGCGAGATGTAGGCGACTCTTAGCGCCATCTGTTATGAATTTTTGGAACTAAATTAATTTTAATCTATCTGTGTACAAAATTTCATTAGAATCGGTTCAGTAGTCTTGGCGTGAAAGCGAGACAGACAGACAGACAGATAGACAGAGATACTTTCGCATTTATAATATTAGTATAGATATTGTACTGAATGTTTAATTTTTTAAGTTTCATTGTATCACAACATTGTAATTTATATAATATTTAATCAAGATTTTCTTAAACAAAGTTTTAAATTACTCATATGAGTTTCAATCAAAATTTGAATATAATACATTTCAAATTTATTAAAGCTTTTTTCATAATTTTCAAGTATTTTTAGAAAATTATAAAACGTATTTTTTTGAATTTAATATAATTATTTCAAATTTATTAAAGCTTGTTTGACCTGGACCCCGCCTGGACCCCATTGGATGGCCATGCACATCAATGAAAATGACATATTTTGTCAATACTTTGATTCCTGCAGGCGCACTCCTATGCAATATCACAAGGCTTTTATGGGGTGAAACTGTAGGAGATTGGATCTTAACATATTCTGGAGATTATAAAATGATTTCACATCAGTTTGTGACGAGTATAGTTTAATGTATGTCCTTGTATTATAAGTTCAATAGGGAAAGTTTAGTAGAGTTTCAAAAGTTATTTAGTAGCAACCCTTTGTGTAATGATATAATATCGTACAGTATGTTCAATACATGTCTTAGTAAAATAAATGTAATTAAAAATGTATCAAGTTTTATTATACAAATTACAAATTATACAAATTCTATCTTGTAATACATGATTTACACTCGCGCGCGCAATAAATGTTTTAATGAAATAAAATACATGTAATGAAAAAATTATCAAGTTTTATTTATTTAAAATCTTGTAATACATGATTTACACTCGCGCGCGAGCCGCGAGCCGAGCCGCGTTACGCGCTACGAGCCGAGAGTGTAAACTTGAGCTTGCGACCCGTCTCGCGGCGCGGCCACGGCGCGGCTCGCGACTCGCAGGGCACGCTTGTGTGTTGCGAGCTTTGTGTTTACACTTGCGCTTCGACGCGAGCCGCGAGATGCGGGTGGCAGCCGCGGCGAGCGTGGCGGCGGCGGTCGTTAACTCGTCGGATTTCGCTGACGAGCAAAACATGTCAGTTTGCATACCGCGTCGTTGTGTATTTACGAAGCCCATCTAATGATCGGGTGACCTACATAATTAATTATGACTTTTAATTTGCAATAATTCATTAGTTAGTTAATTATCATTCATATTTATTTAAAATCTTGTAAGAAAGCAAGGTGACGTAAGCGATAAGCCAGGTAGTCATTACGAACAATAGAACACTGAGGCGAGCATAACAATGCAATAAGTAGCGATTGTAATCATGAAGGAACAATGAAGCGTGGAGATAGTAGATAATGAGGGGTAAACACAAAAGCTAACTTTGGAAATAGTGCAAATACGTAAAAACGGATCGCATATATCGAACAAGGATGGCCGAAAACCCCTATTTTGACACCAAACTCTTTTTTTTTTTTTTGGCGATGTCGCCGCTCGAACCGACAAAAAGTGATCGAGAAAGTTTGCGAGCTGCGAGCGGGGGGAGGGGTGGACCCAGAATCGTGATCCAGAACCCGCGAAAACACACTACTCTGATGAACTTCTCCAGGATTCAATGTCAATAGCTTGCACCAATTTCGCTCCAATCAAGCAACAAAAATTGGCACTTTTTCATTGATATGTAAATAAAATATATACCTTTGTAATTCCGTAATTACTTTTGTTTACTAAATATTTTTTTTATAAAAAGTGTGGACCGCGAAGGTCATTTCAGTTCTTAAAATGGACCCCGAGCGAAACTAATTGGTAACCTCTGTAGTTACTTAAAAAAAGCATTCCAAAATCGTAGTCCTGTAGATTAATAAATGAAAAAATAAAAAGAAAAATTTGATTCACACAATATAAAATTATAAGTTTCTTCTTTGTTGAAAGTCTGTTGAAAATATTACAACTAATTTAAATTTATATTTTCTCAAAACTTAGTTTATTCAATCATTCAACAAGGAAACGCCATAGAATTATATTATATAATATAACTAACTACCTCTTAAACTCATGTTAAACATTATCATTATTTCTGAGTTATAACTCATCAGTATCCCATAATCTGTTATATTTATGGTCATTTATCCTAGAACATAATAATTATAACGTGCAACATGGCACGTTTAATTTACAATTCAATGCAGCAGTTTATTAGAAAACTTATAATACTTACTTAAATTATTTTTACAGATTTGCTTTTTGCACTGTTTTTAATAATGGCAAATCTATATGGATCTTAGTTTTAGATTTTTTTATAAAATTTGGAATTATTTTTAAGCGTAATTTTTGAGCTAACGACATCTCACATCGCGAACAATTTTTTTAATAGAAAGATATTTACTAGATTTAAAAAAAAAGTACTAATTGAAAATGAATAACTAAATACATGACTGTAGATTTAAAGTTAATTTTGTAACTGTGCACGCTCTATCTGATGTCTTATGTCACATATCTCTCCGTAGGGCTGCTGTAAGAAATTTCTTTTGAAATAAGCAGTTCCTTTGTGTCGTCTTTCTATGTCAATGTTTATGTAAATAGTATCTTGTGTGCAATAAATGTTAAATAAAAATAAAAAATAATTTAAGATTGCACAACGTCTGCTCAACGTGTAAATAACAAATGCCATATTTTCTTTAGTGATTCAAAAGTGATTTTCTCCGATTTCCCTTTTCACAAAAATGATCGGTCATAGTCGTAACGGCTTTTCTAATGTGGCTTATGTGATATTAAGTGGCTCTTGAACCCAACATCGTTGTCACTAGAGCCCCTAGTCAAGACGTTTTCTTTATCGCTTCTTTATAGACTCGCCGAACAAAATGTATGAAATAAAAATAATTCAAGACGTTAGTGGAAGAATAAGGTAAGTAACATGAAAAAACTTCCCGTTTTTTTTTTTTGCTTAAATGGAGGCTTTAGGGCCGGAAAAAATATTTGAAATAGAAAAACTATGGATTATATGTGTAGCCAGATATATTAGCTAAGTTATAAAGCAGATAAGTTACAAGTTTTACTAAAATAATTAGGGAAAAAATAATGTTATTGTCCGTATGTTACGAAATGTTGCTTGTTCGATTCTTCCACTCACGTCTTCATTATTATAATTAGATGTTTTACCAAACGTGAGCAGATACACACTTTCTGCAGTTATACTTTACCTCAAACAATAATCATATATTCGGTTACCGGAAATACGTTCGGCAACCCGGAAATAAAAGATTACGGAACAAGTGATTTACCTGTATTATACAACTGCCAACGATGGCACTGGGTCACACGGATGAGGTCGCCGTGACATTTGCCATACGTCATACACGTCAATTGCTTATTGCTACTGTCTTACCTATGCAATGGGTGGAGGTAAAAGCTAAGAGCGTTTCGGCATATTGCATCCAATAGTTTCAGCTAGTCATCGAGTCTTGTATAACTTGCAGTTATAGTTATAAAAGACTAGATGACGCCCCGATTATCACGCGGGAACTTTTTTCTGGGATAAAAACTATCCTCTGTCATTTCCTGCAGGCTTAGCATAACCGCCATAGAAAGGTTTATTCTTGCGGTAAAGTAGATAAAGTGAAAGAAATCTGTCAGTTTGTCCGCATAAACTGTCAGCGTTTCTATTCTTTCGCATTTCTCAGTCTGTTGATGCTGGTGTCAATCAGGGCTGTGTGCTATCGCCTACTCTATTCTTACTGCATATCAATGACATGTTGCAGACAAGCGGCATTCATTGCTATGCGGATGACAGTACAGGTGATGCTGTATATATCGGCTCCCCCAATATTTCTCGGCAAAATGTCACTGAGAGTCGAAACGAACTTTTGTCTAAGGTGGAGAATTCATTGGAGAAGGTCTCTGAATGGGGTAGACGTAACTTGGTCCCATTCAACCCCGCCAAGACACAAGTCTGCGCTTTCACCACTAAAAAGACACCAATGGTCGTATATCCTCCTTTCGAGGGCACATCTTTAACCATCTCCTCTAGCATTGAGATACTTGGCGTCAATATATCGAGCAAAGTCCAGTTCCGATATCATCTAGAGGGTAAGGCCAAATTAGCCTCGAAGAAGCTTGGTGTTCTTAACAGAGCGAGACAGTACTTCAGTCCGTATCAACGCCTACAACTCTACAAGGCGCAGGTTCGGCCTCATATGGAATATTGTTCTCATCTCTGGGCAGGGGCGCCAAAATACCAACTGCTCCCTCTGGATCGTATCCAACGAAGGACCGCTCGAATTGTTGACTGACATAGTGTTTCAAACAGCTTGGACCCCTTGGAATTACGCCGAGATGTAGCATCACTCTGCATCTTCTATCGGTTGTATCACGGGGAGCGCTCTGAGGAATTGTTCGGAATCATACCACCTGCAACTTTTCGCCATCGTCCCACGCGAAAAACATCCATCCTCATCACCTTGATGAGTGGCAGTCTTCCACAGTGCGTTTTTCGCGTAACTTTCTGCCGCGCACTGTAAAACTCTGGAATTAACTGTCACCAGCAGTATTTCCGGACCTATACGACCTGCAAACCTTCAAGAAAAGAGCGTATTCCCTCTTAAAAGGCCGGCAACGCACCTGCAGCTCTTTTGATGTTGCGAGTGTCCATGGGCGACGGTAGTTGCTTACCATCAGGTGACCCGATTGCTCGTTTGACCCCTTATTTAATAAAAATAAAAAAAAACTACTGTGGCCATGCTAAGCCTGCTGGGACTCAAAGTACCAAACATCAAATTGGTTTAGCGGCTTAAGCGTGAAGAGGTAACAGACTGACAAACAGACTTTAGCATTTACAATATTAGTACAGAAGTATGGATGTTTTGTATTTGACAATATAATGCATCGCTGTGTAATGCAGCTTGCTATGAGTTATGCCAAATCCCCAAATTTTTTTTATAAAGACTACTGCAACTTGAATCAGTTCAATTAGTTTTAAACTCAGAAATACACCAAAAAATTCAATCCAAAATAAAGGAAAGTATTTTTTAAGAGTTAGAAAGAAGTATCGTGTTTTATTCGTCAAGTTAGCTCGGTATAACAAACGTCTGACTAAGGGTCAATTCAGACCGTAACGCGACGATTTCTAAATTTGTAGTGGATTAACAGATTTTGTTAGCGTGAGACGTCTTGCAAATCTGTAAAATCCATACAGAAATGCATCTACGCCTCGCGTTGCGGGATGAATTGACCTTATAGAGCCTCAAGAGATATTTCCATACGACGTAAATTTTTTATAAACAGAATTGGAATGTTTTCAACAATATTTTTCAATGGAAACGTAGCCTGTATCTCCTCAGCTTGAATAAATAAACGCAAAAGGCAATGTGACATTATCGTAAACAAATCGTGTAGGTTTCCATCGTTTACCCCACAACCAGTTTGTTGCCGTATATTAAACGACATGCAATATATAATTGCAATTTATTGCATACATATTATCTAACGCATCTTTATTTATCACTAAAATTAGTAGAAGCTTATTATTATGGGCTGATCGGTAGCTTTATAATTAAGACAAGTAATAATAATAATTGTTTCGTTACAAGCTAATATTATCATTTATAATTATGTACTTATATGTAAAGTATATTTTAGTAGTTTTAAGAATAAGACTAAGAACGTTTTTATTTGTCCCCACACATCACATATTACGTGGTGATATACACACAAATAAAAAAGTGGAGTGGAGTGGAAGTGTTTAGTAATAACAAGCCCGATTCTTCTACATTTAATGTCCCTTCGATCTCAGAGCCCCTAGCCAACACGTTCTCTTTATCTCTTCTTTATAGAATTGCCTATCAAAACGAATGGAATTGACATCAGCGTTTGATAATATGAAGTTGACGTTCGACTCATGTCATGTCAATTTCATACATATTGATCGGTGATTCTATAAAGAAGCGATATAATATTAAAAATGTTTTTGCTAGGGACTCTGGCCATTTAGCCGAAACTTTTTCGTTTTCGCTTCGTTATAGAATCGCCGATCAAAATGTATGGAATTGACATAAGACGAGTCGAACGTTAACGTCATAATATTAACGAACGCTTATTGTCAAATCCATACATTTTCATTGGCGATTCTTTAACGAAGCGAAAACGAAAACATTTTGGCACACCACCCTGGTTATTCACTTACATAGTCTACGCGCGAGTAATACATATACCTATTACCTAATGCATTGGTTTCGGTGATTATAGCCGGTTTCATAGAAACCAGGCCCGCAATAGTGACTTTATAGTGCCCAAGTCACCAAGTGTATCCGGAATACACAAGAGCATTCTCTCTTTCTTTGCGCCCCTAACAGATACCCTGCAGGCCTCATCGGATGAGCATGAAACTTTTTTTTTGTCTGAAAAAATTAACACCCATTCTATTTTGAAAGTAAAATTACGTATTTTTGCATGAAGGCATGACATGATGTGAGTGTTTGCACAAGTATTGGATAATCTGTGGATTAAACGAGTTAGCGAGTTATTGGTTGTGTTAAATAACAAGTCATAATCACGATTTGAACATACGTCATGTGTTTGTAATATTGATTATATCAATATCTATGCCCTTAATAGGTCATAGATTCGATGATTTTACTAAACACTGTTCGCCTAGAATTTTTTAAACACTTGTTTTTCTATACTTTATAAAATGTATGTTAATATTTATAAATTAGCTAAAAAATAATATAGCCCTGAAGGAAAAATAAGACTAAGATTTATTCAATTTCTTACTTTAGTTATATCTAAAAACAATTTTGTATTTTTTGTCTTATTATGACCCTTCTCATTGGACTACAAAACAATATTACAAATGATAATTCTTAACTTATACCCTTTTTCCTTGTTTCAGGTCGTGTTGTGCCATCAGTGTCGTATGCCACTAACGAAACTATAACGAATATTTGTGTAAAGTGAAGCCGTTCATTTACTTGTGAAGTGCTTACCAACAGTTGGGCAAAGCTCAATCAGTTCTGGTACATCCTTGGTAAGTTGCTTTTTTTCATATTAATTTTAGGAATATACCAAAACTTTCATAGGTAAGATATTATAATAATACCTCTTAGAATTTTGAATGCTACCCAAAGACTATAATAAATTGTCAAGAAGATAGAGATATTTTTCCCCACAGTGGCGGGGCAAGACCTAAATTTTATTTGGGCGTTGCGAGGCCCCCTAATGAATTATTTTTAGACCATCATTTTTTTTAAATAAAAATTTGCATCTCAAAACGCGTAAATCCAAAAAAAATCTCGTGGTCCAAGAGGTGCGAGGCCCCTTGGACCACGAGCCATCGCCCACGCCTTGCGCCGCCTCTGTTTCCCTTGTGTTTTTCCCTAAGCCAAACGAAGCACTTTAGCGTAAAACCACAATTACAAAGATTAAGCACGTGGTACGTACCTACTTTACAAAAAAGTTCCAAATCTCAAATTCCGAAGATCCTAACTCCATTGCGTCAGAGCGTCACGATTTATTTTCCATTGACTGAAGCCGTAAAGATATAACCTTGTTTAAAATAAGCGGCTTGTTTACGCGGGCCGCTGACAACGGCTCAGGGGGCCGCAGGTTGAGTATAGCTGTTTTAAAGTATTGACGGGTTTTGACGCTACAATAATATTATGTAGACGATCCGTTCGGCTCGATGCCGATGTGGATACGCAGCTTGAGTCTAAGGCTCTAAACACACTAGGCTTAATTACGCCGGCGTAAATTCCGCCGCGTTTACGCCGCGTTTCAAATCCATACAAAATACGAGCGGAACGCAAGAGACGACACACTATTCCGTCGCGTATTTGTATGCGTTTGACATTTGCGGCGGAATTTACGCCGGCGTAATTCAGCCTAGTGTGTTTAGACACTAATAGGTACATTCCTACGAAGACCATTTACACCAATTTAGAATACAGCTATGCTATGTCCATTATCCAAGTATAATATGTTCTCGTAAATACTTTAGAGATAGTATGATATTCAATCCGCGATTAATTTAACCTGCTGCAAGTATATTTATTTATTTTTTACCAGTTTATTTATGTCTAAGATCTACTTAGACATAAATAAACTGGTCTACTTTCTAGGTCTCATAGCAAATAGAATTATGTCGAGCTAATAAGCAATAACATAGTGTGATAGTGCTTGGCGAGTTGTTACGGAACACGCTGTCAGCAGTTCTAATGATTGTAAGAGCTTCATACTGCATGCGATCGCACGGACGATATTTTTATTGCGTATAACACACAGAAAATTTTACCTGTTTCAATACAATATAATTTTTATAGTGAAGTGCCTATAGTTAACTTTTCTGTTTTAAATATGGGAAATTCAAACAATACATTATACATATACCTAGATGAATAAATATTCAATTAAATTTGATTAAAAGTATAACATATTATGTAGCTCAAATTTCAATATTTTCCTATAATATAGCAATCGATCTAAAAGTAAATCTTTATCACAATTCGCAAAACGTTTGAGCATTTATAGGCTAATGGTCACCGCAGATATACAATTTGAAGTTGGCCGACTATCGTACAACTAAATTTTATAGTATCACAATTTCATTGAACGACTTTTAATTGTAGGTAATCGGAAAGGAATCGCGGTTCTTATACGATTGGTGTCCAATTATTTAATTGTACAATTTAGTTGGAAAAATGTGCGAGCTCTCATAATTCGCTATAGCTATTGACATACCGTATACTATGTGATTTAGTTGGCCAACTTGAAATTGTAAGTCTGCGGTCCCTCTAAATTAGATTCTATACTTTCATAGCTCTACCTACCGTGCGACACAATCGCCATTATGAAAGCGCTCTAATGCGATCGACCTTGGTCATTGATATGTCAGCGAAATCATTTCTATTTCCCACACAATGCACTGTTTGTTTCGCAGAATTTTATAAAAATAGATCAACCGACATGTTTTTATTACCGTTGGACGATACACGCAGATCGTCCAATGGTAGGAATCGTTTTAAGCACGAAGCACTACGCAGCGCGCAGGTGCGGCCCGGGCATTATAAAGCACTATTGCCCTTAAGGGCGTTCCTTCCGGAGATTCCGTAATTTACCGTATTTAAAGCCTTATAAACTCATAATTTGAAAGCTACAAAGTTATAATAAAATTACAGCAATAATCTTCAGTATATCTACATTCCTTTCCCAGTTTTAAATGTTCTATTTTTGTTTATTATACTCATGATATCAGCTTCCAAAGTGAAACCAATTTGTTAAAATTCAAGCATACATTCAGCATCTCCTTAGGATTTACAAATTACTTTTATTTGAAACACACGCCAATAGATCGACATTATGATAAACTTTTTTAACGTTTTAAATTTTTTAAGGACAATTTTACAAGATAAGTAAAAAAAATAGGGTTTTGGTGCGATCTCGGCAACGCGGCAAATGTATGGCCAAGGTCGTTTGCTCGGGGGACGGCCTTAATTATGCTGCCACGATTATTATTTTTTGCGATTTTTTAGTTATAATTAGTAAAAAATGTATACGATGTGGTTGTACTTTATAAATGAAAAATAAGCCGGTACGTTTTGCTGCACTAAAGACTAGCCCATGTCCTTTATATTTTAATCAAGGTATCTAATTCACATCAGTATTCATCAATTTCACGCGTGAAGAGATAACAGACAAACACATTTTCGCATTTTCATTATTAGTTTATTATGGATGCGAGTATTATAATTTATTTTCTACATTAAGTGTTAATTTTACACGTAAGTATGAATTATAGTATTTAGCTGAGTACTGCGCATTTGCACCTGCTGTAGGTACATTAACATTATAATTAGATTTAAATTTAATGGCTGACTTAATCTGTAAGGGTCTACCATACGGGTAGAGACCTTGGAACCGTCCAACTTTTGCGTTAGTTTGTCGCATCATTTATACCTCTTCTTAACCGACTTCCAAAAATGATGAGGTTATTAACGTAGTACTCTATACATTTTAGTGCACATCGCAACAAGACAGAAATAATGTGTCATTACTCATTAATAATATTACTACGAACATTTCAAAATTTATCAAAATTTATTCAGTAGTTTTAGCGAGAAATAGTAATATATGTATATACATACCTACATCCGTTCTCTGCCAACTAAAAATTCAAACTTCTTCTTTCTCGCGAAAACCCTTTCTGTCACAGAACCATATCAACATTACCTATTGACATGTCATAATCCTCATAGATAATAATTCCTCCATGTCAACCCTGAAGGTCATTTCCCACGTAGTCAAGGTCACATGGTGATGGTGGCTGCGAAGGTCACTGATGACGGTCACGGAGGCTGCGCGGGAAAATCACCCCCACAATGGTCATTATGTAACCTTTCATAAAATTTATATTTTAATATCGTTTGTAAAGCATGTTATTTTGTTTGCGAATTGCATATTCAGAGTATTTTTAATGATCTTAAATATAATATTTTACAAAGCGCATAAAAATTGTATAAAAACCACTAAATACAAATTATTTTAGCAAAATTGTTTTAGCAGCTTTTTACTCAATAGTTCCTATTTCATTCGAATAGAATAGTCCTATTTCATTTTGTCTTTATTTGGCAGACAACATAAGTTAAGCCCCGTATTCACTTTGATTAGTAATAAGTGCAAGTGATTAATGCAGGTGATTAGTAATCAGGTAAAAGTACGTGTGGACAGCGACTTATTAGTGCAAGTCCTTTGATTTCTACTAATCACTAATCTCTTGAACTAATCACTTGCACTCGCACCAATCAAAGTGAATACAGGCCCTTATAGGGAGTGATTAAGTACCTAAGGCTGTAAGTAGTAACTAAGGTCTAAGGATGCTTTTACAAAATATATCTTCATCAATTTCATCAATTCATTTTTACACATAACAACGTTGACGTAATATTTCAAAATTCAAAAGACGTAAATTACGAAGTATTTAGTAATACTCAGGTATGAAGCAGTGAATGCTTCTCAGTCGAATAAAAAGGCATATACAGCCGGGTCCAGACGAGTGTAACGACTAACGTGTAATGTAATTCACCGTGTAATTTAACACAAATTCTACGTGTGGACGGCACTACTAGCATTACATGTAATGCTTGGGGTTTATCCCTCGGCTGTCGGTTTTCGCGCGAGCACAAAGGCTCGTTTGGACAATTCGCTTTGAGTTCGTGTGCCGTCCACACTGTTAAATTACACGTAATCTTACATTACACGTTACACTCGTCTGGACCCGGCTTTAGATATCACATACAAGTGTATGTAAGTGTACAGGCAGGGAAAGTGTAAGGTGTGACCTACCAGACGGGATTCCGGAATAATTTGCATTTTTCCGTAAAATCAGCCTTATGTGTTAGGCTCGAGTGTCTACACGCAGAAAGAAAACATTTATTATAGACAGATAAATCAAAACATTTCAATAATATGGTTCTTCACTTTCGACGTTATTATCTAAGCGACGAGGACAATCTAAAATATGTAACGAATGGATTTTTTGCGTTAAATGGACTCAGGCTTGCCCAAGATTGGTACAGGTATAGAGCCCTTAGCTACGAGGAGTGGACATTGGTCATTGGCTATTTTTCAGTGGAGCAAAATTCGCGATTTTAGAATTCAAATTTCGAATTCGCATCAAAACTTTTTTTACATATCAATGGTTTAATCAAAGCAAAAGTTTTGTATGTAACTTTCTTAAATATTGTCATACTTATGTACATTATACATTTATTGATAAGATTTTTTATCTTGGCAACCATTAGCATAAAGCGGCTTATTTGTTTTGTAAATTTCAATTGAAAGTCGCTCAGTGAAGCTGTAAAGAGAATCGACCTAGTTGTCCGAAATAACCTGTCCTTATGTAACGTCAGTACGTTTCCAGTACTCAACTTATGTAAATATTAAGGACGAAGTTCCGGGTAAAAGTGCATTCTTTCATCTACCTTATAATAATTGCACTTTTATTTATAAGAAAAGTTATTACACTTTTATTAATTGCTGCTTAATTTGCAGAGGAACGAAGTAATCTTCGTTAGCGCAGACATCCTTCACGGGAACTTTACATTTCGCAAATTATCCTATGTCCGTTCTCGGGGTTTAACTATCTCCATACCTCCATAAATCATTTCAGCGATGTAAGCATATTACAATATTGAAAAAATAATATTATTATTGTAAGTATTGTCAGGGAACAAGATTCAAATACCTTTTTTTGCGTTTACGCATCTCCGGGGCCTGGGGAGGACCATCGAGGTATGTGGGACTCCCCGGGGCGGACGGAAGACGCGCCCGGGGGCCGGGACTACCCACTAAAACCCCAAAGGTGTTCCTGCTCCTGAAGGGGACTACAGGAAACGCGCGATATACGACCGCAACCTCACCACCTCTGCCTCTTCAGGCTCCGTGGCAGACTCGTGGACACCATTCAAATACCTGCAATTTGCAATAAGTTCGATCCCAAAATCTTAGCTTACTGCGTATTATTTAATGCTATATTATTGTTCTGACATTGACGAGTACGTGAAGAGTAAGTCGTGATGAGACGAAGGTTAATTTAAACCATTATGAATTAACTTTATCTAACAAGTAATAAATATTAGCGGAATAAATGGTGGTAGTCCGTAGTACGTGCGCCTTTTATTATTACATCTACATTCAATTTTAACAATAATGTTTTATAGTAAAGCTATAATTATTATCAGACAATTCGAGTTTATTTATTTTTCTTCGAAAACATGTAATTTTTTTTAATTTTGTGTTTAGAGTCCACAACTTCATTGCACCGATTTTTTTTATTGGGCGTTAATCGTACCTGTATTATATTGTTTTCGGGATAAAGATGTTTTACGTCCTTTTTCTTAAGACTCAAAGTGTCTCCACACTAAATTTCATTAAAAATATTGTTTTGACTATTTAAGCCTGAAAATCAGACAAACACACTTTCACATTCATAATAATATCAAGTACCTATATACATTATACAAGACGTATAGATAAATAAATATTCGGGTAGTTTCAAATAACTCATCTTATCTATATCGGAAGTTCCAAAACCTTCTTAAACTAATCAATATGGGTTGGGCCAATGTCCGTGAAAGCTGTATGGCCGTATAAAGGCTGATTACTTTCCGACGTTTCAATGACATCTCGTTAAAACATTCAGGGTACTTAGACAACTTGCACTCGATAATTTCGATAGCGAAAATAGAAATATATGGAATTTGACACAAGGCATCGCAAGCGCCATGACATATAGCGATGCGCTATGTCAAATCTCATACATTTCAGATTTCTAAGTTCTAACTTGGCTGTCTTTAATTACTTTTTATCTTAATTCTATTTTTAGGGTTCCGCACCCAAAGGGTAAAAACGGGACCCTATTACTGAGACTTCGATTTCTGTCCGTCTGTCTGTCCGTCTCCAGGCTGTATCTCAAGAACGACTATAGCTAGACTTCTGAAATTTTCACAGATTGTGTATATCTGTTGCCGCTATAACAACAAATACTAAAAATAAAATAAAGTTAATATTTGAGGGGGGCTCAGATACAAGGAACGTGATTTTTTTGGTCTTTTTTGCTCGTAATCAATAATGGTAGCAGCTAGGCACTAGAAATTTTCACAAAATCCTTAAATATGTTTGTACTTTAATAATTAATAATAAAATTAAAATATAGTAAATATTTGAGGGGGGCTCCAATACAAAAACACAATTTTTGTCTACTTTCGCTCTATACCGGTACGGAACCCTTCGCGCGCGAGTCCGACTCGCACTTGGCCGATTACTTACTTTATGTAACAACGCGGAAATGTGCGTATCAAATCAATATCACTCAGAATTTACATTAATAATACATAAATATGTAAGTAATAAAGAGAACTCTACCATTATAATATTAGTATTTAAATGACTTACGTAGGTATATTTTTAATTTGTTTTTTCTAGGTATAACTAGGTAAAACGCGTGGTTTGTTATAAAAATAATTATTTGTTTTTCTTCTCATTTCTTCATACCTATAAGTTGTAAACACGCCTAAGTTAACGAGATACCATGTTTAAGGAAACTCTATAGAAACAGATGCAAAGTTAATTTTTGCGTATTGTAATCGCCGCCATATTTGTGATGTCAGTCGCACCAGCCAACTGATTCTATTTTCGAACATCTAATTATACGAGCTGAAGAATGTCATAGGGACACCATGTTTGATCATTTAGCGAGGTTTCACTATCAATGTGACGTCAAAGTTTGCTGTGAAATCGCAAACATCGACGCTTCTTTCAGACATGTTTTTGTTATGATATTCATTCTTAAGTGTTGGGAATAAAGGTGTTATCAGAGGTAGCATAACTTCAAACGCGCTATAGGTCGTGCCTCTAGCTCGTGATCCTCTCATGTCGACATCTTCATGTAATACACGCCAATTACTTAGCCACTTCAATATTGGGTAAAGCAAATATAAATATTACGTCCTCGTTTATCTATCCTTGTTCCCGTGTTTGAATTTCGAATGTCTTATTCTGACGTATAGTTTTTTTTTTTTTTTTTATGGCGAAGTTGTGCGTAACTTCAGCACACAGCTTGGCGTCATTGCAGTATCGTAAGAAAATCTAATATTAGACTAATTTTTTCTTTTTGTGCCTCGAGTATCATGTTTTTTATTCAACGGATGTTACTTGTAATCATAATTGCTTGCACCTGTTGCTCCGCTGCTTTTATTTATCATCTTTCTTCCTTTTTTGTTTTTATTATAAATGCATATAGTACGGGAGCCGTAGAACATTTTTTTTATTACTAGCAGGCTAATTTTTTGTGTGTAGCTTCATTTTGATAAGACAAACAACTTTTTCATCTGCGAAATATCTTGAAAGTAGTAGCTAACAGAGATAGAAAGGATTTCATACTTTGATTTGATGGTCCTAAAATATGGATTGTTCTATTTATAGGACAATGTTACTGTTAAATTATATAACTATTAACCTACCAATATACAAAGAATCTGCTGGTTAGGGTTCCGTTTTAGGGTTGTGTAGTCAACCAAGTTTTGTTGATTACAGAACCCTAAGACGGACTCCTAACCAGCTGATTTTTTGTTCGTCTTATCAAAATGAAGCTACTCACAAAAAATTAGCTTGATAGTAATAAAAAAAATATTTTAGGGCTCCCTGACTAATATTTTTATGCCGGTTATTTATTATGTACCTGTTTTCTGGATATTGTGCATTCAGTAACAAATACAAAAGCCTGGCCTTTGCCCAGCAGTGGGACACTGTAGGCTGATAATAATAATAATAACAAATATAACACCGCATATAGAGTTTTATAACACTAACAAAGTAATAATATGTTTTTTAAATCCATACAGCTTTACTTATAAAACATAATTACAGCGGCTAAAACCGGATAGATCGCGGAACCAGTAACGGCTTCCTCTGTAAAAAACCAGGCATTACTAGTTTAGCGGACTTTCATACAAAGTTTATGTACGTGTATGATCGAAAGTGAACATGCTAATTAGAAACGAGAGTGAAATGTTGTGTGAACTTTTACTAGTCAACGCCTCCGCAGCCTCATGCGTATTGGTACAGGTAGACAAGTAGTCACCAGATAATATACCTAATCATCAACCGTTGAAGTATATAAATAACGAAACTAAGTGATAATACTTAAGGGTGTACGTGTCCCTTGTGATAAGTTTACTGTAAAAGTAGTAGTTACTTGAAAGTTAAAGTAGTAATTGTTTACTGTAAAAGTAGTAGTTTTGACTTTTCTGTTTTTCTGAGAAAAACACCAATGTCATGAATTTTCCTATACAATTTAAAAAATAAATAAAAAAATATAAAACGATTGTCCATATTATATTTTTTTTATTTATTTATAAAACGATTATATAAACGTGAACACATATAGGGACATATCTTTATAATAATCGATCGTTTAAGAATATTTTACTTGGAATAGTTTAAATCATATGGATCAATTTTTTGGCCATAGAAAAGACTTAAACGTGCGTGAGCTTATAAAATTTCAACTTTGTATTTTTACTCTAGCAGACAAAATATGAAATAAATATGTATAAGTATATTTAAAATTTATTGATAGATAACCATCAACCATGTTGCAATTATACTTCATAAACAAAAATTTTCTATAGGCTATATACTTTCTTATCGCTTAAACTGGTCCATTATATTCTGTATTAGCTTATCCTGTAATCCATACTAATAAATGTGAAAGTGTCTATGTCTGTCTGTCTGTAACCTCTTCATGCTCAAACTGCTGGACCGATTTTGCTGAAATTCGGTATAGAGATATCTTGAGTCCCAGGAAAGGACATATGATAATTTTGATAGGATAAACGAATTTTGACGCAACGGAGTTGCGGGCGTTATCTATTAGTAGTGTAGTGTTTGATAAATATTAATAAATCATAGGCCAATGTAGACAACGCGGTAAATTCGACGACTCAAAACGACGACCTCTGTGGCTCAGTGATGAGCGTAATAGATATGTTATTATAAGTATAGATAAAAGAATAAAATGTATGAATTAAGGCGAAATTACATTGTTCAGATATTAGTTCTAATAAGTCGATTGAAGACTTGACAACACCAATATTAAGCCGTAATTTTTCAAATTAAATATTATTAAATATAAATATAATTAAAATTAAATATAATTAGCCGTAAAAATATCATATTTTAATAATTCGAATTATTTAAATATGATATTCTATCTAAATACAATTAAACAAAATCTTAACTTAATAATATTCATAAAATAATTAAGAGACAATACTTTAAATATAAACTACCTTACATTATGAGTCTTTCCTTACAATTTCAAAAGGTGTTTTTATTATTAATTTAACATAAAAATTACGGCTTAATATTGGTGTTGTCAAGTCTTCAATCGACTTATTAGAACTAATATCTGAACAATGTAATTTCGCCTTAATTCATACATTTTATTCTTTTATCTATACTTATAATAACATATCTATTAAGCGCGTCGGTAGCTCAAGCTGGGGGTCGCGGGTTCGAATCCCGCCGACGGAACTAAAAGTTTCAAAAGTTCCTGGGTCATGGATGTACCTATATTAAATTTGTGTATCATATAATAAAAATCTTGAAATATATGTATAGTATAAATGTATTAAATATATTTCCGTTGTCTGGTACCCGTAACACAAGTCCCTCAGGTACTTACCACGGGGCCAGACTGACGCGGTGTGAAGCGAGCGTCCATAGATATTAAATTATTATTAAATTGACGCTGCTTCAATTAATCTCAGTATTAACTATCGTGATGTCGTCTCCAATCAATCGTTACAATTACCACATTTCGTTAACAGTTTCACAAACATTTACAACTGTAATTAGTTTGGTAATGTTGACGTTGTGTCATCGGTGGGCAGTGGCTGGTTCAAAGATTGACTGCTCTTCAATATCTGTAAAATCCAACGTTAATGCAGTTTCGATCCAATCTGAATCTTAAGGGGGTGACAGACGTGCGACTAAGTACGCGGACTTATGGCTTGACGATCTTAATCGCCTGTGTCAGCAAAGAGCCGCGCTCCGCGAGCCACGCGCCGCGAGCCTGGGGGCATGGTAATCCAGTGTGAGCGATTCTCGTGTGTCACCGACGCGAGCCGAGTAAGTTCGCGAACTTAAAACCCGCGTACTTTAAGTTCGTACGTGTGTCACCCCTTTTATCTTACAGAAAAATAGTGTTCTTATAAACGTCAAACGATTGGTTTAGAGTTTTTACCTATCGAGGGTATCCGTCCGGTTTCTCCATATTTCTTTAATAAAGTTAATGCTGTATTTTATTTCATTTCTTTTATCGCTTAAAAAAAGTATTCTTTGTCCGGGTTCTTGTTGGAGTGTCAAAGACTTAGAACACAGGAATTTAACCAAACATGCTCGGTTAAACTGTGGATAGGAAATAAAATAATCAGAGTTAGACCTATTACAGCATTTATATATTGTAGTTGTACGACATTGACGTAGAAGCTTAATCGGAGCTATATATTTAGTGTTAAAGAGAACCAGGTTAGTGTTATTTAATATTTTCTTGCAATGGTCGACGGCCGATAGCCGGGCGTTGCAACTTGCATTTATGAAGTTTTCGCAAACGTCTTGGGTAACAAAATAATGCTGTATCTTGCAAGGTTTAACAGAAACTTCGTTATTGAAGGTAAAACTAAAATCATAATAGCACTGACTGTTCTATATTTACTTTAATCTTATAATAACTTATTTTAATGTCATTTGCAATACTTCTATGACATAAAAATACAACAGCAAAAATAAGACTTAAAAATAGTAGAGAAATATTAAAGTAAATATGCCGGGTTCATAATATTACCTCTTTCTTGTATCGTTGGTGAAAAGAACGGAAACGTACCTATGTCTTGATACAATCAATTCTTTTTCAATGAAAGTCGCAAAAAGTAATATATGAAATATTTTAGAATTTAACAAAGAATTTTTATTCGCAAACACGTTCAATTATGTTGCTTTAATTTTGCCATAATGTATGTATTGAGCACGAGATTATTATAAAAATATTTTGACTATTTACTAAAACGAGGTTTTGAGTTGCTATTTTCGCTATAAACTGTGGAGCATTTGTATGTAAAATCCTATTTATTTTTCAATGAGCATTGGATTTTCCTTATAATATAATATTATTATCTGAGTAATTATTGTACATAAATTATTATTAGTAAGATGTAGACCAAATATGAGTTATAACTTATAAGAACGATGTCGACTTAAAACATTAGGTCTTGGAATTATATTATGTCCTAGCAAAGGGCCGAAATATGCAGAAAGCATGTGCGTTTTTTTATGCACTTTGATCTAACCTAACCTAACCATGATGGTACCTAACATAACCTTCATAACATTATGTAACAAATGAAAAACCTATGGCATCCTTCAACACATACGTACTTAACAGAATGAGGCATGACTGAAGCCATAGGAAATGCCACCGCCGAGTCATTTCCTCATTTTTTGCCACATTATAAATTTCACACAGTAGAGTAACCTGTGTCCTTGAAATTAAAGCTGCTTAATACAAAGGGGTGAGCATGAGTTTCTCTAGACATGATCGAAATCGTTACGTCCTTATTGTAAATACATCAAAATAATATGTGGAAAATCTGAGCTGTACAAAATTTAATACATATTTGACATTTAATGTTATCCAGTTTCTAAACTTTAAACATTTATAGTTGATCTAGCGCTTTTGATAGTGGCATATCGTTAACCGTATTCAACAATGTTGTTCACATATAAACTTCTGTTAAAAATATTTTGAAACACCAAGGCAGTTTAGGACTATTTTTTTACATGTTCTGCATTATTTTACTTCCTCAAATTATCTCAGTGCGTATACATGGAATACTGGCAATCATGATTGTCTACTGTATGTATTTATATTGTATTTTTTGCTTCGTGTTGAACTATGAGCATTTATATTAATTCAATCATGGAAATAGCAATAATTTATAAGTTTCTAGTCATTAGGTAGTAAATAGTAATGTAATCAGGATATGCATAAGTATCTTCTACAGGTTGCAATTATAATTATATATTATAATTGAATATAAACTTTATTATTGATTTATGATATTGAAACACGATAAAGTTAACTATAATTTATGTATTTATAATATAAAATATTTTTATTTCAACTACAAGTAAAAATTCTACCTACTTATCAGAATTTATATGTATGATATGATTTAATTTTGACTAATTCGTCCTTTTTTATGAATCTTATAATTTTTTAAATTTGAAGTTTTGAACTTAGTAGATTCGCTTTTGAAAGAAAAATCACTTTCTGACATCACAATCTGTACCCAAAATTTTTGCTTAGCACTAATAGTGTTGCATTAAAAACAACAATAATAATTGCAACTCAAACTTGCCTCAGTGACCATTATTGCGTGACAAATACTACATTTAGGCTAATTTAGTGTCTGAATGGTATAATCTTTGAAATTGTCTTGAACAATGGTACTTTCTATTTGTGGAGGATCGGTGAGCTTCTGAGTTCAGTGACCGGTTATGATTCAGGCTTATAGCGATATAGTGCAGTGTATGTAATACGTTTAGGTAATAAAAGAGGCAACTTAGACGAATTGCATTTGAAAAGCACAACACCGACGATAAAATATAGGAATTGATGGGTAAGTTCCGAAATTTTGCGCAGTATACTGACCAGTGCTCAAAACGTCATGTATTTGACGCCATAATATTGTACTGACGCGTGCCATGCCGTGCCACTACAGGTTTTAAACAAGTGTGACGTATTATAATGACGTCCCAAGCCATAATATACGTCAATGCACTAAAGAGTAAAGTATATTTTGAAACCAATCAACAGTATGGCGTCGATTCTAGACGTGATGAGCCAGTACACTGGGCTAAATTTCAGAACTTACTCTTAATTTCTACCATGTCTATTGATACAATATTGTTGTAGATCAAATTTCAGAACTTACGATTTGTAGGTACTACTGCTATGGATATTAACGAATGCAATCACAAAGTAATAAAAACCTGTATTCTTTCAAGTATATCTTCTGTTTTAATTAAGTGCGAATATTGCTTCACAGTCAGGGAAAACATCTTCTGAAGATTTCGTACACCGCCGTTGCATAAGCGTGTCCAAATAGTGCTCGAGAATTTATTGCCAAGTATTAACTTCGAATATTCAAGTTATTGTTTATGTAGTCATAAATCTTCTATAAGAATAAAAATAAATTTAATGTTTTAAGTCCCGCTAAAACTCGAGAACGGCTGAACTGGTTTGCCAAATTTTAGTCTCGAAAAATTCGTGGAAGTCCAGGGAAGGTGTACAAAGTGCGAGAATTTAGGTGTTAAGTGATACGAAGTTCACAAATAATCTAGTCTTATAAACAATTCTCGTGTCGCGGTGTTTGTTTCTAAGCTCGGACAGCTGGACCGACTTTGATAAAATTTTGTGTGCGTAACGAATGGGTCTGAGAATAGGCCAGCATCTGTTTTATGCCCGACATAATATATGACAAAACAATGTTGCCGGGTCAACTAGCTAGATGATAAAATTTAATTAAAAATGTCTATCAGTATGCGAAACAATACATGTAACATTTTGTTTTGGTTACAAGCATCGCCAACTCGCGCTTCATTTTGTACCAGTGTGAACTGACCCTAATAAACGTGCGTATTATGAGATAAACCATATTTTTACGTGGGAGAGCCAAGCTTCGGCACGAATGGGCCGGCTCGACCGGAGAAATACCACGTTCTCACAGAAAACCGGCGGCGCTTGCGCTGTGTTTTGCCGAGTGAGTGAGTTTACCTGAGGCCCAATCCCCTACCCTATTCCTTAAGTACCCTACCCTATTCCCTTCCCTTCCCATCCCTACCCTCCCCTATTACCCTATTCCCTCTTAAAAGGCTGGCAACGCACCTGCAGCTCTTCTGATGCTGCGAGTGTCCATGGGCGACGGAAGTTGCTTTCCATCAGGTGTCCCTCTGGTGACCCTCTGGTGGTTTTCTCGTTTGTCCCCTTATTTCATAAAAATAAAAAAAAAATAAAAAAAAATCGACACGCAGTAGAAATAAAGAGGATTAACTTCCTCTTAATTCTCATAGGCCGCGCCAGCGGTCTACACTCCCTCCATCTCCTATGAATAATTTTTAATCAGGTTATTTGAATTATGAGTCACCCGTTCCAAAAAATCACAATGCACAGTTTCAAGCTATTGCATAACTTTTATCTTGGACTTTGAGCGCGACGATCAAGAAATTCCGTAACGAAAATAAACCTAACACTTCGTCAGACAGACGGCAGACTTCAGTGTGCTGTAGACTTCAGCAGGTGTGTGTACGACTAGAAATATACGAGTGGATTAGATTGCTATGCAATAGGTTTACCGCGGCAGTTTCCGAGTGCCACACGTATTTTTTACTTCAATACGGTTGAGAAATATCAAAATTGCTGTTCAGGTAGCCAAATATGTTTTACTAACATGGAACGCATGTCTGGTCAAAGTCGAGTCGGCAATTAAGATCAATTATAACAAAACCAACGGCTACCAGCTTTCGAAAGTAAATAACAGGTATAGGTTTTTATGAAGGCTATCGTACTTAGCTATGAATTCTTTGTTCAAATCTTTTCCTTGTTAATTATACCTTAAATAGATTGATAAAAAAGTGACTTTGATAAAAATTACTTTAACATAAAAGGAAGGTACAACAAAATATTATGTGTTTGACATTAACACCTACTTTAGCATTATAAATCGATTTTTGATACTGATTAAACTTTGAATTAATTTTGAATGCTTTTCGGGCAGGTCTGAGAATCGTAATTTTTTTCATAATTGAATTTTCGTAAATGGCGAAACAGGAATGCAGGGTCAACTAGAATGGATATTATATTACTGGAATGTTTTCACGCTAGACGGCAGCACCAGCATAGACGGTAAACAAAAAGTTTTGTTCGATGTTTGACGTTTCTGTCAACTTTCTCGACGTGTGCAACATGTCGGATTTTGGTCTAATTACTAGTGGCGCCCCCTGCTCTGTGTAAGTTTCAGTTCGATTTTGTGTAAAATTTGTTAATATGATTGTGAAAAGGGGAATTATAAACTTCAGTAAATAGTGGATTATTGTGGTTTCTTTTGTTTATCGAGTTCAAATAATAGATTCTCTTCGCAATCTCCACTATAAACCGTCCTTTGCGTAAAGTTCCCTTATTTATGGAAATTTTGCTCTCTTTTGATTGGAAGATAAATTAAAAATCATCTTTCCAGCTTGTAATAAGCATACGAACGAAAGGTGTCACTTTCCTCACAACCAATCTGTTAGAGAGAGTATCGAAACTTGAGGCTTTCCATTGATGATGTATTAAGCTTCAGTTTAGCAATTAGCAGTAAATTAAAAGTCAGATTTTAATCTTACTATACCCTGCGAAGTAACTTTTTAATAATTTTCTCTAAGCTCGTTGAGTTTCTGTCAAATAGTTGACCTTCAGCTTATGACCGGTTTAATCCAGTCAAAAATGTGAAGTCGGCGTCGGTGCGTAGGCGGCATTTACATATTCGATAATTCTTTGAAGTCTCAGAAGAATGTTTAGTAACGGTTAAGCCGTTACTAAACATTCTTGACTAAGGAGCTCTGGAAAATGAGTAATTTGGATTATACATATACATGTAGCGCGGGATATTTTTAATGAACGGAGCACGGTTCTTAGATAACATGCATTCGATAATTTTTACAGCACAGCAAGAAATCGAAAACATTATTTTAAATCCTCCGATCGTGTATTCTTGGAAATCTATTTTTATTCTATTGTATCTCGCTCACCGGTGAGTTTAAGGGGCTTAATAAGTTAAATTCGCTGTTGAAATATCCATACTTCCATACTAATATTATAAATGCGAAAGTGTGTCTGTCTGTCCGTCTGCCTGTCTGTCTGTCTGTCTGTTACCTCAAACCGCTGAACCGATTTTGCTGAAATCTGGCGTGGAGATACTTTGAGTCCCGGGAAAGGACATAGGATAATTTTTATCCCAGAAAAATGTACGGTTCCCGCGCGATAAACGAATTTTGGTGCAACGGAGTTGCAGGCGTCATCTAGTTCGAATATAAATTGACTAAGCACCTAGTTTTGATTTCGCCTCACACACGGCAAACACTTCTTTGATACTTCAAGCTTATCCTTCATACTCTTTACTTCGAAGGCTCATTTAATCGATTTCCAAAAAACAGGTTCTATATTCGATTTTTTATCGATTACGGGACTTCCTCGGCTTGATTGACAGGTCATTGGTATCGATACAGCCTTGCACGTGTCCCAAAGTCGGCACGCGCTTCCGGGACCGGATGTAGTAAGGCACAACACGATAACATAGAGTAGTTGTAATTTAGAAGTATGGCGCTTTTTTTGGTTGCATGAACATTTTCGTAACGTTACTCCGATCCTATTAGTAAATGCAGATTCTTTCCTTATTCGATCTATGAAATTTTAGAATTTTGATATTAAACGGATTCGTTTTAAAAAGGAATAACTGCATGATTATTACAATAACCAGTTGATTTGGGGTATGTGCGCTTTTAACTTTTCTTGGCTCTACATTTTATTTTTTACGTTTTAGTGTTCTTGATTACACATAAAACAATGTACAACTTTTTTAAGACAAGGCTTCAGAAATTGTAATGTTTTGTTAGGTACATTTTAGGATATTTCAATTCTGTAATGCTGTATTACCTTTCGTACCTTTGTGTCAATATTTTAATGTTTTGCAAAATAATTTAAAAAATAAAGACTAACTTCTGTACATTCATATTCTATGGTCAATCACGCCAGTTACGTTCGCTAATAACTGTAATTGTATTGATACGGTCAATTAATCTGTTGGGTAACAGATTTTATATTATGCTAAAATCATACAATTTTACGCCAACTTCTTTGTATTGCCGGCATTCAAGTTTTTTAAGAAAAAAAAACGACGAAATTTTGTTATTTTATAATAAAAAAGTGACATTAATTTTCTTTATTATTGATAATTATACATATTGTCATAATAACACTTAAAATAATAGAAGAAAAACAAAAAAGTGAATGATCATTAAAATGACGTCAAAATAACGAAATGACGAACGAAACCTGCAGTTGATATGATAATGTGCCACTGTGCTTATTATGTAACTTATAAAATATCATATAACCTTACATAATTTATAGAAAATAACGAGTATCTCATTAAGATTATTTATCGTTTGTGTAAATTTAATGTCATGCAGCCACGCATTATCGATTCAAATGAAACAATTAAAAATTATACAGACGAACATATTATAACCTCCTCCTTTTTGGAAATCGGTTAAAATACTTTTTATGTAGCAGACTCACTGTGCTAAGCAAAAATATTATACTTTACTTAAGATTGTTGCGTAGCACTTAGTTTTAATACCTTAAATTGAATAAAACAGTGAAAACATTGTTTTGAGACTTATAAACGAAGGCTGTTTAAACAATGCCTTACTGTAGATATTTTGGTTACACTGAAGTGTCATTATCATTAACAAAATAACGCCTTATGTACTTATTACAGGGCATAACTTATACTCACATTTTATTCAGCTACACAGAAATATGTTTCTTTATACTTACTTTATTTGTAATTTGCATAGTCGCGTACATTTTCTTTCTTACGATTCAAACCTCCTTAAAAGTATTATTAGTTATTACATCTTATACACTTATGGAATGCTTAATATCATGTTATGTATATTAAATATACAATTTCTGACACGTCTTGTTCTTACTCAACGGAGTTGTATACATTATGTATATTGCACTCGTGTCTTTCATAACGCATACATACAAAAGGGCATTAAAAATTTATGCGTAATCGATTTAGATCGATTGTGCAGTATCGATACTTCACAATCTATTCGGATTACCAAATTATACTTGTCAATTCTGAATGTAACCGAGTACTGAGATTAGGGTCCTCTTTCACCACTTACTGATAAGTGCCGGATCGGCATATCCACAGCTTATGTGACAACTGACAGTTAAAGTATGGATTATCTTTTAGATAAGTTGTGGATAGCCCATCCGGCACTTGTCAGTAAGTGGTGAAACGGCCCATTAGTGTGACAGAATGCGTCATGTAAAAAATAACAGAGCAAAATTTCTAAAAGTAGAGCCAAATGATAAAAGTGACTTAAAAATGCAATAATTTCATTGTTAAATGCCATGGTACATTATTATGTTTATGACAGAATTGATAAATATTGTAGTTAAAAAGCGTATGTATGAAAGGTAAGTGTTTAAAATATTTGCATCATAAAATCATTGGTCGTGATAGCTTCGTTTTCGCTTGCCACGGTTTTTCAACACATTGTATAACGTCGATAAGTTACCGGTTTAATCAACTCTATCACCCTTACTCTGTTACTATCGTTATAATAACAGAGTGGTAAGGGTAACAGAGCTGTTTTAACCGGTTTGCTCGATCAGATCACGAGCACAATCAATTCCAAATATGCACTAATCGGCCTTGCGTAGGAATGCCCTATCACCAGCTTTGTGTTACTCATAACTGATAGTAATATTTTCTTTGTTCTACATCCGCGTTACTTTCAAGTATTTCCTTGATTTAAAATAAGATGACGCCCGCAACTCCGATGCGCCAAAACACGTTATTCGCGCGGGAACCGTACATTTTTACGGGATGAAAAGTATCCTATGTCCTTTCCCAGAACTCAAAGCATCTCCATGCCAAATTTCAGCAAAATCAGTTTAGCGGTTTGGGCGTGAACAGACAGACAGACAGAGGTGGATATTAGCATGGATATATATGGATGTATGGATGGATAAAATGCAGTGTCACAGCGAAGACAAATCTTATTATAAGCTAGATGACCCAGTGAACTCTGTATCGCTTCCCTCTTAATATAAAACTTTCCTGGGCTTCCACAAATATTTCAAGACTAAAATTATCCATATCGGTTAAGGCATTCTCGAGTTATAGCGAAAGAAACAAAATTTAGAATTCACTTTTATCTTAATAGATCATTAGATTTAAATATATGAGTAATTTAGGCAATATTCTTTTATACAACTTCCAATAGGCAAAAAATAATAAAATAAAATTACATTTGACTATGTAGCTTTGTTCCTAATAAGTAGACATCGGATTATATGAATTTGCATACTTGCATATGCAAATGCATATAATGGCACTTTTTAGGGGATAATGCATATTTTGGCAATTTCTCGTTGATAGTGCATATTTCAGCCGTATTATGCCTTTGTAGTCTCTAAAATAGCTATCATAATACACACCGAGGCCTCAAAACAGAGGTACGATAGATCAAAATACTTCAAATATGTGGCCTCACCCCTGTTTAAAGACTTCCGCAATACACCCGATAGGTTCAATTATACATAATAATATATAAATTCTCGTGTCACAATGTTAGTCCACGAACTCCTCCGAAACGGCTTTACTGATTTTTACCAAATTTTATATGCATATTCAGTAGGTCTGAGAATCGGCTACTGGGTACTTATTATATTGATAAGTGCATTTGTTGAATAAATAATAGTAAATTATTACAACTCGAGACTGAGGGCGACCATTGTTTGTGCGACGGGATAGCGATAGACGTTGCTATGGTAACATACTTATTTAGTCACTTAAAAAAATGGGCGAAATAGGTACTTTATATTATGGCAAAGCAACGTTTGCCGGGACAGCTAGAATATATGTATTTCTAGAATCAAAATGTTTTTGTGTAGTTAATGCAACATTTGAAAAAAATATATGAATATAGTAGGTAATAAACTTCCATGGGCACTAAAATTGCAATCGGAAAGAAAAAAAAATTGTAGATTTGATGGAATAATTAAAATTGGCGCATTTATTATGGGAAACACCGGAAAAATCTTCAAAAAAAATAATCTTTAATAATAAGTGACTTTTGATTGTGCATATTTTGTGCATATTTCGGCCATTTATCGTGCATATTTGCATGCATATTTCGGCACTTTGATCGTGCTTATAATCCGATGTCTACTAATAAGTAATAACTAAGAAAAGATGAGTCTCTAAACAAAAAAAAAGACGGGTTGCACTCCGGGAGTGCCGGCAGATGTGAAAACTTGATTATTAACATTGTGCATTTTTTTAACCCATTTTTTATGAAAATTAATTATTAAAAAATCGATTTTTAAATTAATCGAAACCCTTACAATCGATTAAATTTTTAACCCATTTTTTATGAAAATCGATTTTTAAAAAATCGATTTTTTTAATTAATTAAAACCCTTACAATCAATTCGAGTTCGAGTTCGAGTACGAGTTCGAGTTCGAGTTCGACACAAAACACTACTCTCCATCCATCTTACGGTTTTTTCAAGGTTTTTCGATCAGCACGAGAATCTGACGCGAGTTTCACAGTTTTTACCCATCCCACAAAAGTGCTCAACGCCGCTAAAGAAGTTTTCACTTCAAAAAGCGTTGAGACAAGTACAAGCAAAAACCTTATAGAGCTCTTGCATGTGTGAATGACTACAAGATATCATCCATTCATGTTCATCCAACAGAATCCCAGGAACTTTAATAGCTGTCTGAGAACCTGAAATGCCTAGGTCTAATTATAACGTAGCCCTAGACGGGTGGGCTAGACTTAGTCACTAACTTTTCTTGTTTGTTATTATAATTATAAAGAGTGTTATGCTGATATACTTCGTGATGTTAAGATATTACTATTAGAAGTTAACTTTTTATTCCCTATAAAAGACATCAACGAGTTTGTTGTTCACTAAACATTCAAATTAAAAACTGTATATTATTTGTTTTTAATATTATTTACACTAAGAAAACCCTTTAATAATCAAAACATAAATACATCATTTTATTACATTAATTAATAACGGGATTGAAACAGTTAATTACAAGGCTTTGCAAAATGATGGTAATTGGCAAAATCTCGCAAAATGCACAATTAAGTGAAACCGAATTGCGAATTCGGTCCCACGCGTCAGGTCAATGAACCGCTGGTCACTGACCACGGCTGATCACCGTCACCGTTACACCACCGAAATGATACACAGGACACTTAATGTTAGCACCATCGCCACAGATGAAGTTATTAATTAAGCCTACATTTACTACGTCTGTATTTTTACCTTAAGTTTCTTAAAACTTCAAGTTGTGAATATCCTTTCTCCCCCAAAGATGAATTTTGGTACGTATACACTTCATCATATCGGTTTAAATACACCCACTTTCGCATTGTAGCTACTGACAGTAGTATGTATAGGCTGGCCCTGTAAGCTGTAACTGCAATTTTTAAAAAAACCTCTTGAGAAGTTCTGCGCAAGAAAAACAAAATTTTCTCCTTACAAACTTCAAGATATTGAAGTGATATCAACTTAAACTAATATATTATGTACTTAAGCCTACTTGAACATCATTTCCCCAAAACTTTTCAGGGTCACTTAGCTTCAAGTTATGCCGAAGGTTGCGGAGGGCGGAGGTGGGTTGCCCAACACCTGTAGGTGCCTATTATGATTCACTTATACTTGACTGTAGGATTATAATTAGAATTAATTGTAGGTTAGGGTTACGATTTGCTTAATGTAGAGGCGCTAATGTACGATTCAACTAATCTATCTTATCTTATATCTTTAAATTATCTTATATCTTTAAACGAGCGATTTCGGTCTTTGAGCGAAACATATATACAAGATATATGTTTCGCTCAAAGACCGAAATCGCTCAATGAGCGAAAAAAAGGCTCACAACGCGTTGTGGTCACAGTGAAACAATGAAATACTCTAATGAAAACGGCCACGACGCGTTCTGGCAATCACAAAAAGTCCATAACGCGAAATTCGTGTCGTGGCTGATATGCTATTCGTTTTTCTTGATTGAATTAATCATCCATAGGTATGGAAGATTATATTTGAATTACCACGCGTACTACAAAATATTTTTTCTTTTACAAAATCACTGCATATCAAGTGTTTCATTATTATTTGTAAAATATCCATAGTTCCATAATATCCGTACTAATATTATTACTGTCTGTCTGGCACAAAGTGCTATTGTTTGTTATTGTTTTTTTTTTTTTAATATTAGGTAATCTGATCTTAATAAATAATAAGTATTTAGTTTTATTTTTATTTATATATAATTTAAATATAATACTACTAGTTGATGCCCGCAACTATGTTGCGCCAGACAGACAGACAGTAATAATAATAGTACAGATAGTATGGAAGTATGGATATTTTATAAATAATAATGATAAACACGTTATGCAGTGATTTAGTAAAAGAAAAAATATTTTGTACCTAGTACACGTGGTAATTCAAATATAATCTTCCATGCCTATGGACAATTAATCAATCAAGAACAGATCAAGAAAAACGAATAGCATATCAGCCACGACACGAATTTCGCGTTATGGACTTTTTGCGATTGCCAGAACGCGTCGTGGCCGTTTTCATTAGAGTCACGACGCGAAATTCGCGTCGTGGCTGTTTCACTGTGACCACAACGCGTTGTGAGCCTTTTTTTTGCTCATTGAGCGATTTCGGTCTTTGAGCGTAATATATATATATATATATATATATATATATATATATATATATATATATATATATATATATATATATATATAATTGGATTCTCGGAATCGGCTCCAACGATTTTCATGAAATTTAGTATATAGGGGTTTTCGGGGGCGATAAATCGATCTAGCTAGGAATCATTTTTAGAAAATGTCATTTTATTCGTGTTTTATCGAATCTAGTATTAATTATTAGTGGATAGGAGGCTGTTTGCTTTATATTTTTGACTAGCTGGTGGTGAACTTCGTATCACTTATATGTCTGTTTTCGAATTCTAGCGAGACTAACAAAATTATAATTAATTTTTATTTATATATAGATTTGGTTCAGGAACAGTCTATTTTCAGGTATTCAGTAACAGGATCTCAGTAGTAGTTTTCAGTAACAATATCTTCAGGTAGTAGACAGTTTCTAGCTTGGTTATTATAGTGTATTTAAAAATGTTGCGCTTGAAATTGTACATAAAGATTCTGCGTGTATAGTTATATCGTTACATCACAGATTTTAGTGCTACGAAATTGTAAGGAGCCATACATTTTGCTGTAATGAAACCTTATCTTTATAATTATTACCTGGGACCGCTCTGTATCAGCTGTGGTTTTCAACCAGATCGGTTCAATAGTTTCGGAGAATTGGAGTATTCGATGCACACTCAATCTTTACATCTTATTAATCCTTCAAGCCCGACGCGGCCGCATGCGGCCGCGATAACAATACAAATCTATTGTGTCTCGTTTTTCCGCGATCGAGGGATTAATTTGGAAGTTGTTAAGCAAGTTTTTTTTTCCAAAGATATATCTATCAACGAAATATTTATTAGTCACAATGTATAATGACTAAGACTATAAACACTTTAGAACAATGATGAAAGCCTGAAGACTGTAAGGGCGGAGACGTGACTCATCTCATACTCTCGCAGCTGTGCAGCCTTCACACATGCCTCAAATGTTTGCATAATTTATATGGTGAATACCTGAGATGGAAAATAAAAGCAAAAGTTATTATTTTCCAAGTAAAAAATACAACAGAGTCGTACAGTATCTGTGTGTTTGTGTGTGTAAAAAGGCTCTAAACTTCTTGGATGGCTTTTGTGTAATTGGTAGAAATAGATAAACGGAAACTATGAACGTCGTAAAATGTAAGGTTGTAATGTTCTAGCGAAATTCTAAAAAAATCCTACGATATAGCCCGCGTTAAATAGTATTCTTGGCATTTAAAATTTCAGCATCCGTCCACCCCACTTAGGTGGTATATTAATAGTTACTTAAAGATCCTACCCCTCCTATTGGTAAATTATTATTATTTAAATATTCTTCCTTATTAAATTGCTTTAAACAACAGAGGAACGTGTGTCGAATTTAAAGTTTCTAACTCAGGGTTTGGCTGTGTTTAATACACTATCTATCAATCGATCAGTATTTACAAATAGATGAAATATTTTTAGGATCATATAGTTGTGACTTGTGCCAATACTGTTCGTAGTTGTTACAAGAGCAGAACTGGTATTATGCCACGTAGACTCAGGCAATAAGTTGTTTAGTCATGCGAGTGCGTGGTGTAAGCCATGATCGGAATTACCTAATGTTGACCACTCTGAATGCCTGATTTTAAGGCTCTTTAATGCTAATGTGAACCTTACGACCTTGATTGAACGACCACCGAATAACAATTAGGTTAAATGACGACCAGTTACATTCAAATTTTATACAGTTCTTAGATTTTAATGGAGCTAAAGAATTTGTACAATTAAAACAACACTTCGATTCTTCTTCGATTTCTTACATGCAAATGAGAATACAGGAACCATAAGTTTTTCTGCAAAAAGTAGCATATACCCTGGCCTGTGAATTACTGTATATTTGTGCCGAAATTAAAAACGATCGAATAGATTTCAGAGCCTATATTTCGCATTTTGAGCTAGGACTTTTGGTTCGAAAGAAAACTTGTTTTCCTTTTTATAACAACTTTTTAATTTTTTCCTTGTCACTTCAGACACATAACACCGAGTACTCTGGTGTTTCGTCCCAAAGTTTTTGGGACCACTGGGACCAATAACCAGATATGAATAATTAACATTTCTACATCTAGCGATTGGTCCCACTTTTATGATCTTTGTTTTCATTGTTTTCTGGGAAGAAAATTTGAAGTAGGGTTGACACAAAAATAATCAGTTATACATAACCATACATAATATAGTTTTAATAATCTTCAATAAACTGTTAAGTATATTAAATCTAATCTAATACCCATTATATCTTGGTAATTAATAAATTAACTTTAGTAATGTATATATCATATTAATAAATATTTATATTATATATGTATATAATTATATGTAGTTTCATTTATATATCTTATATATCAGTGTATTTATGATAAGTATAGTTTAAATATATTATAATATTTTATTTGTATAATTTATAATTTATATTTACATGCTGTTAGTTTTTTTTTTTAGTTCTTTTTTTTCTTATTCTGGTAACTTGACTGGCACCTATACAATTTTGATCCTGTATCGCCCAAAGGTTGACTGGTAGATAATGCCATTAGGCATTAAGTCCACCTTTGTACTTGTATGTGCATAAAGTTTTTAATAAATAAAAAATAAATAAAATAACCATACTATTGTTTTGTACATTTAAAACATACGAGTATAACACTTTCACCTTAAACCGTATATTACAATTAATATTATTATTACCTAAACATACTGCTTCGAATTGGGTTTTAAAAAAGTATTAATTATACTTCAATAATTTTATATTATTACATAAGTAATAATATTAAGTGACCAACTGGCAATTCTAATATTTTAAAAAATTAGTAAATTGTATTATTAACAATAAGCTCACAATTATTACAAGGTACACCTGAAATGTTATTTCATAATAAAACCTGTGATTTTAATTGATATAAGATAATTACCTACTTTACTTTTATTTCAAAGTTTCCAAACTAAAGAAGTACTATTTACTAAGAATCAAAATATTATTATTTTTGCTAATTGTTTGAAGATTTAATTTGTCTTGAGCCTTGACCGATGTTAATAGGTAAATGTTTTCATACAAAGTAATTATTTGGTTTTTTATTTAAATCTACAACTTTTTGCTAGCCTTACGGACATAAACCCGACTATAATTACTTGGGACCAATCGCTAGATGAAAAAATGTTAAAAATTCTTATCTGGTCATTGGTCTCAGTGGGCCCAAAACCCTTGGGACGAAACACCAGAGTACTCATAACACCTACTCACGAGGTAAAAATGTATTTTATTGAGTACGTACAATCCAAGGGGAATACCCATTTTGAGTCACATGCTACTCCAATTAATTACAATTCAATGTTATTTAAATATTTTAATTCAAATTTAAAAGGCGACGCATGGTTGGTTGAGGGAAAAACCACAGTACTCACCTCAAAAACCTTAAGATTTTCCGGATAATGATTAAGTCTGAACACGTTTTAATGTAACGTTTAACCATGGATCAACCTTTATCTACGAAATTGTACTTCCCCTTTATACGCACGTTGAGCTATTGATCAAACTTGGGTATCGGGTGCACAATAGCAAAAGTATAGAATGTAGTGTAATTTACAATTTTTAGGGCCTGTTTCACCACTTCTGATAATGTGCCGGATAGGCTATCCACAACTTATTTCACAGATTCTCCATACTTCATCTGTCAAGTTAAGTTGTGGGTAGACTATTCGGCACTTATCAGGAAGTGGTGAAACAGGCCCTAAGTATTTTTTATAAACATTTTTGTGAGATTCATGATTTATCTAAGTCTTAACTCTTAGGGAATGTTTCACCACTTCTAACTACCTTTTACGGAAATTCTTCGACAAAGAAATGATATCACCATGCTATTTGCATCCTGTTTAATGCACACAAAGTTTTTAGATCTTTTTGAAACACAAGCAAAGAAACAACATGTCATAAAATTCACACCTATGAATGTGCGAATTACTTTGTCACTAAACATAAAAAAGAGTTTTGTTGTACTCTCATAACGACGGTCTCAAAGGCTCCTCCTCAAACTCTCAAGCTCAAATCAGCTAATTTTACATTAAACTCTCGAGCGTGGCAACATTTATAAATATTCATATATGATACAATTTTTATATTTTATGTTTAGTAGTTTATTTTATACATATTTATATATTATGTAAGTATATATTTTAAATATGAATTATGTTTATTTTATTTTGAATTAAGTATATATATTATTATGGTGTACCTATATATTATGTATTTATATTATCATAATTTTAATTATTAGATATTTAGATCCCTTTGTCCTCTAAATGTTTGCGTCTACCTCACTATCTCTGCAACACCCTAAGGTTTAGCTGGAAGAAAATGCCACAAGGCATTAAGAGTCCGTATACGAAATTTTGCCGATTTCGCTCATTTAACAGACGTGATTTAACAGTTAAAATACAGTATTTCTATAAGTTTTAATGCACAACATGTAAGATCATTTCAATTACAATCTAATGTTGGAGCTAGATTTTTAATTTTTTTTAAGTATCTTTAAATAATCCAACTCAAACCCGCGACAGTTTTGTGATTTTTGCTGTAAAACGTTTAGAATATCACCTGTTTATGGATTGTATTGACGTCTTAACGGTATGAAAAAAATACAATGTACTGTTGAGAAATTCGTCTATACAATATTATTAGGGCTATCAAATTCAATTTCTCGAGTACGCTTAAGCACTAGGTCTAGCCGACAATTTGGTGTTTTCAATCAGGCAGGTAATGATCAATGAGCTTCGGAACAATCTCATGTGGTACGTGGTATTTCACTTTCACGAGTGTGAATGGTGTAAGGCATACGATATAGCGGGTAAACTGAATGAAGGCACGTAAGATTTAAAAACATGTAGTGGGGTCTTGGAACTTAAAAGTCCAGGGACCGAAAAGGTTACCCATTTTGGTGTTTTAAACTGTTTAATTTATACGATTCTCTTAAAAACCCTAACATGCGCATCAGCCGTATATACAGCTGAATTAACGGTATAAATAAACCGTTTATGACTAAGGTTCATTTTCATTCGTTTTTCTGTGTTAAAAAAGGATAGGTGATATTGTAAGTACCGCGGAACGATACGATCGGAATTGCCATTGTATTCTATTGTTGTTGCGATTTTCATGGCTTTGATCCCAGCCGCGGAGCCCCCCACTAATTTGTTGTCTCTTTCGGTTATCACCGCAGCTATATTAAACGGTTTAATACCGCTTAAGACAAGAGCATAGTTGAAAACCCTGCATATGGATATTTAAAATAAAACGGTTTGTATCGATACCGCTACAGCCGTATAGCGGATTAATAGGTCCCTGCTTAAAACCGTTGATTAAATTGCAAATTCTACGTCTAGGAGCGTAGAATATTCCATTTGGCTGTCTAGTTCTACATAGATAGCTCGAATCTTGGACTTTATGGTCGTTTAGGACTTTAACTTGTGCCTTATACTTATTTACGCGTTTCTGTCAATAAACAAAAAAGCGTACTTTCTGGTTAAGGTGATAGATTGGTATATGCAAGCAGATAGTAAGTATTTTGAAAAATATTACTATTTACATCAGAAGCATATTGAGCTCACCTAAGTGCATTTAGATTTTGCTTACACATTTCTTTTTACACTTCTAACTTCTAAGTAACTGCCCACTAGAAAAGTACCTTAATTTTATAATATCTACTTTACTGTCAGTAATGGTGCAAGCAATTAAAACGTGAAAAGTGTAGCTCGAAAATAAAAAATCGCTGGACTCCTCTGACTTGTGGCCGCAATATTGATGTATCACAGTGATTTAACAGTCCCGTTGCTAACGGCCTTTGGTTACGGCATAGGTGAAAATATGCGGAGATTATTGGAGTGGAGAAC
Organism: Lysandra bellargus; assembly: GCA_905333045.1. Classification (NCBI taxonomy): domain Eukaryota; kingdom Metazoa; phylum Arthropoda; class Insecta; order Lepidoptera; family Lycaenidae; genus Lysandra; species Lysandra bellargus. The sequence goes on along the minus strand of HG995335.1, from coordinate 7,928,328 downwards.
AACAACAAAATATGCACAAATGTTGCATAGTTATCTCGTTATTATTTTGATGAATAAAATGTATGTTCATACTATATGTTGCCCGCAACTGTGTAACGCAGAAATATTTTGTTGCATCTATCCTACTCTGGGCCTTTTTAACCCATCAATCCCCAAGCTACACTCGGCTGTCGCATAACAATTGAAAATCTATTGTGTCTGCCATTCCTACGATCGAGGTATAAAATGTATACCAAATTTTTACCAATTTAACCTATCAACCCCCATTAGGACACCGGCGACCGCGACAACAATAGAATAACAATAGATTTCCAAGAATCCGCGATCGAAGGATTAAATACCAATTTAATCTGTAATATCAGTTCAAAGGTTTTGACGTGACGTGAGACAGACATATTTTCGCATTTATAATAAACGCGGAGGAACCGTACATTTTTCGGGGATAAACAGTATCATAATTCATATTATTGTGTCCTTTCCCGGAACTTAAGGTATCCATACGAAATCAGCAAAATCAGTTCAGTGGCTTAGGCCTCAAGAGTTAACAGACAGACAGACACACTTTCGCATTTATAATACTAGTAGGTAAGTGATATTGCGCACAATTTAGTTGCAAGAAAAGAATGTATAACTTGCATTATTAGTACCATCATGGTGATTTTATTACATCACACTAGAGTTAATCTCAAGGAACCAGAGTGGATTTCAATAGACTACTAATTTGAGAGGCTATTACTGAAACATTGCAATAATGCTGATGGCAAAGGTGTTGATTACAATCGGATTACTAAACGTTGTTTATACGCCAAGATATCTTAGTGATGATATAAAAGTTTGTTCGTCAATACAAATTAGTTTTTTTTTGGGTTTTTTTCTGTACTTGTTTTGGGAGGAAGTGACGACCCACCCTGGAAATTTTTCCTGTAAAAATGTGGATTTATGAGTTACTTCTATTTTTTTGTCTGTGCTTTCTGAGAAGGAAGTAGGTACATTGGCAAAGAAGGTTAGAAAATATGACGATTTGAAAATAAACCGGCGTGACACAGCGCTTGCGCTGTGTCACGCCGAGTGAGTGAGTTTACCGGAGGCCCAATCCCCTACCCTATTCCCTTCCCTTTCCATCCCTACCCTCCCCTATTACCCTATTCCCTCTTAAAAGGCCAGCAACGCACCTGCAGCTCTTCTGATGCTGCGAGTGTCCATGGGCGACGGAAGTTGCTTTCCATCAGGTGACCCGTTTGCTCGTTTGCCCCCTTATTTCATAAAAAAAAGATTTTTATACTAAAGCTAAAGAGAGCCTAAGTAGCTAACTGTATGAAACCATACCATAAAAATTTGCCTATATTCTGAACATAGGAGCTAGGTAGCTACCTAGCTACAAAACCTAGCTAGGTTTCTAGACTGTGGTAGAAGTTTACACAGCCTGAGGAAAAACTATCACGCCTATTGATTTGTGCTTTAACGTAGTCATTTTTATTTATATGAAAGTAGATGTGTAATCATCGTTCAGTCAAGGTTTGGTTACTATTAACATAATATAGGAATAAACTGCCTTAAAAATTGTTACCACCCAGAAAAACTACGCCCTCACAAAGCTCGGCTTCTAGCTAATGCGTTACCTATTTATTCTCTAATGATGGTCAGGTATTTTAATGTACATTGTATGTAGTTAGTATAATTTACATGACGACGATGTTAGTATTGCGTACTCATAATTCCATAATATTGAATACAGGCTGTGCTTTATCATTTTAAACATTTAATTCTTTATGCTGCATTTTAAACATCGTATTATCATAAATGTTTTATGCAATTCATACTATAAAATTATAAATGCGAGAGTTTGTCTATCTAGTGCAGAGGTTCCCAAACTTATTTTATCTACCACCCACTTTAAGAAAAAAATATTTTAGCGCCCCCATTGTTTCCATTTAAAGTGCGTCCTGGTGAAATAAATCATCCCCCAAGCCTCTACACAACGCCCCCATTTTTTTTCTGGGTCCCACACCGCCCCCCTTCAGACCTTCAGCATAGAATACATATTATTAGTACAACCTTCAGCGCCCACAAGTAGGCGTTATCGCCCACTTTGGGAAAAGCTGATCTAGTAGATACAGATAGTCTTAGGCATGAGTCTTAGAAGCTTCTCTGAGTTCTAGGCAAGAACATAGGACATTTTTTATTTCGGAAAAATGTATGGTTCCCACGCTTTAAACGAAATTTTCAGCAGTAGCTATGGATAAGAAGTAACTGTTTTACTCTGTTTCAATACAAGTGTACTCATACTAAGACACATACAAGTAGCCACAAACAAAATCATTTCGAATCACTCTGTACCTAAGTAATCGAAAACAATAACTGTTTACAAAACATGCAATTGTTTGTCTGTTCATCACTGACCGCGATCGGTAGTGTATTAAAATGAATAATGACAGGAGGTGGGAATCTGCTTCACTACGCGAGGTACAAGAAGAGAGCACGATGTATAAGGTCGGGTCACTCCAAGAGGTACTATACCCAGTCTGTGCTACTGGACTCATATGGAGAGTGGGGTAAATGGAACCACCAAAGACGAAGGTAAATTTGTTACAATACATTAGGGTTTGTATGTGTCCCCCCCCCCCCCATGACTATCCATCTTACTTGTCCAATCGACAATAATATACAATATTATGTACCTCGCCGATTAAAATCAGTGCGGCACATTTTGCTGCTGCGGAACCCTTCATGAGCGATTCCAATTCGCACTTGGCCGCTTTTTTACGCTAGGGATCCCCCCCCCTCCTTTTTTCAAAGCTATATATACGCTCGTGTCCCTTGTATAGAGTTTACTGTTAAAAAGAAGGAGCGCTGAAAAAGATTTTTTTGTATGGTTCCGGAAACTCGTGACGCTAAGGCGCTTGCCCATACAAACGAAAAAAAAATGGTCTTTCAGCGCTGCTACTTTCACATTGAACTCCCTACAAGGAACACATACACACCTAAAGTATTATTATTTAGTTTTGTTTAATATTATACGCCGAATATACAAGTAAAAAAGAATACACAAAGTACTTACTCTCGAAAAACCGTTCTTTGCGTATAGCTTGCAATGATAATAGAATTATTCTTCAGAATTGAATACACAAGTCGATACAGCTTATATTCAAAAATACCGTATTACGTAATTATTCTGAAGATTGACTGAAGTCAATTTTATCGTAACCATAAGTTTTCACCTCCTTTGTCACTAGTATTAAAATAACATTATTGTTAGAGTTTACTTCCTTCATTTATTCTTACAGGACTATTATTTATATCCATGTAGAGTATCAGGAAGTAAACCAGCTCTTACCCTTTCAATTCGAGTCTTGCATCACCTGTCACAGCCTCCCCGAAGGTTGTATGCATCAGATTGCTTGGCCTTTGTATTGAGTTCCATACAAACTTTGTACTCGTACTCATTTATATGTCAAAAGTATTTCCTTCAAAACTATCCTACTTTTCATAGCTTTATTTTGTTGTTTTTTAGCTATTTTAAAAGGACACATGAATTTGGATTTATGTTTATAGAATATTATTTATAGCTTCAAATCTGGAGTGTAAAAAAACAAAAATATTTAAATTTGGAATTATACTATCTGGGTTTATACGCGCCAAAATTCTCAAAAATGGGTGCACTGAAATTAGAACTCTGTGCTAATACGATAAAGTTGTAAATCAAATACCCGAGTCTCGATTTTTTTACCAGGCCAAATATAGGCCAAACAATTTTGACAAACTCCGCACTCGTTTTTATAATGCGCAAATAATGCGAGCAACTCTATATCATTGTATCAGTTGTATAGACTATGTTTTTACCTACTTCATATTATATTTCTTTGGTCGCCACTAAAACCGCTTTCAAGCCCTTGACCATTTAAAGACAAAACAGACAATATGCGGTGATTGTTAACAATAATAATAATCAATACACATTGCTCGCTCTCATTGAATAACAAGTAAGGAATTTAATGCTAATGCCTGGTAACAATAATGCTAGTCAGGCTGTAGAATAATTTAAAACAAACAATTAAGAATAAGTACAAAAAAATTGTTGTAGACAGAAACAAATTCGCTATGGAGCTGCTTATAAAATATCACAATCAATAATAATAATTAATTGTAAGGTTTTCGCACGGTGACGTTGCGGGTTACATCAAAATTTTATGAAACATAGTTATTTAGCTAGCTTTGTTCGTAAAGCCTTTAATAATACAGCTTTTGTTAACTCTGTATGTACACACATCTAATATATATAAATCTCCTGTCACGATGTTTGTCCGCGATGGGTTCCTAAACTACTTAACCGATTTTAATGTTTTTTGTTTTTTAATGTGTGCTTTTTTCCAACTTGAGAGATAGGATAGCTTAGATCTTTAATTATAGTCGCAATTTTATTTTATTGCAAATTATTTGTCTATAAAGAGCGACCATTGTTTATGCGACGCGGGTCACGGGATAGCGATGGACGTTGCCATGGTGATATACTTATATTTTAGTCACTAATTCAATAAAATAATACGGGCGATACACTTAATATAATATGGCAAAGAAACGTTTGCCGGGACAGCTAGTAGCTTTATAAGTTAGATTTTAGAACTTAGATCCTATAGTCCTTATACTCCATCTATAGATAAAGTCAGAGACTCTATAGATGGCGTATAAAATTCAAACTATATGCCATTTTATATTAAAACCTATGTCAATGGTTACTTAGGCATTAACCCAGGCATTATATAATTGAGGTGGAATTCCTCACATTCCTGTGACATGAGTGTGAGAGTAAGAGGTGGGCAGCCTCGGCGATTGAGAGTAAGGACGTGTGTCGACGACGATTGAGGTTAGAGCGTTGACTTTATACAATAATACTACAGATTACCGCATAAATAATAACACTTTGTGTAATATACGCCTTGACTTCGCTATACCTCTAAAATTGTTAGTGTCAGTTTTCGTTCTACAAGGTGTAATTGTTACACCAGTAGCCGTAGCACGGCGACCAGTAGAAATGCGAAAGTATACACAAACTGCGGAGATAAGCTTATGGTGCGCTTCCGATCTTTTTTCGTTCCGAAAAATTCAATTACGATGCCACTTTATGACACACTATAGTATATGTCATAAAGTAGGATGTTATTTGAATTTTTAGGACTATAGTCTGTCATAAAGTGGCATTTTAATAGAATTTTTCGGGATGAAAAAAGATCGGAACAGCACCTTAAGTTTATCTCCGCAGTTTGCCTATACTTTCGCATTTCCACTGGTCGCCGTGCTACGGCTACTTGTAGAACGAACACTAACACTAACAATTACTAACACCAATCCCGCGTTCCATTTAGCGTTAAAAAAGTTTCAAACGCTCAAAATAGGAGGCATTTTGAGCGTTTTGATCGTTTTTAACGCCAAATGGAACGCGGAGCAAGTGATAATACTTTAGGGTGTATGTGTGTTCCATACATAGAGTTCACTGTGAAAGTAGCAGCACTAAAAGACCTTTTTTGTAATTTGCAAGTAGGTATAGGCAAGCGCCCCAGGCCAGCGTCATGAATTCGCCCATTTAAATAGCAAAAAAAATGATCCTTCATCGCTGCTACTTTTAGAATAAACTTTATAATATAAGGAACACCTTACAGTATTGTCACTTAATTTAGTTACATCCTGTATATTGTTTATTAAACATAATAAAAGTTCCTTGTGAACCATTTTATTTAAGAAAAAACCTGCATCGAAATAAGTTGCGTGGTTTTTAAATTTCCCGAAATTTAAAAACTACGCAAAATCTCAGGCAGCAAAAAGCGACTTAGCTTTATAGACTGATTAAGCTTAGCTTAACTTAGTGGTCATATGCAATAATCGACTTTGATTTTGCTAGGAAAGTACATAATTATTTGTTATCTAACAAATCTAAAAATCTATGTGTCTATATCAGGGTTTCTCAAAGTGGGGTACGCGAACCCCTAGGGGTTCGCCATTCGAAGGCAGGGGGTTCGCGACAAAATTTACGTAATGGTGGCTTCATAACTGGAAGGGACGCGCGGCACTCTTTTGGCACTTTATGTGTTTCATCAGTTAGTAAGAGGTTCGCTGTCACCTGGAAATTTTAACAGGGGTTCGTGGAGCCGAAAGTTTGAGAAACCCTGGTCTATATATTTCAGTAACACCTTACCTTATTTTGTGGCGTTACATTTTAGAACGGCAAAATACAAGAAATTAGATTCGGACTAAAAATAACAAATCACAAACAATATTTGGACCGATTCGGTATGCAGTAGTAAAAATGTTGTTTTTAGAACATCATAACGTAACAAATTGGTTTTTGATGCTATTCGTTATTCGGCATTCAAACAAAACTGTTTTTAATATAATATTTGAATTAATTTTCCGCTTGTACAAGGTGTATCAAATGAGTGGTAATACCCCCTACCTAATTATTTATCTCCAAGCCAACTAGCAATAGACTAGTTATAGCCACGATTAAACTACCATGGTTTGGTACAACTAATATATATTCTCTGCCATGGTCTTAACCAGACCTTACCTCAACGCATCATTCCATGAATTGGTAATGAGGCAACCTAAGTATTTTTTTTTCTCTACCCTCTCTTATATTATTTCTTTGTTTAAATACATTGTATTAGTTAAATTTATGTAATAGTTATGTAGATGTTTTAAAATTATATGTGTTAATATTTAGATTTTCTAATTAAGTCGGTTTAAGCTTTAGTTTAGTATTTAAGCTGTGTTTATGTAGATAGCTTTAATTGACCGACTAGTTAATTATAAATTGTTTATTTAAATAGTTAGTTTTAAGGTTATAGTTATCTTAATAAAAAAAATAAGAAAAATAACCAGACCAGTAGCTTAGACCCTTTCAAAAAAAGATTTTAGGGGATGTACTGTGTACAATAATATATTATGTTATTTATGGCCTTTATATTATAAAGTTGATTACTGCTAAAAAGTTTTTTTAATATCGCTGGCCCGCGGTAAACGCCGGTTACGCCCTTTTTAATGTTATTTGATTTTTGGCTTCTCTGAGTAATAGTCTATCACCCCTATTTATTTCATATTTTTAAAATAACATTTTGGGTATAATAAATGACAAAAGCTTTATTGAATGGAAAATTCTCTTAGGACTAAAACTGTATTCTTGCATTACTCTATGAAACATAACTAAAAAAACCGGTGAAGATACGATACAGCTAAGCTTTCGCTGTAAGATTCCCCAGAAGAAGGGAGTAAGTAGTAGTAGTAGTCGGCTGGCACGCTCGAAATCTAAAGCGAAAAATACGTCGTGTTATGTTCTTACAGCCGTAAATCTCAAGCGGTTTGGTGATTTTATAAAGTCAATAAATAATGTTACAATTAAAACAATATCGCTTATAAGTTGTAATATACATTTTTTTAATTATTTCAACAATTTTTTACACAATTAAAATTATTTTGATATGGTTAAATAGGTAAAAAATTTAACTTTCATATGACACTTTAAACTTTTGTTTTGGACCACGCTGGTACGCTTGGTACGCTGCACTATATACAAATTAGCTTATTTTGTCTCTCCTGAACAAAACGATTTTTGATATTACGCCTTTATTGCCCGGGGCCAGCGATATATAGGCATTTTCATGGTGTTTTCGCATTTCAGGATTTTTATGGAAACCTATAAGTCAAAGGCAACTCTTTCAGTGCGGCTACCTTTACAGTAAAAATATAGTCACTTATACTTCCTAAAGTATTATCGACATTTATCACTTATTTGTGTTACACTTTGTATTTTGCATTGAACAAAACTGCTGATGATATTATGTCATGATTACGTTCAATATTCAAAAGTGATTAGTAAACGGCTGTTACAGCACACTTGAGAAATGATTTAGTGTCATTATTAAAACTGTACAACATTTGTATTACATCTGTCAATTATTATTTATTAATTAATAGGAGACTCCTCCAGTCTCGACGTAATATATAGAGGTCACACTCTATATTTTTAGATTCTCATTGTTTTGCATAACTTTCTATGTGGGTAATTTGTTATATTGGTTTTAATAATTATTACATGTTGAACTTTTAGCCCAATTTAAGCTAGTCTGAATAATTATGACTGTAGTTTATCGTGACTTTAATACAGTGTTAGCTTTATCGTTCAAATCATTTCTGAAAAGAGAAGATCTCGGCTACCCCAAACTTACGTTAGTTTCGGAAAATTATATAATCACGATTTTAATTCAAATGACGTAAGTCTAGAGCAGGGGTCACCAAATGGCGGACCGCGGTCCGCATCCGGACCGCCGATCCATTGTATGCGGACCGAGCATTTTCGAAGGTGAACTACGTTAAGGCGGGGATTAATCTCAATCCAAAAATAACCTTGCACACAACCAAAGACCAAGCGTATACGCATCGCAATAGGATTCATTTTAGCTTAGCATAAAACTGTAGTTCTAGGGGCGGATCTTCTCTATTTTTCGTGTCTTTTTAAAATATCTTTGGAAATAAATATTAAGTAACAAAATTGTTCGGTTCAGAAGATTTTACTATAGATTTACTAACAATTTATTCAAATAAAATGTATAATTATCCTAGTTAATACTTATATTTCGATGAAATACATTTTTGTCGGAGGTGAGTTTGTAAATTAATTACAGCCAAAGTATTACGTTTTATTAAAATGTTTATGGTTTAAAGTCTTTTAAATATTGTGCTTTATATCTCATATTTTTAACATTTCGTTGTTATATTCGAACTAGGTACGAACCGTGAGTCACGGAATAACAAATTGGGGTTTATGCTCGCCTTAAAAATAAATTTTGGTCTGACGACTTAATGATCAACATCTCCTGCAGGATTAATTGTCAATAGCTTGCACCAATTTCACTCCAAACAACAAAATAGTAACTTTTCTCGTTGATATGTAAATAAAAACTTATGTAATTTCCGTAATTACCTTTGTTTAATAAAATATAGTATTTTTTGTTATAAAATGTGCGGGCCGCGAAGGTCATTTCTTTTCTTAAAATGGACCCCGAGCGAAACTAATTGGTGACCCCTGGTCTAGAGTAACTGGCTTAATCTATAGTCCGTGCGGAACTAGTTGGCCGCTCTGCACGTATGCTCACATACCGGCAGAGCGGCCAACTAGTACCGCGCGGACTATAAGGGAAACGTTATTGATAAACGACCAACCGAACCACTCTCAAACACTCATCCTGGTGTCTCTTGTCCACAGATGTCATTCCGCTCCAAGAGTGATGGATAGTCACAGCAGATCGGCGTCGCCACGCGACGCGCCGCGGCCGCAGCACCGTCCTCCCTCGCCCCCCGCCTCCCCCACATCCCTCACTCCCCCCGCCGGCTACGACAACCGCGCCTACCAGCCCGACGACAACCACAACGCCTCCTTTGCGTCCAACGGCAACGGTCACACCAAAGAGCCCAACGGGGACACCAAGACCCTTGAAGCCGTTAACTTGGAGCTCATCAACATGACGCCCAAGAACGGCAAGAAGAAGGATGTGGAGGTCGACATGAACGCCACCAACCCCTACGATGAGTACTTCGTGCCGGTCAACGAGCATAAGAAGTATATGAGGTAAGGTTTTATACTTTTTACTTGTACCATCGAAGGAATTGCGGATCTACGTCATTCGGTCGGCTTATGTCGATTCAATAAAAGTCGTGACTTCTCTGATAGTACCTTGTGCCGGTTAATTATGTTTAAAATATTATGTTATCTCTCATACTTGATTAACGAAGGTAAAGATAACTATAGTTAACCCTATCCAAATATCACTCCCTGACTCACCTATACTAATTACTAAGACGTAATGATAGCGTGTTTCTGTATGAAACCTCAATAAGCCACTTCTATGATATTATTTTCTATTCAATCTACGATAAGTCATTTAAAAGCAATACATTTTAATTACTATATTAGCATAAACGCAATCGGCTCGAACAAATGCATCCGTTGAAAAAAACGGATGGAGTACACGACACGAACGGCGCCGGATCCAATCTGCCTTTTGAAACAATTTTTCGTCCGTTTCTTTACCGGATGAGTAATTTCGGATCCTGCATGCGAGAATCGGACACGGCTGCCGGATGTAGCGAGGATAACAATAATATCCTTTGTCAGTTCCAAAAACTCAAAAAAAGAAATATATAAATCACAGGATTAAAGCTTAAAACAAACCTAAGCGTCAGTGACAGACAACGCGAAACTGGCCGTGCACACCTGCGCGACTACGGTGCGAACCGTCAAACGTTAATATCATGACACAATCTATCAAAACGTATACAAATCAAAAAATCATAAACTAAAGAGTTGTAGAAAATAATATAAAAAAAGGTTTTAAAAAAGAAGTCTAGTTATGTACACTTCAAAACACGCGTCTGACAACTTGACGCGCACGTTCCGCTTGCCGACGCGAACATCCCGCGTCGCGGTCGTGCAGGTGTGCACAGCGCCATAAGATTACATGGGCAGCGTCCGCCGCGCGATAGACGCTACCGCTTCGCAGTCGCTTTGGTCGCGTAGGTTTGTGCAATCCTTTAATATTTCAAGGACATCTTACGCTTCCGTCCGTTTCATGGTTCAGCAGCCAGAACATAATATTTGATATATAAATATTAGTTATTACAATCTGATCCATATAATCACTTCCTTGAATAATCTTCCTCGTACTTTTAATGGTCGTATCCTGCAATTCGTTCCGGATTAAAAAATATACCGTAGCACATACCTCAGTCATGTTTTGACAGCTGTGTAGAGTGTAGAGCCAGTTGTTATCTGTGGTAATCTTTGTCTATGACAGTGTTCGAAACTTGAATGCGTCGTTATGCTCTCTGATAGAATGCGATGTCGATACATTACACATTACAAACTACAAGTAGGTTACTCGAAATCGCTTACACTAATCTTAATGACATAACAGTTGTTAAAATTAATCATGTGATCGAATCTCAAGATGTAACGGTGCATAGAAACAAAAGAAGATTAGCAAAGCAATATTTCATTTTAATTGATAAGCTGAGAAAGCATTTGCTAATTGAAAACCGAAAAACAAACAGGAACAAGTATAATACTTTTTATTTTTTGCCATATTGTAATGACAAAATACAGACCTTTTTCATCACTGGCATCATTAAAGTTTTTAAGTACTATAGCCACCCATTAATTTAAACGTAGAACTGCACAATTCGAATTGGGAATTTGAGGGAAATACTTTCACCATTTCACAATAATGCAGCGTTACTAATATCGTAACCGATTTGATAACTAATTAGTTACTTAACATTGTTAGACGAAGATAACCGTTATCGTAAAAAGTGGACTTGGACCATGTTTACTTCAGTTGACACAATAAAGTCTACCTTCTAAATAAAGTCTAAAAAATATATAGTAGGTAAACTAGATAAAGCCCGCAACTCCGTTGCGCCAAAATTCGTTTATCGCGCGGGAACCGTACATTTTTTCAGGATAAAAAGTATCCTATGTCCTTTTCCGGGACTCAAAGTATCTCCATGACAAATTTCAGCGAAATCGGTTCAGCGGTTTCAGCGTGAAGAGGTAACAGACAGACAGACAGACAGACAGACAGACGGACAGACAGACAGACACACTTTTTCATTTTAAGTTTAAGAAATATATTATTTTATGTCCTATCCAGAAACCTTAAATTTTATTTGAACCTTATTTTATCAAAATCCGTTTAGCAAAAGTTTTATTTAGTAATCTATGGCATAAACGTGTACCTCTTTAATTAAGTGTCTGACATTTAACTTTTTAAATTTTGTTTCGTAAAGTTTATTTGTCGAAATTATGCCATGAAGTTCATTTTCACTAAAGGTAGATAATGATATAATCGAAATTCGTAGGGCTATTATTTTGTACAATAACTAGCGACCCGCCCTGGCGTCGCGCGGGTATAAAATATATAGCCACTGAAAAAATGATTAGCATGGATAGCCTATGATCCTTCACGTGGTCTACTTCTTATCTGTGCCAAATAACATAAAAATTGCTCCAGTAGTTCGCGAGATAAGCCCTTTCAAATAATTTTCCTTTTTTTTCACATTCTCCTATTAGTCTTAGCGTGATAAAATATTGCCTATAGACTTTCTCAATAAATGGGCTATCTAACACTGAAAGAATTTTTCAAATCGGACCAGTAGTTCCTGAGATTAGCGCGTTCAAGTTAGACCCTTCAAATAATTTTCCCCGTTTTTTCCCCATTTTCCTCTATTTCTTTGCTCCTATTAGCCTTAGCGTGATAAAATATAGCCTATAACCTTCCTCGATAAATGGGCTATCTAACACTGAAAGAATCATCAAAATCCGTTGCATAGTTTTAAAGATTAAAGGGAACAAAGGGACATGAGGGAAAAAAAGCGACTATGTTTTATAATATGTATAGATATAGATAATAATTACAGAACCGGTAGGTATGCGACATAGTATGTTATCGTAAATGTGGGTGACTCTAATGGACCGGTAGGTGACTTAATGGAAGATTAAGATACACTAACAAACAAGAGCAAATTATATAACCCATTGAACCAGTTATTTACCAATTTGGCTAACGGTGGGCGGTATTGTTGGCTAGGCTTGGAGTAGTAATTGATAACCGTGATAGATCTTACGTAGAAAACCGTTTACAATGTTGTAAATTCTGTCATAATATTATATTTTGACCTACATACTAAACTATTAAGATACTGCTTATTATTGATTTCAGTCTTTCTCAGCAACGAACTTAAATTTTAAAATTTTCAAACAACATTCAAGATACATATTAATCCTAGCTTGTTTAATTAGAGTTCAGTTTCAACTCTATCTCATTCTAAAGAGAAATGCCATTTGACACAGGCTCATAAAGTTCACAAGGGAACAACTTCATATTTAAATAAAGAAATAAAAAATAATTTATTTGTTTCATATGAATTATTTTCAACTCATCTACGTGCAACTGGGTTCACTGTTCTGTCTATACTTCTTCTTCTTAAGAAAGTTTCTGAAAAAGAAAGATTTAGAGACGGAAACTCTTTTGAAGACGAATATGTGCTTTATTCTTTATTCTGTATCTATATCTTTCTATCTAGACAGAGGCTTATTACTTAACAAAGGAACCTGAAGTTAACGTGATCTGAAACTGGTTTGAACCGGCTACAACTTATACAGTGTCTCAACACCTGGACACACGAGGTATTAATTATACCAACGCATTTACAATTCGACTGGGTCAAAGTCAACTATGAAAATCGTTTATTGATTAATATCTTTCTTTTCATTGATTTCATAGTTCATTTTCATTTTCAAAACGGAGTTGCCGGCCTTAGCAATTAGCCCGCAACTCCGTTGCGCCCAAATTCGTTTATGGCGCGGGAACAGTACATTTCGGGATAAAAAATATCCTTTCTCGGGACTCAAGCAAAATCAGTTCAGTGGTTTGGGCGTAAAGAGGTAACAGACAGATAGACAGACATACTTTCGCATTTACAATGTCAATAACGGTTATTCAATATATTCCAAAAAGGAGGAGGTTATTGAATAACCTCCTCCTTCTTGGAAGTCGGTTAGGTAATTACTAATGTTTGGAAGTGTAGATAAATACATCTGGGTTCCTTTGAAACTTGTCATAATAAACGCGACAGTAGGTTCTTCAATTTCGAAAAGCAGAGTTATGTCAAAACAAAGCTAGATAGTGTAAACTCTATATCCGATTTTTGTTAATTTTTTTTTCTTTTTTCCTTAACAACAAGTGGCCGAGAAAAATAGTTTTTTTGTGAATATACCTATTCACATTTATAATAACATAAACTCCATGTTTTATAGTTAAAAAGTAGCTGACCTTGGCCGTTAAGCTTGTAGCTTTGTGTCAAGGAGTTCTAGAACACTGATACGAATTTCAAATTAACCAACGGTCGAACTGTCAAAATGGTACGCTTGATTTGCTTACAGATTACGTAGGTACCTAATACTCAATAATGAAAAGTGTTTATTTTAATGGTCGTTTTCAAAGGAGTATTGACCATCCATCGTTCATTCAAAAAGTATAATTAGCTTATTTTCACTTAATCCATAAATATTTTTTTTCAATATCTGGTTTAAAACTAGCAAAGAAGCTTTCATTGGGGAAAGCCTATATTGAATAGTATGAGGAAAATGTAATAAAAATACAGTCTGCAAAATTGTGTTTGCCGTGCGTAATAATTAAAAATATTCTAGTAACTATTATTTATCATTGTATATGTTACCGACAATCTGTGTAATTCGGCATTGTATATAATGCCTAGGCAATGTATAGAATGCCAAAAACACAAAACGGATTATTTATTGCCGGCAATGTATGTAAATCTCAACTATTTCAATAGGTACCTACTCAATTTCATTCTTTTGAAGTCAATGCCAGCTAAGTTAAACGTGAGTTCTATGCCAAAACTCTTAATCTTTGGGGCTGGCTAGGAATAAAATTGTATAGATAACCTATACAATTCCTGGGCATTGTAAAACAGATAATAATATTCATAATATTTCATACATTGTCTAGGCATCCCCGGGCATTTATTTGTGTACATTGCCTAGGTATTGTATACAATTCCTGAATTATACAGATTGCCGGTAACATAAACAATGAACTCATAAATGACTATAATGCTTTTATAACTAACGAACGCCATAATAATATTATATTAAATATTGAGATGATTTTTGAATAAAATAAGTTAATCGGTTTCTAAATTACTTTTAAAACCATTCTTCTAGTCACTTCCTTCGTCCTAATAAGTACCCAGGAAATGTCAAAAGTGATTTTGATCTCAGGTGAAATTCAAATACAAATTCTTTATTAAAAGAAATAAATCAGGTCTAGAACTTTAGAATCTAGACCTCTCACCGAAGAATAAAACATTTCAAATTATCAATAGTGTAATAGTTTTCATGCGATAACGACAAGGCCTGGTTATTTCTTTTAATTGAAAAGATAACAATTATGATAGCGCTGTAGACTGTAGTTTAGTGTTACGTCAGAAGTGAGACATCACAATAGAACCTTTCATTGGAATTCTCAGAAAACGATAGGAAATATAGAAACTAGAACGAGCTTTGATGCTACGATTACACCAGCGGCCAGCCGTAAGCGCTTAGGGGGTGAGCCAAGATCTTTTCTTTATCGCTTCTATCATACAATCGGTGATCAAATGTATGGAATTGACACAATAATATTTAAGACGAGTCGAACGTCAACGTCATAATAATCCTTCGATCGTGGAAAAACCAGACACAACAGTTTATCTATTCTCATTGCGGCCGCATGTGGCCTTGGGAGTTGAAGCATCGAACGCTTATGTCAATTCTATACATTTTGGTTGGCGATTCTATAACGAAGCGATAAAGAAAAAGTTTTGGGTAAATGTCCCTGTCTTATTAATGAGATTAGAGGTACAATAAATACTAGATGACGCCCGAAATTACTAATCGTTTATTGCGTGGGAACCGGGTACATTTTTCCTGGATAAAATGTATCACAGGACTCAAAGTAAGTATCTGTTTACCAAATTTCATCAAATTGGTTCAGCGGTTTAAGCGTGAAGAGGTAGACAGACAGACAGATACACTTTCGCGTTTGTAATATGGATAGGAGAAAATGTAACATATTAATTTTTGAATAATTTTAACCTAAAATGGCGTTTCCTCAACATAAAACTTTCAACACTGTGAAGTTAGCCTACTTATTAGTGGATTCCGTCACAGCATCCTTTTAGATTTTAAACTATGTGTTAGAAAGTTTACATATTCATAGTTTTACAGTAAAACACAAAGAAATTCCGAACAATAGTTGAACACTTGACAATACACTCATAGTCCTTTTGACGCACTGCCGGTCACAACCACATTATAAATATCACACGGTAGAGTAATTCAACTGTGCTTTTGAAATTAAAAAAATATATAAGCGCACGTGACGTGATACCTACTATATTCTCTTGCAACTTACTTTACTGCCCGATAAAACCTAGACATTTTCAAAGCAGTTACAGTCGACAATATAATATCTGACTGTCACATAATATTATAGTCAAGATAGACTATGAGAATTTTTTCAATAACTTACCTAGTAGTAAATAAAAACATTTGGCCATATTTTTTTTCCGTCCCCTAACATTATCAGGGTTTGTTGTATTAGTTATTTTTCCTTTTGTCTCCTTTTTATTAAGTAATGTTTTTCTCTTTTTTATTCATTTTCATTTTTTTTTTTATTTCTTACATCTTTTTTCTTATTGCTATATATTATTGGCCATATTACAAGGCTATCTGAAATCCTGCATATTAATAAAATTATTATGTATTTATGATATGCATGCGTAGTACGCCGGATTCAAGCGTGCTAGTATGAAGAGGGTCTACTGTGTACATTTATATTTTGTCACAACTCTACTCTGTTGGCACAAATTTATAAAAATGTTAATTTGAATAATAAAGCGAACGTTACCGTTATGGAAAAGTAGTTTGTCGTTTGTGTTGTTAAAATTTAAAACGTGTCAAGGATTAAGGTTCACCTGCACTAATGCTTATTATTGATTACTTGTTTGTCCAAAAATCACGCCAATGTCTGTCTATCTGTCTTTCTATCTGTTACCTCTTCACGCCCAAACTGCTGAACCGATTTTGCTGAGGTATGGAGATCCGATAGTCCCGAGAAATGATAGGATACTTTTTATTCCAGAAATATGTACGGTTCCCGCCCGATTAACTAATTTTGCGCAACGGAGTTGCAGGCGACATGGGAGATGAAAAAGGTTTCAGTGAATAAAATATTGCGCTGAGGACGCTAGCCGCTAGGGTACTATCATATTTTACAACTAATCTGACCAAAATCCCACTTGTTGCACACGTCATGTCCAGAATATTGACAGAAATGTTGTCAAACGTCGAACAAAACTTTTTTACTGTCTATGCTGGTGCTGCCTCTAAATACTAATATATCCTTTTACATTATATTATAATAAATTATCTTAACTAATTTGCCCAAAGCACATAAAAGTGAAATAAGCGTTGAAAGAACAATTTTTTTTCGTGATTTGTATTGGCAAGCGCACTAGCGTCATGAATTTGCATATACAAAAGTTTTAAAAAGTTTACTCT
This sequence comes from Lysandra bellargus, assembly GCA_905333045.1. Taxonomy (NCBI): domain Eukaryota; kingdom Metazoa; phylum Arthropoda; class Insecta; order Lepidoptera; family Lycaenidae; genus Lysandra; species Lysandra bellargus. Next base: position 7,911,158 of record HG995335.1, on the reverse strand, counting down.
TTCAGAGCTGCTATTTTCACATTAAAGCTATACAGAGGGCTCACACCCTAAAGTATTATCCCTTAGTTTTCTTACACGTTGTATATAGAGTAAATATGCAGAAAAACAAAAGATTATTGAGTGACGACTTACACTTAATTAAACAAACTTTTACAGCTCTTTACTGATCGGTTTCTGAGTGTTTTAACAGCAGTTTATCTTGTCGCTAGCGTTGTTGATTGGTTACTTTTTTGACTCTAGCCAATCAAAATCGATAGTGAATAGATAAACTCCTGTCAAAAATACTCAGAATCTGGCCATTAGTAATGTATCAAAAATATAAATGATTTAACCAAGACATTATAATGAAATTGTACGAAATATTTCAGCAAACGTGTTGTTTGATGGTGTTTGTTTTAAGAATCGCTGGGGATACCTGATAAAGAAAGATAAATACTTTGTAGAATAATATTAATTACTATTTACTACCCTAGTAGACAAGTAGCAAGCGATTGTCGTAAACGCTAACAAAATGTATGCTAGCGAATACTAATGTCAAATCCCCTACATTTTGTGGCGTTAGCGTTGGCGTTAACGATAATCGCTTGCCGCTTGTCTAGGAGGGCAGATATTATCTTGGGTCAATTCAAGACGTGAGTGGAAGAATAAGATAAGTAATATGAAAAAACTTCCCGCTTTTTTGCTTAAATGGAGACTTTAGGGCAAAAAATATTTGAAATAGAAAAACTATGGATTATACATATGTGTAGCCAGATATATTAGCTAGGTTATGAAGTAGATAAGTTACAAGTTTTATGAAAATAATTAGGGAAAAAAATAGTTATTTTCCGGATGTTACCAAATGTTACTTGTTCGATTCTTCTACTCACGTCTTCATTATTCCAAAATTCAGACCGCAACGTGACACTGCAACGCGTAGATGCATTTGTGTACTGATTTGAGTTGGATTTGACAGATCTCAATTGCGTGAGACGTCTTGCAAATCTGTCAAATCCATACAAATTTAGAAATGCATCTACGCGTCGCGATGGTAAACCTCATTACAAGGTGCGCATTGTAATGCTCGGTTCTCCTCCCTCACTGATGTAATGCTCTACTATGTAACGTTACATTACAAGCGAATGCTCCCGGTCACAGAACACAATATCTCCTGGTGAGGGAGCGCCTAAAAAAAAGATTCACACTCTGTAAACGCACGTCAATGTTTTGTCCTCGTCTGACAAGCGACTTTTCTAAAGAAGATTAGCCATACTTAGTTGTCTTTATTATGACTATTAATATTATCGCCAGAGGCTAAAACTATATAACCACTAGCTATATCTTCAGTAAATTCAAAGATTCATAATAACCAATCATTATAGTGTCCTTACTTTTTTGACCGACTTCCAAAAAGGAGGAGGTAATACGTTCGGCTGTATGTATTATTTTTTTTGCATGTTCAACAATTACTCAGCCGTTTGTGGTTCGATTTTCAAAATTCATTTTGTGTTGGTAGGGTTTGATTCGAATTTGGTACCATGTTCATAAAAGTGGTGATCTAATGATGGGATCCATGAGAATCGAGGGGACTCCTTGAAATTTGTATGGAAACATATAGTGATTTCAATTTTTTCTGAAGCGTTCGAGGTAAACGCTACCAAAAAGTAAGACTTCGCACCAGGTTATACCCTGGATCCGAAAGTACCGAACAGAACTTTTGAATGCTTATAGGTACAGGTTCGGGGATTTCGGCGTTGTTTAAACAACTGAAAGCATAAGCCAACACATCAATTTGATTGATCATCATCATCGCAACCATAATTATACCATGGGTCATCACACTATGACCCAATTATTGGTACTTTTCGCGATATTTTGCATCGAAGCAGTTGTTTTTGATGATGATTTCGCTGTTTGTGGACCGATTTTCAAAATTCTCGTGTTGTTGTATATGATATAATCTTAATTTTGTATAACAATTACGAAAGTGGTGAGCTGATGATGGGATCTATGAGCAAACGAGGGAAATCCTTGAAATTTATCAAAACACTCATAGTGGTTAAAATATTGTTTCTAGTAAGTTAAACATATGTTACGAATAAGGGAAATTTCATACGAAGGTCCAAAGTCACTGAATAGAACTCCTGAACCTTTAAAGATAAAAGTTTGGAAATTGCAGCATCACTTAGATAACTGCAAGCAGTTACCACAATTTCGCTTACAGTAACATAATATGAATAGTTAACATTCGTATTGGTTATTTACGCATAAAGCCTTATTTTGTAGATAACTAAAAAGGGTGAAATTATTATTTTTAACAAAAAATTAAAACCGACTTCCAAGGTAAAAACAATAGTAATATGAACTAAAAAGTATTAAATAACTCTTACTCTTTAATAGTGCCTTTTTCAGAATTCGTCTAAATCTCAACTATTTCTGTACATACTACAGTCTTCATTACTTTGAAGTCGGTACCAGTCCCAAAAGTTTTAGATATTCTAAGTTCTGACATTACTGAACTCACGAATAAATTAGCTGGTACCGACTTCAAAATAATGAAGACTGTAGTATGTACAGAAATAGTTGAGATTTAGACGAATTCTGAAAGAGGCACATTAAAGAGTAAGAGTTATTTAATACTTTTTAGTTCATATTACTATTGTTTTTACCTTGGAAGTCGGTTTTAATTTTTTGTTAAAAATAATAATTATTATATTATGTTTGATGTTATAGTATGTAGTACATACATACTATGTATTCAATACTTGACGTTTCGCACGTATAAATACGTACATACAGCGTATTGTACAATCTCCCGCATAAAAATAACCTGTATCCTTCCCCGTGGATACCTGTGCTAAATTACATAAAAATCGGTCCAGTAGCTTAGAGCACTCAAACAAACAAACTCTTTAGTTTTATAGGTAATAAAAACAATAGAATAATACATATATACCTGTATGCTTAGCATGGTCACCATAAAAGCGGTTTCTTCATACGGAAGAATAGACAACGTGAAAGATTGACAAAGGTAATTCGCCATTTTATCGCTAAAATCTGTCAGTATGTTATTCTTTCCCGTAATTAACGAGGTTATTCTAAGCCTGCAGACAGATCCGTCTCAGTCTGGAAACGTCTTATCTAATTATACATTCCCGACGCACGCCTCACGCCTCGACTTTTAAAACTTCATCGTGATTACATCATTATTAGCGCCATTACCGCCTCATTATCTGGATAATGCTAAAGAGTTGAAAGGAAGTTTCTTTTTAACGTACTTTTAAAGAGAAAGATGGTTTAAATAAGCAGGGTTATTCACAACTCCCGTTTTACTCGTGCACAGCATCATCGTCACGAACAATTATGTAAACTACGAAATTATCGCCAACTAACTGTTGTGCAGTTTGGCGATTTTTATTGTTTAAGGCTGTAAACATTTTTATAAATAAAAATATAAAAAGAAATGACAGCGCGACCGCCCCGCTATTTAATCAAATCGTTACATAATATACTTAATACTTATTACTTACTATTGCTATAAATTTATAATGATATGATATAAATTAATGTAGCCTTTAGGATGTCGCGTAAAATAGTCGCCGAATCCGAAGCATTGTGAATCAGGCCGAAGAACACTTTGAAATTTCAAATTAGCCTACATCATAATTAATGTGAAACAATAAAAATACTCACAGATTTTAGAAAGAAAATAACAGGACTTTTTTCGCCAATTCTTCGGTAAAAAAATCCTTTTTCTATCATAGCCATGCTAAACGTGCTGCGTTTTAAAGGGCATTAAAAACCTATTGCATTATGTTTCCTGGCACATAATATTAAATAAAAGTCTACAAAACGTAATAAATAATTAGAAAAATTACTTTTCACGTTTCTACATGTAGAAACGAGAGAAGTCATTAGTTCATGTTACATACAGCCCATAATAAGATAGCGTTTAGTTTGCGGAAAGCACCATGAAAACACGCACAAAATGGCCCAAGAGCCAGCGACAGCCAGCCATTTTATAATAAGCTTAAAGTTTTCTGTTTATTGCCACTTGCCACACACCCGTAACAACTGCGAATTCCTATCGTATCGCAAATATCTGCGACAAAATCCATACTAATATTATAAATGCGAAAGTGTGTCTGTCTGTCTGTCCGTCTGTCTGTCTGTCTGTCTGTCTGTCTGTTACATCTTTACGCTCGAACCGCTGAACAGATTTTGCTGAAATTTGGTATGGAGATACTTTGAGTCTCGAGAAAGGACATAGGATAGTTTTTATCCCGGAAAAATGTATGGTTCCCGCGCGATAAATGAATTTTGGCGCAACGAAGTTGCGGGCGTCATCTAGTTCATTATGAAAATGACATTACGATTACGATGCGATGCGAATTCGCAGTTTTATGTGGGAGACGTAAACTGCATTAAAGCTTTGATCAAATATTTCTGCCATAGCTCATAAAGTATTAGACTTTGAGGTAGTCTGGTAGAGAGGAGCAACTGTCAAAAATATTCGGCAATGGAAGACGAGGTTCCTACAGTTATCCCAAAAAATAAGATCCAAGAAAAAGGCTTTATATTAAGTTTATATCTATTTTGTCGCAGGTCAGGTAGACCTTCAGAACTGGATACCTCTTTTGGTGGTAACCGCGACCAAAACTCCATAGTCGCTAGTAGTTTTAACCTCTATAGGAGTCATAATAAACAGGTAAACTTTCAGCTTTTATAAAATGACGAAAGTATGGCTGTCGCTGGCTCTCAGTCTAAACCACGTGCCATGGATAAACCATAGCCAATGTAGAGTTGCGCAAGTGAAAATGATGGTCTTATTCATGAATGTCAAACGCTTGCTCAATGAATTGGTCTGATTCGAGACAATAGAGCTTTGTAAATTGTAGTACCTGTGTATTGCTAAAGCATCAATAGAGGAATCTTTGTCACTTAAAAACAAAGAGATAAGGGGCCTATCATACTTGCAATCGGTAAAATGAGGATGAAATCAGTACTTTGAGTCTTCTATTTTAATCTAGTATTGATTAGGTTTTGATTAGATCTTAGGCTGGGAATACACGTCAGATTTTGTTTCCGTTTGTCTGATCAGATAATCTGATCGTATTTACTCGATACACATCCGATTCTTGCGCCAGACTTTTTCTGAACTCAGTCGTTCTCGAGCTATCTGTGAGCTTGCATACGGAGCAGAAAGTAAAGATGGACGACGAACTACTGTTACTTATTGCATATTTGCTCATGTTAGCGCGAAAGAAGAAAAAACTCAATCTAACAAGACCATTGCCAGACATAATAAAGATTAATTATCCTACCTAAAACTGTTTTGAAAACAATATTTTTAAGACTACAATTGTGGCAAAAACAGAGATTCAAAGTTGAAACATCTTTGGGGGGAGGCTGGGTATTAGGCATATTATTCACCCTACATGATTCTATTTATTTTTTAATGTTTACAAGTAAAAATCAGTCCGAACCACAACCATGCAATACGTTCGTTCAGTGTCATGCTAGAGAATCAACTGATAAGTCGGATGAAAAAATCGGATGTCTATTGGATCTCACTACAAAAGTATGCAGACCGCACCTTCAGACAATCGGAACGGCAGTAAAATCGTAAACGCCTTGGCGCTGTTTCCGACTCGGACGTCCGATCCGACTATCGATCCGATAGTCGGATCGGATGTGTATTAGGTATTCAAATAAATGTATGGCATGAGTGCCTTCAGACAGTCTGATCAGACAATCGGGCCAGACTATCGGATCAAAAAGTCTGACGTGTATTGCCGGCCTTAAGCTGAGGCTTAACCTACGCGTCAGTGACGGAGCGTGTGTCAAGTTGTTAAATGTGTGTTTTGTATACAAAAAAACACATTTGACAACTTGACGCAACTTGACGCTCCGTCACTGACGCGTAGGTTTGTTCTAAGCTGTAGTATGATTATTTAACTAGATTGTATACTTTTAAAACCTCAAATGAAAGTCAAACGCTGTCTGAAAAACCTTAAAAAATTCTATCGTTTGCTGTTCGATTGATGTACAAGAAAATAGCTCATTGCTGTTTGATGGAATCCGGATTGGATTGAAGCTATAGCTATGTTGAAATGGAGTCATAGAATCGAGATATAGGCTGTCAAAAACCTTGACGTTGCAGGTTTATTGCCTACTTAGCTGTCACCGTAAAAATTAACAGTGAAATTAGAAACAAAACATATTTTACTACTTTCTTCCATTAAACATAACTAAACAAACTGCCGCACTCAGAGTGGAATATTAATTATTTAAACGTACTTAATTCAAAATTTTGACATAAGCCCCATACATTATCTGTCAAACTCTACATTAAATTGAAGGTTAATTATAATTAAATGTCTCTGAATACGGCGGTAAGACTATATTTAGTGTTTAATAAATCATATATTTAGGAAGGATATGATTTGATTAACGAATAGAAAACGTTAATAACGTAGTTTTTTCGAGAGCCGTCGGACACTAACTATTAGAAATCCGTAATCGATTAAACTTGTTACTTAGTTCAATTGGCGATGGAGCAATTCATTATAATTAGTAGTAACATTTAATTATACAATATTTGAATGCTCTATTCATACTCGAAGGGTCTTCTTATCTTCTACCACCTTAGGTAGGCCTAGGATTAGGTTAACTTTTGGGCTCTAACCAAACCTAACATGAAACTAGACTGATCGCCACAAAAGAGCTTCGTCCGTAATTTGCTAGAATAACACGGCTTTAAATATGCCCTTATTAGACAGACAGTAATAATATTAATACGGATATTATGGAACTATGGATATTTTACAAATAATAACGAAAAACTTGATATGCAGTGATTTTGTAAAATATAAAATGTTTTGTAGTACGCGTGGTAATTCAAATATAATCTTCCATACCTATGGATGATTAATTCAATCAAGAAAAACGAATAGCATATCAGCTACGACACGAATTTCGCGTTATGGTCTTTTTGTGATTGCCAGAACGCGTCGTGGCCTTTTTCATTAGAGCCACGACGCGAAATTCGCGTCGTGGCTGTTTTACTGTGACCACAACGCGTTGTGAGCTATTTTTTCGCTCATTGAGCGATTTCGGTCTTTGAGCGTAACATATATTATAAGATAAAGATCCACACTGTATACACAGACGTTATATTACAGGTATACAATGTTCTGTCCTAATAAAGAAAAGTTTTAAGGCATCAGACAACAGCGAAGCATTTTAATATAGTACCAACGTCTGTAATCACAGTGCAAATGTAGTTGCAGCGTTTACTAACAAAACGGTTTAAGTGTTACGTGAAACTATACACAATTAACCAGAATTACACATTCAATACCTTCAGAAAGAAAGTAAAAACGAAATTTAACAAACATGTTAAACTCGTTAGCGGCTAATGTGAGAACATAGCTCTTATAATGAATGCCTCCTAAGCTCCAAATTAAACAATTTAGGAAACTAAGAATTTCGAAAGCAATGGCGCTTCATTGCGCTAAGATAACATTTTGTGACCCTATTTTAAGTGATATAGGTACCGGATATGTACAATATACCGATAATGATTGTCTGTAGAGTACAACACGCGCCTTGAATCTAGAATCTTGATCAATTACCAATAGGCCTTACATTACTGCTGCTGGGTATAAACGAAAAGTTATACCCAGCAGCAGCTGTTTTTAATACCACAGCAAAGTTCCTAACTTTATAGTTCGCCATTTACTAGGTTATAGTTGTGAATTGACGACCTCCGTGGCGCAGTGGTGAGCGCGTTGGTAGCTCAAGCCGGAGGTCGCGGGTTCGAGTCCCGCCGACGGAACAGAAAAAGTTTATAATTAAGTTCCTGGGTCATGGATGTGTATTAAATATGTGTATCATATAATAAAAATCTTAAATATATGTATAATAGTATAAAAGTATTAAATATATTTCCGTTGTCTGGTATCTGTAACACAAGTCCTTCAGGTACTTACCACGGGGCCAGACTGACGTGGTGTGAAGCGTCCATAGATAAAAAAAAAGAATAATAATTATTGTGACATGGTAGAGATAAGCTACGATAACATGGCGCGCCTCTCCAAATTACTGTTTCAATGTGTGTTGTAGTCACATCCTTATGAAGAGTTTGTATGTAGTAAGTATTTAACCAATCAACCAGTACTCGTAATATTTCAATTAATGTCACTTATTACCAAGATTTGTTGGTCAACTAATCATAACTAGCCGACCGCGCAAGACAACGCACTTCAAACGTTTTGACAACGCACTTCAAACGTTTTGAATTTTGGAGAGGCGCGCCATGTTATCGTAGTTTATCTCTACATGGATTTGGATAAGCTACGCCAAGTTAATGTTAGGTTTGAAATATTATAACGACCAAAATCTGCCATCTGCATGAATCTGCAGTTTCTTTTGTAATATGAAAGGGCATACTTTGATACACGACCAAATAACAAGGCTGCCTACCAAACATGGTAGAGTTGTACCTACATGGTAGGACAAAGTACTACACGATCGTCTGACGGATCGCGTCAAAACTCTCGGCATTGTGTGCCGCCGGGAACAAAGCGGGGTCGCCGACCGCGGTCCTGGATTTTATGTCTCAAACCACGACGTTATATAACACTAGATAAAACTGGATTTTGTATGGTATCCATAATGATTTCGATCAAAGAGATATTATGTGAATTATCCAAAAAGTTTCGCCATCATTTTGTCTTATTATAATCTCTAGAGACCCCGCAGTCGGCATCTCGGTCGGTAAATTCATACATCTTCATACTGATTAAGTTTTCTATCAAACTATCGGCCGACTAAAAGTCTACAGTCTGCGGGGGCTCTTACCGTCGCGACGGTAAGAGCCCCCGCAGACTGTAGACTTGTGTACTCGTACGCAGAGACATTCAATTACGATTAACCTTCAATTTAATGAAGAGTTTCGACAAATAATGTATGGGGCTTATGTCTAGAATTAATTACCTTTAAGTAATTAATGTTAGGCATAATGGTTGTTATATAATTGAAACCTAATGACAGACTTTGAGTATTGAGTAAATAATACGATTGTAGACTTGCTTTATGGTAACGCAACTGTTAGCTCTAAATATACGAAAGCACGTCGCGTGTCGTTTAAAAAATACTCGTAATTATAAATGTTAAGTAAGTATATAAATAATAAATATTATAGTAAGTGAAGAAGAAAATCTTCTGTACTCTTTTATGACATAATGTGACCCTGTGTTGGCTGCTAATCTAGTTGTAATATCTCAATGCTCACATCCAATCTATATAACATACCTATCCTTTCACATTTCTAGGCTATTGGCCATGAAAGAGAGGGACAGGTAAACTATTATTATGCCGCTGTCATTTTTGCGGCGCACGATTGTCGTCCAAGTGCAACTACAAATTATTATTCAACGATATTATATTGCTTTATTTGAAGGCTATAAATGGGTTCGAAAAACATTAAAACTAGTGTATTTAACATTGAATTATGTTGGTTTAGTAGTAGTAGTAGTAAGACGATTAATTTGATACTAGAAAATAAGCTTAATAGTAGATTAATAAAATATATAATTATACTAAATGACCCGGCAAACATTGTTTTGCCATATAAATTATTTCTAGTATCAATATAAAAAGTAGTAACCTATTCTCAGGCCTAACGAATATATTATGTATATATATTATATAGATACAGGGTGTAACAAAAATAAGTAATAATACTTTAGGGTGTGTACGTATTCCTTGTAGAGAGTTCACTGTGAAAGTAGCAGCGCTGAAAGACCAAAATTTTTTTTCACTTTTGTATGGGGAAACTTGTGACGCTCGGGCCCTTGCCCATACAAAAGTGAAAAAAAATTGGTCTTTCAGCGCTGCTACTTTCACAGTGAAGTCTCTACAAGGAACACGTACACACCCTAAAGTACTATCACTTATTTTTGTTACACACTGTATACAACATTTCATTAAAATCGGTTATTTGGAGGAGTTCACCGTTCACGCACAAATACTGTGACACGAGAATTTTATATTTAAGAAGGCATATACAATAGGCATGATGACTATTTTTTTTTTTTTTGTTATTGGTAATTGAAAGACGCTTAAAAAATAGAAACATCGCTGAAAGAATGGCTCTGATAGCTTAAAAATTCACCAAGATATGACAATTTCAAATATCTCATAAAATAGACCTGCCCGAAACGCTCCATAAAAAGTGCTACGAAAGACTGACGTCACTCTTTCGTAGTTTGTACGGATCGGGAGAGAATTTTGTTCGGTAGGTATATTTAATATTGCGTTTATAAAAGTGGTTTTATAACAAAAGTTGCTTTTAATTGCATAAGTTATCGAATGGTATACAAATATTAAGAAATTTAATTGAAAAAAAAATCGACTTGATTATCCAACTTTGAAGGCGCATAACAAAAAAAATACAAATGTTATCAAGCTGAAATTTTGGGAACACTTATTTTTTACCGTGATTTCTTTATTTTATGTACAAAATTCGCTAATCTGGGACCTTGTCATCATCCCTATTCTCTGATAAACTCTATTATACCTGAGTCGTGCTGGAATGGAATTCTTAATACATTTATTTTCAAGCTATACAAATATGCATTCTATAATTAAATATACCACCTCTCTCCTTTTAAAAGTCGAACGTACAATTTTATTCACAAAACAAGCGCAAGTAAGTACCATTCTTATTTGCATAGGTGGTCTGTAGTCAGCATTTCAACGACCAACATACCTCGGTAGACCAGCTTATTCTACAAATGTAACTCTATTCTTTGGCAATAAGGGCGATAATTTCATTATTTTGTAATTTTTAGTGTTTTGTAATTATTATAAAATGAAAAGCAATATGATACTGCATGTCGACAGAAATTCGGTAGTTGCTTAGAGTACTTGTTGTGTGTTAGTTAATACGGCTTTGGAAATCATGAGTGACACTGAACAGAAAATGAGTGGTGACACTAAAATAAGTGCTACTGAAGTGACTACACTGGATAAGGAATCGCAGGCCCTAGCTGACCCAGAGAAGTACGCGAAATAATATCACTGAAAGTGAAATTAGCGGTGGTATTTTTTGTATCAGAATCAACTTCGAATTATAATTGAAATTTGAATCACTCAATTTATTATTTAAAAACTTTTATATCCCTTCAACTGTGGCGGCCATATTGCAAAAAAAAGCGCATCTGTCTGGCTACTTCTGGATGTTCACGCGTGACGCGTTAAAATGACGATAACTCTAAAATTCATTATGGGGGATGTATATTATAACTATGTCATTGGAATCTGTATGAATTAAGCTGAGATAATAAAAATAAATTCATCCAGTTTTGCTATGTTAAGTTGTATTAATTTTAATTTGAAATCGGAATTACAAAAAAAAAGTTTTTTATCCTTTAATAAAAAAAAATGAAAAATTATTTAAAATATTTTTATTAAATTTACTTAAATATACGTTATTAAACATTCATCAATAACAAAAACACACTTCTCCATACATTTTTTTTAACCCACAAGCTTTACAAAAAACAAAAATCGTCAAAAAGAAAACTAATTTTAAGACAATGGCCAAGTTTGAAACTTCTAGCAATCGTCGTAAGTGTGTTTTAGAGCCATTAGAAGTGACTATAGCCCGTCTTTGTTATATTAAGTACACTTTGTGCAAGTTAGAGCGGTAAAGATATAGTTTACGATATACTGTGGTTAAAATAAAACACGAAGGTGATAATCGGACTCCAGGAGAGCGCTCAACAGATGCGCGCATTTTTGACATCGCGCTCCTAGAGCGCGGTCAACAGTTGAAGGGATATTCATTTTCTACCTTATGGTCACGTGGTAAAGTTTGAATACTTTTAGTAAGTAGGTACAACTTGTTCTATTATCCTATCTTCTAATCCTATACAGGGCAGAGTTACTTCAATCGAAAGTTATTAGTTAAGTACCTATAAAGGTTAAGCTAAGAAATTACAGTTACGTATTTGATGTGAAGAGTTTGTTGAAAATTCGTTTAGAGTTTTAGACTTATGTATTATGTATAAAATTATTTGATATGGCAACAATTACATTAAAAAGAGCGACAATATTACTTTACGATAAACGTAGAGTAATATAGTTAGTATGTTTATAAGGCTGCATTTCCACTAGAAGTGTGTTGCGAGAATGTATTTTTGAGAACCAACAGAATCGCTTCATTGACGACCTCGCTCAGCGCCGCGATTCTATTGGATCTGAAAACACATTACTCGCAACACATCTTTGGTGGAAACGCAGCCTTAAGCCTTAAGGCTCTTATTAAATCTCTATAAAGTATTCAATAAGAACGTCTATTTCCAGGGGCGAGAAGTTGTACTTGACCGCGGACAAGCGCGGCGAGAAGGGTGGCTGCAAGCGGCCGCTGTGCTGGACGCTGCTCGGGCTCGTCGTCATTGCTATTGTAGCACTCATAGTGTTAGCTGCAAGTGAGTACCAAAGCTCTATAGTTATACTACTGCGAAACTTGCTTATATGTGGTAAACTCAATCAACCACCTTATTCAGGTTAGGGCCTGTTTCACCACTTCCTGATAAGGCTATTAACCACTTAACTTGACAGATAGAGTATGGAGAATCTGTCAAATAAGCCTATCCGGCACCTTAACAGGAAGCGGTGAAACAGTCGCTTAGAATTGTAACATTGATATAATAGTATAATGTTTTAAAAGAGTAGACTAGTACACTGTGTAGTCCACAGTAACTAACAACTGCAGTATTTTTATGTGTGCCCAACTGCCCACAGTATAAAGACTCACAGGCCATAGCATAGAGTAAGCGAATGTGACTTGGAGTCAATTTTTACGACGTCACGTAGGACAAAACATGTATGTCTCTGAACCTGTTTATGTAAAACTTAAATCCAAATTTTCTTTTTTTGTAATTTTCAGCTGGAGTACTTTTCGCCAGCACACCGAAAACACTGGAACAATACAACGCCTCTTTGAGCTCGGCGCGGGCGTTCGGCGGTCTCTTGCATGACCACGAACATGATCACAGTGACCACGACCACAGCGCCCACGATCACAGTGACCACGATCATGAAAACGATACCAACGACCTGCCTCATGATGAACAAGAAGCAACCACTGAAATGGCCCAAAACGATATGAATACCGACCACCAAAACGAACATGATCATCCAGTAATGAATGATGAATCGGGCGATATGTATGGTCAGTATAGCTTTCTTATGATCTTATACTTCAGTTCGAAATTAATAATGAACAAACTGTTTAAGGGCCCTCTCTCCCTAAATTAGCCGGTCGATTGTCTGTCAGTGCGAATATCGACGTAAATGACATTAAAATAACATTCATAACAGCGCGCCTTGTACGGTGGCGGTTGCGACGCTCGCCGCGTCCATGATAGGGCGAAATAGGAGAAAAAACCTTTTTAAGGCTTAATTTAATACATATTTTAAAAAAGTAAAAAAAAAAAAAAATTATTAACTTATGTATTACAAAGCAGTAGATATTTTTTATATATTCTTTTGATAAATAATGAAGGAGTAAAGTGGTTTCATTCAACGATTTGGAGATGATTTGGTTTTTTATTTCTTTATTATGTGATACCGATAGAAAAAATATGGCAAAACTAAATTACGTATCATATCATGGAGATTACTAATTATTTTTTTCAGATATAATTTCTCTGTTAATGCCGATAAAAAGTTGTTTCATCTGCACGCTTTTTTCGAAAGAGATTAGTAAAGCCAAACAGATTGGCACTTTTATTCATCTATAGGTGTAACAAAACTAAATGTTAATACTTTAGAGTTTAGGATGTTTATGCGTTCCTTATAGAGAGTCCACTGTGATAGTAGCAGCGCTGAAAGACCGATTTTTTTTCACTTTTGTATGGGAAAACTCATAGCGGCTTTTGCCCATACAAAAGTGAAAAAAAAAGATCTTTCAGCGCTGCTACTTTTACAGTGAACTCTCTTTCCCGAGTGTGAAACAAGGAACATATACACACACCCTAAAGTATTATCACGTTTTGATACACCCAACACCCTGTATACAAAAAAACCCGAGGGAGTTTCTTACGCCGGTTCTTCTTGTCGTAGTTCCCGCATCGGCGTAGATTCGGCGTTCTCAAAGTGTGTTAATAGGCATAATAATACCTATTTTCAACAAGTGCGTGTCGGGCCACGCGCAAATTAGGGTTCCGTAATACTTACCGCTAGTTTTTGAAAATTTTTGTATGGTCAATGAATGTACATTTATAATGTGTAGCAACAACATCATCTCAGTTATTTTCAAAGAAATTTGAATGAAAAGTTCCTTTATACTTCGCCGAATAAATTTTTTTAGTTGATCGACTTTTACTCAATAACTTATGTAGTCTTCTTAGCCGTGATAGATTTCCTTTTAAATTCAGCATATTTTCTACTCCCGTGAATTTTTTCACATTTCTAGAAGCAACCGTTTAGCTGATAGAAGGTGGGGGACACTGGACTCCTAACGATATTTTCCACTTTAAAACTTAATATTTCACAAATGGGTCCCTAAATCGGAAAATGATCTATGAATACTCATAATATTTTTAAAAAACCTATCCAACGACACCCTACACGATGGGGTGGGCGTGAAAAAAAAATTCAACCCCGCTTGATGTGTAGAGGAGGTACCATAATGATTATTTTTTATATATATATTTTATATACCATTTTGTTGGCATCATTAATATGTGTATTCATGCCAAATTACAGCTTTGTAGGTTCTATAGTCTCTGAGCAAAACTGCGGACAGACAGACAGACGGACGGACAGACCGAAACTATAAGGGTTCCTTGTTGACTACGGAACCCTAAAAAGGAAAAGATATGTGTTGTCTATTCAAATAATATAGAAAATCTTCTAAATTTACAGTGCCTAGAACGCTGGAAGGAGAGCTGACGATCGACAATAAGGACTTTGTACCCGCTTTGGAAGATCCTGATAGCGAAGGATACAGAGAATTCGCCGAAAACTTCAAGGAGGCTTTAAAGAATAGCCTTTTCGACAGGAATATGCTAGAAAATGGTTCTGATGACGTATCCATAGAGATTGTACAGATAAGGTAATGTACAAGATGTTTTTAAATATTATTTTAGTGAATTCCAAACTTTGATGTTTTATTACTGTCTTAGTGAACTTTTTATTAGTGAACTCATCATTTGTTTTATTATTGTATATTAACAATTACCTTTTTATTTACAGAAATGGTTCAGTCATCGTTACATACAGAGTACACTGGAAGCCAAAACGCAATGAAGGCACCTCAGAAGATTTGTTGACAGCCGAAACATTGAAAGCAAACCTCGATAAATATCTAGCAGAAAATAGCAGAATGATAAGTGTGTATCACATTGCAGAAGACAAAACAGCAACCAAGCCAGTTATTGATTTATGTAAAATAAACAACAACGGTTGTGAACATATTTGTGAATTCGACGAGTCAACTCTTGACTTCAGCTGCCTGTGTCCACGTGGACAAATACAGGATCCAAACTCACCTAAGCTTTGCGTACCTTTGTTAGAGGAAAATCCAACAATGCCTGGAGACCACGATCATGATCATCAACTACACCTTCAGGACTCTGAACCAAAAGCAAAACCTGAACCTGAACCTACATCGGAACCCAATCCTGAACCAAAAGCCGAGCCGGAACCAGAGCCAGAACCTGTATCAGAACCGAAGCCCGAAACCAAACTAGAAGTGGAACCTATATCGGAACCCAAGCCCGAACCAAATCCAGAACCTGAACCAACATCTGAACCCGAACCTGAACCAAAATCAGAGCAAAGTCCGGAACCCACTTCTGAACCCGAGCCTGAACCCAAAGCGGAGCCAGTTCCAGAGCCAGAGCCTGAGCCCGAACCAAAATCAGAACCAGAACCTGAACCAACATCCGAACCCGAGCCTGAACTTAAAGTGGAACCTGAGCCAGTACCCGAGCAAAAAATAAAACCTGAAATGGAACCTACTTCTGAGCCTAAATCTGAACCAGAACCAACATCCGAACCCGAGCCTGAACCTAAAGTGGAACCTGAGCCAGTATCCGAGCAAAAAATAAAACCTGAAATGGAACCTACTTCTGAGCCTAAATCTGAACCAGAACCAACAGCAGAGCCTAAAGCTGAAACTCAATCGGAACCTAAAACTTCTGAACCAAAAACAGAGCCAGAAATAGAAACATTAACACAAATAATAAGAACTGAATCGGAAATGAAATCATTTTTAGAAACGACACCTGAACCTGAGCCTAAACCTCAAACAGAATCCAAAATAGAACTTGAAACTAAACCTGCGTTAGAGATGTCTCCTGAACCTACTACTACATCAAAGTCAAGTCAGGAACCAGAGGTAATTTTATCAGAACAAACACCTATGCCCGAAACAATATTATATACTTTGAATGGACCTGAAACATCTTCGGAAAAGCAGGAAAATGCGACAAATGAAAACATGTTTAACCAAGAGCACAGTATGTCGGAAATTACAGACAAGATGATGGAAATTTCTACTATACAAAATACTAGTAGTGAATCGGACGATAGTGTTAAGTTTGACCAAAATGTAAAACTTGTTAGCGATGATACTTCTAAAACGGAAGAAAATCTTTTACCAGTTACAGTTATCCCTGTATATGCTGAATCAAGTAGTGCATCAAGTAAACAAATACTAAATGGCATAATGGAAAATCCTGAATCAAGGTCAAAAACGATTCAAGAGCCAATATTAAATTTAGACCATATGAACAGCGAAGAATATACCACAATGGAGGCGATTATAAATCGAAATGATGAAAGTAGTAATAAAAACATGTTTTCGGTAAAAGAAATTTTGCCAAATAACGAAAAGCAGAGTGATGAAATTAAAGAAGTAGTTACATCTCAATCATCAGAAATTGAACAGCAAATGGCAATTGAGGATTCGAATATAAAAAATAATTCAGAAAACGCAAACATTTTTGAGTCACCTTTAGAGCAAAATTCGGATGAAAATGACTGGCTTCAAAATGATAAAGAGATTGCTGGATTAGTAAACAATGAAGGCAATAAAAAGGAGGATATGGAAATGAAGAATATGCAAAGTTCGCAAGAAAAAGAACAAAGAGCTTCCAAATCTTTTAATTCATTTGAGTCAGAAGTGACTACGGAGGACGCGCAAAATAATATTGACGATGAAAACATAACCTTAGATTATGTTAAAAAAATATACAGTTCTTTGGGTCATGATTTCAATTCTGAATCAAACGTAGAAAAGGAAATTACAGGTTCTTCCTTGCCTACAAATTATAATGCTATGATGACTAATAATGAAAATAAAAACATGATGCCTATTGAAGAGGCCGAAAACGACGTGACTGAAAAAAATGATTCTACTTACGAAGAAGAAGAACCTAATCCGACAACAGAATCGAGTAAATTTAAATTTATAAGTACCTATCAACCCGTTACAATGTCTTCATCCAAATATAATACACAAGAAGAAACTCACATGGATAAAACTGATTTTAGTTCTTCCGAAAAAAATGAAAGTCATGAAGCACCTGAAAATACTACAGAAAATAATATGAACGTGGCAGATGAAAACAAAATGATAACAAATGAAAAAACAGAGAATACTCAAAGTTCTGCTGATGCATCAACCGAGAGAGAATTTAATAATGTTAACATTTTAAGTGATGATTCATCTCAAATTTCCAGTAAGATCTTTACAAATATGCAGAACAGCAACTTTGAAAGCATGAAAGATATCACAGAAACATCTACAGATTCTGATTGGTTATCACAATCCGCAACTGAAGCTAATGATAATATCATGATTAACAAAATGCAAAGCTCTGAAGTCACACAAAACCCAGTTAATTCAGAAGAAATGATGAATTCTGAAATAAAAAATGATTTTGAACCTGATTACTTAAGCAACTTTGAGACGAAATCTAAAGAACTGAATAATCAGGATGAACCTATCAGTGGAATGACAAATGAATATGAAAACGAGGATAATAAATCAAAAGAAGGAATTCTCTACCAAAAACATCAAGAAGATCATTCTTTAGCTCACGAAATGAAAGACCAAAACACAGATAGCAACTTTGAAATGACAACAGTCATTAATTACATTTACAGGCAATCAGAGCAAAACAAACTGATGGAAAATTCAAACCATGATCAAGGCATAATATATGCAACTCCAGTATCATCAACTGATGAAATTTTTCCAAATACTATGTATAATGAAACACAAGAAAATGTAAACAACTCTAAAGCTAACACAGATTTACGAGTAAATGTTTATGAATTATCTAGTCACAACGACAGTCAAAGCTCTGGAAGACGGGTTGTAAATCATCATTCAAACGAGTATGATGATCATGAAACTGAAATGAATCCATTTTTACCCGACATAGAAAATAATAAGGTTCTCGTTAAAAAATTACAGGAAGGCAACGACATAGAGCTTGTAAATTTAAACGAAACGCAAAATGAAAACGTTGATGATCATAATGCACATGGAGTCTTAAACACGACGCGTAGCAGTGAAGCGAATATCAAATATAATATAAATTCGAATTCACAAGAGAGTCACTCGACCTCAGATTTGTTCAATGAATTTTCGAGTATGCATGATGGCGAACATGCTACACAAACAACGATCAGTAACGCAAGTCCTGTATCGAGCTTTGAAGATACAACTGAGTCTCGAGAGTATTTGCAGTATAAGGGTAGTCGGGAATTACCAGAGACACCAACGTTTTTATTGGACACCGACGATTTAGACTCGAGAACTGCTAAAAGCCATTCCTCTAACATTTTAAATTATAACGATAATGAATCTCTAAGAGTAGTTCCTATTGATGGTGATGAAAGTCAGTTTAGTAAAGAAAACCTTCAAAATTTTAATGATATAAGTGACTCACGAAAGAAGAACGACAGGCGGATAGGTCTAAGTCAAGAGGAGTTCGTTAACAGCAATGAAGCGTAAAATATTTAATTTGAAGACTTTCAAGTGTGTATATTATTCAAATTACTGTGATTCTGTGGACTTTTTCATAGGCTAATAATAAATATCTTAAACGTACTATATTTGTGAATGGTAAAGAATATACAGGCTCAAGTTCTTCTGATTACTAATCTAAATGCTAAAGATATGTTACTAATAATAATGATTATGAATTTAAATCTATTAGACTAGTCAAATTAGAAAAAAGGGAAATCAGTATCCGATACTAAAGTGGTTTACCTAAGACTTAATGTAAGTTGAAGAACGATTGGAATATTTAACTCGTTTTTCAACTGCTTTATGAATGTAACTTTTCTCTTTGATAACTTATAAATGCTGTGTGCAATGGCCATCTAGATGAGAGAGAGAACAGAGTCATGGAAGACGAAGTAACGAGTTGGACTCTAAAGTAAGATTACGTCCATACTAGATAACTGATAAGTATTATCCGAAAAGATAGGTCAATCAACGGAGACCAAAAATTGCGTAGACATAATACAGACCTATGAAGAGTATTTAAGATATTTTGTGAATGACGCAACTATATTTTCTTGTTACCATAATACTAATCATATGTTTCACTTATTGCCAGCGTATTATTGGGAGTAAGTCAGCACAAACATATACGACAGATATACAGAGTACAGACATAACACTTCCGTAATATTAATTTAAATAATTGTATTAATATTTGCAGAATAAGGTCTGATTGTAAAATAATAATTAATTTTAGTATGTACTTGTTAACTAAGATTTATTTTGTATAAAATGGTTGAAACTGTAAAGAAATATGTTGTAAATAAATATCAAGTTAATTATAATAATTTGTTTTTATCATTACCTCGTATGTAATATCACTTACGTTATAAGAATTTTCTTCAATAATAAAGGTTTAAAAATAAGGCAGTGTTTTGAATAGAATAAAAATAATTTATTTTATACTTTGTTAAGTAACCTAATAATTATAATGGATATTATAATGAAATATGGAATATTATATTAAATATAAAACCATAACTAGGTAAATAGGTACACAATTCTAAAAATACTATAAACGCGTAGGCACCGTGTATAAATTCAAAAAAGGTGCCTGCTGCGAAAATTTAATGTAAGTACTCCTTTATGTGGTTAAGTACTTTTTATTTGGAGTTTTTTTGTACTACTTACTACTACTTAGTAGCTACTTCAATATTTCAATATTTGTGGCTTTGGATATTATGGCAACGATGGCAGTGTATCACAGAATTGCACTAAAATTGCATTGCAGGCTGGGGCGTTATTTCTGCCATTTCCTGTTCAATCATTTCGTGGTCATTCATCGCCATCTTGGCGCATAAACACCCCTCACTGATAGTTCCATTCCCGCTAACTATACATTTCCCTAGTATATCCTTACAACTATTATAAGGCACGACATTTTGAAAATCATTCTTCTCAACAACATCTTTCGGTTTTGTTTCGACGATAAAATCTAAATCGATAGTATCTTTTATTTTAATGGTACCATCACTTCTATATTCGATGCAGTTTGTGTTCGGTTTTTCGGGTGCACCTTTGCATTTGTTATTGCACCTACAGCCACCAGAAGCAGCTTTCGTAGAGTCAGATACTTTTGTTCTGTTATCCTCAATAAATGGCCTAGTACCTTCGTTGTCTTCAACACCACGATACATATTTCTTAGCTCAAATTTAAGATCAGATAATTCCTCGGTATTTGTAAATTTCTCTAAAACGATTTGGTTTAAGTCGCTGTCGCTATCGTTTTTTAAATAAATAGCTAGTTCTTCTTTGGGATAGCTGGGCGTACACTCATGTTTACCGTACGACGCATTAGATGTGATTTGTCCACACGAAGCGCACAATACCTCATCTGTAAAAAAATGCTAAATCTTGAACACAAATCTTGACGGTAATCAAATAAAAATATTTTTTTTTAACTTTAGAACGTCCAATGAATAATAAATATTAAAATGGTAACCGCAACACACCTTTTGCCGAATAAGAATGAACGTCGCTGCTTGAGTCAGATGAAATACCGCTATCCGTAACTTTACCTGAAAAAAATGTAACTTTTAGAAGGAAAATATTTTAAGTATTTAGGTCTTGTGTGAGTAAATAAAAAAAATGTTTTCGAAAATTCTCTCTGCGTTAGATAAATAGATAGAAAATTCTCAGGCTGAATTCGTTAGGTATAAATGTTACGCTCAAAGACCGAAATCGCTCAATGAGCGAAAAAATGGCTCACAACGCGTTGTGGTCACAGTGAAACAGCCACGACGCGAAATTCGCGTCGTGGCTCTAATGAAAACGGCCACGACGCGTTCTGGCAACCACAAAAAGTCCATAACGCGAAAATATTATATTTAATAATTTCAAGTTAAATAACAAAACAATAAGACAAAACCATTGTTACCATTATACATCATTTTATTTATGACTATTATTGAAATAATAGTCATTTATATTCATCTATATTTTGAGTAAAGCGGGTCGTACCTCACACGGGCATCAACTAGTAGAATTATACTTAAAATATATATAAATAAAAATAAAACTAAAAACTTATTATTTATTAAGATCAGATTACCTAAGATTAAAAAAAAACAATAACAAACAATAGCACTTTGTGCCAGACAGACAGACAGACAGTAATAATATTAGTACGGATATTATGGAACTATGTATATTTTACAAATAATAATGAAAAACTTGATATGCAGTGATTTTGTAAAAGAAAAAATATTTTGTAGTACGCGTGGTAATTCAAATATAATCTTCCATACCTATGGATGATTAATTCAATCAAGAAAAACGAATAGCATATCAGCCACGAAACGAATTTCGCGTTATGGACTTTTTGCGATTGCCAAGAAAAGAAATTGACTTTTTGCGATGGCAAGAAAAACGAATAGCATAGCATAGCCACGACGCGAATTTCGCGTCGTGGCTCATATGCTATTCGTTTATTTCGGTCTTTGAGCGTAACATAAATAAACCAAGAAAAAAACAACAAAATGTTGTCTGAATCAAAGCGAAATCAAAGCGAGCCTCCTTTTCTTATCTCGATGATATGCAGAGGCGTACTTAGTCAATGTCTGATAATACACTTGAAGAAGAATACGTCCACCGTTTTATGTAAATTGAGGCAATTATCATCATCGTCATCTTATTATGTGACGATTTCTAGATCAATAGAAAAACTAGGACCTAAATAAATGCTTGGTTAATGTTTTCATCTTAACTGGTAAGTCTTTTTTGGTATAGTTAGATGATTGTTAAAATTAGGGAAAGGATTTTATAATGATGCAGTTAAGTACTTAGATAATCTAGGCAGTCCTGTAAAAAGTAAATCTATTTATTTTTAGACTTGTGTCAGCGGAGTCCAGAAGAGTATGCGTTCAAAAAAGTATAGCTAGGTAATTTACCAACTAGTAGATACGTAAGATAAGGAGGACGATAAAACAACTGTCTATCAACTGTAGACACTGACTAAATAAAAACTAACTTCTATAACCACCAACCACCAACCACTTATCTCAAACGCAAATATTTAGGCCTGATAAGTTACAATTGACGCAAAATATTACGAGACTCAATATAGTTTAAGAAACGATGACATAGACAACAAGTAAAGCCGAATGTCATCCTTATTCAAATACATGTTTCAAGAGTAATGGCGAACGATAATAATTTATAATTTGTGACGATAAACGAGATTAATTTAAAGAAATGTCAACTAAATAGATGCAGATAAAAATACATGAGATAAAGAACAACCTTGTTTATCTTTATAATATCCGCAAAATGTTGTCAAGTCAGATTATAGTATAGACCAGGGGTTCCCAATCTTTTTTAGCCTGCGACGCAGTTAAGTACACGTAAAATAGGTAGACTACCTACCTAGGTAGTCTACCTATTTTACGTGTAGAAAAAGAAAAGACATAAATAAACACCTTTTAAGTTTTATGATTATAGTAAGGTTATGCAGGTAAATAATAATAAACAAATATTTTATCACTGGATGATGCCTGCAACTCCGTTGTTACGCCAAAACTCGTTTATCGCGCGGGAACCGTACATTTTTCCGGGACAAAAAGTATCCTATGTCCTTTCCCGGGACTCAAAGTATCTCCATGCCAAATTTCAGTAAAATCGGTTCAGCGGTTTGAGCGTGAAGAGGTTGTTACCTCTGCCTTAAGTCTGCCTGTCTGTTGACAGGCAGACTTTCGCATTTATAATATTAGTATGGATGGAAGTGTGGATCTACTTGATGTAAGTAAATAATACTTAATTAATATTATAATTTTATTTTATAATATTTGTGGTTTCGGTTAATGATAGAGGATCGACTCATGGCGCCCGTCTTGCCTTTCCACGGCGCACCAGGGCGCCGCGGCGCACAGTTTGGGAGCCCCTGGTATAGACTACAGGCAATACCATGTACCATGACCATCAATAGACATAGCAGATAAATGATAAGGATAATATGAGTAACCATAGGGCAGTATAGGGTCTGGAGTTCTGGACAGGACAATGAGTCTGATTCATCGTCTCTTCTACGGTATAGGCTACGGCCGCGCACTTTAAATGGAAGACGCGGTAAGACTTTTAGGCATGGGCGTGCACATCATGATCAAATGCACTTACCTAATGCATGACTTGCCATACACATATATTTTAATTTAACTTTCGTACGTTTTAGATGACTCATGACGTTAATTATTAAATATTAATAGTAAAAAATATAATAGAAAAAATGAACGCATTTAAAACGCCTACATTTATAAAATAGCAACAATCAATTTGCGAGAAATTAAACATTAGGTAAGGTACACGCGCGAACGGCATGGCTCAAGGTAAGCAGATCTCTTGCGGCAGGCTCTGGGGTCATGTGTGCGTAAAGATTTTTGTGTCCGTGAACAGTTCGCACACGCACACAGACATGCTATATTATAGGCGAAGTACTGCCGCAGTAGCTGAGGCGTCAGGCGAGCACCGGCGCGGCGCGACGTTCGGGAATAATCGGATATTATGTTCGTTTCCTATAATCCGAGTAAAAATAATAGACGGAAATGTAATTATTCACGTATGCATATTATGCATTTTTGTTTTGTAAGGTTTATAAATTATAATTGTTTACATAGCAGAAATGTTTTGTTTTGGGAGGCCATTGGGCATTGCTTTTTCGTGTAATGAGAATATTTTTTTTTGTTTGCGCGAATAGGTATATTAGTGGTTTTCTAAAATTTTTCATTTCAACATAATATTTTGAAGTTTGTACATATAACAGTTTATTACTGATTTTCTATAATAAGTGCGTTTTTGATTTCTTAAAAATGTTATTTGACTAAAGTTTGTGTTAAAAAGGTGTGTATATTAAAAATTAAAAATAACAACTTTTCACAATTATCATTCAGTGAAAAGATTGTAATTGTGATTTGTGTCTAAAGGTTGGTGTGTACCTGAGTTACAACAGTTAAATCAGCAACAAAACAATAAGGAAATATAAGTAACCCCACCCGAAAGTTTCATGTTAAAAGTTATCCATATTTTAGGGGACTCTCCATTAATAACACTGAAATCCGTAAAGTACTTTATTGACACATTTAACACATATAATCGGATGGGAGCGCGAGCCTCGACTGGCCCAAGGAATGCAAGCGTAACATAATGCAATGATACATAATATAAGTATGTAGTGTGTACAGACTGTACACCTACAATATTTATACTAATTAATTATTTTATTAAGTATTTTATAACATATACTTAATATTAAATGCGAAAGTATCTCTGTAGTAGTCTGTCTCGCTTTCACGCCAAAACTAATGAACCGATTGTAATAAAATTTTGTACACAGTTAGACTAGAGCCTGAGAGAGCCATGGGCTACATTTTGATGAGTCAAAAATATATTATCTAATTTCCATGGAAATATCGATGAAAATGAATTCACATTGTATTTCTAATACGTAACAATAGATGGCGTTTTTATTTATTTTAGCTTAGCGCAAATATTATGTTGTATGGTGATTGATATATTTCCATGGAAACATCGATGAAATAAACTCTCATTGTAGTTCCAACGTGTGACAACAGATGGCGTTTTTTTATTTCTTCATAACAGAACGTAATTATACTAATAGTTTAGAAAACATAGTTTTTAATTTATATCCACACTATTATTATAATTTATGCGAAAATATCTCTTTTTGTCCGTTTGTCTGTCTGTTTTGCTTTCACACCAAAACTACTGAACCGATATCGCTGCATTACCAGTGTCAAAATCTTGTGCACGCCACTGCTTTTAGGTCTCAATTAGATGCTTGAGGGGTGAGAAAGAGTTTCACGTAATTAACTGCCACATTCAGAAACAAATATTTATTACTTAACTTTAATTAAATGAAGAATTTGTCAGATATAATTAACCGATTCGTTGCCACCTTCATTTTCACGAATTCTTACCACAGGCCAAGCAGTTTGTTCGATGACGCGACATAAGCGTCATCGGCCCTGCTAAACGATGACGCCCCACGTGCGGCATTGGCCACTGGTTGTGTTTTATGCACATTTAGACTAATATTGTAATTACAGTAAAATAAATTAGTTTTAACGTGTTTTTTAAATCTTGTATGCCGCGCCAGGCGCGGCATCGGCCTTACTGAATCTTTTTAAATGACGCACCGGGCGCGGCAGTTGCCACGAATCGGTTAACCCATATAGACCCGCCGTGCCCAAACGAGGACACCTTAAAAATTACTTAATTTTTTTGTCATTCAAGTTTATACTTATTTTTATTGTAAGTTTCAATTTGCTAAAAGTGTATTTTCTTATTCTTAGAAGGTACAAATAATATAAATATAGTTCACAGTGTTTTATAGTGACTTTTCTGAAGCTGTTTCTAACATCCGAAATGACGCCAAGTTAGTATTTTTTATTTTTAAGTTTTTCTTTTAGGCATATATATTTTTTCACTTGAAAGAGCTCATTATACTATACTATAACCTATAAAAAATACATATTTGTGTGAAAAGCTTTAGTATCTTTAAGATTAGAAGAAGTTTTATACAAGTGTCCCTATTTGGGGCCAATGGGCACATTGGATGTAAATTATTCCAATGTTTGTCCACCAATCAATTTCGTATAATCACTGAACTGAAGGGTATTCAATAGCTATGATAAATACTATGGACTTCAGGAAGTTGCAATGATTGAAGATGATAGTGGAAATATACATTTAGTCGTAATTTCTTCGCAACCATGTGTCTTTTTATCAGTTTTTCATTACTCCAAGGGGAAGCTGGCTATTGTGCAACTGATAATGTTGGCCAAGGCAGTACAGAGAAGTATCTTCTCGTATCCGTCAATGATATGAAAAAAAAGAAAACGACGAGTTTGACTACCGTTTCGACCTACTAAATCAGAATTTGTTTTGCATTGGCTGGATTATAATGTATATGCATACGGGGCAAGCCATAACAGCGTTTTTCTTCTGGAAAAAGTAAACAGATGTATCACTGTTGAAAGAACTTGGACGTTAGCTTCCTACATTTTTATCAAAGCTATAACAAAGATATGCGTGGGGTCAAGTCAACTGGTCAATCGATTTTCTCGCACTGTTATACGAAACAAAAATTGGTAGTAACTGGTAGGTACTGTTCACGCACATGCTGGATTGTTTTGCCACTGCTACAGTGGCAAACGCATGAAGGCTACATCATCAAAGTAATAAAAACAAGAATTGAATCAGCTCAAATTTCGGCAGCATTTGGTCGTCATTACTTGAGACATACAAGCGGTAGAATCCTGCAACCAGCAATACATATCTGTACTGCCAAATCTGCAGCATGAAGGGCCACTTTCCCGAAAAACTGTCCCAACAATTGCGTTTTTCTCATGAGCTAGCAGTGCGTCATGAAAAAGGTCGAAGGCAATTTGAGAAATGTGTGAAAACACGGTATATTCATAAAGAATGTATCGAACATTTTCACACCGTTTGATCCCATTGGCCCCATTTGAGGACGGCAATTATTTTTTTTTTTTTAGTTTTTTTGTATTTTCCTAATAATCTTATTGGTTTCTATAAATTAATAAAGAAATTTCATATTTTCCACGGCTCAGTTTCATTTGGGTCTAAATAGGTTAATGACTAATGTATAGGGGCTAGGGCTTTATAATGTCAAATCTTCGTTTAATAACAATTAAGTAATTAATATTTGTCTCTGAGTGCCGCAGTTAGTACCGAATTTGACATTATAAAACGGTGCGCGTGCGTTCAGTGCAAGACAAGATTTATGGTTAAAACCAGCCTTAGCCCGGCCGTACACTATCAGAAAAATTCGGACGCCCCGCCGGAACGCACTCTGTTCATACATTTTGTTGTAGACCCCGCATACTTTCAGAATTCTGACGTGTCAAAATGTATGAGCGGGGCGGGGCGTCCGAATTTTTCTGATCAGAAATTCGGATAATATGCGGCCGGGCTTATAAGCTGTTATAGCTGATGTTTTTTATCTCAAATCTAGGTCAAACAATTTAATTTATGCAAGTTAAACTTACTATGCGTCAAAAGATGTCTTCTAAAAGCGTAGTCCGTTGCGAAAGATTTCTTGCAGTTGAGTATGTTACATCTAAACCAATTTTCTGGATCGTGCGTCTTAAGATGCGACTTGTAGTGGTGAGCCTGAATGAACCCTGAAATAGGTATCAAAGTCGTGATATTACCAAAGGGGTAGTATTTAATCGAGTGACTGTAAATTACCGTTTTAAGTGTCAAAATTAATTAATTTGCGTTATAGAATTACTATTTGAGCGACTGATTGTGAGTGACGAGAAATTAACAAAACAGCAACTTACAAATTATTTATTTGAGTTACTTGCTTAAAATACAAAATGAGCAGCTTCATAATATTTGAGCGACCTAATATCTGTTTGAGTGTCAACGTTACGTCCTGCATTTTTTTCAATATTTGGCAAATGTATTTTTAATACTGAGCGGCATTTTATCTTAAATGAAGTGTTTCGAATACTAAAACCACTTTGAAAAATACACTAATGAGCAGAGTATAATGAGCTCATATTAAAAAATGAATATGAAATAACTATTTGATGAAATAGTATTAATCAGGGATCGCTAAAACAATTTTTTTTTTTATTACTTTGATAGTAATAAAAAAAAATTGTTTTTGCAAATTTTTTGTGAGTAGCTTAATTTGGATAAGAGGAACAACGGTAAATGTTCGGAAACCTACCCCAAAATTGATGGGAAGGGGGGTAAGGGGGGAGGAGGGGTAAACACCCCCCGCACCAAATCCCTGAGAAACCCTCCAGTTTTGGACCTTCTCAAGTTCTCACCTTTGAAATTTTCGGAATTCTGAGGCTACATCTAAGTCTTTTGGTCGCCTTTTTTAACGCCTTTAACCTAACCTACAGCGTGTTTTGTGACGGTCGCCGGCTGCTGCCACAGCACAGTCACGGTTCTAACCTACTTTTGGACTTTCCGGATTGTGTTTGTTTTTATTTTGTGCCCGCCTTTTATTTTGTGACGGTCGCCGGCTGCTGCCGCAGCACGCTCGCTGCGCTCGCTCGGCTCCCTCCGTGTTGTGGTCTAAGTTCTAACCTAACCTAACCTACTTTTGGACTTTCTGGATTGTGTTTGTTTTTGTTTTGGCGGGGGGCTGCCCTCCCGAACCCCCCTTTGGGGGGGCTGCGCCCCCCCGTCCCCCCGCTTCGCTAACCTTGGTTAAGTAGGCCTTCTGTTAAGAGGCCGGGTGCCATCGAAATTCTCATACATAGGTAATACCAAAATCATTTTCTCATACGAAAATATTTACATGTTTGAGTTGTTTTTCAGCTTACAATAGTAATTACCTAGGTTCCTGCACAAAAATTCATCGCCCCGCCCCCATTCGAATTCGCGTGCATTTAACAATCTGTAGTTTTCATTAAAACACGTATCAAAATATAAAATATAAACCCTCAAATAGAATATCAGTAACCAATAATCATTAATAAAGCAGCTCACAAAAGTTTGCTCAAAGTGAACTTTTTAGTAGTTCGTAATGTATAACCTCAGAAAAATTGAATCCATCTTTAATACTGAAGTTGCCCGCTATGTATTTCCAGTCGCTCACTTAGTAATACAGTCGCTCGGATAGAATTTTAATACCTGAAAATAGATTAATCACAATCCACTTTTTGTAAGCTCGTTCTGGATTTTATTATAAATCAATATTAGTCGTTAGTTTAGTTTATTTTTACTCAAATTCATCCTCCAAGATTGTGGGCGTGTATAAGTCATCTACACTGAACGTGATTAACCAGATATCGTCAGATTGGAGCCGATGGGTTTGGGAGCATACACCAATAATATTCTACTAAATAATAATACAGATCTGTTACGTTCATACTATTTTCCGGCATAAATTGCTTCCGAACAATTTTCAAATTCAATTGTCAAATTTGACAGATAAGTGAAACAAAACATACGAAATGCCATTTACATAAAAGAGACAGACTAAATAGGAAGGAACTAAGGAACGGTGTATGCTCCTATACACCGTTCCTTCCAACATTCATAATAATTCTAGATATTTGGCAGGTGATGGTTGTCACCTCTCAAAAGTCCATCGTCAGTTAGACAGCGTCACTCAAAACCCCATCCGGACGTACTGGCCGCTCCAACAGATAACATACATTATAAAACTTATCTCAAAATAAGTTGCCAATAGACAAGTTAATCGCGCACGCCGATACGGCCGTCCTGCATATCACACGTCCTCGTGTGTCCTATCTCCAAGTCAGAAACCAACAAAATGTACACTTTATGCTCCTTTACTCCGCCAACGCTCGGCCAAACTGACCATACTAGATTCTTATAACATTACCATAGATCCAACAACATCTTGTCTGTCATGATAAAACTTTGCAAAATAAACTGTGATAAACAACTCAACATGAATACCATCAACATTACACAATGTCAACGCATACCAAAAAGTCTTGTGCCACTCAGGCTGCATTCGCTACATAGTGTACATTGCCACATAGGCTATTCTACACAGGGTCCATTTGGCACACAGGCTATGCCACACAGGCCAACATTGCCGCACAGGCCAACATTGCCACATAGGCCACCATTGCCACTCAGGCGAACATTACCACATAGGCCACCATTGCCACTCAGGCCACCATTGCCACATAGGCCACCATTTCCACTCAGGCCACCTTTGCCTCATGATAGGCCACTTTACTACACAAGCCATCTTTGCCACAAATGCCAACTTTGCTACACAGGCATTTGTTAACTTTGATGAAAACAAAATACAAATCTCTAGTCTCGACATAATAAAGCTTTTCTGTTTGACGCCGTTACGGTGCGTCCTGACTCCTGACTCATCCTGACGTAAAACTATACCAGAGTTACATCATCATGTTCAATCTAATAATGTTATGTCAAAACTCCGACTGCATGCCTCAAACATGCTCAATTTTAATTAACTGCGTCACTATTCACTGTGTGATAAAGGGTGAAAGAATCTATAATAACACAAAAACGTAATCTTTGTCATATCGCATGCCTGATGCCACTAAAATTCCCAATCCTTACTTTGGGGATCAGCTTCAATTCAGGTTTAACTATTCCAGAGTAAGACTTTAAGGGCTTACACGAACCGTGTACCCAAGATATCATGATCCTTTCATCTGTCAAATCTCTTTCCACCATAATATTAACATTATTTAAAATGCATTGGTTATAAACACACGTAAAATAGTAACTGTAAATTGCGTTATTATTTACTACAACTGTAGTCATTAATCGTTAATTACAATCCGCACAAAATTATTACCAAACACTACCAATACTCGTCAAAATAACTTTGCGATTTAAAAGTATTGTATCATTCCAATATCGAATTAAAACTTTGATTGATTTATTCGTTACTGCCCAGCAACGTACTGGCTACACTTTCCTCGGCCAAAAAGCACATCATTCATTGAAACTAAATCAGAATGAAAACATCTCACCAACTTAGATGCAGAAAAGTCCACAGTAGCTCATAAAACAGTACAAATATCAAACCGACGTTCAATCTGGTCATCCTTAGATTTGTTTTGGCCACTCTGTCAAGACGTGATCCTTTCGTTACACCAATAGCAAACGTGAAGTGACTTTCTCACAACTCCATCATCTTTAGCACACTATATTGTACAGTTTTGGTACCTGAAAACTCAGTATGAATTTTAGTAACGCTATCAAAACTATTCCTATCTGAACATTCGATTAACACGTAGGTATTTTGCCAAAATCATAATATCATCGCCTCGTTTGATCCATTCGTGATCTTTACATCCTATAAAAACTCAGATTGTATTTCCAAAAGCCCTTCTATGATAAGTTAAAGCCATCAATAATTCTTTCTGCAACTGAACTCTAATATCAATTTCAATCGTGAATGTTAGGATAAATAAATTTTAGTTGCATTCATGGATCAACTGCAATTACAATCTGTTCCACAGATAACGATCGCCAGTACACCAAAGAAACGCGTAGCATAATATTATGAAAAGATGTACTTTCCGACGTCAGCATTTCCTCTAAACAATCTGTGCATAGTTGCAGCATGAATCTCAACATAATTAAATCGTGCTTAAAAATCCATCAATTGATCCCATGTTTTTATACCAGCAAAGCTATTTCACGTTAACCATGAGGCTAAAGCCCCGCTCATTGCAATAATTAGGCACTGCTTAGCGGCTTTTTCTGTCTCTACAAATACATAGCATTATATTAAGCCCGCGCTCTACTCTACGAAAGATCCGGGGTTAAATTCAGGAAATATCAAAATATCTTATCAATCGATCTCTTATTAATCTCACATAGATTTTGACTAGGATTTGATTTTACAAACCAACTCTATCATTTTGTGATATCTACTAACTCTGAAATTTGCTTTCAAAAATCGTTAAATCATTATCTCCAACATTAAGAAAAATTTGACCTGAAAATTTCCACCATCCGTTCCGGGTAATCCCAGTTCTGATATCGGATCGTCGAGCGGTATATTGAAACTGATTCAATGGCCATGGAATAACATTGCATCCATCCTCCAAGATTGTGGGCGTATATTAGTCATCTACACTGAACGTGATTAACCAGATATCGTCAGATTGGAGCCGATGGGTTTGGGAGCATACACCAATAATATTCTACTAAATAATAATACAGATCTGTTACGTTCATACTATTTTCCGGCATAAATTGCTTCCGAACAATTTTCAAATTCAATTGTCAAATTTGACAGATAAGTGAAACAAAACATACGAAATGCCATTTACATAAAAGAGACAGACTAAATAGGAAGGAACTAAGGAACGGTGTATGCTCCTATACACCGTTCCTTCCAACATTCATAATAATTCTAGATATTTGGCAGGTGATGGTTGTCACCTCTCAAAAGTCCATCGTCAGTTAGACAGCGTCACTCAAAACCCCATCCGGACGTACTGGCCGCTCCAACATATAACATACATTATAAAACTTATCTCAAAATAAGTTGCCAATAGACAAGTTAATCGATCGCGCACGCCGATATATATATTATATATATATATATATATATATATATATATTTATTTATTTATTAAATAAGGGGGCAAACGAGCAAACGGGTCACCTGATGGTAAGCAACTACCGTCGCCCATGGACACTCGCAACATCAGAAGAGCTGCAGGTGCGTTGCCGGCCTTCTAAGAGGGAATACGCTCTTTTCTTGAAGGTTTGCAGGTCGTATAGGTTTGGAAATACTGCTGGTGACAGGCGCCCCTGCCCAGAGATGAGAACAATATTCCATATGAGGCCGAACCTGCGCCTTGTAGAGTTGTAGGCGTTGGTCCGGACTGAAGTACTGTCTCGCTCTGTTAAGAACACCAAGCTTCTTCGAGACTAATTTGGCCTTACCCTCTAGATGATATCGGAACTGGACTTTGCTCGATATGTT
Organism: Lysandra bellargus; assembly: GCA_905333045.1. NCBI lineage: Eukaryota > Metazoa > Arthropoda > Insecta > Lepidoptera > Lycaenidae > Lysandra > Lysandra bellargus. The sequence goes on along the minus strand of HG995335.1, from coordinate 7,878,114 downwards.
ATTAAAAAATAAAACAGTATGTTCATCATCAGTCGCTAAGTAATTTTTTATTCGCTCGTTTTATTATTTCCCTTACCAAAGTAGGTATATGCTTACATTTTAACTGAGTTTAGTCGCGCACTCTACAGGTACGATCAACGCGGCAAGCGACCGCGATCGACAGAAATCCAAAAACTTGAGAGGTGTCAAGGGACACCCGGATGGAACGAAGTTATAAAAAAAATGCCATCTAGTTGACGCCCAGGAAAACTAACAACGACACTTTTGTTGAATTGTATTATTACAATTCCACAAAAGTGTTGTTGTTATATTTATTTAAACGTCCGGTACATGTCACTGTTTATTCCCAAAAACGACATCTAGTTGACGCCCAGGAATACTATCAACGCCCTCTGCCCCAACAACGCAGTAACTAATAAAAATGTGTCGTTACAACTTTTTCCGTCTAGCGGAGCCCCCTTTCGCTACGCGCAATAAGGAACTTCGTTCCAATAAAATGCCACTTTATGACATAAGCTGTAGGTTTAATTTTGCTCTACGCTACTACGAAGCAGAGGCGGGGCAAGACCTATCTTCAATGTTGACAAGATACATTTTGCAAGGCACCCTGATGAATGTCGCAAGAGGATGGATTTTGTTGAAAGAAAGAAGTTTTGATACCCAAACTTTGTTTACAAAAATTGGAGTGCCAAATTCGTAAATCCTTAAAAAAAGATCCATGTGGTCCAAGAGGTGCGAGGACCTTAGACCACGAGGCCGGAGGCTGTGGCCCACGTCCCCCATACCTTACGCTGCCTTTGCTACAAAGCAGCGGGGGCATGGATTGCTAGACCAATACCGGAAGAAAATAAGATCTATAGCCTAGGTCAAATAATGGCATTTTATTTGAATTTTTGTTGGTCATGGTCGCTTGGGTCTAAGATCGGAAAGTCACCTTACAAGTCGCCACATATGGGCCACAAGTGAATTCCAAGTCGCAAAGAAAGGGAATCAAAGAGGAAATATTCTTTCTTTAATTTTACAGCGTATTTAATGCAAGCAATCAATTTTTTTTATTGGTATGAAAAGCAATAGCTGTTAAGTCCTGGGTAGCATGTTTGTGAATTAATGAAATGTTGTAAAAACTTTTCAGTATGAAAGTATAAATCATGGGATTTCCAAAATTTCTTAAGGTTTTGCAAAAATTATAATAGTTTACTTGACATTTAAGATAAGTTTTAAGATTCTAGGACTACAACTTTTTTTTTAATTATTTTATTGATTTTTAAGTTATTAAATTATAGCTTTTTTGTTAGTCAGCCTATGATGTCCCACTGCTGGGCAAAGGCCTCACCCATTTATAACAGTAAAAATTATATTCCATTACTTGCAAACATAATCTTGCCCAGTGTGGTGTATGCGAATACCACAAGCTTATAACATATTATATTTATGTATAATACTTAAAATTACTTGAGTACTATTTATGTGCAAAAGTTGTAAAAAATGTGCAGTAGGTACCTTTTCCACACACATCACAATGATACTGTTTTATATTATTGTGAGTGAGCTGATGATGCTTCAAGTGGTGTACAAAGTTGAATGATTTGTCACATCCCTCATGACTGCAGTGAAATCTCCGCTCTGACTTCGGTTTGTGTGTTTTCTGATGCATAGAAAGAGCAGACTCGCTGCTGAATTTCGCATCACACTTCGAACAAGAGAAAGATCCTGTAACAAAGCAACCAAGTTAAGTATTGAAACTTATTTTTATAATTTAACTGACTATTGGTACCGATCATAATCTTATCAACTTAATTGAAAAAAATACAGCACTAACTTCGTTGTAAAATGTTACACGAGAAACTTTACCTTTGTGGGCATACTTAATATGACGCAAGAGAAGGCTGTTGTCTTTGAAACTTCGTCCACAATCCTTGCACAGAACGCTCCCAGTTCTAGAATGTTGCTTCTGATGTCGCCTTAACGCCGACCTAAAATGAAATGAAGTTTATGAAGTTAATGAAATAACATACAAACGACAAAATTAAATTTAAAGTATATAGTTGAATGTTTATTACTCACAGGAAACTAAATTTTTTAAAACATTCTTGACACTCGAACTGAGGGTAGTGGCTCTGTTCATGTCGCTTTCTTTCACTCTCATATTTGAATTCCTTGGTACATTGAGAACACTGCAACATTTTTTACAAAGGAGAAACTTATCATCATCTAGTGGTAGGCAGCTGATTGTTTCTATAATAGTATTTATTTGGGTACAATAATTTGTCACATTGCAATTGGAATCTTATCAGCAGGCTTATCAGTGACTGTCAAATTTGACAAGAATTTCAACTTTTTTTTGCTTTTGGCTTTGAGCCCGGGGGTGTACCGTGTATTTATATATACCGTGTATGAAGAAGACGGCCTACCTTTGTACGTGATAATTTATTAAATTAAATTTAAAATTTATAATAATATGTCATGTCACACACAACTCACATGTGTGTGTTGTCTTTCACAATGCTTTCACTATTCACATTCCTGGAAAAACTCAAGAATTTCAAAACTATTGTCAAATTGCCATAATATTTTTTCACTGAGCCTAGATGACCTAGATCAGCCTTGGCCCTTCAGGCTTCAGGTGCAAAGATAATTACTCTTCCTGCCAGGGCTTCATAACGTTATCGAATAACAGAAAAAATATCGTTACGTACCGTTATTTTCATAATGGTAGCCAGATAACGTTATTTTTATAACGATATCTAGTAAAATAACGTTATATTTACCGTTATTATTATAACGTTATTTTTTCGTTATGGCATAACAAAAAAATAACGTTATAATAATAACGGTAAATATAACGTTATTTTCTGGTATCGATCGTGCACGGTGCACCAAATCTCACTCATATTTAAAATGTAATAAGCGTTCTCTGTGAAAATACAAAGAAAAAAAATACACCTTAAAAGCGTGATTACGTTTAGAAAATTTTCCCGCCTGTCATGACTTTCTTGACGGACTATAACGTTATCAAAGAACATATATTTACCGTTATAAATCCTATATAACGTTATAACATTTACCGTTATTAAATACATTTATAACGTTATTTCTAGTATCGGTTTAATTTTCATAACGTTATCTATGCCCTTGAAGCAATAACGTTATGAAAAAATAAAGTTATTTGAAGCCCTGCTTCCTGCAAAGTGCAAAGGTCCTATTGAAAAAAAAAATTGATCAGCTGATCAATCAGCTGTCATTGTCATGTGTCAGTTTCTCAGATCAAAATTCAAAAGTCAAAACATCGCAAAGAAGCCGTGAAGTCGTGAACCAAACTTTATAATTAGAAAAAATTATAATATTCTTACGTAAATATTAAAGTAACTAATAAAAAACATCAATCCAACATGTGGAATGCTTCGAAGCCTTATTGAAATACGCTAAATGTAAAAAAATGACCGCATTTAATCTAATACAAAGTTGTGCAAAATCGTTCTCGTAACGATGCACCCGCGAAAGAAAAGGAAAAAACCTAATTACCTGAGTCATGCCTGAGTCCACACGCTGAACTTAAATCCAGATTTCGTGAGAACTAATTTGAGCGTAGCCGGCGTAGGACGTGCGCGTGTTTTTAGCTGATGTACCGTGTAGCTACAGCCTACAAGTCCTTCAAAATGCAAGAGTGGTTGAAGATTACCCTATTTTTATGCTTATTCGGCACACTACGAGAGATTAGACCCTCAGAACCATTCGTGACAGAGTTTTTACTTGGAGAATGGCGCAATATCACCGACCAACAACTTAGTCGCGAGGTGTACCCTGTGGGCACATATTCTTACTTCTCCCTTTTGGTTGTTGTTTTTCTCGTAACGGATTTCCTGCGATTTAAACCAGTCATCATACTTTCAGGTGAGTAAGTTAATCGTATTACACATACAGTTACATTATATTTAGGCTGATTTTATAGTTTACAAGGCTAACATGGACTTAAAAAATAATCATTGTAACAAAAAAATTATATACCTAAATATTGTTTGTGTACTAAATTAACCGGTAATAGGCATGTTGGATTACCAGGAGCTTCGGACTAGCCAGGGGCCGGATATGCGGGGCCTACTGTATAAACTTTTGCACTACCTTCGGTATTAACTTTTCATCAAAATAAGTATTTAAATTGATTTATTAAACCACATTGTAAAGTTGTCATTCACACATAAAAAGATAATTTCATAAGGTTTTATGATATATATCTTCTATCAGTTAAAATAAACATAATAGAACAAACATACAATAACCTAATCCCATAGCAAAAGATTATAATGTACTTATCAGATAAATTGCATTATTCCTTTGATCGTGGATTCTTGAAAATCTATTGTTATTCTATTGTTGTCGCGATCACCAGTGATCTTATGGGGCTTGATAGGTTAAGTCTGTAATCAATGGAAAATTGTTTTGTAATACGATTTTCATAGGATTATATTTCACAGTGTCAACAAAACTAACACCTGCAAGCAGGATATTGGTACACCTTTAAAAATAAACTTTTAAAAGAATCAACCAAGTTGTGAATGTTGCTTATCAATGCCTAAGCAGCATTATAATTCCAGATTTAGAACAAAAGAACAATAGGAGACCGACTTGCGCTGTTTTTTTTTGATGTCGCAAAAGCATTCGACAAAATTTGGCACAATGGGCTAATTTATAAACTTTTTAAACTCGGCATTCCCGATAGTCTTGTTATAATAATAAGTAACTACCTCAAAAACCGTAAATTTCGTTTTAGAGTTGAAGGCATTCTGTCTTCACTTAGATATCTAGAGGCTGGAGTACCGCAGGGCTCGGTTCTCTCCCCGACCCTCTACAATCTCTACACGTCCGATTTGCCCACCCACCCTCGAGTACAAAAAGCGCTATTCGCAGACGACACGGCCCTGTTCTTTGCTCATCGCCAAATAGCTTTCGCGTCCAAAAAACTCCAAGAAGCAGTTACCGAACTCGGTAAATGGTTCGCAAAATGGAGAATCGAACTAAACCCCGACAAAAGTCACGCTATATTATTTAACGGACTAAAACGTAAGAAAATGCAACCTATTAGTCTGCACGGAAAATTAATTCCCGAAGTCACGGCTGTCAAATACTTAGGAGTAGTACTAAACAAGTCGATGTCATTCACGAACCATATATCATATACCGTACGTAAAGCGAAATTTGTGTTATACAAATTATATCCTTTACTCAACGCGAGTAGCAAAATGTCCTTAAGACATAAGCTCACCTTATACAAAACATGTATAAGAACGATACTCACTTATGCGTGCGTCTCTTTCGCACACATAAGTGATGAACCAATTGCAACGAGTTCAAAACCGTTTTTTGCGCATGGCAACAGGTGCCCCCCGTTACATGCGAAACATCGACTTGCATAGAGACTGCGAGCTTATCACTATCAAAGCCTACATCAAAGAACTCTCGGAGAGATTCTTTGAGAAAGGAAAAGTACATCCCAATCCGCTCATTCGTAAGGCTGTGGACTACGAACATGACGCACGGACATTCCGATACCCCTTCAGGCGGCCTAAGCATATCTTAGCCGACCCTGTAGACCCCATCACAGAATACGTAACTTACTGTGTACAGTTACGCAAACACAAATCACACTCACCCGCGTGGTTAGTACTGCACCGGGGACGACGCCGGCGCCTTCCCCGAGGACTTAACACGACCCGAACGACAAACAGACAGACCGACCGAAATCCGGTGCCGAGCTCGATCCCGGGTTCGAGTTCGCATGCGGATAGCATAGGAACACACCTAAATCATGACCGCGACCGCGACATTGTCGTAGAGAGCTCTACCAATTACTTTGACATTAGAACATACACGCGTATGTCACCCCAACCGGACTCGGAAGGGGAGAGGGACGGCCCTCTTTTGTGCAATAACATTAATAACTTGAGCTCATCTACCGTGATAACTCGTACGCAGCTAGTTTGTGCTACCGCGCGCGAGCAGCCTCACTCGTCAGAGAGTGAGTAAGGGGTCGGACCCCTTAAGAGCAGGGGGGATCCGTGTCCCCACGTCGGATGAAAATAGCTTATTCTCGTAGCTCTCCCCAATATTGCCCGATTATAATGTCACACGTGTGACTTTAGGAGAGGGGGCCAGGCCCCCTCATTGTTTATCTCCAAACCAACTAGCAACAGACTAGTTATAGCCACGATTAAACTACCATGGTCTTAACCAGACCAGTAGCTTAGACCCTTTCGAAAAAAAAAAAAAAAAAAATAATATAATTCCAGATAATAATCAAATTACTTTAATGCATAACTGCAGAAACATACAGTTTCAGCAGCACAGCAGTACAGCTTAGTATGAATAATGTTAATATATAATAATTGAACTATCCTTTCATGGTTTAAATGAGTAATTTTTATTACAGCTATATTATATTAAGCAATGAAGTTTATAATGCAACTTCAAGGCTATTTTTAAGGTCATACATTTAATTTTTCAATTAATATATACCACAATGATTCAGTTTTGTAAGAAACATAGTAGAATTTCTTACCACTAAGTGTTTACTTTCAATAAATCTTATATATAAAATTCTCGTGTCACAATGTTAGTCCACAAACTCCTCCAAAATGGCTTTACTGATTTTTACCAAATTTTATATGCATATTCAGTAGGTCTGAGAATCGGCTACTGGGTACTTTATATATTGATAAGTGCATTTGTTGAATAAATAATAGTAAATTATTACAACCTGAGAATGACATATGACAGCGACCATCGTTTGTGCGACGGGATAGCGATCGACGTTGCCATGGCGACATACTTATTTAGTCACTTCAATAAAATAATATGGGCGAAATGCTTTATATTATGGCAAAGCAACGTTTGCCGGGACAGCTAGTAATTGATAAAATCAGTAAACACTACTGAAAGATTAATGGCCCTGTTGTATGGCTTACTAAGATACAATTTTACACCAAGATGTTTTAACACCTGAATTTGTTATTTATTTTGTTTTCAAAAGAATAGGATTTTGTATTTTAGGACTACCAAGAACAAAATGTTATTTATGTGAGTTACATTGTTATAATATTTTTCAGGTCTAAGTGGCATAGCCGTGTATGCGGTGTTACTATGGACAACGAGTATAGAATGGCTCCAAGTATCCCAATTTCTGTATGGCTTGTACATGGCAACAGAAGTTGCCTATCTCACATACATTTATGCCAAGGTATGATACAAGATACTCTTGTGGTAAAAATGTCAGAGCGAAGGGACATGTATTTTACTAGGACTTAAGAAAGTCATTACAAGCAGAAAGAGTCTCTGTCGTAGCCTGTAGGATGCAGGCACATTAAAGTTCTAGGCCTGGAATGGACCTGTCCGCATTACTATAAAACGCTCCTTAAAGCTTAATAACAGATCGGTTTATATCGAGCGATCTCTACCGACGGCCCGTGTGACACTAGAACCAGCATAAGGAATGCCAAGTTCCATTATTTTTAATTCAAATTAGGTATGCATTACAGTTCCACTTCTTTAGACATTTGTAATTTTTGTACGTCTTTAATTTTGGTAGAAATTCACAAACAACCTTTTAACAAATTACTATTACTATTTACTAATACATCTAACGTGACTAATTTCAGGTGCCCTCAGCCAAGTACCCACTGGTCTCATCATACACGCGCGTTGCAGCGCTGGTTGGACGCTTCCTGTCCGGAATATCCTCGCAGCTGCTCACACACTACGGCATTATGGACTATAGGGACCTCAACTATATTACATTCGCAGGTAAAGTAAGATTGCACGCTGGTACGCCATGTATGTAGTTATCTTATAATACTTGTGTGCCCATAAAAGCAATGGTCTTATGCACCCATAAAAAATACAACTCTACAAGGCGCAGGTTCGGTCTCATATGGAATATTGTTCTCGTCTCTGGGCAGGGGTGCCAAAATACCAACTGCTCCCTCTGGATCGTATCCAACGAAGGGCCGCTCGAATTGTTGACTGCCATAGTGTTTCAAACAGCTTGGACCCCTTGGAATTACGCCGAGATGTAGCTTCACTCTGCATCCTCTATAGGTTGTATCACGGGGAGTGCTCTTAAGAATTGTTCGGAATCATACCACCTGCAACTTTTCGCCATCGTCCCACGCGAAAAACATACCATCCTTATCACCTTGATGAGTGGCAGTCTTCCACAGCGCGTTTTTCGCGTAACTTTCTGCCGCGCACTGTAAAACTCTGGAACGAACTGTCACCAGCAGTATTTCCGGACCTATACGACCTGCAAACCTTCAAGAAAAGAGCGTATTCCCTCTTAAAAGGCCGGCAACGCACCTGCAGCTCTTCTGATGTTGCGAGTGTCCATGGGCGACGGTAGTTGCTTACCATCAGGTGACCCGTTTGCTCGTTTGCCCCCTTATTTAATTAAAAAAAAAAACATAATATAATGTTAAATGAACAAGGAATGAATTTTAAATGCAATACCTAACATTTATCTTTATTACCTAATTATGATAACGGATCTCAGTAATGTCTGATAAATAATTTTTGCTGTTCAATCAAGAGTTATGAATTAATTATTCAGACAGAATGTTGTCTGTAGACGTTGCAAAAAACTTAAAACAAAGATTCGTTGATAAAAGTAGCGATAAAGCATATCGGTGGAACTTTTTCCTTCTCCATAAAACTGACCTAGTGAACAGCATTCTTTGTTCATCCAAAGATTGTTGCTATGAAACAGATTTTGGTCGTACGCGACTTGTGATTTAAAATGTCGCGTCGCACTGTTATGTATTTATGCCTTTTGTGGGTTCGCCTGTATTTACCTGTGTAAATATTTTACACGGTAGTAATATAGCCTAGATAACATAGGTTACAAATTTCTATTTAGACAATAATACTAATGCTGCGGCCGCACATGCGTAGTGCTTCGTGCTTGAGACGATAGCATTGGACGATCTGCGTATATCGTCCGATGGTATCATCTCATAGCACGAAGCTTCGTGATGATAGACGCATGTGCGGCCGCGGCAATTTATAATGATGCCCGCAACTCCGTTGCGCAAAAATTCATTTATCTCGCGGGATTCGTACATTTTTCCATAAAAAATGTATCTTTATTCATCCGTTTATGCGTGAAGTGGTAACATGTAGGGAGATCGCAGACGGCAGACTTTTTGTGTGATCGAGTCTGCGGCGCACATACATTCTGCATGGCCGCGCCATGCAGAATGTATGTGCGCCGCAGACTCGATCACACAAAAAGTCTGCCGCCTGCGATCACCCATATAAACACTTTCGCACCGGCAAAGTGTGTCAGTCTGTTACCACTTCACGTCCAAACCGCTGAACCAATTTTGATGAAACCTATACATACTTTGAGTCCCTGGAAAGGACATGGGATACTTATTATCCCGAAAAACTGTTAGGTTCCCGCGCGTCCGCGGTGTCATCACTGAACCATGCATAAATGCTAATGTCTCGTAATCGTTACGTAGCACGGAGAATCCGATTTTTATTTTGAGGGGGTCCGTGAAAACTGTGCTTGATTTTCTAGGGCTTCGTGCACGGCCATAGTTAGGGGGGTATTGTGGGGCAATGCCCTAGCTTAAAATTACACTGCCCTACCTTAAAAATACCAAAAACGAAGATTAATTTTTATTATTAGAAATTAGAATGTTCATGGTTTGAGATAAAAAAAATAGCAAGAAAAATTGTATACATGCTGATTGATTTAAGACGTGCTCCGAGGATAGATCAATAATTATGATTATTTTTTTACTTCCGCCCCACCTGTAACCAATGTTGCCCTACCTCAAATTTGACTCTAGCTCTGTAGCTAGAGTCAAATTTGAGGTAGGGAAACACTGAATTCTAGTTTATAATCTTAGTATGTATAATTGTATGTCCAGCCCAGATCCTGGCGACGTTCTGGGCGCTGTGGCTGCCGGCGGTGCCGTACGGGATCTACTTCCATCGCCGCTCCGTCGTCAGCGAGCTCCAGCTTGACACACAGTCGCCGGGGAAACGAGCCACAGCTGACAAGGTAATAGTGTTACGTGCTAGGGTTCGAGGATTCGGAGAGAAAGACCTGGTGACTCTCTTGAAGACTTTATTCACAAACACTAGCTCACACAAATCACTAAGTCCAAACACCAAGCACTAGATCCAAATCACTGAGCACTATCACTGTCCTAGGTCGTAGCCGAGTCGTTAGTTCACTATCACAATCACTCACTATTGATCACTTGTTTTCACTTTTGAAGTCGCCTTGATGATCGCTCGGATCGAACTGAGTTGACTGCCGGCTTGTTTACCTTTTATATGGCCCGCGTCGAATTCTGGAGCGTTCTATTTTGGATTGTTTACGTAAACACGCAATCACATAAACAAGGGTCGGGCTTTTCTAGAAGGTACGCGCAACTGTCGCGCGCAGGTAAACAACTGCCCGTATTCGTAACACGTAAACAACTTCCCGTATCCGTAACACTACTCCCCTCTTAGAGATGCTCGTCCCGAGCATCGTTGTTACTGCTATGATAACGCGCCAAACGGTCTATGTGTACCACTTTGAATGTGCCTCTTGGTGGCTTTTGAATCCTGTAAGTCACATCATTCAATCGGGTAACCACTTTATATGGGCCGTCCCACTTGGCCTGCAACTTTGGAGATTTCCCTTTTCGGCGAGTTGGGTTATGCAGCCATACCAGTGACCCTTCTTCGAAGCCGCTCGTGTTCGCTTTCCGGTCGTATCTGGTCTTCATGTTCTCACTTGACTGTAACCCATTTTCCCGAACCATGGCGTGTATATAACGCATTTTTTCCCTTAAATCGCAGACATAATCTGGTACGGTCTTTGGTTCCTCCGGTGACCCTCCTGTCAAAAGGTCTACTGGAACTCTTAGTTCCCTACCATAATTGACGTACGCCGGGGTAGCTTTTATGCTTTCATGCTCGGCGGTACGGTACGACAGAAGGAAGAGTGGTATATACTTGTCCCAATCCTTTTGTTTGTCATCTACTAATTTCGCCAAATGCCTCTCAAGGGTCTGGTTAAATCTCTCGACCATTCCATCAGATTGTGGATGGTACGCGGTGGTCCTCGTCTTATGCATTCCCAAAATTCTGCACACTTCCTGGAAGACCTGCGATTCGAAGTTCCTGCCCTGATCGGAATGGATTTCGAGAGGCACACCAAAGCCAGATATCACTTCCTCGACCAGCTTAGAAGCAACTGTTGTAGCTTCCTGGTTTGGTATGGCGAACACTTCGGGCCATTTGGTGAAGTAGTCCATGACAACCATAAAATACTTGTTTCCCGATTCCGTTACAGGAAATGGCCCAGCTACGTCAACTGCAATTCGTTCCCACGGTGCGCCAACGTTATACAAGCGCAGGTTCCCACGGCTCCTTGTCTGTGGTCCCTTGACTGCAGCGCAAGTTGTACATTTGCGGCACCACTCCTGCACATCATCTCGGCAATGCAACCAGTAGAACCTTTCTCTCACTTTTGTTAACGTCCTCTTGACACCTAGATGACCTCCTGATACGCCATCATGCATTTCACGGAGAACATCCGGTACTCTCGTTCTTGGGACAACTATCTGAAGATGGAACTCTCTGCCGTTAGTCTTCTCCCATTTTCGGTAAAGTATTCCATTTTGAAGTATCAGACTGTCCCATTGCGCCCAGTACGCCTTAGTGGCAGCGCCAGTGGGTGCAACCTCACTCCAGATTGGTTTTTCGTCACCTCGTTTCTTCCATGTGATGATGTGCCGTAGGTCGTCATCTGTTTCTTGAGCCTCCCTCATAGCATCATTCTCCCATGGACCCAAAGGACTTGTTTTCGTTAACTTTAATGTCACTTCATTAGATTCCTGCTTAACACAATGTTTGCAGTCCTCTGAACACGGTCTTCGTGAAAGGGCGTCGGCATTCCCATGCGCCTTTCCGCTGCGGTGTTCCGTCTTGAAGTCGTACTCCTGGAGCTGTTCAATCCATCGAGCTACTTGACCTTCAGGGTTCTTGAATTGCAGTAGCCACTTCAACGCTGCGTGATCAGTTCGCAGTAGAAACTGTCTGCCAATGAGATATTTGCTGAAATGTTGTAGCGTCTTTACAACAGCCAAGAGTTCTCTTCTTGTCACACAGTAGTTTCTCTCTGGCTTAGATAAAGATTTGCTGAAATATGCAATTACAACTTCTCTTTCGCCCTGCTTTTGAGATAACACCCCTCCAATGGCCGTGTTGCTTGCGTCAGTGTCGACTATAAACTGACCTTCAGGTTGTGGATACCCCAGGATTGGTGTTTCACACAGATGTTTCTTCAGTTTCTGAAAAGAATCTTCAGAAGTCTCGTCCCACATAAACTGTCGTTTATCTTCCGTCAGCCGATGTAATGGCTTGGCTATCTCTGAGAATCCCTTGACAAAACGCCTGTAGTAGGAGCATAGGCCGAGAAATGCCCGCACTTCGGTTTTGTTCTTAGGGGTTGGCCAATTTTGAACTGCTTCCAGTTTCTCCGGGTCCGTCTGGATTCCATCACCGGAGATGACATGGCCGAGATAGTTGACCTTACTCCTGAATAAACGACACTTTTTCGGATTCAACTTTAACTTGGCCCCCACTATTTTAGCGAAAACTCGTTCTAGGTTTCGCAAATGGTCCTCGAAGTCGCGGCCAACAATGATGACGTCGTCCAAGTAGACTAAGCAAGCCTCTCCAATTAAGCCTGCCAGTACACACTCCATGAGTCGCTCAAATGTGGCAGGTGCGTTGCACAATCCAAAGGGCATGACGTTAAACTGCCACAAACCTTTACCGGTGGAGAAAGCTGTCTTCTCCTTGTCTTTTGGATGAATTTCGACCTGCCAGTATCCAGATTTCAGGTCTAGGGTCGAGAACCATTTCATGCCACTCAAGGTATCCAGAGTGTCGTCGATTCGAGGTAATGGATAGCTGTCCTTCTTAGTGACATCATTGAGACGCCTGTAGTCCACACAAAATCTTGTGCTGCCATCTTTCTTCTTCACTAATACAACAGGTGAGCACCACGGACTTGCAGACGGTTCAATAATCTTATGCCTTCTCATGTCCTCCAAAAGGCCTTCAACTTCTTTTTCCTTTGCAATGGGTATCCGTCTTGCTCGTTGACGAATTGGGTTCTCGTTTCCGGTATCTATCCTGTGCTGAACCATCGACGTTCTTCCAAGGTCGCCTTCCTGACTGGAGAAGATATTCGCGTGGCGTTGTAAAAACTTCTTAGCTTTCATGCTCTGCGAATAAGTCAGATTATTCTTGCAGTCGTCGAGTAGCTCAGTCACTAATCCGAAGTTGCTGCTGTTTGCTGAGTCTGCGCCTGTCATCGAACTACACTTTCTCATCCAGACAACTTCCTCGCACTTTCCAATGACGTCACCTTTGTTCAAGCAGATCTCGTGATCACCCAGATTCAAAACCCTGACCACAGCGTTACTGCTTCCACTAACAAGGGTTCTCGCCGTCATCAGTTTTCGCGCTGATGTCTTGGTAGGTATGTCTTCGATCAACACGCATCTGTTTGACTTCTTCTTTCCGGCTGGCGGTAGTTTTACGAGCACTCTAGCTTCCGCTCGTCCAGGTATGATGACTTCCTTTACACATGCGACTTTCCCGCAGGCGCCTCCAAGGATGAAAATTTCTTCTTCGCCACACTTGAAAACTCCGTCAGCGACATTAATTCTGCAGTTGTACTTCTTCATGAAATCCAAACCCAAGATGCAATCATCCATAATCTCAGCCACGATAACGTCATGAGGGTATGAGTAACCCCCTACATTAATCGTAACTGACATTTCTCCCAGGACGGGTATTGGCTGACCGGAGGCAGTAAGGAGCCGACAGTTAATTCTCCTCTTGTGCCTCCTTGCGGCTTTTACCAAATTTGGGTTCACTATTGTTCTAGAGGCTCCCGTGTCCAGAGTCATTTTGCAATCCGTCCCGTTAATAGCCCCCTGAACCACAAGACTGTTCCCGCTGCTTGCTTGGGAGACAACAGTTATTGGGGCTTCCTCCGCGTCAGCCAGTACTCGCCCCTTAGTCCTGGCTGAAGCCCCCTGTTTCTTCAGCTCCTCTACTTGTTCCTCGAGCCTTTTCATCCTTGACATCTGGGTCTCCTTCTGCGGGCAGTTGAGCTGAAGATGGCCCCTCTCGCCGCACTTGTAGCACATGGCTCCAAAACTTCTCTTCGCGGGAGCCTTGACCTCCTTAACTTCCTCAGAGACCTCATGGATCTTATGGGTCTGTCGTATGTCACGGCGAACAGCCTCGACCTCCAAAGCATGCGCCAATGCTTCCTTTAGCGAGGTGTGGTGACGTAGCCTCACTGCAGCTCTGACCTCGAGGTCCCTGATTCCGTCGACAAATGCTTGCACAATATTCGTGTCGATCATCTTGGAATCGGCTCCTGGGTGTGCCTTCTTGACCAGTTTTTCAATTTCCAACGCCCATTGTTGTAGTCCCTCTCCTGAGCGTTGGACTCTGTCACGAAGTTGAGCACGGAACACGTGCTCCAGGTGTCGCTCCCCGTATCTGGATTCAAGGGCCTCCATCAGATCTTTGAACCCATTTCCCGTATGTGCTTCCAGGACCGACAAGGCTTGCCCTCTGAGCGCGACAGTGAGAGCGGTCAGGCATTGTTCGTCAGTCCATCCGTTGGCAGAAGCAACCGTCTGGAATTGCTGACGATAAGCGTTCCAAGAAGTAGTACCGTCGTATGGTGGCACTTTAACTCTTGGCGCTTGTACCACTACTCCGGTAGTTCCACTAGACGTCGGGACTCCTGTGGTTTCTAGGCGCACTTTCCACTTCTGTAGTTCTGTGAGGCCAGTTTTCACATTTTCCATATCCACTCCTAGCCCGGTAACTCGTTCTTCCATAACATCGACATCTTTCCGAAGCTTAGTCACCGTGTCACTAACATCCTTTATAGCCAATAGCGCTTTTTCTTGAAGGTCCTTTTGTTGCTCTTGAGACTCCTGCAAAGCGCCGAGCTTGCGGTCTTGTGACTCCATCATTGCCCTTTGAGAATCTTGCAAAGCACCGAGCTTGCGGTCTTGGGCATCTTGCAAAGCCTGAATTAACTCAATAATGCTTTCCAATTGAGGAGCCATTTGAGAGGCCGTAGAAACTACGGGCGTGGCAGGATGGATGTAGCTAGTCGACGGGGCCTGAGTGGGCATGGCCTGGTGGGCGGAGCCAGTGGGCGTGGCCTGAGTGGGCGTGGCCTGGTGGGCGGAGCCAGTGGGCGTGGCCATGTCCAGAGTGGGCGGGGCCGGAGGGGCGTGGTCAGTGGGCGGGCCCCGGTGGGCGGAGCCAGTGGGCGTAGCTTCACCCGAAGTGGGTGGAGCCTGGGGGGTGTGGTCAGTGGGCGGAGCCTGGTGGGCGGGGCCAGCGGGTGGGGCCTGCCCCGAAGTGGGCGGAGCTTGGTCCCCAGTGGGTGTGGCCTCCGCAGCCCTCTCTCGAAGTCGATGGCAGCAGCTCGCTGTGCCCTTGTCCTGACACTCCCCTTGAAGTCGTCTCTCGGAGTCAATGGCATCTCCAAATCTCACTTCCGACACCAGTTGTTACGTGCTAGGGTTCGAGGATTCAGAGAGAAAGACCTGGTGACTCTCTTGAAGACTTTATTCACAAACACTAGCTCACACAAATCACTAAGTCCAAACACCAAGCACTAGATCCAAATCACTGAGCACTATCACTGTCCTAGGTCGTAGCCGAGTCGTTAGTTCACTATCACAATCACTCACTATTGATCACTTGTTTTCACTTTTGAAGTCGCCTTGATGATCGCTCGGATCGAACTGAGTTGACTGCCGGCTTGTTTACCTTTTATATGGCCCGCGTCGAATTCTGGAGCGTTCTATTTTGGATTGTTTACGTAAACACGCAATCACATAAACAAGGGTCGGGCTTTTCTAGAAGGTACGCGCAACTGTCGCGCGCAGGTAAACAACTGCCCGTATTCGTTAACACGTAAACAACTTCCCGTATCCGTAACAATAGGCATACTATATACTAGGGACATACGGCATACCTCGAAACCGTTTTGAGACTCAAACAATCTTACGACTTACGAGAATGCCGCGTCCTACTCTAACAAACGTGAAATGACGTTGTTAGAGCAGGACGCCGCATTCTAATTCGATTGTCTGAGTCTCAAAACGGCTTCGGAGTAGGCTGATTATAAGCGCATGGGGGACATGTCGGAACGCACTCTGCTTATATGTTTTGTTGTGGACCCCGCATACTATCAGAATTCTGACGTGTCTGACGTCCGCCGTCGATCGGATGGCAGAAATGATTCGGACCGCGCATCCTCTATACATTTTGTACTAGACTCCGCACACCTATCAGAAATTTCTGATAGGTGTGCGGTGTGGTACCCGGCGGATCCGAATTTTTCTGATCAGAAATTCTTATAATGTGCGGCCGGGCTAAGGGCCGGGACACAAAAACACGGCACGGCGCCGTACGACGTCGTGCCGTGTTTTGTGTCCCGGCTCTAAATGTCTCTCAGTGCAACCTTTAGTACTTATCTAAGTAATGTTACTTATCCCCAGTGAGCTGTGCCCCTAGGCTGCGGCTTATTTACAAATCCGGAGCTGCAACCTAGTTGTTTGCCACTAGTATCTATATGACCCTTTTATTTTTGTAATGAGTGCCAGGTGCCAGGAGGTGCCAGGAGGTGCACTTGCACCCCTTTGTTGGGAATCTCGGCATCAACAGAAATTATTGAAATAAAAAGCCTCTATGAATATGCCGATACAAAGATACAAAGATAGTTCGTAACGTTTCGGCACTAGATGTATTCTGTTGACGTAAATAATAATAGCTCCCACACCGGTTTCGGTGACGGTGGCCGGTTTCATTGAAACCAAACCAGCTACGCAGGAGTAATTTTATAGTGCCCAAGTGTGTGCGCAGTACACAAGAGCACTTTCTATTCCTTTACTCTCATAACCCAGTGGGACGGACGACCAACACGACGACTGGCGTGAGATCAGGCGCAGGAGCGACTTTTTACATGCCCGACGCATGGATCATCTTACTTATCAGACAATCAGGTGATCGGCCAGCATTGTCCTAACCAGACTTGGAAATAACATTCAACAACGCGGGAATCGAGCCCACAACCTCCGCGTCAAGAGCCGCGCTATAGTGGTATAGCGCTCTATACCATATTTGGTATAGTCTAGACCACGGAGGCGTAAATAGACAGTCACTGTTGTTCGTAAAAAGTAAAAAGAGAAGAAAGAAAACTAAAACCTACACCCCTTGGTAATTATTTCCGTCGGCGCCCATGTCAATATCCATATTATACAGTAATATAATTACGATTATCGTAACATAACATAATATTGTTGTGTATCTGGGGGCACGGCAGTGCCCCAGCCAAGCTTTTTAGCAAAGGCACGGCCGTACCATACTTTTCTCGAAGCGGTTCGCGGCTATTTCACATCCCCTTTATCTTCGATATTAACAAAGCTAGGGATTTCAAATTTTGGTCACTAGAAGCAAGTATTAAAACTAGCTTAACGTCCAAATTACATGAAATTTCGATAAATAGTTTAATAGTTACGGATGGTCAAAGTTACTACATTTTGTCACTCACTGACATATAGATCATCAAAATTCTAAGGTACTTCTAGCAGACTTAGAACCTTGAAATTTGGTACCCGGATAGGTCTTTATTCACAATGAAAGGAAAAATTATGAAACCGGCCAAGTGCGAGTCGGACTGGCGTACATAGGGTTCCGTACCGTAAATTTGTATGGGGGCCCCCCTTTAATAATAAGTTTATTTATTTTTTATTATTAATTATTAAAGTTAACATAAAATTGAGGGTTTCCTGAAATTTTCAAAAACCTTAGTCTTACCATTATGGACATAGAGCAGAAATAGGGAAAAAAATCGTGATTGTTGTATGAGTATATCCTTTAATAATTTATTTTATTTTTATTAGACTATTAGCTTTTATAACGACACCAAAAATACATAATTTGTGAAAATCGCAACTATCTAGGTATTGCGGTTCTCGAGATCCAGCCTAGTGACATACGGATGTACGACGGACAGACAGCGAAGACTTATTAATAATAGGGCCCCGTTTTCATCCTTTGGGCAGGGAAACCTAAAAACTAAAATTGAAAAATAATAGTATAATACTTTAAGTATTAAATAAAATAAAATATTTTTATGTTTCTAACTTTGCAAGAACAGTATGAGTTTCGACTGCATATTTGTTTGACGTACAAAAGGCCTTAAGTTAGTTATGAACTTAATGAAATGGTATTAATTAAATAAAAAATAATATTAACAACGTTAATAATGAAACAATAATTAAATTTGATTTAAATATTATAAATGTAATCACTAATCAGTACTGAGGTATACACTCCTTACTTGTTCGATATAAGATGGGAGTTTTAAGTTATCGCATGAAATAAGGTGTGCTCCTTTCTGCGAAGAACGTCAAGACGCTTACAACCTTACAACAGTGCTGCTATGTATTCAATGGTAATACTAAAAATGACCCCCTTCAAGTATTAGCTTAAGAGTCAATTACATATTATGAACTCAGAACTCAGAAGTATTTACGTTACGTTGTCCACCTATAGAACTAACGAAGCCTCAAAGAAAAAATATAAAGGAGATAGGGAATAGGTGCTAAGCTAAGTACAGAAAAGTTATATAACGTGACCTGAAAAGAAAAGAAAAAAAAACCTTCAAAAAAGAAATGAAATCCCACCAAAACATGAAATGTAAAAGGAGCCAAGCAAAATATAAAATATTGCATAACTATTCAATTCAATACTTCTGTCGTAAAAAGTTTTCAGATCACATTCAAGCCAAGCCTTCAACTTATTTTGTAATTTAAATCAACATTCAGTAAATGTATCAATAGATTTCTTTATTTTATAATTATTATAGTGGCTTGGCAATGAGCACAATAGAAAGAAATATAAAACTGCATATTGGGAGGAGTTCATACTTACACAGACGGCAAGCGTAAAGTGTTTTAATTTGTAACGACGCATGTGGCTGATGATACCCAATAAATCCAATTAGTAGCTGATTATTTCTCTAGTGCTCATTGCCAAGCCACTAAAATAATTATAAAATAAAGAAATCTATTGTTACATTTACTGAATGTTGATTTAAATTACAAAATAAGTTGAAGGCTTGGCTTGAATGTGATCTCAAAACTTTTTACGGCAGAAGTATTGAATTGAATAGCTATGCAATATTTTATATTTTGCTTGGCTCCTTTTACATTTCATGTTTTGGTGGGATAGATTTAACAATACGAAAAATATATTTAACATACAAATAAACAATGTTATTCCAGCGCCCTCTGCACCGCGACGCGCTAGACGCGGGGACGCTGATAGCACGGCACGCGCGCACCGCGTACAGCCGCCCGCGCGTGGTCACGTGGTCGCTGCTGTACGCCGCCGCGCTCGCGCTGTACGTGCAGGTGCAGACGTACATGCAGGTGCTGTGGGCGGAGATCATGAGGGAGACCGGCTCTCAGGTAAACTTGGGTTCTGTAGTTGTATTGTACTGTTATATTCACGTCACCGCGCCGAGTACAGCCGCCCGCGCGTGGTCACGTGGTCGCTGCTGTACGCCGTCGCGCTCGCGCTGTACGTGCAGGTGCAGACGTACATGCAGGTGCTGTGGGCGGAGATCATCAGGGAGATCGGCACTCAGGTAGACTTGGGTTCTGTAGTTCTATTATACTTTGTTATTCACGTCACGCGCTCTTACTCTCAACCAACTAGCGCCACAATCCTAAAACACGCTAACGAAATAGGCCCGTATAAATAGTCAGTACTCAAGATGCATCTCGGTCTCAAGACACGGCTGTCAAAATTTGGACCAATCACAGAGCCGAACCGCGTCTTGAGACCGGCTCGCATCTTAAGTTTTTTTATTATTATTAAATAAGGGGGCAAACGAGCAAACGGGTCACCTGATGGTAAGCAACTACCGTCGCCCATGAACACTCGCAACATCAGAAGAGCTGCAGGTGCGTTGCCGGCCTTTTAAGAGGGAATACGCTCTACATAGGTCGCCGATAACTATGAATTGCAACCAAATATTTGGTCAGTTTTGGTGCCCATAAGCTAGTACGTACTGACAGTTTACGATTTGTAATTTTCAGCCATTTACCGTATCATTTTTTTTTGGTCACAATATTAAGTCACGTTTGAACGCTCATTGCTTCATAACGCAACCGAATATTTGGTCAGTTTTTACGCTACTGATATGAGAACAACTAGTACTTACCTAATATAACTTACTCAGCCATTTACCTTATCATTTTTTTTTTGTCATGATAACTGGGTTTTCAGGCGCCCTATACAGAGAACGCAACTACTTTACGCAGACCGACATATTTGGCATCAGAGAGTTATCGTTACCAAAAATGTCGTGACCTCCTAATCTATTAGTAGGCTCCTCTCGTAATTCCGAAGAGTATACACAGTTACAGAGCGCTAACATACTTACAAAACTAGTCTTAAATAAGAAATATTTGTTTATAACATTACAGCTGGCGTTCAACGGCTTCGTGGAGGCGGGGCTAACGCTGCTCGGTGCGGGCGCGGCGCTCGGCGCGGCGTGCGTACGCCTCGGCCCCCTCCCCGCGCCCGCTGCCGCCGTACAAGCGCTCGCCGTGTTCGCAGCCACGTACGCACAGAATATCTACGTGTCGTACGCCGGATATATAGTAATGGGCACGCTGTTTCATTATACCATCACGCTCGCAAGGTTAGTAATAATAATAACTATTATTACAGATCGACAAGGCTTTATAATATGAACGTGATGAAAAAAGGAACTAACGCCGCCATCATACAAAAACGTCATTTTTGACAGTTCTCCTTTACGTGCAGTGCCCCCGCTCACGTTCATATTATAAAGCCTTGTCGATCTGTATAGTCAGGGGCCAGCATTGAGATGTATGGAGTTGCTATTGCCAACAAAAAACATGTCGCACTTGAAGAATGAGCGGAGTGAGAGGCGGGGCGGTGATGGCTATAGATCAGTACCGCAGAAGTGACAAAGTTTTGTGCCTACACTCGAATGAACGCAGACTCTATTTGAAAGTGGATCAAACAAATATTTTTACTAAACATTATTAAAAGCTTTTATTTAACTTGCTCTGTATATTATTATTTAGTTATTTACATTATTATGTACTAGCGACCCGCCCCGGCGTCGCACGGGTATAAAATATATAGCCACTGAAAAAATGATCAAAATCGATATCCTATACGATCCTTCGCGTGGTCTACTTCTTATCTTGCCAAATAACATAAAAATTGCTCCAGTAGTTCGCGAGATAAGCCCTTTCAAATAATTTCCCCCGTTTTTTCCACATTCTCCTATTAGTCTTAGCGTGATAAAATATAGCCTATAGCCTTCCTCAATAAATGGGCTATCTAACACTGAAAGAATTTTTAAATCGGACCAGTAGTTCCTGAGATTAGCGCGTTCAAGTTAGCCCTTTCAAATAATTTTCCCCGTTTTTTCCACATTTTCCTCTATTTCTTCGCTCCTATTAGGCTGAGCGTGATAAAATATAGCCTATAACCATCCTCGATAAATGGGTTATCTAAAACTGAAAGAATCATCAAAATCTGTTGCGTAGTTTTAAAGATTAAAGAGAACAAAGGGACATGAGGGGAAAAAAACGACTTTGTTTTATAATAAGTATAGAAGTTCGGGTGGAATTTTTGAACTCAATTTCGGAGTAAGTATATGTATGTACATATAATATTTTAACCGATTGAGCTGAAATTTTGTATACACGTTTGGTTTGAATGACAATGCACGATACAGTATGTGACATCACTATAAATAAAATATAAAATGGCCGACCATCCAAGATAGCGGAATAGTTATTTTCTATGCCGTCCTATAATAACAGTATGGATATTAAATGAAAGAACTTTTTGAGAATAACTCGAAAACGAATGTAATGTCATTCTACATCCAATATGGCGGCTCATCTAAGATAGGGGAATACAAACAAAGTTTCGTTTATTTCTACATGACTAAAGAATTGGATTTCAGTTAAAAAACGTATGACAATTATAAAAAAACAAAATAAAAGTCACAAAAATGCCTTGGTGTGTCTTAGGATATTGTAAAAATAATTCCAAAAACACTTCCAAATGCGACGTCATAACATTTCATCGGTTAGTATTCTTATTTAATTATTTTCAATTAAAATACGAACATTCAATTACTAGGCGAAGACGCGCGCCATTTCGCATTGTCATAGAGTAGTAGATTCAGAGGGGAATGTAGGCAGAATACAGATATCTATGATGAGACGACGATGAATGAAGTATTCACGTAGACGAGTTTGTATTTTGGTAATAATATAAATACGATATTACGTGTACATTATACATGCGTACATTATAATTGTATTTATAAATATATAAGTAATTTGAATAAGGTAAGTATGTAGTGGACTTTACATCCATACTTATTATAATATAATTATTATAAATGCGAAAGTGTGTCTGTCAGTCTGTCCGTCTGTCTGACCGTCCGTTTATCTGTCTGTCTCTCTCTGTGTCTGTTACCTCTGCACGCCTAAGCCGCTGTAACGGCTTTGCAAAATTTTGGTATGTAATACTTTGGTTTTTGACCGACTTCCAAAAAAGGAGGTAATACGTTTGGCTGTATGCATCCTCTATCAGTTGTATCACGGGGAGTGCTCTGAGGACCATCCCATCACCTTGATAAGTGGCGGTCTTTCACCGTGCATTTTTCACGTAATTTTCTTCCGCGCACTGCAAAACTGTGGAACGAACTATCGCCAGAAGCATTTTAAGAAGAAGGCATATTCCCACGCATCTGCAGCTCTTCTGACGTTACGAGTGCACATGGGCGACGGTTGTTGCTTTCCATCAGGTGACCCGTTTGCCCCGTTATTTTATATAAAAAATCTAATTAACTTCTATGTCCTTGAGAAATCGTACTTGATGTTGATTAGTGAAAAAACCGTGCCTATATTTAGCGACTTGTTATATTATTATTTCGTTTATTTCCGCATGAATTAAAAATTGGATTTCACTTAACTATTTTTATCTGAAATCCAATACAACTCAATCCAATACAATACAATCCAATACAACTCTACTAGGCGCAGGTTCGGCCTCATATGGAATATTGTTTTCATCTCTGGGCAGGGGCGCCAAAATACCAACTGCTCCCTCTGGATCGTATCCAACGAAGAGCTTGTACCCCTTGGAATTACGCCGAGATGTAGCTTGACTCTGCATCCTCTATCGGTTGTATCACGGGGAGTGCTCTGAGGAATCATACCACCTGCAACTTTTCGCCATCGTCCCACGCGAAAAACATACCATCCTCATCACCTTGATGAGTGGCAGTCTTCCACAGTGCGTTTTTCGCGTAACTTTCTGCCGCGCACTGTAAAACTCTGCAATGAACTGTCACCAACAGTATTTGCAGGTCGTATAGGTACGATCTGCAAACCTTCAAGAAAAGAACGTATTCCCTCTTAAAAGGCCGGCAACGCACCTGCAGCTCTTCTGATGTTGCAAGTGTCCATGGGCGACGGTAGTTGCTTACCATCAGGTGACCCGTATGCTCGTTTGCCCCCTTATTTAATTTTAAAAAATCTTAAGTCATGCAGAAACAAACGAAACTTTGTTTGTATTCCCCTATCTAATAGATGAGCCGCCATATTGGATGTAGAATGACATTACATTCGTTTTCGAGTTGTTCTCAAAAAGTTCTTTCATTTAATATCCATACTGTTGTAATTATAGGACGGCATAGAAAATAACTATTCCGCTATCTTGGATGGTCGGCCATTTTATATTTTATTTATGGTGATGTCACATACTGTATGGTGCATTGTCATTCAAACCAAACGTGTACATAAATACAAAATTTCTGCTCTATCGGTTAAAATATTATATGTACAAACATACTTACTTCTAAATTGAGTTCAAAAATTCCACCCGAACTTACATAATAATGTAAATAACTAAATAATAATGTTACGTGCTAGGGTTCGAGGATTCGGAGAGAAAGACCTGGTGACTCTCTTGAAGACTTTATTCACAAACACTAGCTCACACAAATCACTAAGTCCAAACACTAAGCACTAGATCCAAATCACTGAGCACTAGCAGTCCTAGGTCGTAGCCGAGTCGTTAGTTCACTATCACAATCACTCACTATTGATCACTTGTTTTCACTTTTGAAGTCGCCTTGATGATCGCTCGGATCGAACTGACTTGACTGCCGGCTTGTTTACCTTTTATATGGCCCGCGTCGAATTCTGGAGCGTTCTATTTTGGATTGTTTACGTAAACACGCAATCACATAAACAAGGGTCGGGCTTTTCTAGAAGGTACGCGCAACTGTCGCGCGCAGGTAAACAACTGCCCGTATTCGTAATACGTAAACAACTTCCCGTATCCGTAACACTACTCCCCTCTTAGAGATGCTCGTCCCGAGCATCGTTGTTACTGCCATGATAACGCGCCAAACGGTCTATGTGTACCACTTTGAATGTGCCTCTTGGTGGCTTTTGAATCCTGTAAGTCACATCATTCAATCGGGTAACCACTTTATATGGGCCGTCCCACTTGGCCTGCAACTTTGGAGATTTCCCTTTTCGGCGAGTTGGGTTATGCAGCCATACCAGTGACCCTTCTTCGAAGCCGCTCGTGTTCGCTTTCCGGTCGTATCTGGTCTTCATGTTCTCACTTGACTGTAACCCATTTTCCCGAACCATGGCGTGTATATAACGCATTTTTTTCCTTAAATCGCAGACATAATCTGGTACGGTCTTTGGTTCCTCCGGTGACCCTCCTGTCAAAAGGTCTACTGGAACTCTTAGTTCCCTACCATAATTGACGTACGCCGGGGTAGCTTTTATGCTTTCATGCTCGGCGGTACGGTACGACAGAAGGAAGAGTGGTATATACTTGTCCCAATCCTTTTGTTTGTCATCTACTAATTTCGCCAAATGCCTTTCAAGGGTCTGGTTAAATCTCTCAACCATTCCATCAGATTGTGGATGGTACGCAGTGGTTCTCGTCTTATGCATTCCCAAAATTCTGCACACTTCCTGGAAGACCTGCGATTCGAAGTTCCTGCCCTGATCGGAATGGATTTCGAGAGGCACACCAAAGCGAGATATCACTTCTTCGACTAGCTTAGAAGCAACCGTTGTAGCTTCTTGGTTTGGTATGGCGAACACTTCGGGCCATTTGGTGAAGTAGTCCATGACGACCATAAAGTACTTGTTTCCCGATTCCGTCACGGGAAATGGCCCAGCTACGTCAACTGCAATTCGTTCCCACGGTGCGCCAACGTTATACAACCGCAGGTTCCCACGGCTCCTGGTCTGTGGTCCCTTCACTGCAGCGCAAGTAGTGCATTTGCGGCACCAATCCTGTACATCATCTCGACAATGCAACCAGTAGAATCGTTCTCGCACTTTTGTTAACGTCCTCTTAACACCTAGATGACCTCCTGATACGCCATCGTGTATTTCACGGAGAACATCCGGTACTCTCGTCCTTGGGACAACTATCTGAAGATGGAACTCTCTGCCGTTAGTCTTCTCCCATTTTCGGTAAAGTATTCCATTTTGAAGTATCAGACTGTCCCATTGCGCCCAGTACGCCTTAGTGACAGCGCCAGTGGGTGCAACCTCACTCCAGATTGGTTTTTCGTCACCTCGTTTCTTCCATGTGATGATGTGCCGTAGGTCGTCATCTGTTTCTTGAGCCTCCCTCATAGCATCATTCTCCCATGGACCTAAAGGACTTGTTTTCGTTAACTTTAATGTCACTTCCTTAGATTCCTGCTTAACACAGTGTTTGCAGTCTTCTGAACACGGCCTTCGTGAAAGTTCGTCGGCATTCCCATGCGCCTTTCCGCTGCGGTGTTCCGTCTTGAAGTCGTACTCCTGGAGTTGTTCAATCCATCGAGCTACTTGGCCTTCTGGGTTCTTGAATTGCAGTAGCCACTTCAACGCTGCGTGATCAGTTCGCAGTAAAAACTGTCTGCCGATGAGATATTTGCTGAAATGTTGTAGCGTCTTTACAACAGCCAAGAGTTCTCTTCTTGTCACACAGTAGTTTCTCTCTGGCTTAGATAAAGATTTGCTGAAATATGCAATTACAACTTCTCTTTCGCCCTGCTTTTGAGATAACACCCCTCCAATGGCCGTGTTGCTTGCGTCAGTGTCGACTATAAACTGACCTTCAGGTTGTGGATACCCCAGGATTGGTGTTTCACACAGATGTTTCTTCACTTTCTGAAAAGAATCTTCAGAAGTCTCGTCCCACATAAACTGTCGTTTATCTTCCGTCAGCCGATGTAATGGCTTGGCTATCTCTGAGAATCCCTTGACAAAACGCCTGTAGTAGGAGCATAGGCCGAGAAATGCCCGCACTTCGGTTTTGTTCTTGGGGGTTGGCCAATTTTGAACTGCTTCCAGTTTCTCCGGGTCCGTCTGGATTCCATCACTGGAGATGACATGGCCGAGATAATTGACCTTACTCCTGAATAAACGACACTTTTTCGGATTCAACTTTAACTTGGCCCCCTCTATTTTAGCGAAAACTCGTTCTAGGTTTCGCAAATGGTCCTCGAAGTCGCGGCCAACAATGATGACGTCGTCCAAGTAGACTAAGCAAGCCTCTCCAACTAAGCCTGCCAGTACACACTCCATGAGTCGCTCAAATGTGGCAGGTGCGTTGCACAATCCAAAGGGCATGACGTTAAACTGCCATAAACCTTTACCGGTGGAGAAAGCTGTCTTCTCCTTGTCTTTTGGATGAATTTCGACCTGCCAGTATCCAGATTTCAGGTCCAGGGTCGAGAACCATTTCATGCCACTCAAGGTATCCAGAGTGTCGTCGATTCGAGGTAATGGATAGCTGTCCTTCTTAGTGACATCATTGAGACGCCTGTAGTCCACACAAAATCTTGTGCTGCCATCTTTCTTCTTCACCAACACAACAGGTGAGCACCACGGACTTGCAGACGGTTCAATAATCTTATGCCTTCTCATGTCCTCCAAAAGGCCTTCAACTTCTTTTTCCTTTGCAATAGGTATCCGTCTTGCTCGTTGACGAATTGGGTTCTCGCTTCCGGTATCTATCCTGTGCTGAACCATCGACGTTCTTCCAAGGTCGCCTTCCTGACTGGAGAAGATATTCGCGTGGCGTTGTAAAAACTTCTTAGCTTTCATGCTCTGCGAATAAGTCAGATTACTCTTGCAGTCGTCGAGTAGCTCAGTCACTAATCCGTAGTTGCTGCTTGCTTGGGAGACAACGGTTATTGGGGCTTCCTCCGCGTCAGCCAGTACACGCCTCTTAGTCCTGGCTGAAGCCCCCTGCTTCTTCAGCTCCTCTACTTGTTGCTCGAGCCTTTTCATCCTTGACATCTGGGTCTCCTTCTGCGGGCAGTTGAGCTGAAGATGGCCCCTCTTCCCGCACTTATAGCACATGGCTTCAAATATTTTCCTTGCAGGAGCCTTTCCCTCGGAGACCTTGCGGATCTTATGGGTCTGCTGTATCTCATGGCGAACAGCCTCGACCTCCAAAGCATGTGCCAACGCTTCCTTTAGCGAGGTGTGGTGACGTAGCCTCACTGCAGCTCTGACCTCCAGATCCCTGATTCCGTCGACAAATGCTTGCACAATATTCGTGTCGACCATCTTGGAATCGGCTCCTGGATGTGCCTTCTTGACCAGTTTTTCAATTTCCAACGCCCATTGTTGTAGTCCCTCTCCTGAGCGTTGGACTCTGTCACGAAGTTGAGCACGGAACACGTGCTCCAGGTGTCGCTCCCCGTATCTGGATTCAAGGGCCTCCATCAGGTCTTGGAACCCATTTCCTGTATGTGCTTCTAGGACTGACAAAGCTTGCCCTCTGAGCGCAACAGTGAGAGCGGTCAGGCATTGTTCGTCAGTCCATCCGTTGGCAGAAGCAACCGTTTGGAATTGCTGACGATAAGCGTTCCATGAAGTAGTACCGTCGTATGGTGGCACTTTAACTCTTGGTCCTTGTACCACTTGCACCACTCCGGTAGTTCCACTAGACACCGCCACTCCTGTGGTTTCCAGGCGCACTACTTTCTTCTGAAGTTCAGTGAGGCCGGTTTTCAGATTTTCTACATCCAATCCTAACCCCGTAACTCGTTCGTCCATTACGTCGACATCTTTACGAAGCTTTGTCACCGTGTCACTGACATCCTTTATAGCCAGAAGCGCCTTTTCTTGAAGGTCCTTTTGTTGCTCTTGTGACTCTTGCATAGCGCCGAGCTTGCGGTCTTGTGACTCTTGCAAAGCGCCCAGCTTGCGGTCTTGTGCCTCCATCATTGGCCTTTGAGAATCTTGCAAAGCCTGAATATCAGCCCTTTGCAGCTCCATTAATTTAATTAAATTTTCTAAATGAAGAGCCATTTGAGGGGCCGTAGAAACTACGGGCGACGCCTGGTGGCTGGAGCCAGTAGACGGAGCCCGGTGGGCGGGGCCAGTGGGCGTGGCCTGAGTAGTCTGGTGGGCGTGGCCAGTAGGCGTGGCCACGCCCAAAGTGGGCGGCGCCTGGGGGGCGTGGCCAGTGGGCGGGTCCCGGTGGGCGGAGCCAGTGGGCGGGGCCTGTCCCTCAGTGGGCGGAGCTTGGTCCCCAGTGGATGTGGCCTCCGCAGCCCGTTGCGCCCTTGTTCTGACACTTCCCTCGAAGTCCTCACTCGGAGTCAATGGCATCTCCAAATCTCACTTCCGACACCAGTTGTTACGTGCTAGGGTTCGAGGATTCGGAGAGAAAGACCTGGTGACTCTCTTGAAGACTTTATTCACAAACACTAGCTCACACAAATCACTAAGTCCAAACACTAAGCACTAGATCCAAATCACTGAGCACTAGCAGTCCTAGGTCGTAGCCGAGTCGTTAGTTCACTATCACAATCACTCACTATTGATCACTTGTTTTCACTTTTGAAGTCGCCTTGATGATCGCTCGGATCGAACTGACTTGACTGCCGGCTTGTTTACCTTTTATATGGCCCGCGTCGAATTCTGGAGCGTTCTATTTTGGATTGTTTACGTAAACACGCAATCACATAAACAAGGGTCGGGCTTTTCTAGAAGGTACGCGCAACTGTCGCGCGCAGGTAAACAACTGCCCGTATTCGTAATACGTAAACAACTTCCCGTATCCGTAACAATAATATACAGAGCAAGTTAAATAAAAGCTTTTAATCTTTGTTTTATTTTATCCACTTTCAAATAGAGTTTGCGTTCATTCGAGTGTAGGCACAAAACTTTGTCACTTCTGCGGTACTGATCTATAGCCATCACCGCCCCGCCTCTCGCTCCGCTCATTCTTTAAGTGCGACATGTTTTTTGTTGGTAATAGCAACTCCATACATCTCAATGGTTTTATATAAGTTTTTTTTTAATGATAAAATGCATAGGAAAACTTTCATAATAAAACATTAATACAATGGATTTGTTAAGTACAATGTTTTATTCATGTCTGATAAATTAGAAAACTCTACAGACGAATAAAAAACATTGCACTTACAAAAAAAATACACTATGTTTACGCTGTATGTAGGTAAGTAGACCTATATCAGCTTAAACATTGTGTAATTTTTTTTTGTAATAGCAAGGGTTTTTTTGCAGCCAGCACACTCTAATGTGAATTTTATTTTCTTATCACCTAAAATAATAATAATAATAAAACAAAAAATAGAAAATAATTAAGCTTATAAAAATAAATTAAAAACTAAAATCTTATTATTATTCTTTTTCAGTGCAAAAATAGCAAGTGAACTCTCGGACGAGAGCTGTTTCGGCCTCATATTCGGGATTAACACCCTGGCCGGAACGGGGCTGCAGGCTCTACTCACATTCATCCTCCTGCAACAGCTGGAGCTGTCTATTTCGGCAATGTACTTCACTATAAGTGGCTTGTACTTAATACTCGCCGCTTGCTGGCTGACGGGCTGTATGATCAACTACTTCAAACAAAAACATACCGCTTTATAATTTATTAATACCTCGATCGTGGGAATCGCAGACACAATAGATTTTCAATTGTTAAATACTTAACACATACTGGTTATAAAACGGTAAGCCAATCAAGCAAAATGTGCTATAAGGATTTGAATGAAAATATTTAGTTTTAATATTAAGAAGAACAGACAGAATATACCCTTTCAGGTTAATAATATATTATACTAGCTGACCCGGGTTGTTTTGCCGTTTAAATTATTTCTAGTATCAATATAAAAAATAGATAAAAACCTATTCTCAGACCTAACGAATGTATGTACATACAAAATTCCATTTAAATCGGTTGAGTATGGAGGAGTTCATATACAAACACTTTCACACGAGAATTTTATATATTAGCTCCGCGTTCAACAACAAAGCTCGTTGATGTGGGCAGTAAAGCTAAAGTGGAGCTGGGTATGGCAATAATTGGCACGTCTCCTATATTATGTACCCTGCAGCGGTCAAATGTCGGAATGGCTACAAACAACACCAAAGTGTGGCTAAGCATAATGTTATGAGAGACCTTTGCCCAGCTGTTAATAAGAATATTTTAATCTATACTAATATTATAAATGCGAAACGAAAGCGAAATCTGTCACGCCAAAACTACTGAGCCCATTGTAATGAAATTCAGTATACAGATAGTCTAAAGCCTGAGAAAGGACACAGGCTACTTTTTAACTGGGAAAAGGGGTTGTAAGGGGGTGTTTATGCGTAAATATGTTCCTATCAATGATATCAACCTATCAATGATAAATTAGTGGTGGGTCGTCGACGCTTTTTCGATCAACGAAACGAGACCGTTTATCGTTCATCAGATAAATAGTTTATAGGTAAAGTTGTGTAAAAGGGCCCATTCACGGCAGTCCGCCGTGCAGGACTGCAAATGGACATAGCTCACTCATTAGTTCACACGACCGGAAACACCGAGTGTGAACCAATCAGTGAGCTATGTCCATTTGCAGTCCTGCACGGCGGACTGCCGTGAATGGGCCCTTTTATGGGGGGCCTGCACAGCTGTTTTTGGGTATTTTGATTTAAGGAGTAAAGTGCGTTTCATCGAATTTTGCCGTCATGTTGGCATTCCTGTCTGTCAATAATGTAAACAAGGTTGACATGCTCTGCGAGTTTTCATAATTTTACTGTGATTTCATGAGAAAATCATGCCGTAATCATTGAAGAGTAGTGAAAGAATGATGGTGCTAAGAGTGAAAAAGTTTTGTGAACGTGAAAAATGTAACTAGGCCCCAATAATTCCATTAAACTCGGGTTGCCGCCATTACGGCTTAGTGAAATAGGGTTACCAGCGTCAGTTTAATCACCCTTAAACACAGTAAAATTTATGAATACATGCAGAGCGTGTCTACCGTGTTTACGTTATTAACAGAGAATGCCAACATGATGGCAATGGAAGTATTTGATGAAACGTACTTCTAGTAACGAAAACTACATACACGCGAACGAAGGCGCGGGTAAAGGCTAGTACAATAATATTATCAGGGCGAGCGAAGCGAGCTCTAGTACTTCTCACAACCTGTACATTTTGTGGTACACTTTACGGACAAACTATCACGCCTCTTGATTTGTGCTTTAAGTTTAACATAGTATTTACATGTAAATAAATTATCACCAGTCAGTGAAGGTGTGATGACGCAAGCCCTCACAAAGCTCGGCTTTTAGCTAGTAAATGCGAAAGTGACTTTTCTGGTTACGTCTTCACACATAAAGTACTAAGCGGATCATCATAAAACTTTTATAGGTACACGTTGTCTGGAACTCTGGAGTATGGAGAAGGACATAGGGTACCTTTTATCCCGGGAAAAAGAACGGTCCCCGAGGGATAGACGTTAACGTAGGCAGAACCGCGGGCGAAATCTGTTAGAATTATGTACAATTTTCTTTAAATGCATTTTGTGATAACATATTATCTCCCCTAATTTAAGGTAGCACAGTAAGGGTAATGTGGCAACATTAATTTGCATTAGTGCCAACATGACGGCAAAGGAACTATTTGATGAAACGCACTATACCAGGGTTTTAAAAAGCTTTTAACCCTAGATAGCTAACCTCCGTCGAATCGACGGGCGGCGCAAACTAATATCGCCATATTTTTTTAATGTCGCGTCCTAATATTTTGTTTCGTCTATTTAACTCATTTGCCAGTGAGGTCGTGTGTGTCGAGTGGCACACTTGTCGTACAGGTAAGTGCCATACTCGTCGTACAGGTAAGTTTTCGGTATATGCAGACTTTGCCCGTCGTTTCGACGGGTGGTTAGCTTTACCGTTAGTTTTTCTACTGAAATGCGTGTATCTATTTTTGACGTAAACTGTGTTTTTTTTTAGATTTTTACCATGTTTTCGTAAATTTAAAATGCTATAAATAATTCATTAAACCAAGAGCTTAGTAAAATAAATATTTAGAAGCGTTCTTTCTAAACAGCCATCGACTATAGTGCGCAGAGCATTAATTGTCGGGCCAAGCTTCTTTGGAGGGAATAGAGAACGAAGAAGAGTCTTTTCAAAATTCTTCAAGACAAAAACGGAAAAGAAAAACATGTGGGAAATGCTACTACAAGAAAAGCGCATGACCAAAAGTATATTTTGCTATAATTGTAAGGTAGCAATATGAGGTAAACAAAAAATAAATTTTTATATCACATATGCTAAAGAAAAGTAGTTTATTTTATTTTTTATTACGTTTTATATTTCTATGTGCCATATAATGCCAAAAAAACTGATTGTTTTGTTTTCAGTATTATTTTATTTTGTTTAAGAAAAGATTGATTGAAAATGTTCCGATTTTTTTAGAGGTCTAAGAAAAAATGTTTAGTTTCAAAAGTAAATAAAAAATGTAAATATGCAAAGTATTGTTTTATTGCTGAGCTCATCATATATCTGTAAAAATCCAGGTCCAGAAAGTGGTAAAATCTCAATAAAAATACTCATTTTTTAATACCCGTCGTTTCGACGGATGGTTAGCTTAAACAGGGTCTCCCAGAAGGTTAGCTATCTAGGGTTAAATTTGACAGCAATTTTGTTGACACCGCGCGCTATTTAAAACTGAAGTCTACGCGGACGAAGTCGCGGGCAACAGCTAGTGATCTAACATATGAAAATTGGAAACATATTTTTAGAAATAAACAGTATTTTATTTTCTAAAAGACAATAGATTTTGTGGGCAACCATAACTTAAGTTTTTATATTTTTTTTATTGTTGTAATGAATTCAAAAGTTAAAATATAGGCTGTAGCCTGAAGGAGAGGTGATGTTGTTAAGTACTCTTGTAGCATATCATTAGTAGTTTAGTTTAGTTCAGCTTCTTGGCCATAGATAATACAGTATATATACGGAGATAGATGAGACACAATCAGAAGCATTCTTGGCTGTAGCTTGCACAATATAAAATAAATTAATTATTATAATTTAATATTAGGTATAAGTTCAGCATAAGTTTGTGAGCTGTGACTGTAGCCAATATTTTGAAGTTCCTATATTGATCTTGTTTCCAAAAATAGTTTTATCTTCTAAAAATTGTTGAAAATTTTAAATATTTGTTAATTAAAATATAATATTATGTTGTTATTCAAAATTATTGAAATTAAGTTTTAAATTTGTGAATAATGTTTTTATAGTTTAGTAATAAGTTTAAGCATTTGTAGTGTTAGTTAACATTCCAAGGTATTCTTGAAATATAGATACTAGATAATGTTACTTACTTATTGGGTAATAGCCAATAGGGAATGTGTTTTATATTCTAGTATATAAAATTAACTTAACTATGGACACACAACCTTTTATTACTTTAAATACCGTTACTACCCTGTTAGAATCTTATCTAGCCCACTTTCCCTTAAGCTTCACTCTTGCGGCCCTCAGTATATTTCCAGGTTTAGTGGCGAAAAGCCCTCTGTAGCAAAAAAAATGTGACGTCAACTGCAAGTTTGCTTAGTAAGGCGTTTTGAACTTCGACCGCGGTCGTGTCCATGTTACCCATAAAAATAATATACATAAGTACTGCAATTGATTGTTTTCAGTAGTACGTCGTTAATGTCCAAGGGAGGATTTCACCAATCACACAACTTCGTTTTATGAAACTAAGTTATCATTAAACGCGTTCCTACGGGGATGTAAATCTCATTTTGTTTTAAATGGATTTCATAATCTTATTATAATTAATAAATCTAAGTTTATGTGACGTCACGTGATGATGTTACATTGTTTTATCATATTGGAGTCGTTACGTTATTTTATCAACAAAAAAGCAAGAAACGATACATAAACTACCCAAACGCATCTATCAAAACTGTCATCTTATCATTTATTTCGTCTATGATTTTCGATTCGCCATGACCAAAGAATATATACACTACGCGAAAAGAAGCGACACTTAAACATGTGTGCTCGTAAAATCGCTCACGGATATGTGTGCGTGTCTGGATCGGCGCGGGGGCTGTGCGCGACGCGCGGGGCGCGGAGCGGTCAACCCTGGGATTATTCGGTACGAGGGCTGACTAATAGGTGGAGCGAGCGCGCTACCCCTACACGCATCGCACGCACCTGACAATTCTGATTCCCGTTGTTCTATTACCCATTTTTTCGTAAGAATGAAGCATTTTCCCGCGGTAAAAAGTACCTGTGTTCATGAGGGATAATGTCGGCTTCTAATGGTAAAATAATTTTTCAAATCGTCCAGTAAATTCGGAGCTTATTCGTTACAAACAGACAAAAAATTAACAGTAAAATCTTTCCTCTTTATAATATTATTATAATTTATCAAATAAATAATTTTAAAATTTAGATTTATACCTATTATGAATAATAATTTTTATTTTTATAATTTATAAAATTTAAGTAATTTATTTTTAAGATTATTATTTTATTATTATATTATATTGTATTACACATAATATATAATTTAAATACATCTTTCCTTTGGCACAACTCACAAGTCTAAATTCCATTTCGGTGTCAACCATAGCGGTGTACACGTTCCGTTCAAGGTCACCGGCGCGAGAGCGCTCATGTACACGGAATGTCGCCCCTGTGCCATGATACTACTCTGACAGGACGGTTTTTATGAAGTTTAACCGTACAACATTGGACGTTCTGAAGATAAAACTCGGATTTGAACGTTATGTTGGTGAAATGCAAGTTTTTGCTATAAACGCGTTTATACGTTTAAAACCTATTTAGTGTACACTAAGCGCGTTCTATTTCTAGGGTAAAATCGCACCTAAGTATTTGAAATAACTTCTACTCTTGTTTCTTAGGGTAATCCTTCGTTGTAATACATTATGGGGAATTTCACTAATCACACTTAAAACTTCGTTTTATTATTTAATCGCGATTAATGAATCTAAGTTTACGTTACGTTACACAATGATTTTTATCTGTTTTTATCGTCTTGGAGCCTTGTCAATTTGTGAACGAGTTCAATTTATGTTTCATGTATGTATGTGTGTATGTATGAAAATCGCACCTACTTGGGATCGTATAAAACGTAATATAGTACAAAAAAGTTTCTAGGGAACATATTCGAGTCTATGATTCACCATTCAATGTGGTACTTTTTCTTTAGTTTAAAAAGTTGTAGGTAATTTATGTGAAAAATCAATAAATTTCAGTAAATAATAGTAATTTTAAATGTTTTACCAAGTTTCGGTTTCGGTTTCGGCCGAAACTGGGAGTAAAGCCGAAAGTTCAGTTTCGGTTTCGGCTGAAAAATCAGTTTCGGTCGAACACTAATTATTACCAAAAGTTTAAGCACCACATATCAAAATAATTTTATTTTGTTCAAGCAATTTTCTTCAAGTATCACAAAAAACTATCAAAATCAACATTCAACAACAATAACATTCTCTCGATCGCGGATTCTTGGAAATCTACTGTTACCGCGCGCGCGGTCGCATGCGACCGCCGCGCTTGGAGCTTGAGGGAATATTGTACTTGAATGCCTTGAATGAATTATTGTCGTGTCCATGATATGATGTCGTGATACCATGTTGGAAATTATAGAGAAATTGCGCCGCGTTCACGAATACCAAAAATGATGAATGAAAATTTATTATATTGCTATTCTTTTGAAGACATTCTGTAACTACACAATATAAGCTGAGGTCCCAGGAAAAATACATTACGATTCGATGAGTTTTTAATATAAAACAAGTGTGCGAAAAGTATGTCGTCAATGGCGTGAAAATTTATGACATGTAATCGTTTATATTTTTTAGTGTGTAAATATTTTGTAGTAAATTTTTGTGCAGGAACCTAGGTAATTACTATTGTAAGCTGAAAAATAACTCAAACGTGTTAAATATTTTCGTATGAGAAAATGATTTTGGTATTACGTTTGTATGAGAATTTCGAGGGTAGCCCGGCCCGTTAAACATTTATTTTATTTTATTTTTAGTATTTGTTGTTACAGCGGCAACAGAAATACATAATCTCTGGAAATTTCAAAAGTCTAGCTATAGCGGTTCTTGAGTTACAGCCTGGAGACAGACAGACGGACAGACATCAAAGTCTCAGTAATAGAGTCCCGTTTTTTACCCTTTGGGTACCCTAAAAACGATAAAAACAAAGGCATGAAGTAATTTGAGAAATTGCTTATTATCTTCACTATTTTTTAACAAATTATATAATATTATGATTTGTTTGCGATTTTGTAGATAAAATATTATGTTATGTTATGATTGTGATATTTTTGACTGCAATATTATAATAGTTAAGTACCTACAACAAATATGTATGTAGTACATTTTTTGTCACATACAAAATTCTTATCTTTCTAGTTTTATATTAATTAGATATTTCTAATTTTGGTGCTAAGAGGTTAAGAAAATATTATATTTCATTATTAAAAACTAATCGAATTTTATTTTAACCCATCAAGCCTCGTACGAGCACTGGTGATAGAGACAACAATAGAATACAATAGCAATTCTTGGAATCTCCGATTGAAGGATTAAACATAGCCAGACAGTTGTCTTAGAAAATGGAGTACCGTACCTACTAGATCTTAGAAGCAGTGAATAAAGTAAGTCTTTGAACTACACTCAAATTTGAAATCAAACAAAAATTACCTTTTTGTTTTATTTTTAAACATTTATAAAATACATAACATTTTTAGAGTAGATTTAAATATAGTCAACACAAAATTTTTATCATGTTTTCAAAATTAAATTGGTTACACATCTTGTTGCTTTACTGATATGTGGTGGTCATGGAATGTTATTTGTTATTGGTCTACATAGAATTGCACTCACAACCTTAGAGCAATAATTTACACTTGTACCCAAATGCCGCCTAATACTAATTCTTATATACAAATGGACAAAATCATCAAGTTAGGCATACTGCATAGAAGAAGGTCTGGTTTTAAAGTAAACATAAGTACAAATTAACAAAAATATAACGGCAAAAGTCGGTAGGACTACTGTATTCAACTGTTGACGCATTTTGGCAAACTCCTGTTTTCTCTCGCGCTTTTGCTTAGCGGTTTCTTTAACAGCACCTTTAAGCTTCCTCATGATGTATCCTCACCAACAGCTGTGACCAGAAAATACACTGTTTTAAGTTTTAGAACTTGCCTACGTGTACCAAATTAGAAGGAACAGTTACCTATGAAAAAAGTATGATAAATCAACTTTTGAATTAAAGATTACCTGTTAAAAGTATTACTAGATTAGTTTTAATTCAATAAATAAAAAAATCTTTGAAACACGTCAGCAATTCAGATTTAAAACACGAATATTGCAGACAATTGCAGAAATAAACAATATCAACAAATCAAAATAGAACCAACCAAAATTACTGACGTTTGACAATCTGTCAAGTGTCAAATGTCAGAACTCAGAACGGTCGGTGAATTTTTTTTCTTATTATGGCACTTCGGCTATTTAACCATGGCCACTGTCGAGTATAAAATATTAAATTGCGGGCAATGACAAAAGAAACAAGATTGCGGGAAAACAATAATATTCTAGTTTCTATTTCTATAATACAATTTTCAGCTTCGTTTTTCTATATTGTCAAGTCGAAAGTCTAGTCAAAGTCTAAGTAAAAGTCAATACATTATACAGTCAAGATTTCAAGAAGTCAAGACTCAAGTCCGTCGATTCAGTAAAGTGCTAGATGCTTTTACTGAAAGTTAAACTTTCGATGGAGTTTTGGAGGGAACACAAAATAGCACGTTTCTGGATATCGCATCATTTTCTTACACTTTTGCACGATAGCGAATATCTAATGGTTAATCTTACGAATAATAAAAACTAAGGAAGAGTAACTCCGTCAAAAAAACATGCTCCAAAATACTTGTCAAAAAAGTGTACCTTGGGTACACATTTCAATACATTTGCAATATTTAGGTGGCCTTGAGCGGTATAAAGGCTGACATTACATGACAGTTCGAATAACGGTAATAATGCTGCGACTGCTCGCGACGCGATTGTCGCGAAAATAAAATGCAGAATATGAAATTGTGTGGTACCGGCGGTACCACACAATTTCATATTCTGCATTTGCGCGCACTGCGATAATAAAATCGCACACTCGGGCCGGCAGGCACATCATTTGTGTTTCATCTGTCTACAGAATAATACATATCATCTGTCCAAAAATAAACATCGTAGTGGCTTTGGTAGTGGTCTAAATTATACTCTTCGTTAAACATGTCGGCGCCTGTATCTCCAATGGAGTGTCCGTCTCCAAACGATAAGATGATAGACGTGGAACATTTGATAATCGTAGTACAAGAAAGACCACCACTGATAATTCTATCCGCTGTAAAAGGATGAGTCCCAAGAGTCCAGTATTAACGAATTTGCTTTTTTGACGTGATAACGTCTTATAATTCGATATGGGGTGCGCGCACGAAAAACATGACAGTTCATGCAGCGTTACCTCGCTCTGAGGCGTTCCATTTACACTCACAAGTCTTTCAACAACCGTAAGGCTCACCTGGGCCGCGCTCTTTGTTTCGATTATATTACGTATTTCGATGACTTAGAGAATACTTTTGTAAGAAGAAGTTTGGTTAGTTATGACCTTTGATACATTGACCACACTCTGAATGAAAAATAAATAATCTGTGAGCTATTAGTATTATTTCGGCTATTCAAAATTGTGCTCTATTTCTTACGTGTCAAGGTATGACTTGTGCTTTGTTCGAAGATTTTACTGGATTTCACGAATGTATGTAGCGTTTTGTATTGCGAATAGTTTATTTTACTCATTATAAATATTTTTAGACAATCATTTGAAAGAAATACATCGAAATAACTTTAGGTTACACTCGAAAAAGTTGGTTTCTATTTATAGAGATTCGAAAGCGAGGGTTAAGGGGTTAAGGATAGTTGAACGTGACAACGTCATACGTTGTCACCAGGGCCGTGCCTGACGGGCGTTCATTGCGTGCACCGCACGCAGGCGGCCGAAATTAAGAGGCGGCCAAATCGTTACAAGTTGTTTACTGGGCAAAAATATAATCAGTTTGTTTTCATTATACTCGGCGCGGCGAACCTTGATCCCTATGACACTGACAGCTAATGTCATCATATAACATTGTAGTGGCGTCACCATTAAATTGGGATCATATTGGGGGCGTCTAAAAATGCCATTTAAAAATTTTACGTAGCTTTATACCATTAGTAATGTATTCCGTTGATATTTTTAACAAATCTTAACATTTACGAGAAGTTATCTCAATCTCAATTTATGTTTACGTCCTGCAAAACTTACGTCGTGTGACGTTTATCGACTAGGGCGGCAAGTATCGATAAAAAATGTCGGTAATGGAAACGAGTGCACAACGTTCCTTATATAGTTTACACTTTACAGTGAAAGTACTCAGCGCTGAAAGCGAAAAAAATGTTTTGTGATTTGTATGGGTACGTTTTCAAGTGGCAACAAAGGGCCGCCATTTTGTTGTTCACAAGCAAAGTAATCTCGCAAACGCACAACAAACTCCCGCGTTTCACTGTTGAGTACAGTTTTTCGTTGTCTTTTCGGCATTTTTCAATACCAGCAATAACAAAACAGCAACAAAAACAAAAAACAGTAATAACAAGAAAACAGTAATAACAAGTAAGTAACACTCCGATAACAAAAACACGTGGCGCATACAAGGCGTTAGGACTCGTACTGAAGAAGCGAGCGCTCGGCGCCCGCGCCGGCCGCCGGGCGCCAGCCGCCGAGCGATCGTCGCATCGTTAGTGACCGACCAAATAGTGTGGCTATATCTAAATATATCCTATAATATTATAACCTACAATAACAATTATTTTTCAGACAAAATAAATAAATGGGGAACATTCATTTTCATGATAATTAAATATATACTTAAATAGCAAAAACGTGTTCACCGGGTTAAAAGTCCGTATACGAAATTTTGCCGAACGAAATGCACAACATGTGAGATCATTTTAATTATAATCTAAGCTGGAATTGGAGCTAGATTTTTTATTTTTTTTTAAGTATCTTTGAATAATCCAACTCAAACCCGCGACAGTTTTGTAATTTTTTTCATGTTATTATTTTTGTTTAAATTTTAAATAAAAAAATGTTTATTTTGTGCATTTTTTTTTCTTAAATTTCATCCAAACATATAAATCTCATAAAACCGGTTTTTAGCCGGTTTTTCTTTTCAGAAACCGGTTTTCGGAACAAAACCAATATTTTTTTTCGTTCTCGATTTCGGTTAACCAAAAACTGATTTTTTTTCCGGTTTGATGCCCTGTGTATAATAATAAACATTAAAAATTAAAGTAGTTTTTTTTAATGTTATCCTGGGGGCGGCCATACAGACTGGCACGCAGGCGGCCATATACCCAGGCACGGCCCTGGTTGTCACGTTCAACTATCGTCAGTAAGCCGACTTTACAGACAACCAATTTTTTTTTTTGAAGTGAAAACTTCTTTAGCGGTGTTGAGCACTTTTGTGGGATGGGTAAAAACTGTGAAACTCGCGTCAGATTCTCATGCTGATCGAAAAACCGAGGAAAAAACGTAAGACGGTTGGAGAGTATTGTTGTAACATCGAAATCGATTAATCGAACAATCGATTGTTTCGATTAATTAAAACGATCATTTATTTATTTATTTATTTATTAAAAAAAAATATTTTTTTTTATTTCTTTTTTTTATTTTTTATTTTTAATTTTTATATTTTTTTTTATTTTTTTTTATATTTTTTTATAATTATTATTTTTTTTTTAATTTTTTATTTTTTTCCTATTTTTTATTATTTTTTTATTTTAATATATGGATATTATTATTTTATTTTAATATATAATAAGGATACATGTTAATTATAAATAAATGATATATTTAATAAATCTCTATAAGTATACAGTTATTATTATTTTTAAATTGAGCCAAAGTTGATCCGTAAGAAGGGTGACTTT
Source organism: Lysandra bellargus (assembly GCA_905333045.1). Lineage (NCBI taxonomy): Eukaryota > Metazoa > Arthropoda > Insecta > Lepidoptera > Lycaenidae > Lysandra > Lysandra bellargus. The sequence continues at coordinate 7,836,578 of HG995335.1, read as the reverse complement.
GTCTCTCAGATTATTTTTAGCATAAAACTTTTATTTATCCTGACACAGAGCTAAAGAAACGCGCTAAAATAACAGGTTTAACAATAATAGACATTTCGAAATCAAAACTTCTATATTTTTTTGCAAAAAATTATAAATTTTAACAAAAACTTACATTTACCAACAGTCTTATTGATGAAAATCATCATAAGTCGATTTTTTTAAATAATAGCATTTTACTTACACACAAACTATTAATTTTGAATATATATATCTATCAAAAGTGTTAATTTTTTTATTAATGTAGTAACTATAAATGCTTACAAAATAATCTTATTATGGCGTTTATGATTGCACAGCCTTCTTATTGAGATCAATCAATCAGTCATCGATTCCCCGTATTTTTGGTCAGTACTCAAGATGCATCTCGGTCTCAAGACACGGCTCAGGCTCTGTGATTGGTTGGCTGTCAAAATTTGGACCAATCACAGAGCCGAACCGCGTCTTGAGACAGACCCGCCTTACCATGGTCGTCGATGTAGAAGAATATCATAGAATAAAATGTAAGAAAGTACTGAAAGAATATACCTACCTACATCAGACTTTCAATTCAAAATAATTTTAACCTACAGACAATTATAAATTGGCAGAACGAAATTGAAAATAATAACTTGAATTCATTGAGATGTATGGAGTTGACACCGCAACGCAGTGCTTGGTCACATTCAAGAGACGCTACATAGCCGCAGTGCACTTAGTCGACCGCGAGCTCTTCTGCACACTTGACGTATGACAATAGGCTACTTGACCTATTTTTTTTCTTCATGCTAATCGCTTCTTAATCATTCATTTTCACAAAAGAAACTAATATTTTAATATTTTACACAGTAGAAACCCACAAAAAAGTTGATTGAAAAACATGCCTTTTGAATGGCGCCGAAAACACTGTCCGCCATAGTGTGACATGACGTCACGTTTTGTATTTTAAACTCTCTTTATTGAAAATTTTTTAATGTGCTAAATGTATGAGTCTAAAAGTGCCCAAAAATTATAAAATAATTAAATAAGAAATTAGAAATCATTTGTAATGTTGAAAACTTTTGGAGAAAAGTTTTGGCTATTTCATTTCCTGTCTACAATAAATGGAGATAATATATAAAACTGATGTTTTATTTGAATTATTTAAGAAAATATATTTTACAAAACTTTCTAGGATTATTCTTAATATTTATGTACAAATAAACTTACATATAACGAGCGCGATAAATAAAGGATATTAAATTATTATGAGGATGACGTCACATCCAAATCGGAAGTACCGCAAAAGCGTTTTCGTCGGTACAAATCCTATTTTCATAAAATCATATTTTCAAATCGGCTTTATTTATCAATCATAAGCTTTTATTTGATGATAAGGGTGAAATACGATTTCCTAGGCCAAGTTCTACTAGAAATATGCATTTGTTCAATGAAATTGAATATAGGTCAAGTAGCCTATTATAAAAAAACAAAATAAAAGTCACAAAAATGCCTTGTTGTGTCTTAGGATATTGTAAAATTAATTCCAAAAACACTTCCAAATGCGACGGCATAACATTTCATCGGTTAAAATTTTTATTTAATTATTTTCAATTAAAATACGAACATTCAATTACTAGGCGAAGACGCGCGCCATTTCGCATTGTCATAGAATAGTAGATTCAGAGGGGAATGTAGGCAGAATACAGATATATATGATAAGACGACGATGATTCATGAAGTATTCACGTAGACGAGTTTGTATTTTGGTAATAATATAAATACGGTATTACGTATATATTATACATGCGTACATTATAATTGTGTTTATAAATATATAAATAATCTAACGCTGAAAGAATTTTTCAAATCGGACCAGTAGTTCCTGAGATTAGCGCGTTCAAATAAGCCCTTTCAAATAATTCCCTCCCGTTTTTTTCCACAATTTCAACTATTTCTTCGCTCCTATTAGTTGTAGAGTAGAAAAATATAGCCTTTTAGACAATAACACCTTCAAAGTTTCAGTCGGTTTGCGTATAGGTGCCGAAATCACCGAAGCCCATCGCTGCCATTGCGGCACCTCAGTGGACCGCCAGGGGCACCACGGAATGACATTACATTCGTTTTCGAGTTATTCTCAAAAAATTCTTTCATTTAATATCCATACTGTTATTATAGGACGGCATAGAAAATAACTATTCCGCTATCTTGGATGGTCGGCCATTTTATATTTTATTTATAGTGATGTCACATACTGTATCGTGCATTGTCATTCAAACCAAACGCGCATACAGAATTTCAGCTCAATCGGTTAAAATATTATATGTACTTACATACAAACTTACTTCGAAATTGAGTTCAAAAATTCCACCCGAACTTACATAATAATGTAAATAACTAAATAATTATATACAGAGCAAGTTAAATAAAAGCTTTTAATAATGTTTAGTAAAAATATTTCTTTTATTTTATCCACTTTCAAATAGAGTCTGCGTTCATTCGAGTGTAGGCACAAAACTTTGTCACTTCTGCGGTAGTCGGTACTGATCTATAGCCATCACCGCCCCGCCTCTCACCCCACTCATTCTTCAAGTGCGACATGTTTTTTGTTGACAATAGCAACTCCATACTAGTGGTGTTCCTAACGGCTATATTTTCATAGCGCGCTAGATGGAATACGCTACATTTTTCAAGCGCGCTAGTTTTGACGCTACGTTATAACGAATGAAATCTCGATTCGTTCAAGCGCGCTAGTTTTGACGCTACGTTATAACGAATTTCAAGCGCGCTAGTTTTGACGCTACGTTATAACGAATTTCAAGCGCGCTAGTTTGGACGCTACGTTATAACGAATGATACGTTATAACGATCGATTGGACACGTTGTAAAATTACCGACGTTATTGAATTCTTTCGTTAATAATTATAAAGCGGTGGGTGAATTAATGTAATATAACGTGTTTGTTAAAGATAACTTAGATTAATATAATCGTTTGAAGGCATTATTTTTTATTTGGTTAATTTTATTATGTTTTAAATATTTAAATTAAAATGATAGGTACAATATAATTATATAATATATTAAAATTGAAATGAATTGGTTTATATACAATATTTTTTTTTTAAGTATTAAATGATTTACTTATATGGTTTTTAATTATTTTTTTATTTTTTGGTAATATACTTAAAATATTATTTTTGCATTTTTTTACAACAGTTTTTTTTACATTTTATTTACATTTAAAAATATAATAACGTATCGATTTAGAAAAAATACTGAACATGGAACGGAAGTTACCATTATATTACAGTACAGTGCTCTTCGGAGCAGGGGGTCAATTATTGATGATTATAATTACATTATAATTTACCTACGCACGCAACGCAACACTGAAAAAATTATGACAGCCGAATTCACCCGATTTGGACCCGAACGATACAACAACGAACCAACGAAAGTCGCGCGCGGTCGGCAGCGCGAGCGGCGCCGCGCTAGGTCAGTGACCGCGCGATACGTTATAACGTAGCGTTTTGTGCATAGTTTTATAGCGCGCGCTATTCGTTGCGAAGAAATAGCGCGCTACTTTTTTCAGCTATACGTTATATTAACCACCACTACTCCATACATCTCAATGGTTGAATTGAATTTATTTGAGAATTTGCAAGAGCAATAAAGAAAATGAATAAGATATATTTTTTCAAACATAATAATATAAGTATAAAAATATAAGCTTTGAATTTGTTCAGTGTCTTATTACATTTTAATTTCCTAAAATATATAATGTACAACTTTCTACTGGTAACAAGAAAAGATTTGACACTGTCTTTTATTTAAACCGCTTTCGGCGGTAAGACCGCCTGTTTGTACGTTACATGTATTGCTATACCTATTGTTTTATTTTAAATTGTAATTTAGTTTAGTTTGTACAAATAAAGAATTTTCTATCTATCTTTCTACCTTATTGTATCATAAACAAATTTTTGAATACGTAATAAACTTAGTAGTAATTTTGTTAGCCAAATTATAGATTATATTAATCAACAGCTCACACAAAGCTGTGTGAGTTTATCTTATTCTAACCATAAGATCTTGGCAAGATGATGTTATTCATAACTCTATGTAGTTATAACTACTTATATCCAGCTCTGAAGTTTCATTGATCCATTTGTATCTTTCAGTAAGTTATGTGAAATATTCTTTGGATCTTCTACATCCAACTTAATTAACAATTATTGAAGTTTAAAGTTTACATTTTTTCTTTACTTTAGAACTTGATAACACAGACACAGTGTATAAGTACTTTAAATATTTAAAAAAATCATTTTCTATTAATAGGTAGATAGGTACTTTAAATATTTTGTTTTGTTTCTGTGGCTAAGAGGTTGTTTTGTTTAAAGTTTATAATTTAAATAAAATATTAGTGATCTGAAGGCACGCTCAGTCTAGTGCAGGCGCCAAAGATACACAAAGTGTGTAGTTATTTATACTGTTTTGTTTACTGTATAGGTATAACTGTTTTGTAGTTCTAAAATATTATGATTTATTATATTATGCTAAGGTAAATGACTAGTAGATTGGACAGTACCAATCATTGGAAAAAGCACAAAAACACAATATTTATTAGTGTTGCTTTAAAAATGTCCTGTTTTTAAAGTAAAAGAACGCCTGTTTTTAAAGAAAAACAGTCAGTTTTTAAAGCAACATTAATAAATATGGTGTTTTTGTGCTTTTTCCAATGACTAGTACTGTCCAATCTACTAGTCATTTACCCTAGTTAAAAATAAAGATACCTAATGATTAAGTAAAAGAGTATTTTGTTTTTTATAATCCCTACCTTATAATACTTAACTTGTGGTGTTTGAAAAGATTAAAGAATTTATCAAATAAAATCTATCCCAATTGTGTCTTTTGGACTATAATAGTTAGAAACTGACTTTTCAGCACAGAGCAAGTCTACTGATAGTCTACTGATGACGAAGGCATTAGGCAATATATTATGAATATACCTTACGTTGGCATTAAGGCGAGGATTTCCGATTATTGCACTTTTTTAGCTTAATTTTCAACATTGAAATATTCATTATTTTCGACTGAAAAAAATATATCTTAGAGATAAAGATCTATCTGAGGGCAAAGTGTCCTCGGTAACACGATTTCAATTACTTTGTACGATCATAAAAAATCGGGAAGTCAACCCGTTTTGAGTTTGTTTTTTCAATTTTATAGGCGTATTTAATTACGTAGACATTTTAAAAATGCACATTTAGGTAGGTATTACTATTTCGGAGGGCAAAGTCTCATAAAATATACAAGAAAAAATGTAGTTTAAATCACATAAAAAATAAACCGAGCTACACGCGAAATCGAGGCCGCGCGGGCCCTCAGATGGCCGCGAGGCTTTGTCGAGGTAGGACCTGTGATGACCTGTGTCGCGTCGTGCGCTCTCCGACTCCCGCCGCCAAGGTGCATTGATATTGGTTTCCGTGTATTATTTTTGCGCGATTTAAAATGGGAAGCAAAAAAAATAAGAAAAAACTTTCTTCTTTAAAAATACGAAGGATAAAAAAGAAAGCAAGGTAAGTTCAATGTCGGTTATTTTATTCTACCAATCTACCCTATTTTATGTAATATGTATGTACATGACTGATGAATCTTCAGATTCATCAGTTACACATATTATATATCAAATCAGTCATAAACATTGAAAATAAATAAACGACAAAAAATTGACACAGATTATAACAGTAGAGCGACTCGTGTGTATAAATCAACTTGTGGAGTGAAATAATTATAATGGAATATTTAATTTGTAGGTTGTCAGATGAAGGTAGAAAAACTACAGAGTGTGGACTTACTTCTACCTCAAATGGTGAAGTTGTAACAATGCCTGAGAATTCCCAGTAAGTTTAGTGTGGTACATTTCACCGGTCACAAATTGAATACTTAATTTGTTTTATAGCTGAAGTAGACTTAGGCTAAGAACTCACGGAGCGGTTTTTTCCCGCGATCGCCGCGGTTGCGGTCCCGCAGCCTTCGTAGAATACAGTTTTGTATGTAAAAAATGAAAGCAAAACTCACGGCGCGTTTTTCGTCCGCGGCTCGCGCGGTAGTTTGCGGCTCCCGCTGGACCGGCGGGCGGCGGTCGCCCGCAGCCTCGGCGATTTGCGCCCGCACACTCTGCGATAGTTTACCGGGCGATCGCAGTAGTAGTACGGGGGGAGCCATAGAACATTTTTTTTATTTATTACTATCAAGCAAATTTTTTGTGAGTAGCTTCATTTTGATAAGACGAACAACATTTTTATTTGCGAAAAATCTTGAAAGTGGTAGCTAACAGAGATAGAAAAGATTTAATACTTTGAATTGATGGTCTTAAAATATGGACTGTTTTATTTGTAGGACAATGTTACTCTTAAATTATATAACTATTAAGATACCAATATACAAAAAATCAGCTGGTTAGGGTTCTGTTATAGGGTTCTGTAATCAACAAAACTTGGTTGACTACTGAACCCTAAAACTAGCTACGACTTTCAAGATTTTTTGCAGATAAAAATGTTGTTCATCTTATCAAAATGAAGTTACTCACAAAAAATTAGCTTGATAGTAATAAAAAAAAAATTCTAGGGCTTCCGTACTATAGCCGTAGTAGGCGATCGTAGTAGAAACCGCCCATCTTGTGATCATCGCCCGCAGAGTTTGCGGGCGATGATCGCGACCGCGGCGGCTGCCGGCCCGCACAAATCAGCGTTCTCATGAGTTCTGAAATTAAACCGCTCATTTGTGCGGGCCCGCAACCGCGGCGGGCGCGGAAAAAAACCGCTCCGTGAGTTCGCTCACATAAAGTTCATGAAACATTATATTTGTAGGTTGTCAGATGAGGCTAGACTGTCTACAGGGTGTGAATTTATAAATTCTACGAACACTGCAGTTATAACATTGCCTGAAAATTCTGAGTAAGTCAACACTTTTTGTAATGCAACTAAAATTTACTGATTTATTTTAATTAAATTTTATTTTTATACTTTTTACAGATCGACGAAACAATCCGACAGCGACAATTTAATTATAGAGGCGGAAAAACTTGATGACAATCAGTTCCAGCTAGTAACAGGAAGGCGAATTGTTGATATCAATTATATTTTTCGTGAACTGCAGGACAAAGGTCGTCACAATAATCTATTTAATTGTAATTCTAGTAACTTTGTTTTGGTGGGTGAAAAAAGGAATGGATTAATATCCCAATTTAAATTCGAATGCGCTATGTGCAAAGAAATTTGCATAATTTCAAATGAAAAGAAAGAAGATGCGGATCAGTTGAATCTTAATTTAGCTGCAATTACTGGTGTGATTGGAATCGGAATCGGATATTCTCAGTTTGAGGAATTATTTTCGGCGATTAATATTCCCGTGTTTTCTTCAAAATATTATACAAAACTTCAAAATGAAGTGTATGCAAAGTGGGAAGACACTGCAGTGGCTTCGATGGAAGCTGCTGCTCAAAAAGAAAAAGATTTCGCACTTGCCGAGGGACGAAATAAAAGTGGATATCCTGTAATAGATGTCTATGTTGATGCTGCTTGGTGTGCAAGATCGTATGGGTCAAATTATAAGGCTTCATCAGGCGTTGCAGCTATCATTGGCAGAAAAACTGGCCAGATTCTTTATGTTGGCGTAAAAAACAAATATTGCATAATATGTGCTCGAGCTAAAAACAAAAACCTTGTGCCAAAGGAACATTTATGTTTTAAAAACTTTCAGGGTTCGTCATGCTCTATGGAAGCTGAAATTCTTGTTGAAGGCTTCAAATCATCCATATCGATGTATGGCTTGTTATATGGCAGGATGATTGGAGACGGTGATGCCTCAACTTATGCGAAAATCTTGAACGCTGATCCATATAAAGAACAGAATGTTACCGTTGAGAAAATTGAGTGCAAAAATCATGTACTCCGCAATTTTTGTAAAAAGCTTAGAGGAATCTGTTCTGAAACCAAATACAAGCTGATACACCGAAAAACTCTTACGAATGTTAAAATAATGACTATGCGAAAAGCCATAGCAAAATCTATAAAATATCATAACACCTCGGAGAATCCTAAAAATGTGGCGATTGGGGTTTTACATAACGATATTATAAATTCAGTGTCACATGCATACGGCAACCACCAAATGTGCGAATCCTATTATTGCCAAAAAGAAAAAAATGACGGCGATGGATTAAAAAATATTCAAAGTTCAACTTTCCTGTTTCGAATCAATGCCATAGTTTCAAACGTAGCTGCGAAAGCTCGTAGTTTGATTGAAGACGTGGACACAAATAAAGTCGAGTGTTTTAACAGTGTTATAGCTAAATTCGTTGGCGGAAAACGAATAAATTTTTCTTCAAAACGTGGATACCAAGGAAGAAGCTCAGCAGCTGTTGTTTCTTTTAACACTAAATGCCCAATTTCATCTGTACAAGAATCTTTTCTGAATAAAGCTCCAGGAGGAAAAGTTGCAGAAGTAGAAAGAAGAAGAACACTCAAACGAAAATTTAACTCCGAACACCCAGTAAAAAAACAGAGAAGATTGCATGAGGCCAATCAAAAGCAACATGACTATGGTCATGGAACAACAGCACCCGATATGCCCCCAGAGGAACTGGAGACAGCTAAAAAAGAATATTTGAAACAGTTAAAATCCCTTACAGCTGACCGCCATGCAATTGAAAGATCAACAGTATTACAAAGAGAGTCAAGTGATTGGTTAGAAATCAGAAAAAAAATAATAACTGCTTCAAATTTTGGACCAATATGCAGAAGAAAAGAAACTTTAGACACTGCTCCTTTAGTGAAAAACATATTATTTAAAAAAAACTTGGCAGATATTGCTTCTGTTGCCCATGGAATCGAAAATGAAAAGCAAGCATTACAAAAATTAGAGCAACAAGAAAATATAACCATTTCAGCCTGCGGACTGTTTATAGACCAAAACTATTCTTTCATTGGGGCGTCACCAGATGGGCTAGTCGGAAATGATACAGTGGTAGAAGTAAAGTGCCCAATAGTTGCAGCAAAACTCGGACTTTCCCAGGCAATAGAGCAAAATAAAATTAAAATGCTAAAATATTGCAAAAAAGATAAAACAGTGACAATAAATAAAACTTCAGATTGGTACTTTCAAGTACAGGGCCAGCTGCACATAACAAATCGTAAAAAATGTATTTTTGGCATATGGGAATCTGAAAATGAACCAATGTATATTATACAAATAGAAAAAGATGATAACTTGTGGAACAAAATGGAATCAAGAATAGTAAAATTTTATACAAAATGTTTGCTCCCCGAAATAATTGACAGCAGACGTGCCAGAGGAATGCCAATTCGGAATATTTGTTTAAAAGATGACGAAGACGACAACGACAAAGAAAATGTTAGTACCATAGATTCACAGCCTAATTCGAAGCAGATGCTGAGTGATGATGATCACAATGTCCAGCCCGTGCAAGGTGATCAAAATGTCCAGCCAGTGCTGCAAACTCGACAACTAAATTTTGAAGAATTATAAAAGATGACCTTAGGTATAAGAATAACATATTATATGATATAACAATAATAGAGCCCTAGAACAATTTTTTTTTATTACTATCAAGCAAATTTTTTGTGAGTAGCTTCATTTTGATAAGACGAACAACATTTTTATCTGCGAAAAATCTTGAAAGTGGTAGCTAACAGAAATAGAAAGGATTTCATACTTTGAATTGATGGCCCTAAAATATGGACTGTTTTATTTGTAGGACAATGTTACTCTTAAATTATATAACTAATAACCTATCAATATACAAAAAATCAGCTCGTCAGGGTTCCGTTATAAGGTTCTGTAATCAACAAAACTTGGTTGACTACTGTCTACTGAACCCTAAAACAGAACCCTAACAAGCTGATTTTTTTGTATATTGATAGGTTAATAGTTATATTATAATTTAAGAGTAACATTGTCCTACAAATAGAACCTCCTACAAATAAAAATAAAAAAAAATAAAAATCCATATTTTAGGACCGCCAATCAAAGTATGAAATCCTTTCTATTTCTGTTAGCTACCACTTTCAAGATTTTTCGTAGATAAAAATGTTGTTCGTCTTATCAAAATGAAGCTACTCACAAAAAATTAGCTGTAATAAAAAAAAAATGTTCTAGGGCTCCCGTACTATAACGTTCTATGGTTAGCGGCCAACATAACATAAAAGCTAATGAAACACAATTTTCCGTGCACTTTTTCCACTATATTAAGAAGTTATTATAAATTTTAACAAATTACACGACCGGTTTCGAAATAAATCACCTTCAGGAATCTTTATTTCGAAACCGGTCGTGTAATTTGTTAAAATTTATAATAACTTCTTAATATAGTGGAAAAAGTGCACGGAAAATTGTGTTTCATTAATGTTCAAGATGAATTTCCACCAAGAACCAACAGTACAATCAATTACATATATAACATAAAAGCTATCTATCTTTAGGATTAGAAATAATATCGTGTTTTAAAAACCTATCAGCGCACTGTTTATCTATGATCAAATAAAAAAAATATTTAATTAAAATAACACTTATTTTATTATTGTCTCCTATTAATATGTATTCATATTTAATAAATATAAAATCCACTGATATTACTGTTTATTTTATACTGTGCGGCGGCGGGGTCACGGAAGTTCATCTTAGACGCGCGCGGGCGAGATATATTTCGCGCGTTCTGGGATAGCAAAAATGCCTAATACTCTGGGAAATCCTGGCCTTAAACCTGTAATTTCTTAACTTAAATATTTTATTGTATGTATTGTATTTATTAGTGAAAAGAATAGAATAATGTAAAGTGATGACTACCCTTACCCCGAACTAAGGTCAAAATATATTATACACTGTAAATTCGTTTTAAATAGATATACGCACTTAACAGCTTGGTATATTAATTTTATGTTTAAAAGTAAGCATTCAATATCCCAGAAAATACTCGTAAATAAGTTTTTTTATCTTCTAATTGTGGGAAAAATCCCTAAATTGGTATCCCTGAGCGCGCTTAAGTCAAGGTCTGCCCACACTCAAAAATTAGCCACTCAAGCAACAGTTTTACAATACACTTGAGTGCAAGATTTCGTTTAATAATACGTCGCCCGCTCAAGCGACAGTTTGACAGCACAAATGAGTGCAAGATTTTGGTTTATTAATACGTGCTCACTCACTTGATCAAAGGCACTCAAAAGCTGTACCCAAGTGAGGTTTATTAATAAGGATAGCAGCTTAAAACACATTTTAAGCGCTCTCTTACTGATGAGAGCCAACTATTTATACGGGCCTAAGAGCTACCGCACACCTGAGACACGACACGACTGTCTTAAGACAGACTATCGCATAATAAAATGCACTAGATGCGCACATTTGAGACAAGACGTCTAATAGACAAAGTTGTCTAATGCGCCCCGCGACAAGTCTGACTAATGACTGTCGGCTTCCCTTTGAAGTGTATGCGAGCGCGCACATCTACGACAAAACTGTCTAGCCACAATAGACATAACTACCAGTAGTTCAACTGCAAAGAGACGAACAGGTTTCAATATATTATTTTGTCAAATTCGTCGGGTTTCACTAAGATTATGAATGGAATGTGCCTCGCGCTGACTGATATAATTTATTTTTAAATAGTAGTTAACAATCATTCAGGCAAAATGTTGCTATGTATAATAATTAATAATATAATGATAAAAATAAACTAAAACAAAACGAAAAATATTCGCCGCTACACCGCCATTTTCAGGCCGCTTGATGTTCCGTGAACTATCAAACTAAGGCACTATAGTGATGTGGTGTGATGCAGATTTTGGTATCGATATTTTTATCGACATTTTTATGCGGTTGCGTTATTATCTACACTAATATTATAAAACTCAAGAGTTTGTTTGTTTGAACGTGCTAATCTCAGGAACTACTAGTCCGATTTTAAATTTTGAAATATTCTTTCAGAATAAGATAGCTTGTTTTTATAAAGTAATAAAAGTTAATTATTATTTTTTTGTCATTTTAGTATTTGTTTCCGATATTTTTGTAGTTTACCTTACTTTGGCGGACGACTGGCGAAGATTAAATTGATCCTGTTTTTTAAGCCAAAGGCTTCCCGCTTAAAACAAACATTTGTGTGCATTAAAATGTTTCTCTTGGTTTCAGTATATTCTATTAATGTATGAAAAAAATCGGCCAAGTAAAAAATTGATCTCGCGCACGAAGGGTCCCGTATCATAATAAAGCAAAAAAGGCGAAGAATGTGTTTTTTGTAAATAATTAAGGATCCATCCTTAATTATTTAGTTTTAAATTTTATAACAACTGAGTATTTTGTGAACATTTCAAGTGCCTACCTAGTACCTGTTGCCGTTATTGATATCGATATAGCAAAAATAGCAAAAAATTACGTTTGTTGTATGGGAGCCCCCCTTAAATATTTAATTTATTTTGTTTAAGTATCTGTTATTATAGCGGTAACAGACATACCGTACACAATCTGTGAAATTTTCGGAAGTCTAGCGGTTATTGAGATCCTGATAACTAATCACTTGCCCTAATCACTTGCACTTATTACTAATGAAAGTGAATACGGGCCATAAGTGCAAGTGATTAGGGCAGGTGATTAGTTATTAGGAAAAAGTAAGTCCATAGATATAGTATATCATTATTATATATACCTATTAAAAGTACAAAAGGACACCCTTTCAATTACTTCTATACTAATCCATACTTATTACTTACTAATATACTAATAATATTATAAATGCGAATGTGTGTCTGTCTGTCTGTTACCTCTTCACGTTTATACCTCAGAAGTCATAACCGATTTTGCTGAAATTTGGCATGGAGATACTTTGAGTCCTGGGAAAGGACATATAAAAATACTTCATGGTCAAATAGTTTTTAATAAAACCAATATTAAAATGAAGGACATGTCAAAATGGCAGTTTTATTTTTGAAACTTGGACGCTCGTGTTGACAGCTACTACTGAATTTACTAAATTAAATTACTAAAGAGCCACTAAACAAGAAATGGACACTACTTGCACTACACACCTGCACTCCACTGCCTCAATTACTAGTCACTTGCACTTGCACTAATCAAAGTGAATACAGGCCTTAAGGGGCCGGGTTACCCTCGAAATTCTCATACAAACGTAATACCAAAATCATTTTGTCATACGAAAATATTTAACATGTTTGAGTTATTTTTCAGCTTAAAATAGTAATTACCTAGGTTCCTGAACAAAAATTAACTTCAAAATATTTACACACTAAAAAATATAAGCGATTACATTTCATAAATTTTTACGCCATTGTCGACATACTTTTCGCACACTTGTTTTATATTAAAAACTCATCGAATCGTAATGTATTTTTCCTGGGAACACAGCTTATATTGTGTAGTTACAGAATGTCTTCAAAAGAATGGCAATATAATAAATTTTCATTCATCATTTTTGGTATTCGTAAACGCAACGAAATTTCTCTATAATTTCCAACATGGTATCGTGCCGATCCGCTCACACGACAGAGCGCGGCAACGGGCGGGAGGCGCGTTCAGGGTAGCGGAGTGTTGTAACCGGTGCACGTGACAATAATTCATTCAAGGCATTCATTATTCAAGTACAATATTCCCTCAAGCTCCAAGCGGTCGCATGCGACCGCGCGCGCGATAATAGTAGATTTCCAAGAATCCGCGATCGAGAGAATGTTATTGTTGTTGAATGTTGATTTTGAAAATTTTTATGTGATACTTGAAGACAATTGCTTGAACAACTTGCTTTTATTGCTTAAACTTTTGATAATAATTAATAATGGATAACGAAAGGTGGGATGTATGATGTATCACACAGTAGTTTAAAATAAATAATAATTATGAATATCATATCATAAATCATTATTATTTTCTTATATACTGTATTTTGTAAATAACGTTTAGGAATATTAGCGATAGTCATAATATTATAATATGATTATACAATATACATTGATATTATGTATAATTAATTTCGTTAGTCTCGCTAAAACTCGAGAACTTCTGAACAGACTTGCTAATTTCTGTCTTGAAATAAAATAAAATATAAAAGTGAACTTGTATTCTAAGTTTGTATACCTATGTTTGTATATTTTATTTTAGTTTGTATTTTTAGTAATTATTTCCTGATGTCAATTTTATTCAATTAAATAATATAAATACTTTAATAATTAAATAATATTATTATAAAGCGGAAGAGTTTGTTTGTTTGTTTGAACGCGCTAATCTCAGGAACTACTGGTCCGATTTGAAAAATTATTTCAGTGTTAGTCCATTTATCGAGAAAGGCTACAGGCTATATTTTATCACGCTACGATTAATAGAAGCGAAGAAATAGATATTCCATACTAGCTGTTGCCCGCGACTTCGTCCGCGTTAGCATAGTAGTTCACATCCCAAGTAGGTATTAATATTTATTGTACAAAAATATTCAATGTACAGAATTGACTTTCCTATGACTTTATTATAATATAGCTGTTGCCCGCGACTTCGTTCGCATTATCATAGTAGATCACATCCCAAGTATTATTTTTTGTACAAAAATATTCAATGTACAGAATTGACTTTCCTACGATTTTATTATTCGGCTTCGCTTGCGTAATTTAGGAATTTCACGCAACCGTACATTTTTCCGCAAAAAATAGCCTATGTCCCTTCAAGTGGTCTATTCTTTATGTTTGCCAAATAACATAAAAATTGCTCCAGTAGATCTTAAGACAATAAGCAATTTCATATAACTTCCCCCGTTTTTCCACATTTTTCTCTATTTCTTCACTCCAATTAATTTTAGCGTTATAAAATATAGCCTATAGCCTTCCTCGATGAATGGGCTATCTAACACTGAACAGCAACAGCTAGTAATTAATAATACTCTTTTGATTTTTAGGCTTCCGTAGCCAAATGGCAAAAAACAGAACCCTAATAGATTCGTCATGTCTGTGTGTCTGTCTGTCCGTATGTCACAGCCACTTTTCTCCGAAACTATAAAAAAAACCTTATAATTTCATAAAAATAAACCTTATTGTTGCTGCGGATTGCGGAACCATTTATGGGCGAGTCCAACTCGCACTTGTCCGATTTTATTATTTTGAATGATAAGAATGTGAGGAATATTTGGAGTAGCCTTTTTTCTGTTTTTGAAACTTTATTGTTACGTACTGTCTTTTAATAATTTTTAAATAAAAGCGTCGACCTCTGTGGCGCAGTGGTTGAGCGCATGGTAGCTCAAGCCGGGGCTCGCTGGTTCGAAATTCGAATCCCACCGACGGAACAAAACGTTTTCCTGGGTCATGACTCATGACTCATGAGTCATGACTCATGGATGTGTATTAAATATGTGTATAATAATATTGTAAAAACTAGATGACGCCCGCAACTCTGTTGCGCCAAAACTAGTTTATCGCGCGGAAACCGTGCATTTTTTCGGGATAAAAAGTATTATATGTCAAAGGACACGAGTTTTTGACCGTCTCAAAGTATCTCCATGCCAAATTTCAGCAAAATCGGTTCAGCGGTTTGGGCGTGAAGAGGTAATAAGCTAATAACAGACAGACAAACAGACACACTTTTTTATTAATTTTTTACAATTAGTATGGAAGTATGGATCTTAAATAAGTTGAGTATAATAAAAAGGAAATCTATATCTAAATAATATAGGTACTTATTATAAAACAAAGTCCCCTTTTTCCCTCATGTCCCTTTGTTCCCTTTAATCTTTAAAACTACGCAACGGATTTTGATGATTCTTTCAGTGTTAGATAGCCCATTTATCGAGGAAGGCTATATGCTATATTTTATCACGCTAAGACTAATAGGAGCGAAGAAATAGAGGAAAATGTGGAAAAAAACGGGGGAAATTATTTGAAAGGGCTAACTTGAACGCGCTAATCTCAGGAACACTGGTCTGATTTGAAAAATTCTTTCAGTGTTAGATAGCCTATTTATTGAGGAAGGCTATAGAGTATAGGCTATATTTTATCACGCTAAGACTAATAGGAGTATGTGGATAAAACGTTGGAAATTATTTGAAACGGGGGAAAATTATCTCGCGAATTACTGAGCAATTTTTATGTTATTTGGCACAGATAAGAAGTAGATCATAGGCTAAGAAGTAGATCATAGGATAGATCATTGATTTTAATAATTTTTTCAGTGGCTATATATTTTATACCCGTGCGACGCCGGGGCGGGTCGCTAGTATAAATTATAATATATTCGGTATTATATGTCTGGTACTTGTAAGTTGTAACACAAGTCCTTAGTGTACTTAGCACGGGGCCAGGCTGACGTGGTGTGATTTGTGAAGAGTCCAATGTAGATATTATAGTAAGTATATTATTTTAATATATTATGTAGAATCTGTATTCTGTTCAGTTCAGTGACAAGATCGACGACACTACGCCCGCGCCCGTATTCCTACTATTCCAATATATAAAACAACCACAAAAACAATATTGTTAATGATTCATGAAACAGTAAAATATAATACTTCGCAAATCGCAACAAACGCACGGCTTGAATAACTTGATCAGAGTAAAATAATGAATGACGACGCACGCACACATATAATACGCTGCCGTGGAGGGGGTCTCAGGCGCGGGGCGCACGGCGTACGAGACAGCAACATATAAAACTTGTACTGGCGCGGTATCGAATTTCATTTGATCGAGCGCGTAACCCGAGCCCTTAATATGTAGTGTGAAGTAGCTAAACTTTTTAGTAAATGCACAATAAACTGATGCTCGAATACGAAATGTCTTAAGTGTCTGTTTTGTTTATTGCATAGCAAACTCTATTATAAAGGGCTGAAGGTTTGTTTTTGTTTACAGTTTTAATAAATTTAGGCTTATTTGGGTTTAGAATCACGCGTCCAATCAAGACATTCGTTTGTTAGTAGTGCAACAGTCTATTCTCTGTTTGTTTGTGTGAGTTTGGCGACAGTGGTTCTGGTAAACAAATCGTGGTATGTCATTTCTACTGTTTTTATTCTTCTGTGGTTCCAAAAAGAACTCCTACATCTTTCATGTAGGAGATTCTAAAAAAATTTGGATTGTCGTACTAGGTACTTAGATATTAAAGGAACTGCAAATACTAATGATAAATATGGAAAGAAAAAAACTAGAATACAATGCAACAATTATAATTTTTTAACTTTCACATGCTTTCACAATACTTGGTGTTAGTACCTAATATTATTAATTAAAAAATCGTTCAAAGAAAAACTGTGTAACACATAAAATAACTCAATCATTAATATAATATTAAACATGGTATTCTCCACCATCTCTTTTCTCGTCAGACAAGGAGGTAAGAATACTCTGTGAAGTGCTCTGTGAAAACCACAAAATTGACATGAAAAGGCCTTCGAGTACACCAATACCTACTCCGGCCATGACATCTAAAATATAATGTCTCTCAGCTAAAACCCTCGACATACAAACAGATGTCACCCAAGCCAATAATGGTGGGTAGAACAACATTGACACTGGATCTATGCAGATTAGTATAAATGCTACCATTGCTGCTCTACTTGCATGTCCCGAAGGGAAGGAATACTTGTCCGGGTTGCCAGGGACTAGTTTATTCATTGGCACAGGTCTGCGTCGTCTCACAAAAGCTTTAAGAATGGCAATTACCACAACATCCAGGAGGAGTGCTGGAAAGATTGTGTTTAGGTTAATAAAAAGACAAATACTGATAAATGCTGTTGACAAAGTCAAAAGGTTAACTTACCAATCAACATATTGACTTGCAATTGATAGAGATCTTTATTATTGAAAAGCCATATAAATGTCAACCAGCCAGCAAGCCATACTATTCCATGACATGATACCTGTAAAGTGTAATAATAATATAGAAATAATTTTGGGCATTGCAATTGTAGTATGTATTATAGTGCCTCATTTACATGCACTTGTTATAAAGGCAGGATACAAAACATATAACTCGCAAGTGCATAAAAGATGAGCAAAGCTGCTTAGTCAATGCCCAAACTTTAGTATATGATTATAGCTCAGGGCTATATGTGGGTTAACTGTGACGTCACCTTTATTTATTAGCCACATCACAAATTGAGTCAAGTTATAGTATAGTCTCGAATGTAGATTCTAGAAGCTCTATATCTCTACTCTGTAGGACTTTATAATTACCTCCAATAATTTAGAATGTATTCTCAGGGATCTGAGTGCAGTGATACTGTGGGACATATCCACAAACTTTTTACTAATTTGGATGTCATATTGTAGTATTTTTTGTAGCATTGTAGGAACTTTACGTTTGTTCTCTATATCCCCCAACTGTAAAAAATAGTAGTACATAATATTATATCGTATATAATCAGAACGTTTTAACTTTTTTATTACCAAGTACCAACAAACCAACACAATCTCAATCTGCATGCATACCTATACTAAGAGAAATCAATCGACATTGCAATGTGTTAGTAAAAATTAAGAATAAAATTAAATAAAAAAATATTATTTAAATTAGTATGTCTTACCATGATGCTTTATCAATGTAATATTATGCAAACAGCCGAATGACTAACAGTAACACTTGACTACACAAATACACACTCTATTTACAGTGCTAAAATAAAACAGACTAAAATAACCAAGCAAGGATGCTGATAAAATGGATCACAATCAATTTGTTCTATAGTTTGTAAATTGTAATTACAACGAATTCCTTAGAAGTGAAGACTAGAATTGGTTTATTTCTGTAATTACTAATTTCGTCAGCCAAATTCATCCAAGAGCAATATTTTGCAGTCACAGACTATTATGAGATATGTTTGCAGTTTTCAAAAGTCAAAACCACAGATTAAATTAAGTACCCCGCAAACGATCAAATTTGTTTGACACACATGTTTGATGTAATGTACGTTTTCATCAAACAGCAGCGCAGACGATCAAACGTGCATAAATCGGTTTGAGATCATGAGATCTTGTTTGACAAATACAGTGGAACACGTTCAAAGACGCTTGTCAAACACTACCCAAATCCAATGGTTTATTCTTCAAAGGTCAAACACGTAGTTTGTTTGACAAACGCTTTAAATAAAGCTGTACACTATCAAACTGTTTGACAAACACGTAAAATTTGACAAACAATTTGATCCTTAATGATTTGATCGTTTGCGAATTGCGGCATTCGTGATTTGTGGCGATATTCTATGTTATTGTATTGTAATTTGTACTAGAGACTAGTGAATCTTCGCAAGTCACAACGGGCGCGGTAGTAACATTTATTATCTGTTGTAGAATATCATTGCCTAGAACAGGGCTTCAAATAACGTTATTTTTTCATAACGTTATTGCTTCAAGGGCATAGATAACGTTATGAAAATTTAACCGATACTAGAAATAACGTTATAAATGTATTTAATAACGGTAAATGTTATAACGTTATATAGGATTTATAACGGTAAATATATGTTCTTTGATAACGTTATAGTCCGTCAAGAAAGTCATGACAGGCGGGAAAATTTTCTAAACGTAATCACGCTTTTAAGGTGTATTTTTTTCTTTGTATTTTCACAGAGAACGCTTATTACATTTTAAATACGAGTGAGATTTGGTGCACCGTGCACGATCGCATACCTGATACCAGAAAATAACGTTATATTTACCGTTATTATTATAACGTTATTTTTTTGTTATGCCATAACGAAAAAATAACGTTATAATAATAACGGTAAATATAACGTTATTTTACTAGATATCGTTAAAAAAAATAACGTTATCTGGCTACCATTATGAAAATAACGGTACGTAACGATATTTTTTCTGTTATTCGATAACGTTATGAAGCCCTGGCCTAGAATACTGTTATCCCGCGGCCCGCCATAATAATATTATACTCGACACTGGCGTCTGGCCTGTGGCCATGGTTATATAACCGAAGTGCCATAATAAGAAAAAAAAAATCGTTGTCACCATATTAAAATAACTGTCAGTGTCAACTGTCAACGACTTCAAAAGTCAAAATGGGAGTTTTGGCGGGCATGTGAAAGAGTGCTGTTGTGTTTTTGTATTATTTTCCTAAAAATTGTGTTAGCTGGGTTTTTAATGTGTAATATTGGTAGAATATTATCCATTAGATATTCGTGTTCATGCACAAGTGTAGGAAAGTGATGTAATATCCAGAAACGTGCTATTTTGTGTTCCCTCCGAAACTCCATCGAAAGTTTCAGTAAAGCGTCTACCACTTTACTGAATCGACCGACTTGACTCCTTGACTGTATTGACTTTTACTTAGACTTTGACTAGACTTTAGACCTGACGATACATGAAAACGATGATGAAAATTATAATAGGAGGAATATGGTTTTCCCGCCACATTCCTTACCTTTTTACCTTGTCTGTGGCACAACATACACATCCTTTGTGTCAAGTTGCCAAAAAAGAAGAAAAAGAAAAAAAAGAAAAGAAAAGTCAAAATGGTCATAAGTGTCAACTGTCAAAATTGAAATTGTGCATTTCTTTCGGATATTGACGTCCATCGGTGAAGAAGGTTATTGAAGATGTAAGTTTTAAATCTCTATAAATTCTTGTAATCTTTAAAGTGAAATGTATTTCAGAATATTTGTTAGTACACCACATCTTTGTTCATTTCCATTTTGTACAGATTTTTAGTATTCGTCTCATTTCTAATGCACACCACCTAACTTTGCTAACCTAACTTTTCAGGTCGAAAGTATCGCGTGATACGCTTTACGAGTGCGTAAATGCCGTCCTTCAGGCATCGAAGGACAAAAAACGTCACTTCTTGGAGACTGTTGAACTACAAATCGGATTGAAGAACTATGACCCACAGAAGGACAAGCGTTTCTCCGGCACTGTCAAGTATGTTTACCTGGATAGCACATTTTAGTGGACAGTGATAATGTGGATGCTTAATCCATGTACTGTGATAGAGCTTTACATCTTCGCCATCTGGCTATATACCTATATAGCCAGTGGCCTGGCGCAAGTATACTTATGTCCACCAAAATGTGTCTGGACAGGGAGTCGGCGAAAGCTGACGGGACTTTACCCGAAGTCTTTAAATAATGGGTAGGATAGCTTCGGCTTTCCGAACTAACAAAAGGCTAGAGGAGGATTGGGTAAGCCAACAGTTTTGAAGATGTAGAAAAACAACATGTAAACGAGTGTGTGAATTATGTTTTTACTTTTTAATACTACATCCAAGAAAGAAACCAAGTGATAAATATAATTATAATGTACAACTCCATGGTGATGATTTTATAAAATTGCATGTATTATCTGACAAATTGATGACCAAATGCTACTGACTTTTACCTACATTAATTTATAATTTAAATTCTCCTTCCTATTGCTTAATATTTACAATATTTCAGGCTCAAGTACATTCCTAGGCCTAAAATGCAAGTGTGTGTCCTGGGTGACCAGCAGCACTGCGACGAGGCCAAGACCCTGAATGTACCGTGCATGGACGCCGAGGCTTTGAAAAAGCTGAACAAGAACAAGAAGCTTGTGAAGAAACTAGCCAAGAAGTAAGTTTCTGTCAAATGTGTTTTTCATTGAACTATTATTCTGCCGTCCTTATCATAAACAATGCATTTGCATGGCGGCAACTTTCGAGTAGTATTTTTATTTTGTTTGGTGCCTTTAAATGTTAACTTTGCATATGTTGTGATGCTATATTTACATATTTAGTTATTTTTAATATTTTTAAAGACGGAAAATTGATCATGACTAGTAAACATGGATTGCAATAATGTTAATTTACTAAGCATAACCAACGCATGTGTGACAGTTGCACTGTTTCGGTCTTATTAATAAAAATGGCCTACACCCAGCATAATCCGTCCTTACACTCGGAGTTGTTAATCCAGGAGTAAGGCCGACTTAACTCTGGTAATAAATTCTTAATAATAAACGTGGAGTAAGAGTAACAATACATTTCTTACATCGGGATTAAAGGGTGCATTATGGCAACCCTCCAATTTAAAAGTAAAAAGTGTCACTGAGGGAATGAACTAACGTCAGAAATGACATTTATGACACTGACAGTCAACATACTTTGCCAATTGCCTGTTATTATTTCAAAATTCAAATGTGCGTGTTTTGCTGTGGTGCATGATGTAAGCTGTAAGGTGTTACTGTTTTGTTCTTTGGTTTCGTTACTGTTATTTTGTGGAAGTTTGCAACGTTACTTCTTTGAAGTTTTGTACTTGGAATATGTGTTGAAAACAAATAAAAAATATATATAAATTATCAAATACAATGGGCGAACAAACAAAATGTATTCGTTCCAGTAATTGGGATAAACATTTTTTTTTGTTCGCTCATTGTATTTGATAATTTATAACAAAAAATATTATTATATTTATTATTATAAATTATCAAATGCAATGAGCGAACAAACAAGACGTATTCGTTCCAGTAATTGGGATGAAGATGAAATAGTAAGTTTTTACAATAACAGTCGCGTTAGACATCTGGTACCTATAAAATGTTGGGTTGTGTTATTTTTTGTTCCAATGTTTTGTTTTGCTTTATTTCAGCAACTATTTCACATAGTGTTCTCGAATTATTGAAAATAAAACATTAGACACCAATAAAAATAAGCTTTAAGGTGAGGTGATATAAAGCCACCTCTTGTATCTCCAGCTAGATCATCTTTTACCACAATATTATCAATAATCATTACAGCAGTATGTTTAAGAAACCTGTATTTTCTTTTAAATGCACCTTCTTCAAGTTCTTTTAGTGGATTTTTATGTATTTTGTAATGCTTCACACTCCATGTCAATGGCATGAGACTCATTAATGACCTCTATCACCCACAAATATTCAGTAAAATAGTTGCTATCCATCTTTTCGCTAACAAAATCAAAGCAGCGAAAATGTGTGTTTTGTTATTTGTAAGTTATGTCTTATGATGCCGTCAAAATTCAATTTTCAAATGTTAAAATACACATTTGTTCTATACTTAATCTCTCCTTAAACTAGGTAGTGTGAAGGATTAACTTTAGTAGATTCGGATTAGTTTACTCCTTCCTTACTCCATGTTTATTAATACTGAATTTTATTACTCTTACCTTAAGAGCCCGTCCTCTCTTTTCTACTGCTCTCTTCACACTCACGCCCGTCTTTCATATGCCAGGTGAAAAAGGACGATCACCAAGTTAGCGGGCAGATAGAGGTTTTCTGTTTTTAAAGGGGTTTTATATTGAAGTGGTAAAAAGTAATTCCAACACTTTATAGACGACTTTCTCAACAGTACATTGTACTTTTTTCATACCGTTAAGACATCAATACAATCCATAAAAAGGTGATATTCTAAACCTTTTACAGCAAAAATCACAAAATTGTCGCGAGTTTGAGTTGGATTATTTAAAGATACTTAAAAAATATAAAAAATCTAGCTCCAACACTATATTATAATTGAAATGATCTTGCATGTTGTGCATTAAAACTTATAGAAATACTGTATTTTAACTGTTAAATCACGTCTGTTAAATGAGCGAAATTGGCAAAATTTCGTATACGGACTCTTAAGCCTAGGAGTAAAGTTATTCTTGCTCTAGTCTGTGTTTATGTCTAGGAAATGCACAATTGTGATGCTTATGCTTAGCAAAGATTAGGGAATTACTTACATAGTTGCACATACGTTCAATATGACTAGCAAATAATGATAAGATCAGCTCACATGCTTTTTTTTTTTTTGTAACTGAACTAAAATGAAAGCAACTTTAAATAGATGCATAGCAACCCATGAACCGGTACATTATTTCTTAACACTTAATCAGGCCCCATGTGCACTGGCATTAAAAAATTTTTTTTTAAATATGCTGTGGTCTTAATTTTTACCTGTACAATGTATACCTAAGAACTGTTTCTTAAAAAATATTAAAATTAAGACAAAAAACTAAGTGGTCATATAATTATTATGCCCTATGCCTGTTATGGAGCTCTCTGGCGTTTTATAATTTTGTTTCCATTATCCCTATTTTTACTTAGGAAACTGCGTACTTTGAACTTTGATCTCTTTCTCTGTCATATTAATATGAGGTGGTGAACTATTCACAAGAATTTAAGAATTTTGAATACTTACCTAAGATTACTGTTTTGTAAGCGTGTAATTACCACACATAGTACTATCGACTAGAAGAATGTTGTTTTTGATAAAAAGAAACCTAATAATTTACAATTTTATGTTTTTATTTCAAAATCATCTCTTGTATAATGGAAAGAGTGTCCATATCATACTACCGCCAGACGTGAGTAGGGCATATAATTACCACTTTTTTTATTTTTCCCTAAATTAATTGTTTGGTAAAAAATTTTTAGCTTCATACGAAAGATACAAATAATGGTAATCAAAAATAGGTTTTATGAATTTAAAAAGACAAAGATCACTATAAAACTCCAGTTACCTAGGTGGTCGATAAATTGTACTATGCCTGATTAAGGGTTTATTTATTAGTTGTACTTAGTTTATCACAATTATTTTCATGGCAATTCTAAACCTAATAAAAGTTGTACTAAAATATGACTAAAATAATTGAGATTGCTATGCATCTTAATAAAGTTGTTTTCTTTTTTGTTCAGTTACAAAAAAAAAAGATGGATTGCACTCCGGGGGTGCCGGTAGAAGTGAAAACTTGATTATTAACGTTGTGCATTATTTTTTTCAACCCATATTTTATGAAAATCGATTTTAAAAAATAAATAAAAAAAAAACGATCTGATCAGACTGTACATTTCTGCTTAGCACAATTTTCCCCGACTGTACATTTCTGCTAAACAACTCATTTCTCCGACTGTACATTTCTGCTAGACAACTCATTTCCCCGACTGTACATTTCTGCTAAACAACTCATTTCCTCGACTGTACATTTCTGCTAAACAACTCATTTCCCCGACTGTACATTTCTGCTAAACAACTCATTTCCTCGACTGTACATTTCTGCTAAACAACTCATTTCCCCGACTGTACATTTCTGCTAAACAACTCATTTCCCCGACTGTACATTTCTGCTAAACAACCCATTTGCCCGCTGTACATTTCTGCTAAGCAACTCATTTCCCCGACTGTATGTTTCTGCTTAGCACACGACTGTACATTTCTGCTAAATAACTCATTTCTCCGACTGAACATTTCTGCTTAGCACAATTTTCCCCGACTGTACATTTCTGCTAAACAACTAATTTCCCCGACTGTATATTTCTGCTAAACAACTCATTTCCCCGACTGTACATTTCTGCTAAACAACTCATTTCCCCGACTGTACATTTCTGCTAAACAACTCATTTCGACTGTACATTTCGTTCGAGTTCGACACAAAACACTACTCTCCAACCGTCTTACGCGTTTTGTGTGGTTTTTCGATCAACACGAAAATCTGGCGCGAGTTTCACAGTTTTTACCCATCCCACAAAAGTGCTCAACGCCGCTAAAGAAGTTTTCACTTCAAAAAATGCATGTGAGCTGATCTTATCATTCTTTGCTAGTCCACGGATTTAAAAAAAATACGGATGGAGCATTACACTATAAAGAGGTGAAGCATGCAAGGTACGACAATTTCGTCACAATTTCGTTTATTGTACACGTGACCGACACTCACACACTCAACTAGGTACTACAACCCGCTGTCATTGTACATAGTGACGGCGCCAATGACACGCACACGTCCTACACTGGCGGCCATTACTATGCTTAACTCGGGATTAGACAAGGTTACATCCGTATTTTTTTAAAATCCGTGCGCTAGTCATATTGAATGTAAGTTCAACAAGGCTTTATATGAATATGTCAAAGATGTCAACGGGCGCTGCTGGTAAAGAAGAACTGTCAAAAATGAAGTTTTTGTATGATAACAGCGTTAGTTCCTTTTCTAATTTCTCGCCACGTTCATTTAAAGCCTTGTCGAACTGTATGTGCAACTTAAATGTAAGTAATTCCCTTATCTTTGCTATACATAAGCATCACAATTGTACATTTCCTGGACATAAACAATGCAACTGTCACATGCGTTGGTTATGCTTAGTATTTCATGCATCGAAATTGTAAGTAAGAGTCATAAAAAACACATGTTTCCTTATTATGTTTATTACTAGTGTAGTAATAAGTTTGGAAAATATCACATACTATGTTATGACTAACAATAAAACGAAAACTATAGAAGATATTTAAAAACGAGTGATAGAATCTAGTAGATCTCGTTTCAACGATTCCGAATATACTAATAACTCAATTTCGTAAAAAATGTCGATTACGTTGTTTATGCTTAGGAAAGACAGCATGAACAAAATATATGCCCCAGCCCCCAACTACTAATCATAGTCACAGGCTACACGGTCAAATTCTCATCAATCTGATCCATCAATCTGATTGACAGAATATTGATGGTTATAAAAAGTTCATATTAAAAATACGATCAATCCATCAATCCGAGTCGTACATGATCAAATTTTCGTCAATCAGTACCAGATTGATGATCAGATTGATGAAAAATTGACCGTGTAGCCGCTGACATAGAATATGATATCACTGACAGATGACTCTTTTACATGAAGTGACATTTTGAGTTGATGCCAGCCAGCTTCAACGCACAGTGCAAAAAACAAGTTTGCTGTGTCGTTTCTATACATAGTAATAATAATAAATAGTTCAATGTTGATTATAATTTTTATAACAATTTTGTATTATAGGTATGATGCTTTCCTGGCATCTGAGTCTCTTATCAAGCAGATCCCTCGTCTCTTGGGCCCCGGTCTTAACAAAGCCGGAAAGTTCCCTGGTCTGTTGTCTCACCAGGAATCCATGACCCAAAAGATTGATGAAGTCAAGGGCACCATCAAATTCCAGATGAAGAAGGTATGTAAGAAACCTATGGCTATTTTAAAATTAACTTACATTAAGCTGGTGCATTATCTAAATTTTGGCAAGCAAATGTTAATTTTATATTCCAATCTACATCTATTACAGTAAAATATTCTATACTGGGATGGCAGTTACTTAATATATAATAAGAGTCTAGATAAAAAAATATGTTTTATATTAAACTATTTTACAGGTACTTTGTCTGTCGGTTGCTGTTGGTCACGTAGACATGACACCTGACGAGCTGGCCCAGAACGTCCACTTGTCAATCAACTTCTTGGTGTCTCTGCTGAAGAAGCACTGGCAGAATGTACGATCACTTCACATGAAGTCCACCATGGGGCCACCCCAAAGATTGTACTAATTTTAATATACTTTGACTACTGATTTTTTTCTTTTACTTATCAACTTACCTAACTTAAGATAAAATCAATATAAGCATACAATAAAACTTGGTTCAGGGGCCGTACCACGAAACTGTTTTGAGACTCAAACAATCGTACAAGAATACCGCGTCCTACTCTTAAGAAATTACGCTGTAAGAGCAGGACGCGGCATTCTCGTCAGATTGATTGAGTCTCAAAACGGTTTCGTAGTAGACCTAGGGACTCCGACCACAAACATGGGGTGCTCCGGTAGTTTTAAGTATAGACAAAATCAAACTATTTACTAACAAACGCTACCTACCATAGATGGGTCATTTAAAACTGGTCTTAAGGTGGGTGTAGCAGAGGAATCTGTAGACTGTAACAGCAGGCAGTATCTACAGACTGTCGCAAGTAAATTTTAAGACTTTCCATTGGTTTGAATCAATTTTCTGAATAAAATTATGTTATTATACTAGATGACGCCTGTAACTTAGCGTTGCGCAAAAATTAGTTAATCGCGCGGGAACGGTAAGTAATTTTTTCCATACTTAATTTAATCGAAATCGGTTCTAGTTCGAGCGCGAAGATGTAACAGATAGCTCGATGATCGACAGATCGACAGACGTCTGTCGTAATATTAGTATGGATTTAATAAATTTTAAGACTGAAATAAAAGTAAGGTGTTCGAACTTTACGATTTAATTAATTGATCATAATGACAATTATTAAAGCGTGTAACGTGTTCGTGTTAAAGTCGTTATTTCGCTTTGCTGCAGGGTGCAGACTTAACGAAAATGTGGACAGTTTTAAATGAAAGTGCTATACGTTTGATAAAATTGAAAATGTTTATTTCAGTTTTTATTACAAGACTTACTAATTTTAATTAAAGGCTGATATACAGTAGCTGGCGCCAGCGACGGAATCCAGTGATGCTGTCGCCAGCTACTGTATCAATGTAAATCAGCCTTAACAGTCGTCAGAGCTAATAATATTAAAAGGGTTTCTTCGATGTTGATGAATTTCTTGGTCAAGGCACTATTACCGCTAACGTGATTGCATTCCAGTAACTTACAAAATTAAAAACTTGACTTGAATCGTTTCGGCTAAACTAAATCGCTCAAACTTTTTGAATCAGGATCTAATATCTCGTCGTCAGAATTGTCACTATCATCAGGCAGCTGTTCGTCGCAGTCTTCCACAGATTCCTCTGTCTCGACACTTTCCTGTGTAGCTATTATCTCGCCGTGAATATTCTTATTCTTTAGATTGCCCATCCAAAATGCTTCCGAGCATTTGTTTGCTGTTAAAACCGCTTTAACTTTGTAGATCAGCGTCTCAAGCTGTTGCCTCATGTCTGGTACTTTACTCATGAGTGCTGTATCTTTTTTCAAACGGGAGTGGCAACATAAGGACTGCAAAAATCGTGTAGTTTGTTGAAGAATTTTCAATATTTCCAAAATCTCCTGTGTTCTGCTCTTGAATTCTAACTCCAGTATCGGTATTCCTTGTGAAATAAACAGCTTAATCATCGGTAAAGTCTTTTTAAAGAAGGCTGTTAAGTTATTTCTGTTTTCGAGCGTTTTAGATATTTCAGACATACATCTTAGTATAATTGCCACATCTTTCCAAAGTTCTAAATGCTCGTTATTTGTCAGGCCCTTGTTTAATCGACTTTTTGTAACATCTTGTAAAGCAGTGCCAAGGTTTCGATAAATAACTGGGAAATTGGCTTTATTAATACATTTAAATGTATTAAGCGTGTTATTTCGACTTTTAAGTGCTTCAATTTCATTAACCAATAACAAACTGATATTCTTTAGAGATAGAACTTCGTTATTTATGAAAAACACTTTAGCTATAATGTCTAGATTTTGATTGAATGCAAGCCCTTTTTCTAAAATACCATCTAGAGTTTGCCATGACTGAGATAAGAAATTGTTCGCAAGTTCCCTTAGAATTTTTGACACTGTAGTCGAGCTACTAGCACTAAAATCTTTAATGATATTTAAAAATTCTAAAAGCGCTACTGCACTTGAAATCTGAACGCAATATTTCTCCTGTTTCTGTACGTATTTTGCCACAGCGAACACCAAGTCTTTTAAGGAAATAGAATTATCATTATCCACATTCGAAATTGTACGCAATGAAGATTTCAATAAAGCTATGTTTTGATTTTTGAATCCAATCCACCTAAAATAAATAGTGAAAAGGTTGTAAATGTATTCCAAGCATAAAACATGTCGATGCATTTCAGGAGGATATGAAATTAATTCGTTTTGAGAATTTGTATTATGCAAATGATTATCCAAATATGCGATGACAAACTTCAAATGTTCGACGACTTTAGGTAAAACATCATGAACTTTTCTAGCGCATTCCTCAGCTTTTGAACTATTGTACATTTCAACATTATCTTCTTTGCTTAGAAAGTTATTACGTTTTATCTTTGATAAAAGAACTTTTTCTAGATTAGTATTTACGTACTGTAATATAAATACTAGTATTTCAGTTGTAAGTCCTGTATCTGCTTCGTTATCGCCCACTAATTCAGCGTTTAATAAATCCAGCAAACTCAAATCCAGTGATCTAAAAATTGCATTGTCCATTACACTAATTTTGTTTTGGATTGAACGCAAATTATTTTGTGTGGTTTGTGTGCGCCCCGTCTCCGGTAGTACAGAATCGTCCTGATTATGCTTCTTTTTATTATTAGCAGGTTTACTGTTGAGTGCTTTTGGTACAGATTTTTCACCGATATTGCCTTTAAAGTTGATCAAATAAGACGGAGGAGTATACTTAAAATTGATCTTTAGCAAAATTTGGTTTATTATAGTTTCTATTTTGTGAATATGCATGATCCTGAGAAATATTTTTGATCTTAGACCAAGATCTGATTGAGAAGCGAAAGCATTTATAAGCTCCCGAAACCAATTAGAACAATGTACTAAACAATCCAAAATATTTATAACAGCTGGGTTGCTCATGTCTTCAATAGAATCAACATCAAATATGGGCATGACAACAGGGCATCCCAATAGTGCATCTATACTCGAAAGATCTGAATCATATTTTTTCTTGTGAAGTATCTGAACAGCATGGAAAAGAGGAGGCAACATGAAAATATTAACGTCGTCTTTTTCCTGCAAAATCAATCCTCCAATGTTTATAGCAATCATTTCATCCATTTCACTATCGGTATTTAGGCAATATTGCATTCCCAATTTTATGTCACCAATCCTCTCACATTCTATGTTATCAACAATAAAATTATGTTGTAAATCATTAGTGACTGCATCAGCTATCCAAGCCAGGAATTGTTTACTGATGCTTGGTAATGTAGTTATAATGTTACTCAGTTCGTCATAAAACAATGTAATCATGTTTGGAAATCTTCTTGTACTGCGATTAATTAAATCAATAATTTGAGCTGCTTCGTGAATATCACCTTCAGGCAAATGGCTTATGGATCCGTAAGTTACATCTTCTAGTGGTTCTGCCACATCATCTTCATCTCTAGTGGATTTAATGAGGTATTTCACAGCATGAGTCCCAGCTAGTATTCCTTGTGTCTTAATTTGTAGATTAGAGCTTCCCAATTCTTTCCTTATTATCATGTGGATGTCATCCCTGATAACAGAATTTTCAAAACTATATGCTAAACCACAAACAAGGTTCATCACTGATTTTATTTCTGATAGGGACATATCATCAGTTCTGTCCAGCAACATCAGCATTTGTATACTTTGGGGTTTTAGTAATTTAATATCATTTTCTGCTACACTGTTCAATATAGATAAAATGCTCAGAAGACAGTTTTTATTTGTCACTCCTAATTGTAGGAGCTCTGCGACTACAGTTTGACTACAATCAAGTAGTTTGCTAAACATTAACATGTAAATATGGGAAGCAAATGTTTGCAACATTGGTTCTGTAGAATTTTTCAATAGACTATTAGTTAAATTAATTAAATGTTTTATATATTCCTTTAAAATGGGAATAAAATTTTCAAACACTTCATCGATCAAATCAACTCTTAAAATGCTAAGTTTAATTTGTTTCTTTAGTACGTTTTCAGCTTGCTTTTGTTTTTCTTCAGAGGTAGAAAACAAAATCAACAGTATAATAAAATCTATTGCTTTATGATCAGCATTTATTCTACATCCAGAAATTGCCTTCATCCAACAATTTGCAACAACTTTTGAAGAAATTATTGAATTCCTTATTGCAGACGCTGTAAGGATTTGACTGGTGGCTATATCCTGAGGCTTTGATGTTGAAGATGGCCAACCTAGAGCATTTCTTAGCCCATGTATTGCTTCTTTATATACATTGTTATCTTTAGATCCTGGCATCAGAAGAAATTTAACAAAATTTGGAAAGTGGTGACATTTAGATAATACTGTTAGAATGTTTAAAGTCCTTTTTTGCAGTTGCTCATATTGTTCTTCAGATAAACACAGATATGATAAGCAGTCCAGAATGGCTGGAATCAGATCATGGTCTTCACTCATTATTCGGCTTATTTCAGTAGCAATATTGTCATGTTCCTGGTCTCCGATTATATCGGGTATGGCTGTCACTATTTCTAATTTAACTATTTTTTCCATAGTAACATCCAACAGGTTTATAATATGTGTGGCTATTTTTTCCCCATCAACTATATTATCTAAGCCGGAAAAGCATTTGAGAATCATTCGTATCCAAGGCGCACATTTAGATTCAGCAGCCAAATCAATAGCCAGTTCAAATACATAATCTACCAGTTTGTTTTGAAGTATTGGTATATTTAAAAGTATTCTTATTAGACTGTCGCTTACCGAAATTTCACTGTCGTCGGTGCTCCGAACAATATTTGGAAACAAATAGTACCTAAATTTATTAATGTCCTTACATTCTTCTGCCAAACTCGAGTAGAATTTCGACACATTTTGAGGATAGTCGACATGTTGTTGCAGGGCCTTCTTAATATTACGAATAAGAGCCACGACTTCCACAGTAGTAACACACTTATCAGGTGGATGTTTTACAAGTAAACCACAGTCTTTTAGTGTAGACTTGAAATAGTCTTCCCGCCTTGGATTCTTAGGTTGACTTGATAAGGTGGTTTCATTTCTTTGAGAAATTCGTTTTAAGCTCATCGTTCACTATTATAACTAAACTTATCAAACGAATAAATACATCCTACATTTTCGCTTTTTCCGACTTTTTCAAATTCAATCGTATTCAGTCTGTATTTACCGGTATTCACTATTCAACCAGGTGGACGAAATTCCTGAACAAAAAAAATTTGGGTTCCAAATTTAAACGTAGCAACTGTACCCAATCAGATAATCTGTGCAAGGTCGACTGTGATTGGCTGATAAAAAAGACCATAGAGAATATAAACTACATGAGAAAAAAGACGAAGAAGGAGTTTAAAATTCAAAGTTCGATTTTCATTTTGTGAAAATTATTTTGTAGCAACTCATACAAAAATTGTGAATTAAGTGGATTAATTAATGAAAAACGAAAGGTAAGCCATTGTAAAATGTAAATGTAACCGTAAATTGATAAATTGAAGCAAAACATAACTATGTCATACCATGTTCTAATACAAAGTATGTCGTAGTATTATTTGCATATTTGTACAATAATTTACAACTTAAACTACCTATATTAATATGAAAAAGATAGATTATTATTTCATAGAAACTATTATAATGTATATCAGTATGCAGTTAATTTGGAAAATGTTAAAATGTGTATATTGTTTTATTGTAATAATACATTATACATAAGGTTGATAAGTATACTTAATACAATACTTATAATTTATGTAAACTGTATGGAAATGTAGTAAATGAAAAATGTTTCATTAATTTCAGATTTTTAGGTCCCTATACTAGTTTGCAACATTTTAGTTTGCAAGCAATAGCTGGAGAAGGAAGGTATGGGATTATGAGTGGTACGGCCACCAAGGAAAAATCCTCTGATCAAGACGTGAGGTGGTATGCAGCTGGCCTGAGCCCACGCGATAGATTTCAGCTGTCGTTTACAGGGTGTAACAAAACAAAGTAATGATACTTAAGTGTGTTACATGTATGAAGGTGCGCGTCTACTGGATACTGCGTAGGTATGCGGCGGACGGATTTGTTGCTTTGTATGTATGGTACTGACTACTGTGAACTGCACTAGAAGTACTGGAACGTCATTCTGCGCCTAACAAAATATATATGACGACACGACGCGCAGTCCGCACCGTACGCCCCGATTCTGACCTGGTGGACGCGCAGCTTTAATCCCCTCCCTATATAGAGTTTACTGTGTAAGCCAATACTTGATTGGCTTAGTAGAGTAGCATAGACAGCTATTCTATTATATTTGTAAATAAAATACATAAAACTGTACTGTAATATTATAATATTGAGTAATAGAAATCAACAAAAGCTTGTGGATTAAATCTGTTTTATTGTTTAATTTACCTTATTAGCCTATTTATTTAGCTGTGTACAATAATTTTTATTGAAATAAAACATTTATTTGAGCTTATTTATTTTTTATTTTATTTTTTTTTAATTTTTGGTATGTTTAGAGTGAAAGGTTTTGCACTTAAAAATTTTAACTTCAGTTTCAAATTAAAAAAATAACGGATGTTTATTTTTTTTCTCCTAAGTCCGACCTCTTGTTACATAGTATACAGTTTACATCCTCTTTGTATTCAACTATTCACCCATAGATAATACAGTATATAAACTGAGATATTCACCACAGAACAGTGAACACTAAAGGGCCCCCGAGACGATCAAACGGTTTGACTCAAACACGTAAATTTTGGTTTGACTCAAACCATTTTGATCGTTTACAAAGCTAGTTTGAACGGTTTGTCAAACATTTACGTGTTTGAAGCTCGTTTGATGAAATTTCATATTTTTGTTGTGTTGGACGCGCCGTTTGATCGTGTTCCGATGCGTTTGAACAAACTTTATACCATTCTTTGGAGTAGGTACATTATTTTTAACCGACTAAAAAAGAGGAGGTTATCAATTCGATGCGTATGTATGTAATATTTCCAGAACTGCCCAGTTTTCGTATATAATGTTAGTCTATATCAGCGTCTGAACAAATGTGCAAAATTTCAAAAGTGTATGTATGTTTTTACGTTTGTGTTCACATATCCCCGGAACTACAAGTCCGATTTAAATAGTTTTTTGTTGTACTATAATAGGTATTGTTTAACTTGGGAGACTTCTGCAAGTTTCATCAAAATAGGTTTAGTAGTTTTTGAGATAGGGAATTTAATTCTCAATTTCGTACAATTTTAAGTCGGTTTTATCTTTTAAAAAATAATATTTATTCGTCACAAGACGTGTACTCCACAGCGAGTATTGAACCAAACTGCGCAGTTTCGTTTGACAAACCGTTCAAACCGCCATCAAACGGTTGCATCAAACACGTAAGGTTTGAATCAAACCGTTTGATCGTCTCGGGGGCCATTAATATTCTAAGTCCTACCGGAGCTATTCACTATTCGGATTTCGGTATTTTTCAATTTTTCAAATTCAATGAGGGATTTTCATAACTTTTTAATTTGATTGTCAAACAGTTTCCATTTTAGTAAATAGATGGCGTATGGGTAGACAACTATCGGTAATACCAGGAACACCACTGGTTTTGAGTTTTGACACCATCTTACCTGCACTTGTGCACGATAACGAATATTTAATGGCCAATATATTACCAATAATGAACACCAAAAACCCAAATAACACAATTTGGGAAAAAATAATAAAAACCACACCAACAATAAAAAGTAGAAGTTGAAAGTAACATGGCCGCCAAAACTGTTGTCACTTGTCAGTTTTCAGTTTGACAAGTTTTTCATCTCAGCGTGTTCCTAAACTATTACCGGAGATACTGGCCTAATCGCTAATGGCCCGTATTCACTTTCATTAGTAATAAGTGCAAGTGATTAGGGCAAGTGATAAGTCATTAGGAAAAAGTAAGTGTGGACAGCGACTGCTTAGTGCAAGTGATTAGCCGGCTGCGTAGTAACGTGATTAGTTCTGTATTCACTTTGATTAGTGATTAAGTGCAGGTGACTAGTACAGGTGATGAGTGATTAGTAGAAAGTAATGTGGACAGCGACTGATTAGTGCAAGTGACTAGTCGGCTGCGTAGTAACGTGATTAAAAGCGTGTTCTATTTTTTGCGAGTGCAAGTGCGTGACAGATGAAAACCAATTTTGGTTTCGTTTGACAGCTCGGGATTGTTACTATTATTCCGCTAGGTATATTAACTTTATAGGCCAGACTGACGTGGTGTGCCGTATGAAGCGTCCATATATATAGTATATCATTATTAAATAATATACCTATTAAAAGTACAAAAGGACACCCTTTCAATTACTTCCATACTAATCCATACTTATTACTTACTAATATACTAATAATATTATAAATGCGAATGTGTGTCTGTCTGTCTGTTACCTCTTCACGTTTATTCCTCAGAAGTCAGAACCGATTTTGCTGAAATTTGGCATGGAGATACTTTGAGTCCTGGGAAAGGACATATAAAAATACGTCGTGGTCTTTATATATAAAACTCAAAGGTGACTGACTGACATGTTGATCTATCAACGCACAGCCCAAGCCACTGGACCGATCGGGCAGAAATTTGGCATGCAGGTTTTTGATCATGAAGCATCATCATGAGGCAGAAAGGATTTTGATCAATTCTACCTCCAAGGGGTGAAAATAGGGGATCAAAGTTTGTATATAACAATACTTCTTAACGCGAACGAAGCCGCGGGCAAAAGCTCGTTTTTAATAAAACCAATATTAAAAATGAAGGACATGTCAAAATGACAGTTTTATTTTTGAAACTTGGACGCTCGTGTTGACAGCTACTACTGAATTTACTAAATTATATTACTAAAGAGCCACTAAACAAGAATTGGACACTACTTGCACTACACACCTGCACTCCACTGCCTCAATTACTAGTCACTTGCACTTGCACTAATCAAAGTGAATACAGGCCTTTAGGCCAATGATCGCTTAGGTTTAAGATATTTTGACTTATATCACACTTGACAGTACACTGATATTTTTTAGAAACACAACCAAATGTGTCAGTTATGCCAACCTGCAGACAATTTCAGATCGGTGGGGAACCTAGTGTCTATCGTCGCGCTGTCTGGTGGAGATTAAAAATAAGAAAATCTCTCATTACAGAATTCCAGAATTCAGATGACAATTGACAGATCACAAATCACAATCACAAACTATGACAGTTTTTTTTTGTTGGATTTTGGCAATGATTTTGGCACTGACACCGGGGGTGTACTTTGCCATGACTTTGCCACACATCATCCACATCATCGATAACGGATAAACTTCGATAAACCATATCGTCAAGTCTAAACTAAAGCACTTATAACTTATTCCACCTTACTAATTTAGACGTCTAAAATCAGCGGTCAGTAACACACGGCCCGCGAACGTCTTACTTGCGGCCCGTGAATGTTTTGTGAATAAGTTATGTCATATGTGTATCAAGAACAATGTTTTCTAATACTTCCAGTAGTTATCGCCACTTAAGTACGTAGCTGTTTGTGCCATTTTTAATAAAAACTTATTACCTTTCAATTTGTATAGGTATATTGAGCCTCTAGGGTTATAGAATATAGGGTTAATACGAGTATGAGGTCTGCGGCCCGCCTTTAATTTGTTTTGCCACTTAGCTCACAGATTGTTTATTTATTTTTCATTCAGAGTGTGATCAATGAATCAAAAGTCATAACTAACCAAACTTCTTCAAAAAGTATTCTCTAAGTCATCGAAATACGTAATATAATCGAAACAAAGAGCGCGGCCCAGGTGGGCCTTAGTCTTACGGTTGTTGAGAGACTACGTGACTCTTTGACGCTCGTTCCGCGCTCTCGCTTGCACTTCAAGCCTTAAATGGAACGCCTCAGAGCGAGGTAACGCCGCATGAACTGTCATGTTTTTCGTGCGCGCACCCCATATCGAATTATAAGACGTTATCACGTCAAAAATATCATTGGGAATATTACCCATTTTTTAATGAATCCCTACGCTGGAACGCCACCTGTCGCGCGCAGAGTTATCGTGCGTGCACTCTAATTTATTTGCATCTTTGTTTTATTTTTTACATCTAAAAAAATAGTGTAACAAGGAACAAGGAGTACCTATAATATCCTACGTGCACAAGTGTAGGAAAGTGATGCAATATCCAAAAATGTGCTCCTATGACCTATCCTCTATCGGTTGTAACTTGTATCACGGGGAGTGCTCTGAGGAATTGTTCGGAATCATTTATCATACCACCTGCAACTATTCGCCATCGTCCCACGCGAAAAACATACCATCCTCATCAGTATTCAGTCATCAACTCATCACCTTGATGAGTGGCAGTCCACAGTGCGTTTTTCGCGTAACTTTCTACCGCGCACTGTAAAACTCTGGAACGAACTGTCACCAGTAGTATTTCCGGACCTATACGACCTGCAAACCTTCAAGAAAAGAGCGTATTCCCTCTTAAAAGGCCGGTAACGCACCTGCAGCTCTTTTGATGTTGCGAGTGTTCATGGGCGACTGTAGTTTCTTACCATCAGGTTACCCGTTTGCCCGTTTGCCCCCTTATTTAATAAATTTAAAAAAATGTGCTATTTTGTGTTCCCTCCAAAACTCCAACGAAAGTTTCGGTAAAGCGTCTACCACTTTACTGAATCAACCGAGTTGACTTCTTGACTGTATTGGCTTTTATAACTTAGACTTTGACTAGACTTTTGAACTTTATAGGACGATACACAAAAACGATGCTGAAATTGTATACTAAAATATTGTTTTCCCAGTTCCCAGTTCCCACCATAATAATAATATACCTACTATTAATTATTTATTATCAGGGCTTCAAATAACGTTATTTTTTCATAACGTTACTGCTTCAAGGGCATAGATAACGTTATGAAAATTTACCCGATATTAAAAATAACGTTAAAAATTGATATTAATAACGGTTAATGTTATAACGTTATATAGGATTTATAACGGTAAATATATGTTCTTTGATAACGTTATAGTCCGTCAAGAGAGTTATGACAGGCGGGAAAATTTTCTAAACGTAATCACGCTTGTAAGGTGTATTTTTTCTTTGTATTTTCACACAAATCTCGCAAAAAAAGTAGGCTGCGAGTGAGATTTAGTGCACCGTGCACGATCGCATACCTGATACCAGAAAATAACGTTATATTACCGTTATTATTATAACGATATTTGTTCGTTTATACATAACGAAAAAATATTGATATAATAATAACGGTAAATATAACGTTATTTTACTAAATATCGTTAAAAAATAACGTTATCTGGCTACCATTATGAAAATAACGGTACGTAACGATATTTTTTCTGTTATTCGATAACGTTATGAAGCCCTGTTTATTATACTTCACACTGGCCATGGTGTCATAAAAAGAAAAAAAACTCAGCCGTAGTGCCATATTAAGAAAAAAAAACTCTGATGTCTAGTGATTTTGACAAGTTGGAAAAGAAGGAACCCGGGGGGGGGGGGGGGACAGATCGTGTATTATGAGCAGGGCTTCAAATAACGTTATTTTTTCATAACGTTACTGCTTCAAGGGCATAGATAACGTTATGAAAATTTACCCGATATTAAAAATAACGTTAAAAATTGATATTAATAACGGTTAATGTTATAACGTTATATAGGATTTATAACGGTAAATATATGTTCTTTGGTAACGTTATAGTCCGTCAAGAAAGTCATGACAGGAAGGAAAATTTTCTAAACGTAATCACGATTAAAAGGTGTATTTTTTCTTTGTATTTTCACACAAATCTCGCAAAAAAAGGGGGCTGCGAGTGAGATTTAGTTCACCGTGCACGATCGCATACCTGATACCAGAAAATAACGTTATATTTACCGTTATTATTATAACGATATTTGTTCGTTTATACATAACGAAAAAATATCGTTATAATAATAACGGTAAATATAACGTTATTTTACTAAATATCGTTAAAAATAACGTTATCTGGCTACCATTATGAAAATAACGGTACATAACGATATTTTTTCTGTTATTCGATAACGTTATGAAGCCCTGGTTGGGAGTAATGTTACTAATGTATATTGCCATTTTATAATGGCAACCCTGGTCTCCGCCCTCCGGCCTCCGGTGACCGGTCATACCGAAATGGCGTTCGTTTTGTTTTGATATTTACGAACAAGGTGCTATTGATGTATTTGGTGATTAAACCGTTGAGCTGAGCATCTATTTCTCCGTTGTATTATTCCTGGATCAATTGCCAAACTGTGTGTGTAAGAGAAATTGACTCGGTGTAAATAAAGTGAGTTAATAGGTAAAGACTCGGTGTTTCTTTGTGAAAACATCTTACAAAGAAAACAGTAGATGGTGCTTTGAATGCTGCTCTTCAGCTGCTGAAGACGGCGTTAAATTGTTTCGTTTCCTAGTCCTGAAATAAAAGACCTGTTTCGGTACGTAAATATGAATCTAATGATAGTTATAATAACCCTCACATTTGAAACACTTACGGTGGTATGAATAAAAAATCTTAGTGAAAGTTTTAACCGTTTTCTAACTTAAATGTTCGCTAAAGTTAAAAACCGTCTTAAAACACTCCATATGAATAAACGCTTTCTAAACCTTCGCTAAGTAAAATGCATTTATATGCCTTTTTTTTTTGGTAATGTTGGTAGTGTGCCAATTTATTGTGTTCAATGTGTCAAAAATAAAGAGTATTTTGTGAAAAAAAAAACTTGAGAGGTGCCAAAGGACACCCGAATGGAACGGAGTTATTTCATTATGTTAAAAAAATCTGTACATAATATACTTAAAAAACGCCATCTATTGACGCACAGGAATACTATCAACGCGCAACGCCCTCTGCCCCTAACATGCAGGTACTAATAAAAAAATGCCGTTTTTAGTATCGTTTTTTTCGGCCTAGAGGGAGCTAATTTATTATAATATTAAATTAAAAAAGGGGTTTCGCAAAGCGCGAAAAGGAACTCTGTTCCAAAAAATATACTTTATGGATTTAATAAATTACGTCATAATAGAGCAAAGTAGACTTTTGTTGGCAACTCACTGACTACCTACTGAGGCCGCCATAATAAAAAGAAGAAGAAGAAGAATGACGAAATTTAATCCTTCGATCGGGGATTCTTGGAAATGCTGTTGTATTCTATTGTTGTCGCTACCACCGGTGCTCGTGCGGGGCTCGATGGGTTGATACTATTTTATTCTGTATAGTTTACTTTTGAGGCCTTCAATTTATTTTTAAACAAACTACGTTACATATTATCCAAAGTGCAAAGTGATAAAACGCATCCGAAGTGATAACTGGCTCGAGGATAAAGTTCAGGTGTGATGACGCTGCCTCGCCTATCTTTTTGTAGTTCTTCAGACATTAATGACACAATGTATCGTCCTGATTCTTTTGTACTTAAATTTGGTCTGAGGACACGACACACAAATTTTAAAGAAAAAAACATGATTGGCTGAAGACTTATTTAATTGCTATTGCAAGGGGCGATAGCCCGTTACCACATGGGAGTTAATTAAAATATACAATACATTAATAATTATTGACTTTCAATTTACTGTGTAGGTATTTGGAATTAAAAAAATAAATTGTATCAAGACGTGACACTACACTTCACACAATGGTGCCAAAGTGCCAAAAGCCACCACATACCAAAATCTTTGTCTCGAATTAAAGTATATTAATAGCTATCGTCCAGGCCCTAGGGCATAAATAAAAAAAATCGACCAAGTGCGGGTCAGACGCAAACGATGTATTCTGTGAGATTTGATGGTTAAAATAATTTTTGAAGTTATTTTCTAGGGTTCTAGATAAGGTATTATTTAAAAAACAATTATATTTTAACATTACGTTAAAATAAATCATTTTAATTTTACAGTGACATGCATTACGAAAACGAAACCAACAATTTTGATATGGGAGGAGATGAATATTGATTTGGAGAAAGGATGACAACGCCGAAGCCGACCTACGCATCAAATGCGCTACTGAATAGAATATATTATTCTTTCGGATAAAAAAACCTAATGGCCCGTATTCACTTTCGTTAGTAATAAGTGCAAGTGATTAGTTCAAGTGATTAGTTATTAGGAAAAAGTAAGTGTGGACAGCGACTGTTTAGTGCAAGTGATTAGCCGGCTGCGTAGTAACGTGATTAGTTCTGTATTCACTTTGATTAGTGATTAAAGGCCTGTATTCACTTTGATTAGTGCAAGTGCAAGTGACTAGTAATTGAGGCAGTGGAGTGCAGGTGTGTAGTGCAAGTAGTGTCCAATTCTTGTTTAGTGGCTCTTTAGTAATTTAATTTAGTAAATTCAGTAGTAGCTGTCAACACGAGCGTCCAAGTTTCAAAAATAAAACTGCCATTTTGACATGTCCTTCATTTTTAATATTGGTTTTATTAAAAACGAGCTTTTGCCCGCGGCTTCGCTCGCGTTAAGAAGTATTGTTATATACAAACTTTGATCCCCTATTTTCACCCCTTGGAGGTAGAATTGATCAAAATCCTTTCTTAGCGGATGCCTACGTCATAACATCTACCTGCATGCCAAATTTCAGCCCGATCAGTCCAGTGGCTTGGGCTGTGCGTTGATAGATCAACATGTCAGTCAGTCACCTTTGAGTTTTATATATTATAAAGACCACGAAGTATTTTTATATGTCCTTTCCCAGGACTCAAAGTATCTCCATGCCAAATTTCAGCAAAATCGGTTCTGACTTCTGAGGTATAAACGTGAAGAGGTAACAGACAGACAGACACACATTCGCATTTATAATATTATTAGT
Organism: Lysandra bellargus; assembly: GCA_905333045.1. Taxonomy (NCBI): domain Eukaryota; kingdom Metazoa; phylum Arthropoda; class Insecta; order Lepidoptera; family Lycaenidae; genus Lysandra; species Lysandra bellargus. Next base: position 7,794,403 of record HG995335.1, on the reverse strand, counting down.
ATATTAGTAAGTAATAAGTATGGATTAGTATGGAAGTAATTGAAAGGGTGTCCTTTTGTACTTTTAATAGGTATATATAATAATGATATACTATATCTATGGACGCTTCACACGGCACACCACGTCAGTCTGGCCCATAAAGTTAATATACCTAGCGGAATAACAGTAACAATCTCGAGCTGTAAAACGAAACCAAAATTGGTTTTCATCTGTCACGCACTTGCACTCGCAAAAAATAGAACACGCTTTTAATCACGTTACTACGCAGCCGACTAGTCACTTGCACTAATCAGTCGCTGTCCACATTACTTTCTACTAATCACTCATCACCTGTACTAGTCACCTGCACTTAATCACTAATCAAAGTGAATACAGAACTAATCACGTTACTACGCAGCCGGCTAATCACTTGCACTAAACAGTCGCTGTCCACACTTACTTTTTCCTAATAACTAATCACTTGCCCTAATCACTTGCACTTATTACTAATGAAAGTGAATACGGGCCATAAGTGCAGGTGACTAGTACAGGTGATGAGTGATTAGTAGAAAGTAAGTGTGGACAGCGACTGATTAGTGCAAGTGACTAGTCGGCTGCGTAGTAACGTGATTAAAAGCGTGTTCTATTTTTTGCGAGTGCAAGTGCGTGACAGATGAAAACCAATTTTGGTTTCGTTTGACAGCTCGAGATTGTTACTATTATTCCGCTAGGTATATTAACTTTATGGGCCAGACTGACGTGGTGTGCCGTGTGAAGCGTCCATAGATATAGTATATCATTATTAAATAATATACCCATTAAAAGTACAAAAGGACACCCTTTCAATTACTTCCATACTAATCCATACTTATTACTTACTAATATACTAATAATATTATAAATGCGAATGTGTGTCTGTCTGTCTGTTACCTCTTCACGTTTATACCTCAGAAGTCAGAACCGATTTTGCTGAAATTTGGCATGGAGATACTTTGAGTCCTGGGAAAGGACATATAAAAATACTTCGTGGTCTTTATATATAAAACTCAAAGGTGACTGACTGACATGTTGATCTATCAACGCACAGCCCAAGCCACTGGACCGATCGGGCTGAAATTTGGCATGCAGGTAGATGTTATGACGTAGGCATCCGCTAAAAAAGGATTTTGATCAATTCTACCTCCAAGGGGTGAAAATAGGAGATCAAAGTTTGTATATAACAATACTTCTTAACGCGAGCGAAGCCGCGGGCAAAAGCTCGTTTTTAATAAAACCAATATTAAAAATGATGGACATGTCAAAATGGCAGTTTTATTTTTGAAACTTGGACGCTCGTGTTGACAGCTACTACTGAATTTACTAAATTAAATTACTAAAGAGCCACTAAACAAGAATTGGACACTACTTGCACTACACACCTGCACTCCACTGCCTCAATTACTAGTCACTTGCACTTGCACTAATCAAAGTGAATACAGGCCTTAAGGAAGGGTAACTGTGTCAAAATAATCGGCCAAGTGCGAGTTGGACTCGCGCACGAAGGGTTCCATACGTCAGAGAGCAAAAATAGGCCAAAATTGTGTTTTTTGTATGGGAGCCCCCCTTAAACTTAAATTTTATTTTAATATGTATTATTATTAATTATTGACGTAGACATACAATTATTATAAGGACCTTCGTGAAAATATCATGTGCCTACATGTTGCCATTACTGATAAAGAGCAAAAAAGGCCGAAAAAAATCACGTTTGTAGTATGGGAGCCACCCTTAAATATTTTTTTTTTTTAAGTATTTGTTATAGCGGCAACCGAAATACATAATCTGTGAAAATTTCAGAAGTCTAGCAATAGAGGTTCTTGAGTTACAGCCTGGAGACAGACTGACGGACGGACGGACAGGACAGACAGACAAACAGACATCAAAGTCTTAGTAATAGGGTTTTTACCCTTTGGGTACGGAATCCTAAAAATCCTTGAATACAAAATTAGTACCGAATACATGCATGATGCTATTGTCATATTTGAGTGTGCGAAAAGGAACTAAATTCAAAACGATTGAAGTGTGGGAGTTACATTTCCTTAGTCTTTATTATTCGTAATATGAAGAATATTACAATAATACAATCATCAATTGTACAAACATGTATAACATAATATATATTTTTCTAAATCTTGGCAGAAAATTAAGGATTGAGCTAGATAATAGATTAACAAAAACCCGTTATTATGAATAAAAAAAAATGTTATAACATTTTTGTAACTATTTTAAAACACTTGATTAAATAGTGTTATGAATGTAACGTTGTAAACTCAGTTTACAACGTTTATTCGTGATATTCTTCATTAAAAACATTAAACGGAAAAAATGCAAACTGTAGATAGATTGTTAAAAAAATCTTCCGACTATTTATTATTAATTGTACAAACATGACGTATAACATTAATTATATTTTTCTAAATCTTAGCAGAAAATTAAGGGTTGAGCTAGATAAACAAAAACCCGTTATTATGAATAATTATAACATTTTTGTAACTATTTTAAAACACTTGATTAAAGAGTGTTATGAATGTAACGTTGTAAAATCAGTTTAATTTCAATTGAATGTAAATAATAAGTTTATTCGTAATATTGTTCATTAAAAATATTAAACGGAAAAAATGCAAACTGTAGATAGATTGTTAAAAAAATCTTCAGACTATTTATTATCAATTGTACAAACATGACGTATAACATTAATTATATTTTTCTAAATCTTAGCAGAAAATTAAGGATTGAGCTAGATTAACAAAAACCCGTTATTATGAATAATTATAACATTTTTGTAACTATTTTAAAACACTTGATTAAAGAGTGTTATGAATGTAACGTTGTAAACTCAGTTTAATTTCAATTGAATGTAAATAATAAGTTTATTCGTAATATTGTTCATTAAAAAAATTAAACGGAAAAAATGCAAACTGTAGATAGATTGTTAATAAAATCTTCACTATTTATTATCAATTGTACAAACACGTATAACATAATATTTATATTTTTCTAAATCTTAGCAGAAATTTAAGGATTGAGCTAGATAAACATTAAACCCGTTATTATGAATAATTATAACATTTTTGTAACTATTTTAAAACACTTGATTAAATAGTGTTATGAATGTAACGTTGTAAACTCAGTTTAATTTTAATTGAATGTAAACAATAAGTTTATTCGTAATATTGTTCATTAAAAAAATTAAACGGAAAAAATGCAAACTGTAGATAGATTGTAAAAAAAATCTTCAGACTATTTATTATCAATTGTAGAAACACGTATATAACTTAAAATTTATAATTCAAAACCATATGTGACCTTCTTAACATTCCCTCTCCTCTGAAGCAACTGTTCGTTATTTGTTTATTCCAGCTAGCTTACACAGCTCGGAAAGCCTCGGCTTGAATAGCGGCTTAGTCAAAAAGTCTGCTAGTTGATCTTTTGTATCAACCTTCTCAACTCTTATATCCTTTTCTAGGACACACTGCCTTATGAAAAAATGTCTCAGCTTTATGTGCTTTGTACGCTGGTGCGTTTCATAAGGTGGATCGTAAGCCAATCTTATGGCGGATTCGTTATCTATGTACAGTGGCGTGCTCTCTACCAGAGTGTTAGCCTGCATAAATTTGACGATCCGTCTAAGCCAAATAATTTCTCTGGCGGCTTCGCTAGCTGCTATTATTTCTGCCTCTGTAGACGATATAGCGACAGTAGTTTACTTTGCCATCCTATAGCACCATTGGCGTTGAGACAAATCATGCCGCTGGTGGAGGGTCCAGTCGATTGATCACCACCGTGATCAGCATCACTGTAGCATTCTAGGCCCGCAGTGGAAGACTTGTACGTGATACCGTACTCTGGTACCTTTAACATAGCGTAGGATTCGCTTTACTCTCGCTACGTCTTCTGGTATTGGGCTATCTAGCTTGCGTGACACAATTCCAACCGCGTAGGCAATGTCTGGTCTAGTGCCAACCATCAAGTATGAGAGTGCTCCAACTACTTGTCTATAAGGAAAGTCGTGACAATCATTTGGATCTTTTGAAGCTGGCACGCTGTCTTTTACGATCGGGGTTACTGCGGCTTTGCAATCCTGCATTCCAAACCGTTGTAAAAGCTTCTTTGCGTAACTTTTCTGATCAATTTTGATTGAGCCATCTGACTTCCGGTTTATTTCTAAACCTAAGAAATAGGAACCGTTATAGGTACGAACGAACCGTAATAGGAACTCGTCGTAATCTTAAATCTTTGCCGCGTTTCGTTCAGAAACACCTCAGTTTCTGCTGAACTCGCTGACGCTATTAATCCATCATCAACGTACAACGCTATCAGTAGCTTTCTCTTTCCGTCTCCTCTTTTAAACAAGCAGGGGTCGCTCTGACTCTGTTTGAAACCAAGTTTGAGGATGTGTTCAGTAATAGTGGAGTTCCAGCATCGCGGAGCTTGTTTGAGTCCATAAAGGCTCCGTTTAAGCTTGCAAACCTTACCATCATTGTTTGAGTATCCCTCAGGAGGCTTCATATAAATCTCCTCGCTTAAAGTGCCATATAGAAAGGCGGTTGAGACATCGAACTGGGATAGAGACAGGTTTTCTTGTGCAGCTACACTTAGTAGTGCTCTTATAGTGCTTGTTTTTGCAACAGGGCTGAAGGTTTCGTAATAATCCAAACCCTTTTTCTGCGAAAAACCTCTAATTACGAGTACAAGTCGGGCTTTATATTTATCAATCGACCCATCTGGATTCGTCTTGATTTTAAAAATCCACTTGCTTGAGATTGCTTTTCTGCCTTTAGGTAAATCTACCGTCTCCCATGTCTGATTTTCTTTCAGAGAATTAATCTCATTATCCATTGCCTTTTTCCACTCATTTGAATCCTTACATGTCATTGCTTCCTTAAATGTGTTCGGCTCTATTAGTTGTTCATCGTTAATCGAATTCATACAAACGGTGCAGACAAAGTCTTTATATATTTTGGCCGGTGGCTTAAGATTTGATCGCTCTCTTAGCGTCATCCTACCTTCAGCTTCAACATCAGATGCAGTCAGTGGGGTGTCTGCCCTTGACTCACTTGCATCGTTGACTTCATAATCCGCTTCGATGTCACCGTGAACTTCTTCCTCGAATAGTGCGTCATCAAAGGATTGTTCCGTCTCAGGAAATGTTTGTTCTGTCACAGCCAAGCAGCTCCATTCTCTGCACACAATGGTTCAGCATCATGCGCAACTTGCTGAGTGAGTGCTATAAAGTGTTATACCTTCATCGTCGCTTGTCGATGGCTGCTGGTTATCTATGACGGCCGGCTTAAAACTTTCAATTTCACGAGGTATGACGAAGTCAAATGTGGTGTCAGGTCTTTTATCAGCAGTACTGTTCGGTGTGGCTATGGGCTCGTCAGATTCTTCTGGATGACCGATTAGAGGATTCTCATCAAAAATTACATCTCTCGAACGAATCAATTTGAAGGGGCTGCTGTCCCATATACGGTAGCCATCATCAGCATCATAGCCGATAAGTATTCCCTTCTGTGCCTTCTTATCTAACTTGTTTCGTCTTTGTTTTGGAACATGTGGATAACAGTTGGATCCAATTATTCTTAAGTGGTGTATTCTGGGCTTCTTCTGGTGCCATAGCTCATACGGTGATTTACTATCTACAGTGGTAGGACCTGTCCTGTTTAAGATACCATTTCAGCCCATAATGCAGGAGGAATTTCAGCATGTGCATACATTAGACTTCGTGCCATTTCCACAACGGACCTGTTGTCCCTTTCAGTTGGGTTCTGTTGTGGCGTATAGGGCATAGTCAATCGTTGTACTATTCCTTCCTTCTTGAGAGTAGCTTGTACTTTCGCGTTGACAAACTCTCCGCCATTGTCGCTCAGCAGTTCTTTAATAACAACTCCAGATGTTTTGACTTCAGCGAGCATGAGTAGCAACTTTGCGTATACTTCAGCTTTCTGTCTCATAAAATATACAAATCTGTACTTCGTATATGCATCTTTGAAGATGACAAAGTATCTTAAGTTTGTGAAAGAATATGGGAAGGGACCGCATACGTCTGCATATACCAGTTCTCCGGGTTTTGTAGCTTTATCTCAGTAGGGCAATCGCGCTAAATGTTTTCAACTGAACCGCAAATGAAACTCGGACGTTGATCGACTTTTGGAACGATTCGGTATCGCGCTAACGTTTTGACAGCCAGTTGAGACGTAACTGAACCTCAGCCGAAGCGCAAACGCTGTCAAAACAAAAAGTTGATACAATGCTACTTCTACTCGCACGTTTCTGAAACGTTTCTTAATTTGGAGTGTTATATTGACGAAAATCGATGGAAAAATATAACATAAGCTATAATCAAATTATAATATAAGCTTATGTTTTACTTCAAAGCTGTAAAATAACACTACGGACTATTTTAGTTTGTTATAAAGTGAATTGAATTTTGACATTACTAATTACTTCTTTACGTAAATGTTTTCTACTTTTGTCACAAGTCACAACTCACAAGTCACTATTCAACACTTATACATATGGCGTTTGTAAAATACATATTATAGTAAAACAAATACTATGAATTCAACTACGTAAATTAAAACTCCAAGTAATAATCATTCACACTCATAAGTTCTACCGACTACCAACATAACTTCACCCGTGTCATATTCATCCTTATGTAAATAAACAATTTGTCAATTGACCAATTAACACATCGGAAAAAAATTGTTCATATTTAAGCCAATCAAAACTAAATCAGAAGGGCGCTGATTGGTCCGCTGCAATGTCTGTCTAAAGGTCAAACGTTGCGCTCCGTTCGAGTTCCATCTGAGGTTGAGTTACGGTTGGAACGTTAGCACGATACTGAAATTTGTTCAGACGCAGCGGAACCGAACCGTAACTGAACCACAACCAAAGCAGATGTGAACCTGAATTGAAACGTTTAAAAATAACGCGATTGCCCTACTGGTCCCAAACCTTAGACGGTGAGACTTTCCATAGATGCACCCTTCACAGAGTTCTTTGGTTGCTGGTACTTTTATGGCCAATTCCTTCTCTGTAACTTTCTTAACGTGACTCTTATTTTGATGTCCAAATCTTTCGTGATATAGCTGTAACAGATTAGAGGTTGTGGACACATGATTAACTCGAGTTGGTTGTAGACATCTTAAATTAAGTTTATACAGTCCTCCAAACTTGCTGCGAGTACCAATCAGTTTCGTCTGTCCATCAATCTTTATTGTACATTTTTGTGTGGTAGACTCAAAAACGCTTTTGTCCGAAATATCATGGGTGGCGAGGACTGAGAATAAATTCTTGCTAATGCCGGGTACGTACCATACATTTTTCAGCAATATTGATACTGGTTTACCGTTTACATCAGCCTCTGCGAGAATATTTCCGATGCCCAGGGCTTCAATACATTGGCCATTCGCGCCAGTCACTGCTTGACGGCTCTCGAAATATTTAAAGGTCTGGAAAAAATTACTCCGATTGGTCACGTGGCTGGTCGCCCCATTGTCAACGTACCAATTTAGATCCTTCCTGTCACCAAAATCTGGCTGTATTGTCATTGCCTCTGCGGTCTTGGATTCCTTGGGAGGTTTCGGAGGTTTTCCATCCCTTTAAGATATTCAAGAGAACGAAAGGAACTTATTTCTGCTTACGACAATAGTTTATTTTCGAGTCTGATGACAATCACAATAATAACACAGTTGCTAGGATATAGAAAGAATAATAGACAATACTTAATTCAATACCATATGTGACCTCCTTATCAATTAAATAGTGTTATGAATGTAACGTTTAAACTCAGTTTAATTTCAATTGAATTAATAAGTTTTGATTGAGTGATGCGTAACAAAATGTTTTAATTTTTATTTTACGAATTCAATTGAATCTAAACAGAGTGTGTATGATGTATGTATTCTAGCATTGTTTGTTTAAAAAAATAGACTCACCGAGTTTCTTACGCCGGTTCTTCTCGGTGGGTGGGTCAGCGAACCGGTGGCAGGGACTTTATATTGACCAAAAACAATAAATAATCATATTCGTCAAAATTTTGTTTTTATTTGTTTTATACTGTCAGATTTTTATGTTTCAAAGACTTTGTTTTTGTGAAAATTGTGTATTGATATATGAACTAAACTTAACAAACTCAATTTTTACAAATTCAAGTTTATAGAAACATAAAAATCTGACAAGGATATCCTATCCCCATAATATCCTAATACACACATACAAACATTAACGCACACATACACACCTATGGAGCTTAGGTTGACCAATTTCAGGTGGCGCTAGCTGTCGCATCAAATGTCAATTCGTGAGCCGTCAAACTCTTCTAAGACGCATAACTGTCTACCATCTGTCTACAAATATATACTTGTAATCTGTGAAGCTTTATATTTGCTTGTTCTGGTTTTTTCTGTTTTATTATATCTTGTATTTGCATGGTCGCATGAAGTCATCACTCATTACCCGTGCCCAGTGCATGGCAATTAGTTTGCGTTATATTATTTAATATGTTATAACTGTACATATTTTTCGCCTCAACTCTGACGCTGGCAACTCCTAAACGGGGAGGCTTACGCCAAAGAAGAAGAAGAATACCTACTCGACACTGGCAATAGTTTTATGCTAGTCTCCATACCAAAAAAAAAAAAAAAAAAAAGAAGAAGAAGAAGAACCAGAAGCTACTAAAACCTGGAAATTAATTTTCATTATTATTAATAATTCAAAATGAATTCAAACTTATCTAATTTTAGTAAATTCATCTTTAAGAATCAATTCATGCCAGGGTTTGGTGTAAGTTACGCAGATTTCACGTAACTGTATGAAGCACGAAACTCGCATGATTATTGTTTCTGTATTAGTTTCAGCAAGTCAGGAATAAATGGGCTAATTGGATGATGATTCGCGACGTGAAGAGGAGACGCATGAGTGCCGAGCATTTCCTGGAGCGAACTAGAATTAACGCCATGAGAAGGAATAATGTGCTGCCAGTAGAAATAAGAGAGATTGCCGATAAAGAAATCAACAAATTTGAAATGAATGCTATACCTTTGAGAATTAATAACAGATGTGCAATTACATCGAGGTATTATTAATTTATAATATTTATTTACTTACTGAAAATCCAAAAAGATTATTCTTTGTTTCACACTATAAAATTTGGTACCTACGTAGAATAATCATAATCTAAATAATATTTAACTAACCTGAAGGGCTCTTTAAATAAATATCGGTTTTTTGTAAATATTTAACCCACCAATCTCAAAGCGGCACCCGGCTGCTGCATAACAATAGAAAATCTATTGTGTCTGTGATTCCCTACGATCAAGGTATTATAATTATTATAATACTTTTCATATTTTCCAAATGTTATTATATTTTTGTAGATTTGTTTTATCTAGTTTATTAATCAATCAATCAAACCAGCCTATATTGGTCCACTGCTGGACATAGGCCTCTCAATGAACGCCAAGATGGCCGATCTCCTGCTACTCGTATCCAACATGTTTATTTTAAAATATTTTATTCCAGGCCTCGTGGAATAGTCAAAGAATGGAGACTTAGCCGAATTGTATGGAGACATTTGGCAGATTACAACAAACTATCTGGAGTGCAGAGAGCTATGTGGGGATAGCTGAATTATCACCAGCTCCTGATGTTTCTTGAGAGATAATGCATTCACTAGTTGTTTTGACTGGCTTACCTTAAAAAATTAACCATTCAACAATGTTGCTGAATACATTGAACTCTTCAAAATAGTACCTCAGAAACTAGACATTAGTTGTTAAAAATATTATTAGGTACAGAAACAAAAAATGTGTTATTTACTTTTATATCTTTTGTTTCACTTTTTAGGGTTCCATAGTCAACAAGAAACCCTTAGTTTAGGTTTTTCAATATAAATCCTCATTAAAAAAGTAGTTCCTGTAATATTAGTATTTAAAATTGTATTTCCAAGTTTCGTTAGGACTTAGGACAATGCAAGCTGATCACCTGAGTGTCTGACAAGTGATGATCCATGCGTAGGATGGATCATCACTTGTCAGACAAGCGTGTAAAAACTAAAAGTCTGTCCTGAGCCTGATCTCTCGCCAGTTGTGTTGGTCGTCTGTCGCACTGGGTTTATGAGAGTAAGGAATAGAGAGTGCTGTTGTGTACTATAAAATTACTCCTGCGTAATGCAGGCCTGGTTTCAATGAAACCGGCCACCATCACCAAAATCAGTGGGAGTTTTTTTCATAATGCAAGGTTCACAACTACATTCAGTATTGACTGTGGTATTGACCTACACTTTTGTAGCTAATGATAAATACTGGTATATACTATATAACAGTGGTAGATATAGCATTTGCGAAAACACGTGCAGGACAATGCCAAGATAACCTGGCCTCAGATAGTAATCTATTATAACTTGCAGCTGTTTACATCAAAATTATAACAAGAAATGAAAGAGATATTATATAATATAAGAAATAACTTTATTATAAAGTTACTTTTCTTACAACTAAAAAAGCTCCATAGAGCTCAAATGGAATTCCAAAGCCATAGCTTTTTAGTCGAAAAGACCTGAAACAAAACAAAATAAAAAAGAGTTAGATTGGAACTTATAAAACATAGTTTGGGCCTATGTAGCAATTTTATCTCAGGATAATGTTGTCAATCATTTGTTTTCTGAAGCTAATACATTAGATCAAACATCATTGAAAATAGGCAGTTTCATCGCAATGGAATGAAAGCAGTATCCAATTTCATGCTACAAGATTTTGAGAACAATATGAAAATATTTTGACAAGTTTTATACATAATTCGGCAGTATTAAGATTATTCTTGTTCACTAATAACATAATGGGGTGATAAGTTATTCCAGTGGCGGCGTTACCCATTGTAATCCCCCAGGCGGGAGGTCTTTGCGAGGCCCTTTGTCTTAGAAAAAATACCTTGCCCCTGCAGGTTAAGAGCGAGGCCCTGGGCTACTGCGCTGCTCGCCACCCCCTAGGTCTGCCACTGAGTTATTCTAACAACTATTGGACACATGCTTTCAAACCATGGGGGTGAGCCAAGATCTTTTGTTTATCACTTCATTTTAGAATCGCCAATCAAAATGTATGGAATTGACATAAGATGAGTCAAACCTCAATGTCATATTAATGAGCGCTTATGTCAATTCCGTACATTTTGGTTGGCGATTCTATAACGCGATAACAAAAAAGTTTTGGCTAAATGGTCTTGTTACTTCACTACACCATGAATGTCAAGTAATATAATTACCGAAGCCCATATCGTCGTCAGACTCCTCAGGTTCCTCCTCCTTCTTCTTCTCCTCCTTAGCAGCCTCAGCCGCCGGGGCCGCAGCAGCAGCCGCCGCTGGAACACCAGCAGCGGGCGCCGCGCCCACACCGGAGCCGATGTTGGTGATCAGGTCACGCACATTGACGCCCTCCAGCGCCTTAGCGAATAATCCTGGCCAGTATGGCTCCACATCCACGGCGGCGGCCTTTAGGATGGTCGAGATTTTCTCACCCTAAAAGCATGGGACATTATAAGGATTTTCTCGAAATTTACGCAATATCAGACTAAAATACGATTTAGGAAATGTTATATCAGTCTAGAAGTAGAGAAACTTGGGCATTAAAAGTGCTAGAGGCGATGCATTATCGAGATGGATATGGATGAGCTTTAAGTTATAACCAAATACGTGTGAAGTTAAAACTACTTACGGTGACGGCGACATCATCATCCACAAGGATGAGGGCAGAGTAGACACAGGCTAATTCAGCTTTGGATGCCATTTTATTTATTTAATAGTGCAAGTCGCCTATAGGCCTTAGCTCGGAGAGGACAAGCACGTTTTACTTCTGTTTTGAAAAGAACAAAAAAGAACGCCCGTGACAACTGACACCTGTCTAATGTCAATCCATTTTGACAAATGACAGCTGTCAAACTTTTTTTTAATCCAAAACTTTTACATAATACAGTCATCAAGTCAACAGCCAAGGACTCTGTAGGCTATGCCCTATGGTCATTGGATCTAAAAAAAATACTATGGTACCTAAATTCTAATATTGAAAATATGTGCAAATGGATTACCTAATTATTGTAACTTAGCTGTTAATAAGTCCCCCATTACTCTAAAACTTGTACTTTGGTAAAGAAATAGGAAGCATGATCAACTAAAGCTTTTAAATTTGACACCAATTTTGTTGACGCGGGCCACAGCTGTTATGTATATAAGATAAGAACAACAAAGGCTAGGAATAAAATTTATTTTAAAGCAAAATAATACATCCATAAAATTATATACAAAAATATTTAAGTACAGAAAGTATTAATACTAACTTACATAAAATACATATGTACATACATTTTATATTATTATTTGAAATAAAAATTTAAGCTTACAAAGGAATTAACATTTACATAAAATAAAATTAAAATTAACTTTTAGAGAGATCTCAAATTAAGATTTCAAAAGCTAGGTGCTACTACTTGATAATTTTCTGTTTAACGTTTTTGGTCTTAAAGGTCCCAAGAGAATAAATGGTGCTTCACAAGCATATCTCTGACACCTTCCTTTAAAGGTTGATTTTGTGTGTCTTTCTTTAAGGGCAATTCCCAGTCTGGATTCAAATTGAAGCCAAACTGAGATAATATTCTAAGTTCACACTTTATTTGTACCCATCCTGGAGAATTAATAAAGGACCATGGATAGTACCACTTTTGTACAACATCTACACAGGAGCAGAGTACTTCGAGCCAAAGATGCAAAGCTTCTTCATTTAATCCCATACAAATCAAAGTACGCAATTTTACATCCATCTGTGCATGAGCATTGTCATGAGACAAGTTAATAGCTTGCACGCATCTATATAACAATTCTTCTGGGGTGAGAACTTTGCCATCCTCATCCAAGCGATAAGTCTTGCAGAGAACCAATCTGCTGTAAACGGAGTTAAAATCTTTTTCTACTTCTCTTGATGATGCTTCCTCTATAAATAGCCATGGATGGCATGGTCCATCGAGAAAGCTCGGTTTTTTGATACCATGCAGTAAAACTTTTTTGAAAGCTGGAGCAAGAACACCTCTCACCAAATGTGCAGCTTTTTCAGTAACTGAATCATCACCAGCTCTGCTATATTTAACACCTTTTTCATCTAGTAATTTGACAAATCTTGCTGGGAACCATCCTCTCAAACCATTTAGCTCACCAATCCAGCAATGCTCATCTCTGGAACTTATGACTTCAATTACATCATTCTTTCGAAATCCCAATTCATCCCCATCCCTCCTTTCAAAGTCCAGCAGGGCTTTGGCTCTTCTTCTCTTACTTTTTGAAACATTTACATACCTTTCCCTATCTGCAGCATGACTTTGCATGGTATAGTCTGCAGTTAGCTGCACATCTGATGCAAGTTGAGGTTCTAAGGCAAGAAAGTGACGGGCAACTTGTAAAATGGCTTCTCTCAAATCAACTAAAATTTCAGTCTGTTTAACATTTTTAGACACTGAATCCTCATCATTACTATCATCTCCAAATAAAATTGACTGTAAGACTGATTTGTTTCGCTTTATTTGGCGTCTCTGGAGCTGCTGCTTGGGAAGATTTGGAACAACACTCGGGTCACCTACTAGGGCACCCTGGTCTGCCATTAAATAGGCTAAATGTCTTCTTCTGTGTGTCTCTATTAATGCTGCACTCAGTGTCTCACCACAGACTTCATCAATGGTGTTTATCAACAGGTCAACATTGTCAATCTCTCCAGGAATATCTGATAAAGCATTAAAAATCTGTGCTGAGTTTGAAATCTCATTAAACCTGTTCTCTTTTATTTTTAGCATTGCCAGTGTTACCTTGAAAAGAACAATGGAGCCATCTAAATAGAACAAATCCCAAATTCTGAGAAGGATCTTCATGTGCACTATATTTGCATACAAAGTCAGGAACCAGTGCATACTAATAAGAGAAAGTTCAATATCATGTGCGTTAAGAACCTGGTCTATACCAGGAAGATAAGTATAAATTAAACTGCGGAGAACTTTCTGATCTGCCTGGATGCCGATAAGTGTTGAGGAGTAGTATGAAGCTGGTAGCAAATCCTCTACAGTAGTGCACATAATCCAAAAGGCTTCTTCTTCCTCCATAAGTAGCAGGAGGGATGCTGCAATCATGCCGGTGCCCTGACAGTACCCAATGTCAGGATAAAGCCAAGCCAGTGCTCTTAATATTCTTCGTAGCCTCGGGACTCCCGTGCTCGTTGGGTGTGAGAAGCACACATTGTTTGGCAGGATTTGGACTAAATCTTTTTCTATTTGCTTACTCGTAACTAGGCCGTCATCACTAGAGGCTTTTACAATCTCATGATATGAAATCTCTGTGGTAGCTCTCTTTTTGTTAGCACCACACAGATGCATCCAAACTTGGGGACGAAGAGAATGAGGAATGCCATCTTTGACCATCTTTCGTAATTTGTCTGTTTTCTGAAGTTTATTTTCGTCTTCACTGAAACTTATTTCTTTACTGTAGAACTCCCACTGTAAGCGATGTTGATCATCCTCCACAAAAGCATTTGCTAGTAGTTTGTTTGAGCTTTGCTCTGGACCGTCCTCTTCATCGACACAAAAGCCGAACTCGTCAAATCTGTAATCCGGTAGCCCACCTTGCCCATCAGACTCTGGCTGAGCGAGTTTAGCCATTATATCCTGAGGTACCATGCTAGGCGTTAATGCAGAAAAGGGCCCTCCTGGGGCTGGAAGCAGTTCATCAGCGACGTTTAGGCCTCTTATAGAATCTATCATGTCTTCTGGATCATCGTCAGCTAATGCAGCACTAATTTTACGTTCATGTTCCTCCCGCCCCACATATCCTTCATGGTCACGCAAGTTAAACAAAGATTTAGCTAGATCCATATTTATTTACATCACATAGAAATATGTGACGTAAACGAAACACTTCAACACCAATTCAACACAAAAATCGATTGCGAAAGGAAAAAATCAGTGTTGCCAGACGTGATCAAAACATTTGCCCACGCAGGTTGTTAAAATTGCCCTTTCCGACAAAAAATCGCCCATATTCACATAAGTACTTGATAAGTACATAGGGTGAACATGACTAGTGATTGGACAGTACTAGTCATTGGACAGAGCACAAAAACACTATAATTATTTATTAAGGTTGCTTTAAAAACTGCCAGTTTTTCTTTAAAATCAGTCATTCTTTTGCTTTATAAACAGTCAGTTTTTAAAGCAACATTAATAAATATGGTGTTTTTGTGCTTTTTCCAATGACTAGTAGCGTCCAATCTACTAGTCATTTGCTCTAGAACAAATTTAAGTTTTCGAAAACTCCCACCTTTAAAAGAAGTTTTGTCTATGCATTTTTGATCATATTTAAATTTTATATTGAGTTGATTTATGATTAGATACTTCTCTCACTAATGTTAAGTTACGTAATTATTTTAATTTCAGGGCGCCATATTATGATATAGTATGATAGTATAGTTACTATATAACAATGTTATTATTATTGAGATTTAGTTTCAATAAAGAAAATCTATTATTATTTGTTTTCAAAATTCCCCATATTTTACCGGTTCCAAGACCTTTCCGCCCCTTTTGCCCTTTTTCCAAAATAATCCTAAAATTGCCCATGGCGTGAGCAATTGCCCACGGTCTGGCAACACTGGAAAACATGGTGCATGGCCGCCAATCACCATAAATACGAATTATAATAATTAGTAAGTATCCGTCATGGCCACACAAACAAACGACGAACAAACATTAATGAATATTTAAAACTCAATATTGGCATAAAAATAAAAATTTAAATGCGGAGGCTAACAGCTTATGATCATGTTTTAATTTTTTATTATTAAATAAACAAGTAATGATCAAACGATTATTTATAACGAACAATCAAGAACAAACGACGAACAAACAATAATAAATATTTATAATTCAATATTGACATAAATTCACAAAAAATTAGAATGGGGGGGCTAACTTAAGATTATATTTTAAATTATTTTTTATAGAATAAACAACAAACGAAGAAACGATTATTTATAACGAACAATCAAGAACAAACGACGAACAAACATTTTTGAATATTTATAATTCAATATTGACATAAATTTATTAAAAATTAAAATGCGGGGGCTAACTTATGCCTGTCAAAAAAGTGAAGAAATTAATTAGTAGCAACATCGTAGTGTCATCTCTTTCAAATCGATCTAAGAAAAAAGGGATGACACTACGATGTTGCCACTTTTTAATTTCTTCACTTTTTTGACAGGCTTATAAAAGGATATTTTTAATTAATTTTTATTACATAAACAAGTGACGAACAAACGATTATTTATAACGAACAATCAAGAAGAAACGATGAACAAACATTAATGAATATTTAAAACTCAATATTGACATAAATTTAATAAAAATTTAAATGCGGGGGCTAACTTAAAATCATGTTTTAAATTATTTTTTATTAAATAAACAAGTAATGAACAAACGATTATTTGTAACGAACAATCAAGAACAAACGATGAACAAACATTAATGAATATTTAAAACTTAATATTGACATAAATTTATTAAAAATTAAAATGCGGGGGCTAACTTAAGATCATATTTTAAATTATTTTTTATTATATAAACAAGTAACGAACAAACAATTATTTATAACGAACAATCAACGACGAACAAACAATAATAAATATTTGTAATTCAATATTGACATAAATTTATTAAAAATTAAAATGCGGGGGCTAACTTAAGATCATATTTTAAATATTTTTTATTTATTAAACAAATGACGAACAAACGATTATTTATAACGAACAATCACGAACAAACGACGAACAAACGATATACAAGTATAAAAATCAAAAAATAAATTCTTGGGGGACTAACTTCAAGGACCCGCCAGCGGGTCACTGAGGTTAGGGAATAGGGAATGTTGCCAGATGGTTTCAACCTTTTATCTGTAGTTGGAACTGCTAAATCTGTATTATATTATGTTTTAAGATCTGGAATCCATTCGTAGGTAATTTCTAAAGTCTGCTGGTTCCAAGTAGTTCAGAAAGTTCATAATTCATAATTTTTCGTGGAGAAAAAATTCTTTCAACCATCCTTTTCGCCTTTTATTTATTTTGATTTTCATTGAGCCAACAGCTAAGCCTATGAGAAGACCAATTTTTTGTTGTTTTGACAGAACTGGAGCCATTAAGAAGACGTCTGGCCAAAATCGCCGCGTCATCAACTCGTCACAACTCACAACTGATTTAGTTACTAAATTAGGACAAGTGGAATAAGAAGCTTGAAGCTTCTAATTTGTCTTCTTTTTAGGATCCTACGTAGGACTTCTAAATTTAGTGAAATGGAATAAGCGCTTTATTCTTCTAACTGGCCCATAATTTCCTGTTCTGACTTCTGAGCTGGCTACCGGTTGGAGTGTAGCGTCATGCCGATTGGACGATAGGAAGCATGGTGTATTAATCTGTGGTGTACAGTGTATGATGGCCATTGGCCGCCACAAAAAAAAACACAAAAAAAAAAATTGTCTGCATTGCGGACGCAAATGATTCTTTGTTATGAAATTAAACATTTACTGACATTTTATGTGATTTTATTGAAATAATATGTAAAAAATTATGTGAATTTAGAATATCGACGATCGTCATTATGTATAGTGAATAACAGTTATCAAAAACATCGTTTTACAACTGGATATTACGCCATTTTCAGGTTAGTCTATTTGTTTATTTATAATATATTTGTATGATTCCTTTAACGTGTGAAAAATACAATGTTTCACGAGAAATTAGTGTTTACAATTCATCTGTAGTGAAACTCAAACTAAAACTTGTAACGAAAACTAATATTTCCATTATAAACAGTGATACACTCAGCAGAGCGAGCCTAGCGCTTATGATGTTTATAAAAACATGTTGCGTTGAAAAATGTGAATCGTCGGCATCCCGGTCGGAAGATGTAGGTGTAACATTCCATAAGTTCCCCAAAGACTTCAAGTTACACAGATCATGGCTTGAAGTTACTCGCCATACACCTTGTAGCAATGTTCCCTCGTTTGTTTGCTCCAGACACTTTCGCAAAAACGATTTTAAAGTCTATCAGGATTTGAAATATGTACTAAAATCAGGTACCCAGTCTGGGAATGCAATCATAGTAGTTATGATTTTGGCTTTTGTTATTTTCTTTTACTCATTATTTTATGGTTTATAATGTCTTGTATGCTTTTCTATTATCATGTCTGATTTCAGTTTTGCTAGGTATGTTGTAGATTTGTGTTCACACTGTGATAAGTTTTGCTGTAGTTGATGTAGTAAATGTTTTGTCAAAGTTCAGTAAAGTTGTGTGATCCTTACTCCCTGATTCTTTAGAGTTCACATACTTAGTATACTCAGAGCATTGAGACCAAACAAATTTTCTATTGCAACTTTTCATATTGCACTTAAATAAAATTAATCATGTTTTTCAGATTCCATACCTTCCATATTTACTTGGGCACGCAAAATGGCAGATACAGAGCAAAAAGATGAAGAATCAAGCAACACACTCAATTCTTCTGGCAGTAGTAAGGAGTCAGAAGAAAATATTGACACTATAATGAAGTTCATGGAACAACAAGACAAAGAAAAGGAGGAGAAAAATCAAAATAATGTAAAATATAATGATTCTCAGTCGAAAGATATTTCAGGAGGGGAGGGGAGTGCATCTAATGATACAGTGAAAGCTGATGCGAAAGCCAATGTGAAATCAGCAAGTAGTGTCCTAGATATGTTGATGAGTGAGACTGAAAATAAGATTGAGGCCAAGAAAGAAATAAAGGCAACCCCAAAACCAAGCCCTACCTCTGGGGATAAAGGTATGTACAAAAATTCTATTATTAAATTATATTATAATGTATATACTATTATTCTATAAAATAATTATTTACATTATCTTGCAGGAAGTGTAGCTTTATCAGTAGGATCTAAGGTAGAAGCCAGAGACTATGCCAATGTATGGAATGCTGCAGAAATATTAGAAGTTGATTGTGATGAAATGGAAGTTTTGGTTCACTATAATAGTCTTGCTAATAAGTATGTTTTTTCTTTTCTATTCTTCTACTAGATTTGGCCAGAACTTCTTTTTTGTGCTTGTGTCCCCTATAGTCCTGGAATGAATGTGTCTCCTTGTTTAAGATTATTTTCCTGAATAATTTCATTGCAATTGGTTCAGTAGTGAAAAAATGAAGAGAGAAATAGAATAGTTGTATAAATTATACTATTGTATGGACTTTGTATAAATTATACTATTTTAAAATATTGCATTTTTATGAAAAAGAAACAGAATAGATTGCATGTGCAGTCCTTGGTTTAAAGATAAATTTTGACCACCCAATGTAATCTAGTGACCCTGTACTGAACACACTTTGTAAAGCAATTTATTAAATTCATACTGTAAAAAAATTAAAATTTCTCGAAATGCATTATGCAAATTGCAATGCCTTTGTGTACATGCAGTTATTTAAAAAAAAAGGTATGTCATGATGGTGGTGTTGTCATGGTAACCCTTTGTTAGTTTTAATGTAAATGTTTATTGTTTGCACATAAAAGTTTACAATAATTATTGTTTTACCCATTTTATGATAAAATTTAATAGGAGGTATGTTTATTATTTAACTTTATTTATTTAATAAATAATTAAAAAAAAATGTAAGTATGTATTTTCAAATTTAGAATTAGAGCGCCAATTTGGTCAATGGTCATTCAATGGAATTTTCCAAATTCCAACCATGATTCCAACATTATTTTCAATACAGAACACCTAAAATAAAAGAGTAAAAACAATTAAAACAAACTTTTATGTAATTTTCAGATAATTATGTATTAAAATTGCATCTTTATAGGTTATAATATGATGTTTATAAAGCTAATTATTTTAATTAATATAACATATAAATTGCGAGAAAATTTTGGTTATCTTTGGATTAAAGAAAACTTGCTAATGATGAAACAAATTAATTATTTTTAGACCTGATGAGTGGATCAGTGTGAGCAGTTCTAGACTGAGACCGTTAAGTGTAAAACCTATTGTCCGACCACAAACTACACCTGTTTCTCACATCGCAGAGAAAATCACCAAGGAAGAAATGCCAGAAGATAAATTGAAACCAACATTTGCTATTGGGGAAAGATGCCTGGCACGGTGGAGGGACAATCGGCGCTTTGTCGCTACTATAAAACAAGTAATGGAGAATGGTAAGTGTACAAAGCAGCTTTGAATAGTTAGTTGTTTGAGATGAATATTTAGTTGTTTGAGAAAGTAAAAGAAAATTTTATACCAAATTATTTACCATTTTTACCATGTGAAATTTAAAAATATTTTAACAATTTCATAAAACTTCAGGTTCATATGAAATAGAATTTGATGATGGATTTGCATGGAAATGTTCCACATCAAGATTGTACAAATTGAAGGATACTGGGAAGATATCAGATAATCTGAGTATTGATACATCAGTCCATCCCACTGTGAGTCCGGCACATTCACCAATTTTGGAGGGAGTCGGGCCGAGTACTGGTACAGGAATGAAAGCAGCTGCCTTACCTCCTTACCATACTCATCTCTTCGACCCAACTCGAGATTATTTAGGGTCTAAAAAGGAGCGCCGTGAGATGAAACGGAAATTAAATATTAAAGAGATATTTAACATCGGGCAAAAGAAGAAAAAGACAGAAAAACCAGTACAAACTGTGAAACCGGTGAAGCCTGTTATAGAAAGAAAGAAGAGGCCTTACAATCGTAAAAAACAAGATGTATCAAAGAGTGTGCCAGGTTTGTGTTATGCTCCTTAATTTTTTTATAATACTCATAATATCATGCACATTATAAGCGTTAGCAGTTTAACTAGATGACCGGCTGTACTTTTTATCACTTTCCTACTTGTATAAACATTCCATTCAAAGAATATTTTAGGATTAAGTTAGCCGAATGGGCTTAGCCGTTCTCGAGTTCTAGTGAGACTAACAAAATTTAAAATTAACTTTTATTTATGTTATAATATAGATATGTTTGTAAATATATTTTTTTAAATATTTTAGAGGCAGTGGCTTCAATCATTGGTACTGTTGAGCAAAGCGAAGCAGCTGATAATATTAGTGGCAATGAACTAAACACAGTGAATAGTACAGAAATAAAGAATGAACAGGAAGTCACTGAGAAAATGTCTAAAGATGAAAGTAAAATTGCAATAGTTGATATGCCTGGACAGGATAGTTCTGATTTTTCAGACCCACAGACAACTGAAAATAATGTGTCTATGGAGACAGTAAGTTAATATTTTTAATGCATTCTTAATCAGTGGCGTAACTGTAACATCCGGGGCCCGTGGCAAATGGATTGGGACCCTATCAGTAAAAATCGTCACATTTATAATAATGCAATGTACAAAATTTTTCTGACCTCACAAACTTTTGGGCTGGGGCCCTTTTAGGTTTGGGCCTCTTGGCATTTTGCCAGCCTTGCCATATACATACATATAGTATAGTTACGCCACTGTTCTTAATCAATAATAATCTTATTAAAATTGTATTTTTTTGTATATAACTACTTAAATTATTATTTTGTGTATTCGTCAATGCAAGGTGACAAATTCTGATACAAAAATGTCTCTTGTCGGCTGCTTGGTGTGCACTTCAAATCATCCTTCATAAATCATTTGTAATTCATAAATATAACTGTTTCAGGTCAGTGAAGAAGAAGCTAAACTGGTGAAATTTGATAAACCTGACGATCACAAGCATGAAGAAGTTATCGATAAGATAAAAGAAGCTATAAACAAACTAGAAGATGGTTTAACGGAAATTAAAAAGGTTGATTCACCAAAACCCCAATTGAAACTTGAAATTACCAAACTTATTGTCAAGGATGAGAATACAAAACAGGAAATTGTAAAAGAAGAACCAGTTATGGACGAGGTGATTAATACAGAAATCGCCAAAGGAGAACCCGTAGAAAATATAGTAAATACAGAAGAAATGGCGAAAGAAAATAAAGATGAAGTTGAAGTATCTACTGAAGTTGTGAAAGAAGAGTTGAAAGCCAAAGTAGATTCAGATAACAAACCAAAAGACAAACCAAAGAAAAAGCTATCGAAAATAAAGAAGAGCAAGAAATTGAAATTGTTACAGGAGAAAAAAGTAAATAAGCAAGTGGAAAAAGTTAAGAACGAGCTGCAAGATATGAAGAGACAGATTGAGGAAATGCGGCTAGCGATGTTGAAGAAGACGGAGGAACTAGCTGCCACAAACCAGGAAATGCCAGAGAGTTTCCTCTTGCCGGGAGAGTGGTGTTGCAAGTGGGTGAACGGCCAACCTGTGGGGACTGTCAGTGAAATGGGAAGTGACACGCCCATGGATAGTAATAATAAGCCCGGCTTGCCGCGACGAAGTGTGCAGGTAATTGAAAAAAATAAATAGAATTTTAGAATTATTGTATGTCATAAAACTAATATTTTTTAAAATTTTTTTATTAGCCTATAGTGTCTCACTGCTGGGCAAAAGCCTCCCCCAGGATCTCCCATTGTGCTCGCTCCTGCGCCACCGATAGCCAGCCTGGCTGGTATGCATCAAACTCATCTCGTCATCTTTTTCTAGGCAGGCCTCGGCGGCGGCGTCCATCTTACGTAACGGTGCCCACTCTGTTGAGACTGAGACCCTTGCCCAGCGGTCGGGATGCATGCGGCAAAATCTATATATATATATATATAAATGGATTTTCAAATGTGTTAGTCGCGCTAAAACTCGAAAACGGCTGAACGGATTGGGCTGATTTTAGTCTTAAAATATTCGTAGAAATCCAGGGAAGGTTTTAAAGTAACATGAAGTTCACCGGGACAGCTAGTAATATTATAAAACATTAAATATACATTACAAGGAAAAATATTCAAAAATAGGTGGTCCATCTGCTTACAGCAGCCTAGTTACAATACTATCACCTATTTAGAAAATACATATTAAAAATATATATATTTCAGGTAGAAGATAAGAGGTTACCCGAAGGATGGGCTAAGCACATGGTGAGAAGAAGCCTCGGCCAGTCTGCTGGCAAATGGGATGTGGTGTTAGTTGGGTAAGCTTTGTTTTCGTTTATTTATTTATTTATTTATCAAGACAAACGTCAGACAAGTCTGTCTGTCGGTTTCCTGCTTTTTATGCTATAATCTATACCTAATTAAATCAAAGTCGGTTCGATGGTTTACCATTGAACCAATCTTGATTAAACTTGGTATAGATTATAAGTGACGAAAACGATGCACCAAAGTTTGTTTATCGCGCCGGAATCGTACATTTTTCCGAGATAAAAAGTATCCTTTGTCCTTTCCTGGGACTCAAAGCCTATACTTTGAGTCCCGGGAAAGACGGGAAAACATCTGTGGCTTAGTTGGTGGGCTGTTGGTAGCTCAAGCCGGGGTCTCGGGTTCCAATCCCGCCTAAGGAACAAAATGTTTTCAAAGTTCCTGGGTCATGGATGTGTATTAAATATGTGTATCATATATTAAAAAGATTAAATATTATATGTGTAGTATAAAAGTATTAAATATATTTTCGTTGTCTGGTACCCGTAACACAGGTCCTTCAGGTACTTACCACGGGGCCAGACTGACGTGGTGTGAAGCGTCCATAGATCTTATAATAATAATAATAATTATTATTATTATACCTTTCAGCAAAATCGTGAAGCAGGCGTGAAGAGGTAACAGATAGACAGACAGACACACTTTCGCATTTATAATATTATTAGTATGGATTTTTAATAGCGCAATTTTATAATTGCTAAATCTAATAGCTCTTCTTTCTGTTTTAGCCCTGACAATCGGCGGTTTCACACGAAAACTGATATGCGTAATTTTCTGGAAAATCACGGTGAGTCACTAAAGGGGTATGAAAATGCGCTGCTTGACTTTGGAGTTCATCTCAAACTGGCCAGACGAATGGGCTGGTATAAGACGACTGGCGAAGAGACGGCCCCGCCCACTGGAGTAATAACTAACATGTCACCTCTAGTCAAAAGGAAGAGTCTACTGAAGAAAGATAGGAAAGAAAAGAAGAGGAAATTGAAGATTGTAAGTGTTGTATTCCTGAACAATACGACGTAATTTAATAATTTGTCCAGAGTTAATTAAAGCTATTTAAATAGCATACAAAATCTGTTGAGTAAAAACAATCTTATTAATTATTATGATACAAGAGTTTAAGGGCCTGTCTGCATGTCCACGTTACGACGTCGTCAACGTGGAATGGTGCGGTAACGTGACACGATACGTTGTCGTGACGTGAAAATTTACATCAACGTAACGTAAAAATGCACGTCACGATGTAGCAACATTATACGTTACCATGCCTTGTAAAACTGCTACATTCTTCACTACTTATCTAGAAATGGACCGTACAATACGTATTCTGCTTCTGCTATTGTTACGAAGACGGAGAGAGAGATTTAAGAAAAAAAGACGTAAAATGTTGCTACACCGTGACGTGCATTTTCACGTTACATTGACGTAAAGTTGACGTCAACGCACCGTGCCACGTTACCGCACCGGTGTACCTTGACGACGTCGTGATGTGGAGATGTTGACAGGCCGTTAGGGCCGGGACACAAAAACACGACACGGCGTCGTGCGACGTCGTGTCGTATTAATTTTATGTCCCGGCCTTTAGGGCCAACGCCAAAACACGGGCGGATGCGGACGCGGGCGCACGCGTCTGAAGACCGCCGCGGGCGAGCGGGCGCACCCGTCGCGGGCGCCCTTCTCATTTAGCGCTGCTAGTATATTTTTTATGTCGAGCGTGTACAGACAGTACAGTTGTGTCAAGTATATTACTATGGATTATTTACTAATTTATTATTTGGTAAAAAGACGCCAACGGAAACAACGTCGATTACGAAAACCGTGCGCCCGCGCCGTGTGCCCGCCGTCCGCGGTCTGCCGCGCGTGTGACAGTCCGTCGCCCGCGTCCGCGCTCCGTCGCACGCGCCTGCGCTGTCCATACTATTTTTCATCATACACACGCGAGCGTGCATCCGCGCGAGATTTAGTGTTGGCCCTTAGGTTTCAGTCTCGAAATCAGCGGGCATCGGGGCGGGAGCGGTGGCGGTGGCGCGGGATGCCGTCTAGTAAGGTCGTTGCTTGCCGCGCCGCTGGTTTTGAGGCCAGTTTCATATAAATCTATACATTTAAACGCGCCGCTCCCGCCCCGCTGCCCGCCGATTTCAAAACTGATGCCTCATAGCTGGATTTTGTAAATAATTTTAAATTCTGAACTTAAATAATTATATATTTAACATTTTCAGAAATTCAAAAAATCAAATTCAGCATACAGTATTGCAACAGACGACGACCCAATAGAAAATCCAGCGGAATCAACAGACATGTCGCTCTATAATACGGAATTGGAAGACGGCTATGGTAAGACATCAATTATTCTTAACTTATAAACATATAAGTTATATGATGCAACAAAACAGAAAATCTACATCTAATCATATAGGCCACACTTGGATTATTTTGTTCATGTTTTGGATGATCTATCCAAGGCATTAAATATATTTTAACTACTCCACATTTAAATGTGATTTTTGTTCTATTTCAGTGTTCGTTGGATCTCTAAAAGTTCAAGTAGTCGATAACTTACTTCGATGTCCTGCGGAAGGTTGTTTCAAAGCGTTCAGAAATAACACTCTCATTAAAATGCATATAAAACATTACCACAGAGATCTCCGGAAAATGCTTGGAGTGACGCCGAAAGTTCTAGATTTGGCCTACGCTCGTTCCAAGTCGGTTAGCAAGGTGCAACAAAAGAAACGACAAGTGCCTACACCTAAAATTATCAAAACCAAGTTGCCGAAGCTTAAGCGGCCCGAGGAACCCAAATTGGAAGTACAGGGTACGCTTTCCCTCGAACCGAAGGATGACAGTCCAAAACCACCGAGGTTGGTCCCTAGATCTCTGGACTCGCCCAAACTACGTCAGAGCCTACAAGGGAACAAGCCAGTCAAACGACCCAAAGTTTTACTCCCAGTTCGAAGACCAGAACCCGAGACAGAAGATACAGTAGTCGAGTTTGACGATGTGAAAATAACGTTGCCGGACATACCTCGACAGTTGGACTTCGAAGAGGCCATAACTACGCACACGGTGACTAAACCTGCAGATTCGATCAAGGAGAAGCGAGCCATGAAGATGGAGGAAGATGAGTGGTTTGCTGCTTCAGACTTCGATACCCGGTCCAGCTGTCCAGGGTCAGCCACCCCGGACTCCAAGATCATGGACAAACCAGCGGAGACCGATCAGTCCGTATTTGACAATGTGGAAGATAAAGATGCGAACATGTATATGTATACTGAAAGTAAGTACAAAGTAAATATACGACCACAAAACCTTTTACGTATTAATCCATCAATCCCCAAGCGGCAGCAAATTGAAAATTTATTGTGTCTGCGATACCCACGATGGAGGTGCTACAATATTTCTTCTTGTATTATAAGTGGTAAATAATTTGAACATTTAAGTCAATGGCATAACATATTTTGACTAACATGCTATTAGCCAAATGTTATGCCACTGACAGTAAATTTTGACGTGATTCCCTTTATTTGTTTTACATAAATAAGGCTAAAAATCTCAAATAGCGTGAGCTAAAATTATTATGTGCAATCATAATCTTTATTTGCTAGAAAATTAATACAAATTGGTCTTAAAATTTAATATTTTTTAAAATTATAGTCACTAGAGTACAATTTTATATGAATGTGTTACAGCGGGTGAGAGGATCAAGTTGGAGCGTATGAAGCGCGAAGAGATCATCAACTGCCACTGCGGGTTCCGCGAGGAGGACGGGCTCATGGTGCAGTGCGAGTTGTGCCTGTGCTGGCAGCACGCGCTCTGCCACAACATACAGCGCGAGGCCGAGGTAAGCTGAGTTTACAAAACATATGTGTCTTGTAAAATAACGGTAAAGGCTGCCTTACTCCCGATAGAATCAGAATCGAATAAGCTCGATTTCAACAGTTTTTGCTATTTCCTACATAATTAGCGCAAAATCGTGCTGCAGTTCAATTTGGAACTAATTCGATCTCAACGGCTATACTGGCGCACGATCGTGCTGCGGCTTAATTTGGAACTAATTCGATCTCAACCATATCTCAACAGCTTTTCCCACTCCTGACAGCTATACTGGCGCACGATCGTGCTGCGGTTTCATTTAGAACTAATCAGACGCATAAATCAAAATCGTATCAGTTTCGGGGGCAAGACTGCTGATAACCTTTTGGTTAATAGGCTGCGTCCACACGACGCACAATCTTGAATGAAGCGTCTAATTGGTTACGAACCTTTAGACCCGGTTCAAAAACAGCGGAAATCGCGAGGTTTAGAGCTGTGTGTATTACAACTTTCACACATAACTGCACGGTTTCTGCACGAGAAACGCGCGGTACCAGCTTTGTCTGGGTAGTCATGAACCTTTAAATTGACTGCTGTCAGGAACCACAGGAACAAGGCCTATCTTTATATTGTGGTTTTTATATTATTAAATTCTCTCTAGAGATTCGGAACATTTAATTCCTGAATAATAACAGAGTACATAATATTTACATCGGTTTCTTGAGCTAGTACAGTGAAGAACAACTTAACTGTTTTTAACACGCTTTTATTAACTTGGGCTGTATGTATGTAACGGAATATTTGAGCACGATTTCTACCTATCTCTAGTAGTCTAATTAATTTGAACTTTGCAAATGTATTAAGAGCCAATGACAATGTAATAAAAAATGCGTGTTTTTTAGTTTTTTAATAATTACCAAACTGATGAGTGATGAGTGATAGTGGTGGATCGTCGACGCTTTTTCGATCAACGAAACGAGACCGTTTATCGTTCATCGTAAACTAGTTGAAAAAACATATTTTTTTTCGACTAGTTTTCGTCTTCGACGAATACTGAACTGAACAATAAACTATGACAAACAAAGTAGTTTTTTTGACTAAACGACTTTCAGCATTAACTGTTTTGACAAACTTGTTGTCGTTTGCTGATCGACGCGACGAGTGATGACGACGAACGACGAGACGGTTAAATCTGTGAGCGATGGAAATGAACTTCCCTACATACTTTTTACCAGGATTAGGACTGGCAGGCAGGCAGGTTCATTACTGAAATTTTACATTTACTTAATTTAAAATTATATGAATATCACCGTCCGTCGATCATGTCGTCGCGTCGCGACGAACGGTCTATGTCGCGCGCGCGCGCACCGTTCCGATGCCGGCATGCGGCAATCGTTCACGCATAAACCAGTTTATCAGTAGACGCTAAACTAGTTTACCCGTTCATGACTAATCAACGCCCATCCCTAATGAGTGATGACTGATGAGCAATTTGACCCGCAGGTGCCTGAGAAGTACACGTGCAGCATCTGCCTCAACCCGAAGCGGGGTCGTCGCTCCGCGCGGTTCCTCCACGACCAAGACCGCCTGTACGAGGGTCTGCTGCCGGGCGCGCGAGCGTCAGACAGCCTGCGACGATCGCACGAGCTGTCTGGCAATTTACTGAGAGTTCAGGACGCGCTGCACGCACTACGCGTCAAATACTATGTCGCCACGTAAGTACCATCGAGGATTGATTCATAGGCTGTACGAGCGAGCGTCAGACAGCCTGCGACGATCGCACGAGCTATCTGGTAATTTACAGAGAGTTCAGGACGCGCTGCACGTACTATGTCGCCACGTAAGTACCATCGAGGAAATTGATGATTGATGAATTCATGGGCTGTACGAGCGAGCGTCAGACAGCCTGCGACGATCGCACGAGCTGTCCGGGAATCTACTGAGAGTTCAGGACGCGCTGTACGCACTACGCCTCAAATACTATGTCGCCACGTAAGTACCATCGAGGAAATTGATGATTGATGAATTCATGGGCTGTACGAGCGAGCGTCAGACAGCCTGCGACAATCGCACGAGCTGTCCGGGAATCTACTGAGCGTTCAGGACGCGCTGCACGCACTACGCCTCAAATACTATGTCGCCACGTAAGTACCATCTAGGAAATTGATTCATAGGCTCTACGAGCGAGCGTCAGACAGCCTGCGACGATCGCACGAGCTATCTGGCAATTTACAGAGAGTTCAGGACGCGCTGCACGTACTATGCCGCCACGTAAGTACCATCGAGGAAATTGATGATTGATGAATTCATGGGCTGTACGAGCGAGCGTCAGACAGCCTGCGACGATCGCACGAGCTGTCCGGGAATCTACTGAGCGTTCAGGACGCGCTGCACGCACTACGCCTCAAATACTATGTCGCCACGTAAGTACCATCTAGGAAATTGATTCATAGGCTCTACGAGCGAGCGTCAGACAGCCTGCGACGATCGCACGAGCTATCTGGCAATTTACAGAGAGTTCAGGACGCGCTGCACGTACTATGTCGCCACGTAAGTACCATCGAGGAAATTGATGATTGATGAATTCATGGGCTGTACGAGCGAGCGTCAGACAGCCTGCGACAATCGCACGAGCTGTCCGGGAATCTACTGAGCGTTCAGGACGCGCTGCACGCACTACGCCTCAAATACTATGTCGCCACGTAAGTACCATCGAGGAAATTGATTCATAGGCTCTACGAGCGAGCGTCAGACAGCCTGCAATGATCGCACGAGCTGTCTGGCAATTTACTAATAGTTCAGGGCGCGTTGCACGCACTACGCGTCAAGTATTATGTCGCCACATAAGTAAAAATAAAGGGACTTTATCAGTGAAGTGCTTTACCAGAGCCTTGAGTGTGAGTTTTTGTCACTTGGCCCTTATTTTTGGTCAGTCAACTGTGAGCATGTTAACAAAAAGTATGGCATTGATTTAATTAAAGTTGAATACTGCGGCGAAAAGAGAATTTATCATTTATATAACCATCATCTGATTTTCCTGAATTTATTAATATAATTTGCGTTGTGGGGTTCAAGCACATCACTAATAATAATAATATTGTATCACCTATTCAAAGTTGGGGGTTTCTCATTTCTCTATCATACTAAAAAAGATTAGCTATCACCAAATACACACACTAACCAATTATTACGTATTTCAGCAAAAAGAACCATCCCAAGTTGTATCTATGGGCCAAGGATTGGGAGGCGGCGGAGATCTCCATGACTCAAGAGCGATTCAACTCCGACTACTCGGACCTAAACATCATCATCAACAATATCGGCAAGGAGAATTTGCCGGTGAAGGATGAGATGAGGGACTTGCACCTCGACTTGAGATCCCTCCCGGATGACGACCACAAGGACTCGCTGCTGAGTCTCGCGAATGCGCTGTCTAGCCCCGGCGGAACGTCGCTAGATCTGCCCATCAGTACGTCCGATTTGGAACGCCTGGCTAAGAGTGTTCAAGGTAAAATAGTCGTATGGACTTTACGTATTTTATTTATTTTTTATTTTGTTATTTATACTAGTTCATTAGGTTAATTTCCATGTTGGAAAATATTTAGCTATACCTACTACTAGCTGATAGCTATTTTATTTTGTTATTTGAGGTAAATACGAGACTGAAATTTTTGACGAGCAGCACAGCAACGGCCAAAAAGCGACAATGTAGTTGATGTAGTATTAACTTTCTGTAACGATTTCGACTTCGATGAAAGGTGGATTCATTAACAGCTTTGACTATCATGTGGAAAGTCGTGTCCCCTGACACCCAATCTTACCGGCCGCCTAGACGAGCAATTTTATTGTCAATATCACGTATTGCGTAATATTATTGACTGTCTAGGGTTGATATGGAACATCGCGCGCCTTGAATTGTCAAATAGACTGTTCAATAAAATTGAAGCGTGATATTGACAATAAAATTGCTCGTCAAGGGGGCCGGTTAGTCTACACCTAATCGAAAGTAAAATTCATTACCATTCCAGAGCAAGAGAGCCCGCGTCGCATGATAGTCCCGCAGCCGGAAGCGGCGATCGACAACGGCGTGTGTCGCGAGCGGCTGCTGCGCCACCTCACGCGCTGCCAGGCGCTCATCGACGCGCGTCTAGACTCTATAGAGGCGCAGGTCGCGGGTACGTTGTATTTAAGTAATTAAATAAGTGAAACTGTCAGCTACAGGATATTATGCTACACATACTATAAGGGTGCGTTTCCACCAGAGATGTGTTGCGAGGAATGTGTTTTTGAGAACCAATAGATTCGCTTCATTTACGTGACTTCGCTCAACGCAGCGATTTTATTGGATCTTAAAAACACATTGCTCTCAACACATCTGTGGTGGAAACGCGGCCTAAACCTGTTTTGGTGACTGGTGTGTGTTTTTAATTAGAAATAACGTCTTCGCAGGGCCGGATTTATATTTTTTATGAGTTTAATAGGCCACTTTATTTTGCCGCCCCTATATACGTACTCTGCCGCCATATGACGCTGCCGCCTTTGGGCCATGGCCTATACTGCCTATACACAAATCCAGAGCTGCGCATTCACATTGTAAAATGTTTGTGACAAAATATTATTGAAATATTTTAGTAAATCGCTGACTTTATTTTCAGTTAATCATATCGCATGAACATTCTTGTAGGTTTTTATAATATTTAAAAACATTTTTCACATCTTAATATTGTTCAAAAATAGTTAGCCAAGACATTTGTTTTTAATTTATTCTCTTTGCATTGCAGAGCTGGAATCACAAGACCCATCGTTTGAAGATGATGAAACAGCAGACTACTTCCCCAGGACGAAGCAGACTATACAGATGCTCATGCGAGACCTGGACACCATGGAGGAGTTGGGGATTATCACATAGGCTACCAACAGTGTATATTGTAAATATAGATTTATGTAACAAATATTCTGACCCTATTAAAGTTATTTATGCCGACAATATGTTTATACTTATTTATTCATCTTTCTTAAAATAGTTATGGGCTCCCAATTCCCATACTTAAGGGTGCGTTTCCACCATGGAGGAAAATAATACATGGTTTCCACTGAAGCGGAGCGGAGCTTAGCGGTGCCGAAACAAGGTTGCCATTAGTTCTTAGCTTTTCTACATCCCTTACATGTCCTGCTAACACCAATTTATTTCCTTTTAGCATAGATTGGGCCTTGAAACTTATTGAATGTTTTACACTCTCAAAACTTCCGTTCTAGGGATCCATTTTAGGGTTCTGTAATCAACAAAACTTGGTTGACTATTGCACCCTAAAACGGAACCCTAATCAGCTAATTTTTTGTATATTTGTAGGTTAATAGTTATATAATTTAAGAGTAACCTTGTCCTACAAATAAAACAATCCATATTTTAGGACCATCAAGTCAAAGTATGAAATCCTTTCGAGATTTTTCGAAAATAAAAGTTGTTTGTCTTATCAAATTGTAGCTCACAAAAAATTTGCTTGTTAGTAATCCCAAAAAAAAAATTGTTCTAGGGCTCCCTCACTAAGATAATAAGGCTCTTTGTTATATTTTAAGGGTTAGAAAAATACACACATAATATGAAGTAAAATTTATTAAAAGAACCTTAACCCTCATAAAACTTAGGCAGCTGATCACCCAGAATCACGGAGCGTTCCACCCCAGCTTCAGATATCACGCCGAGACGAACCACACCACCCGAAGAACCATCCCTCAACATAGCCAGGGTAAGAGTGTTGGTCACAAACTTTTTGGCTTCTTCTTTTGACATTTTGGGTTTGAAGTTGGCATCAACATAACCGTAAACATAGCTGGAGCCAGAACCTCCAATGGACACGGCTTGACGTTGGACCATTCCTCCAATTGGTACTGAATAAATTTGACCTGGAATGATTTATAATAATATTACAATAATTATTATAGTTAGCCATGGTCATTTAGATATTATTGTTATCTGTCAAGGACAAAACACCTGTATATTTAATGTTTATTTTTCAATAATTTGCAAGCTGGTTATTGTAAAATATAAGTCAGGAGAGTAAGAAAATTTTTATATTAATAATATACATTATAAAAAGTTCTTTTTAAAGTAATACGATCATACATATTATATAATGAATAATGATCTTCTGATATCAATTCTTGTTCAAATCTAATATTATTTATGATACAATTTTGTTTGGGTTTATGCATAATATAATCAAACTGTGTAAAGTTGTCATAAAAAGTTATAAACCTTACCTCCTTTCTTCTTATCCCATCCAGCAACAAGTATACCAGCTACAAGAGAGTCACGGTAGTTGTAGCACAACTCTCTGAAGATAGCCGCAGCAGTTTGCACTAGCGGTGGCTCTCCTAGTTCCATTTTATGGAAGTCTGAAATAAATAAGAGAAAGATAATGTAGCCCTTGAACATTTAACACATTTAGTGCCACCGACTCTCCCAGAGAGTCCATGTAAATTTGATTCCAGCGATGTTCACAGTAACATGTAGGTGGCCTCCGAGAAAACATTGTAAAAATCATAGTGGTAATGAAAGTTTAAACAACTAAGTTATAATCCTAGTAAAAAGTTTTACATATTTAACAAATTGAAAAAACCTTTGACCAGTGAACTGAACAAGCCAATGATGATCAATGAAACACACAGACAGAGAACTCTATTAAATTTCTGTTGTGGGTTGAGAAGAATATGATATTGTAACATTTGTAACATCTTTGAAGATATTATAATAATATAATATTATTTTAACCCATTCAATGCCACCAATCCACCTGTAACATACCGGTGGTGCCACTAGATTTTTTTGTTTTTTCTAACTTAAAATACATTGTTTAACATATTTTATAATTAAATAATGCAATAAATAACGAAAACCTCTCTAAATACGATAAACGCACCAATTGCATTGGTGGCACTGGTGAGACAAATCCAATCACAAGTGCCATTCAACGCACCACTTACGTTGACGCTTTTGTTTTAATTGAACTGTGTTATGCAACATAGTGGGTAGCTGAATAATTTTTAAATACAGGTAGGTTTTTTCTACATACAGTTAACCGCTTATCAAGCTACCCATGGTAATTCAAAGTCCTTTCTCCCCTTCATTCTTTGAAAAAAAACTGAAAATTGAAATAAAATCCTTATAAAATAATTAAAATCCTTACTGATTTGAAATATTTTTTTTCTTAAATATTGAAAAATACAACTGGTCATTTAGTAAAAGATTTTGTACCAATTAAATTATAAATACAACGAATGGTTGGTAAAATTTACTAATTTGAACATAGTAGTGTTGCGTCATGCATGAAACCATCCAACAAAATTCACCGTTAAAATGCCATTGAACGCACCATTTGCATTATGGTAATTTTATTCATAAAATATACCATGAATCGAAGAAAAATTGTAATATACCTAAATATATTGCTTACTTTTATGTTCTTAGTCAAAAACTTCTCACTTTAATTCAATAAAACTGAAAATATGTGGAATTGAAATCAGGCAGTTTTTGGGCTAACGGTTTTTTCGCTGTCAAAAAAAGAGGGGAGGTCCAGACCAAAAACCGACAGTGTCACCACATGTAAAATATATCTCCAGTAGCTAGTGAGGCCAAAGATTCTAATTAAATACAGCCATTATAAAGAAAACCGGGGAAAATTATCAAAGGTACCTCAATGCATATGGTGCGTAGGTGGCACCAGAAAGTAAACTCACAAAACGCAAATGGTGCATTGCTGGCACTGAATGGGTTAAAAGGTGTTACAATATAAAGTTGTTTGGAAAACATAGATTTAATATTAGTATGAGGACATAATATCTCATTAATAGTTAATACTCACTGAGGTGGTATGTAACAATATCAGCAATGGCCTGCGTGTCGGCGGCCGAACCAGATCTGCAGCAGTAGATGTGTTCGGTGATTCTGGTCAGCTTGTCGGTCACTCTGTTGGCGATGTACGCTCCTGTAGTCGTCCTGGAGTCAGCGCCGATGACAACACCTCCGTCGTACTCGCACGCCATAATAGAAGTGCCGGTGCTGTGGGGAGCGTTCATCCAGCTCATGCTGGAATCGGAGTAAGTGTCGACCACGGACGCAGCCATTATAGATCCTCTAAAACATTAAAAACTATCAGCACCACGACTTAACGATGTATATAGGAAGTTCCAACGAAAGGCTTGGACATGAAACACGACGATCGTCGTTTTGAGCTTTAAATTGCAGATTACTATGGTTTGCCATATACAGGCCAAAAGAAGGAGAAAAGTAATATATAACTAAATAATATAAAAGGATACTTACAAGTTTTTAAACAAATTATTTCATAAACAGAAAACAGAATTGAAAGTCACGATAGCGGATAGCGGCGGTGATGACGCTGTCAAACTCAAAATCAAAAGTCATCTGTCAAGTGTTAACTGTCACGGCTGACATACAATGTCAAATGTCAATTGTCCACAGACTACAGCAGCGTTTGTTTTTTTGACCGACTTCCAAAAAGGAGGAGGATTTTTTTATGTATGTTCAACGATTACTCAGTCGTTTGTGGTCGGATTTTCAAATTTCTTTTTGTGTTGTATAGGGCAGGAGTCACCAAATGGCGGACCGCGGTCCGCATCCGGACCGCCGACCAAGCATGTTCGAAGATGATCTTCGTTCATCTTAGGACTTGATTGCACCGATTTCACTCCAAACTTCAGTCTTCAGATAGATATTTAGCTACGAAAATGGTTACTTTTCTCATTGATATCTAAATACTAAATATCTTTGCAATTTCCATAATTACCTTTGTTTAATACTTTTTTTTATAAAATGTGTGGACCGCGAATGTCATTTCATGTCTTAAAACGGACCCCGAGCGAAACTAATTGGTGACCCCTGGTATAGGGTTTAACTCGAATTTGGTACCATGTTCACAAAAGTGGTGATCTGATGATGGGATCCTTGAGGAATCGAGGGGACTCCTTGAAATTTGTATGAAAACATATAGTGATTTTGATGTTTTCTGAAGCAATCGAGGTAAATGCTACCAAAAAGTAAGACTTCGCACCAGGTTATACCCTGGCCTGCATCCGAAGGTAGGTACTGAACAGAACTTTTGAATGCTTATAGGTACAGGTTCGGGGATTTCAGCGTTGTTTAAACGACTGAAGCCAACACATCAATTTGATTGATCATCATCATCACAACCATAATTATACCATGGGTCATCACTCATCACACTATGACCCAATTATTGGTACTTTTCGTAATATTTTGCATCGAAGCAGATATTTTTGATGATGATTTCGCATTTGTGGACCGATTTTCAAAATTCTCATGTTTTTGTATAGGATATAATCTTAATATTGTATAACAATTACGAAAGTGGTGAGCTGATGATGGGATCTATGGGCAATCGAGGGAAATCCTTGAAATTTATCAAAACACTCATAGTGGTTAAAATGTTGCTTCTAGTAAGTTAAACATATGTTACGAATAAGAAAAATTTTATACGAATGGTGTCTCTTGGTCCAAAGGCACTGAACAGAACTCCTGAACCTTTAAAGATAAAAGTTTGGAAATTGCAGCATCGCTTAGATAACTGCAAGCATTTACCACAATTTCGCTTACAGTAACTTAATGTGAATAGTTAACATTCGTATTGGTTATTTACGCAGTAAGCCTTATTTTGTACATAATTAAAAAAATGAAATTATTATTTTTAACAAAAAAATTAAAACCGACTTCCAAGGTAAAAACAATAGTATAATATGAACAAAAAAGTAATAAATAACTCATACTCTTTAAGAGTGCCTTTTTCAGAATTTGTTTAAATCTCAACTATTTCTGTACATACTGTACAGTCTTCATTATATATTACTTTGAAATCGGTACCAGTGCCAAAAGTTTCAGATATTCTGACATTACTGAACTCACGATTAAATTAGCTGGTACCGACTTCAAAATAATGAAGACTGTAGTATGTACAGAAATAGTCTTGAGATTTAGACGAATTCTGAAAAAGGCACTCTTAAAGAGTAAGAGTTATTTACTTAATACTTTTTAGTTCATATTACTATTGTTTTTTTAAACATTGTTTTGTAAGAATTAATAATCCAAAGATCTCTAATGTTTCTTAAGTCATTGCAATAATCCGAATACTTGTCTGTCTGTTCGTTTGTATTCGTGATTCTTCTTCATGGTTAAGACGTTGAACCGATTTAGATGAAAATACAAAGCTATCGGTGACGCCGATAGGAAGTTTTATTTTACAAAATGTGTGGTTTCTGTGCAAAAAAGAAATTTTCGGCTAAGCGAACTTGCGGCCAACGTTGTGTGTTTGTCTGTCATGACTCGTGACTCGTGAGTCTATTATAAAAATGATATGAAATATATTTATTTCTAATTAGGTTAACAAAGTTAACACTTTTAGAACGTGGCGTCTACATGAGGCCGGTCTGCCACCGGTTCGGGAACTAACCCGGCGAGAAGGACCGTCGTAAGAAACTCGCACGGGGCCATCTTTTATCAAAAGGTGGAAAATAACAATAATACACTAAGGGCCTGTTTCACCGCTTCCTGATAAGGCTATCCACCACTTAATTTGACACATAGTGTATGGAGAATCTGTCAAATAAGCCTATCGGGTACCTTATCAGGAAGCGGTGAAACGGGCCCTTAGTATGTAAAAATGTAGTACCATTAATTATATTATAGAAGCGGCCTATGGTTTGTCAGCTTATTTTTCCCAAGGTGTGCTATCAATGGCGCAGATTACACGCATCAGTTTATTACGATTCCGTGATAATATTAAAGGTGTACCTAATAGGCCGAATCGCAGTATCGCAGTACTATTTGTGAATCCCGTGATACTAGAATCGTGATAATATTGACCGTGTAATCTAGGCCATTGAGAAAATCAGTTACCTAATACCTAATAAGCCTTAGCACACAAACGTTCTTTAACAACTTTTTTAAATTTATTAATTGAAAGATTTTAAACGTTTTCTGGGATTTTATTGTATAGGCGTATACATTGATCTTTGAAAGATTTGCTTACTTTGCTCAGCCTGGTTATTGGTATATCCAATGATATATTATATAAAAAACTCAAAGCAGATATGTTACTACCGCGCTCGTTGTGAAGCTTCAAATACGGGCCAATTGACCCGTTCTTTTATTTAGTCTGCATCGAACCATCGAACGCACTTCACGAGCGTGCCGCGTCTTGTCTTACCTAAATAAATTGAAAATGACGTCGTGCGTGTTTCGAAAATGTACCAATTATGACTCAAAAGAAAACAAAACACATGGAATCTCTTACCACATATCTTTATTGCAATAAATACCTCGGTTATTTACATTTTCAATTATTTTTTCGAACAATCTGAAAAAAATCGAATTTTCGTCATTGCTCAGGCGAAGAAAGAGACTGAAGATATAACTGTCTCTTTTATGTAAATGGTTTTTCGTATCTTTTGTTTCACTTACCTGTCAAATTTGTCAATGTTTGCAATTTTGAATTTGAAAAGGATGTGTCTAGCGTGCCGCTAGTGGTCGTTTAGGGATGCCCACTAAAGTACCGTTGTCGGCATAATAAGGAGGAAATCGCTAGTATGCCGCTAGTGGTATTTTAGTTTATTTTAGTAATGTGCGCTAACAAGCCGATGCATCATGCAGATGGCGGTAAAATAAAGCATAGTGTTTAGTCTGCCGCTGTAGCCATAGCCACTCAGGCTTAGCATTACAATATTTTAACCGACTTCAAAAAAAGGAGGTTATCAATTCAACGCGTATGTATGTATCATGTAATACTAGATGACGCCCGCAACTTCGTTGCGCCAAAATTCGTTAATCGCGCGGGAACCGTACATTTTGCCGAAATAAAAAGTATCCTTTCCCGGGACTCAAATTATCCCCATACCAAGTTTCAGCAAAATCGGTTCAGTGGTTTAGGCATGAAGAGGTAACAGACAGATAGACAGACAGACAGACGGACAGACAGACAGACACACTTTAATTATATATAATATTATAATATTTTATTATGTAATATTTGCTGAACTGCCCAGTTTTCGTATGTTAGTGATTAGTCTACATCAGCGTCTGAACAAATGTGCCTTTCAAAAGTGTAAGTATGTATGTATGTTTTATGTTTGTGTTCGCATATCTGCGAAACTACAAGTCCAATTTGAGTAGTTCTTTTTTGTATGTTCAAGGTATGGTTCAACTTAGGGAATACTTCAAGTTTCATCAAAATCGGTTTGGTAGTTTTGGAGATAGGGAGTTTTAATCCTCAATTACGCAAAATTTTGAAGTCGGGTTTGATTAGTAGTAATTTATGTGAAACAAAATTAAAAGCTTTAGTCATGTCAATAAAAAAAAAAACAGTTATACAGTGGTTCTTTTCATCAATGCAGTTCATGATTTGCTTAGTAACGTTGAAACATGCTTGTTGAGTTGATTTGTTCTTTTGAAAGTAAAATTGCAGTTCATGTTTCAAAATATTAAATTTATTTATGAATGAAGTTAATTTTTGAAACTTAATAATCGGGACTTAACGCGACTTATTCTATTTCTAGTAGTAATGCTACTACATACTTTTTACAACACGGCTGAAACAGAGTAGACAGAATGATAGAGTATGCCGACTTAGAACTTATGTAAAAAAAAAAAAATTGACGTATTATGACAAAAGTCGTCGCTAAGGTTAAGTAAACTGTCAGAATTCAATTTCAAAATCTTATTTTTAAAAATAAATTATACCAGCCAGCGCGCCAGCCTTTAACTTATCCTGGCGAAACCCGAAAGAAATGACAGATATTATTACTCGTCCGTCTCTTAGCAATCGAAGTACTGGTAGTTATGTCTATTGTGGCCGAAACGTCGAGTAAAAAGTATGTAGTAGCATTACTACTAGAAATAGAATAAGTCGCGTTAAGTCCCGAATAATAAGTTTCAATTATAATGCAACGCGAAAGTTTAGAAGTTAATCTTTTATGCATTGCTTTTTCAAATATTTTTGATAATATACAGGGTGTAACAAAAATAAGTGATAATACTTTAGGGTGTGTACGTGTTCCTTGTAGAGAGTTCACTGTGAAAGTAGCAGCGCTGAAACACCAAAACTTTTTTTCACTTTTGTATGAGGAAACTCGTGACGCTCGGGCCCTTGCCCATATAAAAGTGAAAAAAATAATTTGTCTTTCAGAGCTGCTACCTTCACAGTGAACTCTCTACAAGGAACACGTACACACCCTAAAGTATTATCACCTATTTTTGTTACACCCTGTATATTGTTTCATGACAGGTGCACCGTGCAAGGTTTTAAAAAGATGCTCATAGGATTGTCAGGAATATTACTTGTAAAATTAGAATTTGTAGCTTATTGATTTAAATGTCTGTGATGAATTGTTTTAGGAAGTTACTGACCTGTATGTTTAATAATAAAAAAATACTGGGGTTATATTTTGTTGTTTTATTTTTTACTACCTAATTCATTCTTAAAATATACATGCAAAACTATAACAGCTATAATCTACAAATTACAATAAATAATAATCTATCTTAAATATAAAATAATAGTATTTTAAAAAGATAAA
This sequence comes from Lysandra bellargus, assembly GCA_905333045.1. NCBI lineage: Eukaryota > Metazoa > Arthropoda > Insecta > Lepidoptera > Lycaenidae > Lysandra > Lysandra bellargus. The sequence continues at coordinate 7,753,836 of HG995335.1, read as the reverse complement.
ACCTACTTCAAAATAGTTTTTTAGGATACGGAATTTTAATTCTTTAAGTTATTAAGAATTAAAATTCCGTATCCTAAAAAACTACTGAACCGATTTTGATGAAACTTGCAGTATTCCCTACACACTAAAAGGCCCATTCACAATCACTAGTGAATGGGCCTTTTAAGTTGAATCATACCTTGAACAACAAAAAATAGAACTACTCAAATCGGACTTGTAGTTCCGGAGATATGCTAACACAAACATAAAAACATACATACATACACATTTGGAACTTGGCACATTTGTTTAGACGCTGATGTAGACTAAAGCGCTTATTCCATTTATCCTATCTAGGAAGTCCTAGCTAGGATCCTAAAAAATTTAGTCAAGTGGAATAGCATTTAGAAAGCTAGGATCCTATCTAGGATCCTAAATCGGAAAAATGTGGCTTCTAACTGACTAAATCAGTGTTGCCAGATGGTTTCAACCTTTTATCTGTAGTGGGAACTGCTAAATCTGTATTAAAGTCAATTTATATTATGTTTTATGATCTGGAATCCATTCGTAGGTAATTTCTTAAGTCTGCTGGTTCCAAGTAAAGTTCAGAAAGTTCATAATTCATAATTTTTCGTGGAGCAAAAACTCTTTCAACCATCTTTTTCGCCTTTTATTTATTTTTATTTTCATTGAGCCAACAGCTAGCGCTTTACATATACGAAAACTGGGCAGTTCTGCTGTCTGCAAATATTACATATTATTAATATATAATATTACATACATGATACATACGCATCGAATTGATAACCTCCTTTAGTATTTAAATATTTAGTAGTAAATTTAGTAAAAAAAATTCTTACACAAATTTTTTTTTTGTTTTTAAATATTTTGAAGTTAATTTTTGTTCAGGAAGGTAATTACTATTTTAAGTTGAAAAATAACTCAAACATGTTAAATATTTTCGTATGAGAAAATGATTTTGGTATTACGTATGTATGAGAATTTCGAGGGTAGCCCGGCCCCTTAAGATGTAGGTACATTCATGCCGAATTACAACTTTGTAGGCCTTATAGTATCCTGGTAGAAGAGGAAAGAAGGTATTATACCATTTATACCTCTACTCTATCTTTTACTTACCTTACTACATAACATAGAGATCGCACTATATTAAGGAGATAATATAGTGATAGATTTAGGGCTTAATTCTTTTAATAAATTTTAATTAACATAATAATTAATAATATTATGTATTATTATTCCTTGTCCCGTTCAGTATTTTACGTGTGCAGTAAATGGTAAATTTAGCAAATCATATACATAATATTATATAATACTTTTTATATCAAGACAGTCCGTACATAATATTATGTACACTTATTACATCTAAGGTATTTAAGGAACACTTAAAAGTATAAAGGGCAAAGAACTTTTATAATAACTGAAAACGTTAAGGCATTAAAATATAAAAGTTTGATTTTATTTATAACGGTGGTAGACTGGTAGTTCCAATGGAAATAATCACAAAGACTTAAAATACATTGTAATGTAGAAAAAATATCAACATCTGGCCATTGTCTAGTTACGGGGGAGTCGGTATAAAATAAAATAAATAAATACAAAATGTCGCCACCGCACGCGTCATTATTCAAGTGCGATTGACAGATACTTCCACTGCGCGGGCGCAGGCCGGCGAGCGAATAATACGCCTACTTATTGTAGCGCGCCTGATCCTACCTCTGCATTGATACTTGAGAGTTGAGAACTGATGGTTAATTGATCAATGATCGTAGATCTCTAATATCTATATATTATGTGATTTACTCAGAGAAGTCCTGAAAAAGGATTTGTCGATCTGGATGCTGTTATTCTAAAGTAAACTTACGTTATCCAAGTTATCTCCCTTTAGGTAGGTATTTTGTAAAAGTTAAAACCTTATTTCTAAGCATATCAATGTAAATAATCCCATTTAGATAGCTAATCAAGTAATGTTCTCCCTTTGAGGTTTATTTAATAAGCTAATTAAAATATCGCGGTGCTTGTTTCGGTGCCTACTTAGATATAGTCTGTGTACACTAGATAACACAATGATATTTGTTTAATGTGTAGTTAAAGTGTACAATAAATTAAGCATTATGATGTCTTTGGAAGTGATTCAATTATAAAATAATAAGTTGAAATGAAAAATAGACCGATGTTTGTGTTTCGGGTTTTCGGGTTATGGATAGCCTACTCGGCACTTATCAGTAAGTGCTGAAACAGCCCCCAAGTTGCGAAATGTCAGAAACGCTAAAAAGTACATAATAAAAATTATCAGTCCGTCAATCAACCTAACCGATTCTCCCGTCATTCTGACCAAATTGATGGACTGAACTGACTGAACGTGTAACGCTTGTCTTAAAGCAGGTATTTTTACTGTAAATAATAAAAAGTCTGTATAGTTAGTAGTAGTAGGTATAGGTCCACAAGACAAGAAATGTAATATAAGACAGGATTAAAACGATCTACAAATAGACAACTTTTTTGAAAATGATCTTCAAGTATCAAGATTAAACCGTCACTCTCCAGCATCCGATTAAAAAACTTTTAAGACGAAAGACGGTGGCGAATCGCAAGCTTCATGAATAAATATAAATTCGATATCCCTGTCAATGAAAATATGAAATAAAAAAGTGATTTATCAAAAACCCTCATTCAATGTGAATGCTCTTTTATAACGTTTAAATAAACATCGTTTTTGGGATGACGTCGTGAATGGTGCGTGCCGAATTTTTTTTTCGTCCATTTTTAGTGGGACAAGGATACTAATGAGTGGAGGACACCCACGCGCGATGATGATGCTGTTTCTTTGTGCTTCGACAATGTTGGATGCATCTGTTCAGACTTCTGAGAGTACAAATAACCCTCCTTCTTTGTCAGTCGGGTAATTGATGTTTTTAACCGAACTTTAAAAAAGGAGGTAATTTAGAGCCAGGGACAGCAAGAACTTCGTCACCTTGAAATTTGAAAGAAAGGTCTACCTGACTCTTGTTCAAGTAAAAATTTGGCATTGGGGGCATAATATTATCAAGTATATTATGCCCAAAAACCGAATTAATATAATTATTAATTATGTACTTAAATATTACGCTTAATAAGTCAAGTAAGCAGTTTCAAACTGTAGAGCGCGGTAGCTTAAAATGAACGCTAACGCCCAAAGTGAACTACAGAGCATTTACCAGAAACATTGCAAAATAAGTAACTGTTGCCTATAATTTTGTTCAAAACATTTCACCAATCTTGTCGCTCAGTTAAAATGTCTACTTACATAACATAATTCTAGATACCTACAGATTACTAAAATATTTTATCTCTCACGAGTCACGAGCTTTTGCCCGCGGCTTAGCTTGCGTTAAGAAGTATTATTATATACAAACTTTCATCCCCTATTTTAGCCCCTTAGGATTGGAATTGATCAAAATCCTTTCTTAGCGGATGCCTACGTCATATCATCTACCTGTATGCCAAATTTCAGGCCGATCCGTCCAGTGGTTTGGGCTGTGAGTTGATAGATCACCATGTCAGTCACCTTTGAGTTTTATATAATATATAGATTTCAGACAGACTCATGAGTAGAGAATGTCTGTCACTAGAGACATTCTCTACCAGCGGACAAAAGAGCTTACTTAATCCAGAGAAAGATTTCTGTAAAATATTTTAACATCAATCATAAATTCCCTTACTTGTATAATAATCGTAAGACTCTATAAAACCTCAATACGCCTCGCTTCAAGGCGGAAGCCCTCGCTTATATAAACGTAGTATTCGGAGCACGCGCCATTCTATATTTTCGTTTTTTTTTCTCTCCCCTCGGGCGGGGCGGCGCCGACCGCAGGGGGATCTGGCCCCTAAAAAGTTATGTATTTTTTCTCCCCTTTTTTCCTATCGAGAGCGAGTATTGATCGCGAGGGATGACATCCGTGTCGCCAAATATGAGCGAGATAAAACGTTGAGGTGAATTTTGCTAAAATAAAGGTAAGATTTGATAATCCATACTTCCATACTAATATTATAAATGCAAAAGTGTGTCTGTCTGTCTGTCTGTCTGTTACCTCTTCACGCTCCAACCGCTGAACCGATTTTGCTGAAATTTGGTATGGAGATACTTTGAGTCCCGGGAAAGGACATAGGATACTTTTTATTCCGGAAAAATGTACGGTTCCCGCGCGATAAACGAATTTTGGCGCAACGGAGTTGCGGGCGTCATCTAGTGAAATATAAAGAAATCTTAGACTGGATTCGATGCTAAATTTCATTTCAAGTATAATGAAACACGCAAAATCAGTGACGAAAATGAACAAAGACATTATATTCTTTAGGTTTAGATGCGATCCTTCCTAGCTTAAACTTGTCGTGGTCCCTAGACCCTAACTTCTTGATCTGAGTAATTAACAACTTTACTGAAAAGCTGTTTAAATTTTAATATTGTTTCAGGTCATAGCTCATAAGAGTAATATAAATAACTTTAATGCACTACATACTATTGTATAGTAAAATAAATGATCAAACGAACTTACCAAGTGAAGTTCGATCATTATTATGTGAGTCGCTTCATTCGAAGATATATTATAATTACAAGCTTTTTGTAGTGATATTTTTAAATTTAGGTACATTTTTTGTGTACTTAAAAACAGTTTTAGTAACTCGAAAATTTATTTCATTTTCAATTAATTACTCATTTAAAATGTCGTAATGTACGTGATACGTCATACTGAGCAAAAAATATTTCAGAACGCTGTTGTTTATTTACACTGTTGTTATTTATATACTTTTTATTACACAATTATAATTTACTTTACTTTTTTAATGCATTGAAATAGTTAATTAAAGTGTTGTAATTATCACATCTGAATTGAAATAAAGTACACATAACACAACGGAATGTTTTCAAAAATTTCACTTCTTTTGATTTACGTTTACTAGTATAGGTATGCAACCAAAACTTTGACCTCTGTCTGTGAACCTAAGTTGAAATCTATAGGAATATTATAAAGCTTCAGAAGAGTTAATTTGTTTGTATGAACGCGCTAATCTCTTATCTCAGGAACTACTGGTCCGATTTGAAAAAAATTTTCAGTGTTGGATAGCTCATTTATCCAGGACGGCTATTTATTTTATTTTTTATTTTATTTATTTAAATCAGGCATCTTGGCCCATATTATATATACCTTATAGACATACATAACATTTTTATTAAAACTAACACTAAGCACTAAACACGTATTGTCTGCGACGTGGGGCGCGACGTGTTCGGAAGTCGTCCTCGGAACCTCCTGTGGACGACTTCAACCGGCCAGAACTCCTTCTCGAAGGTCGGTAGATGGTGCGTCGGGACCCTCACCACAAAGGAGCTAAAATTGACTTTGTGGCGGGACTCCAAACGAGACTATAAGCTATATCTTATCACGCTAAGACAAATAGGAGCGAAGAAACAGACGAGATGTGGAAAGAACGGGAAAAATTATTTGAAAGGGCTTATCTCACTATTCACGAACTACTGGAGTAATTTTTATATTTGGCACAGGTAAAAAGTAGACCACGTGAAGGATCACTAGCTATTTTTGTGGGCTAATTTTTCTGTGAACTTCTAAATTTACGCGGGCGAAGCTGCGCGGGCGAAGCTGCGCGGGCAAAGCTGCGCGGGCGAAGCTGCGCGGGACGTTTAGTAAGTAGTAAGAATATTATTTGAAAACCTTTTTAACAGCTATTTGGTTTACCTTTTTTTTTTCCGGAGGTGGAAATGCATTACGCATACCACCCAGGCGCAGGGGGCGACCCGAGCGGTGATGTGGGACTCCCGTAGCTAATGAAACCACGGTATACCCACTAAACCCCCCCCCCATCTTCCGCCACGCCGCCTTTTGACGGGGCCACGGGAACGATACACACATCTGCGACCCCGCCAGCGGCCCGAAGACTCCACGATGGGCGCACAACACGTCAGGTCTGTGGCTCTGCCACCGACCACACCACGGCCGCAGAGTCTACTTGCCTCTTCCTCTGCGGCCCCACCTCGGTGCGCATTTTACCTAAACCAAAGTATGGTATATGAGGGTAGGTATGTATTTGCATTTCTTCCTACAGTCGACGGCCAAGGTAAAAGGTTATCCTAAGTTAAATGATACAGAATAGTTCTTTCGGCAAAAAAGGATACTTAACTAAATAAAAAATATTCCTGAATATATAAATTCTATTAAAATAATACACAATGTTCTAACTTGCCTCAAATTGCTCTTAAACTATCCCTAGCTAAGTTTGTATAATATTATATAGATATTCTTAACATTACCTATACAAATAGATATTTTTAGAAAAATCACAACTGCTTATGCACTAAATACAAAATAACTGATATGCAAAAAAATGCCTGATCTACTCGTTTTGTTCTTGTGGGTTGCGGCGCGGCGCGTTTTTGCGTGCGCAGGTGTGGACCGTGGCCATCCTTTATTGGGGACAAGCTGCTGTGGAGTGGGCATCGTGCACATTGTGTGTGTGCAGGATGATTTCTAGTTTATAAAAAAAAATACTGCATACAGCGCGATGTTTTTAAACGTTCGATTTTTGAAATTTTTCGAACGTAGAGAAACGAAAATTGTTGAGTGCCATTTCCGAGATTGTTTTACTGTTAATTTTAGCAATGCAGGGTTTTAAAGAAAATAACATTAAATATTATGGTTTTACTCATTGAGAGATACATATATATTTCAGAGAAAATATAACACATCAAAAAACAGCAATAAGTCTTAGAAATCATGAAAATGTAAATAGGTAGAGCCTCTAGGTTTTTTAAAACCCTTGTTATGATACAATACCATATTAAGAGGTTTTAAAGTGCACAATAGACACCTACCTATAGCCATTAGCCGTAGATAATATAGACGCTTCATCTAGCAATATATTCATCGTTAATCTACAGATTAAACAGATAAAAATCGTTTTAAACATACTCCAATCACCCTGTAGGGGATTATAAAAATTGCCAATCGGCAGTACGCGTGCGATTATAAAGATTTTTTACTCGTCCCGACGGCAGGAGTACTTGGGGTCAGTTTTGGAGATTATTCCCCATTGTTGAAGGACTGACAAAGAACATAAGCGCTGTTGACTGACCGCTTTTTATATGATACATCTTGATGGCGGCGTGTGCGCAGATCTAGAGATAGAACTCAGAACATCGTGAAATTGGTAGAAACCGTTTAAAATTATTCTACCTACGATCAGTCCTTATGGGGTCCACACAAGGTTCAGTATTATAGAGATTCAGCGCTAAAATGTCTCTGAACGACGGCTAAACACATCTTCATTCGTATTGAATTGATTTGCAATAAGATTTTCACGCTTTATCAAGTAAATAAAATCTTTATCTTTTCAGCGATATATATTCATTTACTTTTTATACAGCTGTACTGCCGTCCTAACGAAGAGTGCAATAAGTCGAGTTTTTGGGCAAATTGACTTAAGAGCATATCCGTAATCAGGAAAATGAGCTCTATATTTTCGTCTTAGACGTCTTTTTTGTATCTTCAGTAGTTTCGGATCTGTTGTTTATCATAACTGCAATATCTAATACTACGATTTGCAAGTAGCTAATCATAACCGAAATAACTTGAGTTATGACTTGGATAGCTTTGATATTTTGTAATATTACATAAAGTAACCGCAATAAATCCAGTTATTGCACTTATGACTAGTAGGTACGTTCTATAAATTTTAGGCACATTTACTAGTCATAAGCGCAAAAAGTAAAGAGTTATTGCAGTTATCATAAGGAAACTTATTACTTAAAATGTCTAGCTTACTAAATGTTTCTTAGTAAACATAGTTAATAGTCATCTTATTGCTGCTAAATCTATTACAATAAAATATTTCGAACCCGGCCACACGTTCATGTCAGCGGTCAGCTAATTGATGACTTTTCAACTTGGTGGTGAAAATGGTCATTTTCACCACCAAGTTGAAAAGTCATTGTAAAAGTCAAGTAAGTACACAAGTACTTTAAAAATTGGCCTCATAATGTGCCTTTTTAATAGATACTACAGATCGCCCAATGATCGAAATTCGACGTCATAATAAAAAAAATAAGTTATAAGTTTCAAATTTCAATGCTTTTCTTGTGATATTGTATTGTCAAAATAAGAGTACAATTCGTATTTATCTAGGCTTGTCCCTAGTGTTTTGTAGTGTGTGTAATGTTTTATTTGTTCAAAATATGTATGATAAAAGCATAATTTCAAAATAATATTAGCTCGATGCACTCCTTCACCATATCTTCTATATCTATACTTATTATAAAACAAAGTCGCTTTTTTTCCTTCATGTCCCTTTGTTCCCTTTATTCTTTAAAACTACGCAACGGATTTTCTATGTTAGATAGCCCATTTATCGAGGAAGGTTGTAGTCTATATTTTATCACGCTAAGACTAATAGGAGCGAAGAAATAGAGGAAAATGTGGAAAAAACGGGTAAAATTATTTGAAAGGGCTAACTTGAAAGCGCTAATCTCAGGAACTACTGGTCCGATTTGAAAAATTCTTTCAGTGTTAGATAGCCCATTTATTGAGGAAGGCTCTATAGCCTCTATAGCCACTGAAAAAATTATGCCTATGCATAATAAAGACGCCGGGGCGGGTCGCTAGTTACATATAAACTATAAGGTTGGGTTGCACCAGAGGCATGGTTAAAGTTAAAGTTAAGGTTAATGTTATGGTTATAGTTAACTTTAGCTTTAACTTTAACCTTAACTTTGACCACAGAAATTGACAGATGTCTGTTGCGTTTATTTTTTTATTAAAGCTACAGGAAATGGGATTGAGAGTGTAAAAAATTAAATTATCCGTAAAAATCGTCAGGGAAAATATTTCTTATAACAACAAAGTAAATTTTCACGAAAAAAAATCGATATAAGTATGTATGAGCGGTTAAGGTTATGGTGAAATATTATGGCGTGGCTTAACCAAAGATTTGAAGTTATAGTTAAAGTAAGTTAGTGCAACCCACCCTAACTGTGCGAAATTTCATGCACCAACGTTTCCCCATTTTTCTTAAAAAGGGTTACAAAGTTTTTCGCTCGCGTATTAATATTCTGATGATATAATTTACTGTTCTTAATATAAGGAAAGAGATAAAAATTTTGTAAAAGAGAAGATATAGGAGAGAAGTTTTTTGATTTTTAAATGTTTTTTCTATTAATATGTGAAACTGAATAGTTCCTATACTTTTTATGATTTTATTAATTGTTGAAAGTAGTTAAATGTACCTAACATTTGTTTAATATATATATAACATTTGTTTAGATTTTTACAATTTCATATTTAAAACTTATTAAGTTCTTGCAATTTACCATCTCCGCCTTACAACTAATTAACATATTTTACTAAGAAAAACCGCAATAACTAGGATAGTTAATGCATATATGGTTGGAAGAAACTATAGGACATCGTATAGTTTGTGCTACACAAAAGAGCAATATGTCGGCTTACTAACGAAAACTGCAATAAGTAGGGTAGTTATTGCAGTTAGGATTAGGAATGCTATATCAAAACAATTCATAAGTCCTAATGATAAGTACATTATTGCGTTTTTTAGTGTGTGTATAAACTTATGTAAAAATATAATATACTACATAAAATTAAGCATTACTTTATCTGTCGTTTAGTAAAAGTTTCAAACCGACTGCTTTCATAGTTACGAAGATACACACAAAACAAAAATTAAATCTTTATCCGCCAATATCTCGAAAGTAGTAAAAACCTACTTATTACACTCTTAGTAAGAGCGGCAGAGACGAATATTAATTATTACTTAACTGTAATTAAAGGCTCCACACATAACTGCGAATATCGCATCGCAAATATCTGCAAACTCATAATAATGCGATGCGAATTCGTAGTTTTGTGCGGGAGCCCTAAATTAAGATTTTGACATATTAAGTGCCGGGAGTCCGGGACACAATTAAAACACGACGCGACGTCGTGCGACGTCATGCAACGTCGTATCGTGGGAATCTGCGACGCGCGTCGTAGGAAACCGCGACACGGCGTCGCGTCGTACGGCGTCGTACGACGTCGCGTCGTAGAAACTCATCTTTGAATTTCTACGTGAGTTTCTACGACGCGACGTCGTAGATTCCCACGACACGGCGTCGTGCGTTTGTGTCCCGGCCCTAAGCCCATACATTATCCGTCAAACTCTTTATTAAATTGAAGTTGAGTCATCATTAAATGTCTCTGAATGCGGCCGTTTAGCCATGCTTTATGTCAAATCTTGGCTTTTTAGTCTTCAAATATTCGCAGAGGTCCAGAACAGGTTTATATTATAGTAGAGAAGTGATATGAAGACCACCGGGTTGTCTAGTACGATATAAGAAAGGGTTAGCCTTAATAACCCGCAAATGGGCCTAAATAAGTTGGTAAAGAGATCAAAAAGACCCTTCACACGTATAATTACAATAAAACACTTTACACTTTTAACCCATACAATAAAAAGTGGGATAAAAACGCCCCAAAATAAATATGATTCACCTACTTAACTTTATATTAAGAGGGGACTTTTTGTCAATAAAAAGTCGTGTCATTACACCGCGCCGTTTTGTAAATTACCGGTATTAAAAAGTAGGGTAAAAAACACCCCATGTTTAAGCGCGCCTTAGGGGACTTTTTTGTTTGTAATTCGTTAAAAAGCATTGTAAGATGTGTATGAACTATCTTTTTATGCGTTAAGTGGTGAAAAAATCTCCCTAAGTGTTAACTAATTAAGTGCGTTGAAAATATTAAAATTTAAATACGTCGGGGAAAAATTTCGAGGGGTTTAAATTGTTGACATTTCATATATTTTGCTTCTTTATATTTTAGATAAATATTAAACTGTACAGTGTACATAATATATTATTTTCTTTAATTTGCATTCTATACTAATAACCATAAGATACAAGATTTCTTTGCATTGTGCTCTGAAACTACTGAAGTCTGGACTGATTTTGGTGCGGTTTCATCGTTTTAAAAACATCTGGGTCAATTCTTAAGGGGCTCTTTTTTCTTAACTTTTTTTTTAATGCCAGCAAGCATTTTCTCTTCGACATGGGATCAAAACATTCGATTATAACCATATTGCAACCACTAAACCAACATAATTAGCAACATTGTCAATAATTGCGACCACCGAATCACAACCAATTACCAAACCTGTTGTAACCACAACCACCTGCTCATAAAGCACGCGTTGCCCAAAAAACCCCCCCTAAGTTAAAAAGGGAATTATGTTTTTTGGCGTTCGCGTGTGCGCTCCTAGGGCGTGTAATACCTTCCGGCTTGCCCTTTTTATTGCTTTATTGAAAGCTCACTTCATACGTGACGATTGAAATTGGAACGGGAAGTAGAGTTTTACACGTGTTTTGTACTTTTCTGCTTTTTTGTTAAGGGTTTTGCAGGCGATAGGTTGCGGGAATATTTGGCGAGGTAGCGCTTCGTCAGACGAGTAAATTACAATTTTTCGTAAAAGAGAAGTTAGCAAGAGAAAGATAGAGCTAGTGTAACGCAGTTCTTGTATCACCTTGTTTGTTGTACCTCTTATTTCTATACACATTATACCAACTATTCAACAATTTTACAACATGGCAAAATATTAAAATTGGTCACCAATTGTTTTGTTTTCTAAGTATAGTATGTACCCCGCTGACAGTTCCAGTTAAATTTGCATACCCTTTTTATAAACAATGGGTAAGTCCACGGGAGAGGTTACAATCTGTGTCATTGTTTATTGAGCAATTTCTTTTTATGCGATTGTCGTTCATCGAAAAGAAAGTAACAGTATTCTAGCTTTTTATAACTTAATCAGCTTAAAATATGTTCTTCCCTGAAACGTCCTATATAATATAATTGTCCTACTACTGACTTCTTGTAATTTTACAAATAACATGAATAAATACATTTTAGTTGAATTTCATTTTCTGGACTATTTTGCAGGTTTTGACAAAATTAAAATAGCAAACCGCTGAATCAATTTTGAAGAAATTTTGTATAGATAAAGACAGTGTAGAGTAGACACGGAAAAAATAAAAGTCCCGTGCGATAATGAAATCAAGGGCCTGTATTCACTTTGATTAGTGCGAGTGCAGGTGATTAGTAATCAGGAGAAAGTGTGTGGACAGCGACTGATTAGTGCAAGTACTTTATTTTCTCCTAATCACTAATCACTCGCACTAATCAAAGTGAGTATAGGCCCAACGCAACGAAGTTTCAAGTCGCTGGTGCCATTTAACCATTCAAGATAATAATAATATAAGTATACATATTTTATTTTATTTGTAGAGAAATGTAAAGCAAATAATAATTTTAATGAATATCGGTAAAACTGCGAAACATTTTTGCGTTTGAGGATAACTTCGTTATAATTTTATACAAATGTTATAATTATGTTTATTTATAGACACCTTAACATCTAATGTGCTGTTAGTAGCGAAACCAAAAACATAGCCGAAATTTTAAATTTTTATTATATAAAACAAGTTTTGGAGGTTAAATGTACAACTTACTGCTATTAAGTACATATTTTAACATGATTAGATGCTAATGTTATGATTAAAATCCGTCTGCTTGTCTTTTCACTTTTTATGGCAATAGTGATCATTTTTAACCAGCTTCTAAAAAGGAAATTTCGTCTGATTATCGACGAAATCGATAAGGTTTTTTTTCAATTTTGGATCACTACAGTCTTGAACTTCAGAGCTTTCTTTTCAGAGCTTCAAATCTTTAACGCTTCCTAACTTTTTAAAACCCAGTTTGGTAATCCTTGCAAATTATAATAGATCAGCAAATAATTAATATTATAAAAGTGTTTTTTTTAACGTAGAATTTTTTTTTCTCACTTCTAATGAACAGCTGGTAGTTTGTCACTTAAACAATAATTAACCAATAATAATTATAAATATGTTTACATATCAAGCAATTTATGATCATAATTTAAATATATTATTCTATTTACACATGTTATTTTGCACTCGGTATCATTATTTTGTTAATAAGTATAAAATTTAAATCTTTATTTTACTTCTTTAATTTATTCCTTTGTTCGTTTTTATTAAAGCAAGCAGACGGCTAAGCAAAAAGGTTTACAAAAAGTCAAAATTGTTTTAGACGTTTCCATAATTTTAACACCTCGAATTTACATAAAATAAAGTTTTCACAAAAGAGGTCCCAGCGGCCAGTACTGTAAATAAAAAGAAAAAAAGGATAGTTCCGCAGTAATTTAAAAATTTCTAATTTATTTCAATGATAATTTTGTTTTAGTGAAGTTTTTTTTTATCAAAAAGAGAAAGCGTTGCATTATATAATTACTGTAAGCAATAACTGCATTTAGCACTTTTGAACTTTAGTACCGAGCTTATAACTCGAAAAGTAACATTGGGCCTATCTTCGACTGTACACTGGACACTATTTATAGGAAATACAATACAGCACTAATAAAATATGCTAAGACGCGTGTCTGCCATTTCTGGCTTAAACCCTTCAAAATTATTTGAATTAAAGTAATAGAACAGACAATAGTTGAGAATGTATCGGAAAAATTAACGGTTATATGCAGGTTGCCTATAAACGAGTATCAAAAATTCAAAACCATCACCTAGTTTCCCAGAGCTCCTAGCCAACAACTTTTCATAATCGCTTCTTTATAGACCGATCAGAAAATATGTTCCATGAAATTGAGATCAGCGTTCAATAATATGCAGTCGCTATTCTACTTAACTGTCATGTTTAATATGATCAGCGATTTTTGAAAGAAGCGATAAAAACAGTCTTGACTAGGGGCTCTGATTTGCTAGGATATCAGAGATTCATACTCTATCTTGCTTGCAAATTTTAAACAGAATAAATAGTTAAGGTGCTATATCGAAAGTGATTTTACCGCAAGGGCAATTTTATACTTAATTTGTATGACTATAAAGTCGTGAATACGCTGCGACTAGAAGCTATCGGCTCGCTCGAAAAACATGCGAAAAAACGTAATTATAATCATTTAAAAAATAACTAGGAGCATTTAAGCAAAATGCTTGTATACGATTTTGAGTTGCAAAGGTGTCTATCAATTAGACTAATTTCCTATAATACATCTATTTTCGTTTAAAAATAATCTTCAAATTTCGTATTTCTAAGAGGTCATTTCGAAAAATAAATGTATCGAGGCAAAATACATTAATCGTGTTTCTAGTTCTTCTCAAACCTAGATAAGGCTATGAAGATATGTATATCTCATTAGATCAGATCAGATCAGATTTGTAACATTTCTGAGGGTCCTATAGTATTATGTCAAAAAGGACAGTTTTTTCAATATAGCGCCTTAAATTCCGTTGGGTTTCTTTAACTTAGTTTAAAAAACGACGACGGTCTACATTTTCTTGTGACAAAAGAAATTCATTAATCATCGTTAATGACTTATACCGTTTTTAAAAGAAAACTTTAGTGACACGGTTAGAAGAAAGTAGACAAAAGGTTTTTTACAAATCGTACATGCCGGGCTAGCACGGCCACCAGTAGAAATGCGAAAGTATAGACAAACTGTGGAAATAAACTTAAGGTGCGGTTCCGATCTTTTTTCGTTCCGAAAAATTCAATTAAAATGCCACTTTATGACAGACTATAGTCCTAAAAATTGAAATAATATCCTACTTTATGACATAGGTATATTATAGTCTGTCATAAAGTGGCATTTAAATTGAATTTTTGTCGGTCGCGATTAGCCGCGGTAAAAATCGGAACGGCACCTTAAGTTTATGTCCACAGTTTGTCCATACCTTCGCATTTCTACTGGTGGCCGGGCTAGCCCGGCAGTTCAAGCTCAAAGACTCTCTGTACCCTTTTTTATGGTCCCAAAACCTCTTTGAGAATTGTATTTATTTTGTAACCCTTTTTTAAATTATATGCAAATAGCTAATGGTTTTTAGTTTTTAGTGTATTTGCATATTATAATTTTATTGTGTCTATTTTCGGGAAGGGTGAAACCGTTCGCCCTTCGTTTTTTCAATGACGATTGCAAATACCGGGGTGGCCATTGACTTTAAAAGTTTAATATTAGACCTTAAATATTTTACGGGATTAAAAGACTGCCTGCCTAAAATTTAATTCAAAATCATCCCTTGAGGTGGTGAAAGGGGGAAGGGGAGTTTGCTCAAGTTCATTCTACCATTGAAAGTACTCTGATTTCAATTTTCTCTGATTACAATTTACAATCATAAAAATGATTATTATACTTAATTATTAAGTTTTCGGCCATCGTCAATAGTAAAACTTCTAAAATAAGTGTCGAATAGCTAATCCTATCCTTTTTGGCGCTGCTTGATTGATATCTAGCGACAGACATAAAATTTTATGCTGTTTAATGTCTAAGCACTAAAAACTATGTCGAATAATAAAATTTATTATTCGTAGACTAAAAATATAAAAACGCTTCAGCTACTCTTAAATAGATCTAATAAAAATATTAAGTACTAGCGGTCGCCCGCGGCTCCGCCCGCGTGGATGTCGGTTACCGCTGCAAAAAGCCTACCCACTAAAGACGGTCAGCAAAATGATTCCCAGGTCAATTCACAGAAACATCGACGACGCAGTCATTTTCCGCAGGCTGTACACTGCATAGATTGTCTTTTCGTTTATGTTAAAGTTGTTAATGATGAGAATATTTAAATATCATATCATATCAGCCTATATTCGCCCACTGCTGGACATAGGCCTCTCTCAATGAACGCCAAGATGACCGATCTCCTGCTACTCGCATCCAACATGGACCCGCAACTAAACGGAGATCGTCGCCCCACCTAGTAATTAAATATACTTACTTAATAGGGGAGAGTTGGATAATACCGAGCCCCTAAGAACTTGGGCCTATAATTCGGAAACTGATTGATATTAAAAGAAATAAAATTGAGTAATTAGAAGAACATTTATTCAGGTACGCGTACCATATAACAAAAAGTTCCAAAATTTAAACAAAAAGTAATTATTTCCAATTACCGAAAAAATATAAAGTCGCGATATTGTCAAACTGGTCTGATAATATCGTGCCCAGGGTTGACAAAATCGTGCCCACATTAATTGCACACAATTAATTGGTGAGTGATAGAGGTAAAAAAAAAAATACCATTTGCAATTACCAGAAGATAGGGAGACCCAAATCTTTGACAGAAATTAAATCAGTAAATTAAATATCACACAATAAGTATACAGTATTAACAAAAACTTAAATTCTATATGACAACTAAACTTAAACATTTTGTATAACAAGAAGGGGGGGGGGGGGTCATAATTTTCTCCCAACTTAAGTCGATCCCTAATTGTTGATTCAGGGATACTGAAATTCCTAGCAGCTGTCTTTATTTTACTTCCGCTTCGTATAGCCTCAAGAGCAGCTTTCAAATTTGGGGATGCCATGACTTCTTCTTTTTCTTTGGCACAGATTGGTCCATCTAAAACGGAAATAATAATATATAAAGCTACATTATTTTAATTTGTATATAGGTATGTATTATATTTATTTATTTATTTAAAAAAAAGTTATATTATTAGTTATGACAATCGATATCACTCACAACTGTTTATCTTAAATTGCTCAAATTCAATCAATTTTTTTTATATTAAATGCCACAAACAGACTTACATACAGACACATCATACATAACTCTTTTGTCAAGGTAAAAACCAGTTAATGTAAATAAAACATACTTTTCATAGTTTACAAATTCGCGCCCTCGACTGATAATACCGCGCCCCTGGCGCGGAATTATCAAACTTGATCATTTTATTTTTTAACCTCAAAATTATATGGAAAATAATTATAGCACGTAGAAACGTATTCTGACATGAATTCTACAGAATACAAGCATTAAAAACTGTATAGTATCAAAGTATTACAATATAAATACAGTATAACTAACCTCTTTCCGAAAGTACACGAAAAATTATAAGGAATAACGAAAAAAACAACTGCGGCGCGTACTGCCTTCGTCGTTGCGCGAAGCGTAATGGCGGTGCGCGGGGAGGGGTGTAGGCATGGCCGGCTTCGATGTAGACGCACTAATTCGCAGAACTAGTGGATACTTTTTGAACTACACATACGCGCGGAATTATCCAACTCTCCCCTAAGTTTTCACTTCTGACGGTAGTCCCGGAGTGCAACCCGTTGTTTTAGGATAGATAACTAAAGTTATTATTTTAGAGCTTCTCTATAAACAGCATTTGGCAGTTGTTTTCAGGTAACAAAATATTATACTGGTGATGGAGCCCCGACTCGTGATAGGGCAACGTGAAGTTGCCCATGCGTAAAACATTATTTTCGTAAATCTATTCCTATTTGAATGTTTGGCCCTGGGATTTATTTATCGTTAGTGCAAAAGAAATTTTACAGGAAATTGGAGTCTTTTGAAGGGTATAGACTATAGGGGATAATCAGTAGGGATCGTTAGTATTCTTGGTATATGAGCTAATTCACCAGCTGCAGGGCCGGTCTTCGCTACTGCGCACCCCCGCCTTGGTAGCGCCCACTTCGAAACGGGCGTAAATCGACTTTTTCTAATTTCGCCAAAACTTCTAAACCAAACGTCCAATTTTAATCATTTAAAGACCAAATATAATCTACACAAACTGTACTTAGTGATGAAACAATTTATTTTGATAAGGATTATCAGCATGAGTAAAATAAATGCGTTTAAATGTAGTCCAAAAAAAAAAATCAAGATTTTTAAATAAAAAAATGGTTGTTGTGCCTCACTTGACATAGATAGGTGTAGTGTGCCACGGACATTTTTGTAGACACTTGTAAGATCTACATTTACTTAGAACATTGTATGGTTCTATCTTTTATAGTTTAGGCAGCGTACGCAAAATAAGTAACTTTTCGGGTTGATTTTTTTCACCTTGTGTCAGAAAAACCCAAATATCGCACGGAACCCTATATTTTCCAAAATAAAAAGTAGCCTATGTTACTCGTAAATAATGTAGCTTTCGAATAGTGTAAGATTTTTTAAAATCGGTCCAGTAGTTTTTGAGCCTATTCAATACAAACAAACAAAGTTTACCTCTTTATAATATTAGTATAGAAGTATAGACAACAAACACACAAAATATAATTCTAGCCTCAAAATCATTTAAACGCAGTTTAACCTCAATTTACAAAATATTATGTACATAATAGACAAAAAAACTGCAGTACTACGTTTTGCTAACTAAGAATATTTAGCAGAATGTTATTCTAAATAAAACATGAGTTTCATGATTTTCATGATAATATCTCGTGTGGATGTTATTTATGTAACGCTTTGAACTAAATTTATAGCACAAAAAATAACAAGTTATGACTTAATCGTATTACTTAACTATAACAGACCCGTGATTTTGTTTGCCGTGATAAAAATTTGTCTTAGATTTATATGTTATCCCTTGGTCTAGGTACTCTAGATATTATCATATTATGTTCCATCATAATTCACAATCAGCCTAGTTAAGAGCCTGTGTTGAGAAAAGTAGTCAGTGTTGAGAAAAAGCATATCTGTGTTTGTGGAATTTACATACTGCCAAAGTCTTTATCTGTCTGGTTGGGTTCGGTCGAGTAAAAAGTAGGTAGATGCTATAAGCTTTAATTACAAAGAAGAGGTATCATTATTATGACTCCGCAGCAGGACATACACAAAAAATTTGCCTTTGAATTGACACCAAAATAATTGGTCTGTTTGATCTGCTTCATTCTCGGGTTTTCTTGTTATCAACGTATTGTAACACAAAAAATATAGTGTGCCAGAAATTACAAAAATAATTTCGAGAATTTATAAAGTAGGAATAAGAATACGTTTATTTGTAAGCAACATAGGTTTCATGATATAACAAATACAGAAATACCATTATAATATGCTTGATTATAAATTATAATAATAATAGTTATTATAATATTACTAATTGGTTACTAAAGTCAAATTGCGCTGAAATTATAGGTCTACCAGAATCTGATGGCAAAAAGTGAGAAAATAAATTGACTCTAGCAGTACTGCAAGTGGGGAAATTGGAGTAAAACATTTTGATCCTTTTTTTCTTTATAGAGGCTGATTCTGTGTATGAAACATGCAAATATAAAAACTTATCCAGTGATCAAAAATGGAATGGAAATTTTAAGGCCAAACTTTACGGATTTAAACTAGTAGCTTCACCCATGTGCGAGTGCTCGACCGAAGGCAACATGTTTGAACAAACCGCTCATCATGTTCTCTGGGACTGCAGTTGCAGTCTCTGGCAGGACGAAAGAACTACTATGCTAAACAATCTATTCTGTACATCTGGAGTCGCATACTACGGTGATCTCGTGGACAGCGCTAGGAACTTCCGTGCCTTCAAGCGTTTTTGTCACAATTATTATTGGCAACAGTCAAACACAATAAACTACGATATTAACTTAGCTTTAGCTTAGGAGTCACAATTATTAACCTTATTTCCGTGGTGCTCCCCCTTAAGTTCTTTGACTTTCGGTCATTGCAACTTTGTGCTGTCTCCCGCTTTTATGGGGAGGGAAATTGGAATCTTCCTACTCCTCCTATTTTCTTCTGATTAATTTCGTTGCGGGTCCCAAGACAGATTTAGCATGTCCCTCGGGCTCCCTGAGATCATAGCAAAGGGTTTTCGTGGTTGGATACCGCTGTCGATCCTGGCGACACAGGAGATACAGTGGTGGTTATGTGTGGTGGGCCAAAGCCCGTTAAAAAAAAAATGATCAAAAATATTTTTTGAAAATTTGCCATCCTTTGCCATCAGATCCTGGTACTTGGTAGACCTATAAGAGCCAAGTACCCTTATCTATTTTGAAATTTTATTCTGAAATTTTAAAGCTATATGACCATCTTGGAGGCTTGGCGAATCTGACGAACAGTTGTTTATTTCTACCTATAAAAGATGTGAACTTGCACATTGGTCGAATATAAAGAAAGCATGGTGTTCTAAATCTGTGATAATGGATTCCTTAGAAATTTCAAATATGAAATGAGCGGGAAAGGATTATTTTTTTTATAAAAAATACGAGCGGACAAAAGAGTTTTTGCATAGATCCCTGTCCGTTACACTTTTTACACGAGCAGTGCTCACTAGATACATGTGCCGAGGGACAGCAGGTACTGTGGTTTTTGCATTTCCTTTTCGTACTTTTTACATTAAAAACTTTCTTTTAAATAAATAATTCTGACGTCGCTTGACAGGGGTTTAGCATTTAAAATAATAATTGTTACAGAATCGGAACTTTTTCGCAAGATGCGCTCTCTTGAATGTCTTTTGTAATCCATTTATGAACATTTTCATGTCGCATCTTGCAAATATTTAATACTTGGGTTTGAAAAAGTAACCATATTTACCAGTTCTATTTACCTAAATGTTGCCTAAATTTCAGACATTAAAATTAAAAATATATGAAAATTCCCTAAGCGCCTATTTGAAAACCAACCCTAAAGTGTAGCTTTTCAGTTTCAGTGTCTTCCTACTTTTCATCTAAACAGGCTTAGCTGCTTAAGCGTGAATATCAGATACACAGACAGAAAGACACACTAGATTAGGTATTGATTCGAAATCCACATTGGCATATTATTATTCTCGAGACGTACATTTCCAAGTGTATTTGGGTATGTATATGTATGACAAAGAATGGGGAGGGAGGCTGCACATAAATTTGCCCAGTCTCATCTGAATTTCCAATAAGTGAATAACATTGGGGCTTCGTTGGAAGTTACTCAGATCAAATAAAAAATCCTGTAGTTTATTTATACGCTTAATTACGCCTAGACGCCCGAACTAAATAATAAATTACGCACACGCATGCTTTCAACTACGCTACTTCACCTATTACGTGATTGGTTGACTGGCGGTGCAATAGTGTAGAACTTACTAGTTATTCACACCAACGAAAAACCGACCTCACTTTGCTGTCTTTAGAAGTTTTTACTTTTTATTCTGTTTGAGGTAATTCAAATTAGAAAATTCTATATACAGACCTAAAATTTTTCTCTTTTGCATAATAAACATTACTATAGGCACGAGGCACTTACTTTACTTCGAATTTTTACGAAATCGAAACTGAAAACATTTTTCATGTAGGCCATGAGCCAACTGAAGCAATACAAAATTAGAATTACCTTGTAAAGATGCCTAAAACAAATTTCAACACATTTTTTTGTCGTGTCAAGTTGAAACGAACCCACAAAGTCGCGATAAAATCAAATTAAAACTAATCCACAATACGTGGATGACACAAAAATTTCTAAAACACGTGTCGGTTAGCATCTGCGAGACCTCGCGTCGTGCAGATTAAGCAAGTGTCACATTATCTTCCGAGAAGGGGATAAAATAAGGCTTTGTTTTCGGATTAGGGGGGTGAAAAAAATCAATCAATATGCATTTTTCAATGTCTATTCTTGCAGTGTTCTTACATAAACTTTTTTAAAAGAACGAAGTCAATTTGTTGTATTTTCATTCTGTACTTGGAAAGAGATTATTTGTATTTGAATATCTTGATGAAATTTAATTTTGGAGGAGAAAAACTCTTAGGAAACTGTAATTTTGAGTTGTTTTTGTTTCGCTTCCTTAACTTTTGTTAAGGCTTTATCTCCTAGGTTGCCTTGTAGGTGAAACAGCTAACATCTATATTTACATAGCAAATATTTTATGATTACTATTAGAGTTATATGTACTATGTAAGTACATAATATTAAAGTATCATATTAAATAATTGGTACTCGACAGTTTTACATGAACTTGTAAAAACGTAAGTATTGTTAGTCATAAATAAATTCGTTTTTTTGTTTTTTGCTGGGTTTTTAAATAAGTACCTACATATATGATGTAAAATATGCACTGAATTTTAATAAAATATAGTAAGTCAGAAGACCAACGAAGCATTCAAGATAAGTACTGAGATAGCGTATAAAATACAGAAATTATTTTAAAATAAATTGTAATTATTATTAATGTTACCATTTAAAACTCCATTTTTACATGTCAAAAGCTCATTATTGCAGTGTAATTAAATAACATGTTAACCCTGTTATCCAGTAGCCAGTCAAACAAAAAAAAAAAAAATGGAATGCGCAATATTTATTAAGTACTTTTTGTGCGGTTTTGCTGATTTAAAAATATCAAGGAATTGCGTCTTATTTGTATTTTAAATACCTACTGTCTAGAAGGCATGCTTTAGCTACTTAAAAATAAAAAAGAAAAAAAAAACATTTAGTAAAGGTCTACCAGAAACTGATGGCAATTTTTGACAGCAAATTTTCAAAAAATATCCTAAATCATAGGATAAATATTTATAGGATAGATATTTGCATGTTTAATACACAGATTAGCTGCTAAAAGAAAAGGATCAAAATGTTTTATTTTAATTACCCCGGTATTGCTAGAGACTAGAGTCAATTTATTTTCTCACTTTTTGCCATCAGATTCTGGTACACCTATAGTTTTATTTATTGGTTATTGAAAATGTAGCATATGGTCGAATTACCAGTGGTATAGCAAAAATTAAAAAAAAAAGAGCAAAACGTAAGAGGCGGGTCTTGGGCGGCACGCTTCGGATCCTCAAGTTTTTCTGACACAGCTGTTCTTTGACCATTGACCGCTAATACTTATTTTATTTATTAAAAACTCGTGGTTCGCTAAAGAAAAAAAATCTATTTTTTATAAACGAGATTGGACAAGAGCGGCTAAATATAACTTTAAAGTATTTTTTCATTTGGGGCCGTACATAAAATACGTTCGCATACAAGGGAGGGAGGGGTTTTGCCGAGTGTGACAAGATGTGACAAGGGGGGATAGGGGGTCTACAGCAGCGTGACGTTCGCCATTCATTAAAAAGAGTATTCATTCTCTCGCCACAGACGATTTTAAGTCACCGGCTACACGGTCAATTTTTCATCAATCTGATCCATCAATCTGGTACGGATTGA
Organism: Lysandra bellargus; assembly: GCA_905333045.1. NCBI lineage: Eukaryota > Metazoa > Arthropoda > Insecta > Lepidoptera > Lycaenidae > Lysandra > Lysandra bellargus. The sequence continues at coordinate 7,730,870 of HG995335.1, read as the reverse complement.
CGAAAATTTGATCGTGTACGCCTCAGATTGATGGATTGATCGTATTTTTAATATGAACTTTTTATAACCATCAATCTTCCGTCAATTAGATCGACACCAGATTGATGGATCAGATTGATGAAAAATTGACCGTGTAGCCGGTGACTAAGTCTCTTCTCAATTTACTGATTTTCATTAAAGTGAATTTTCTAATATCAAAATTTGTGTATTATCAATCAAACTTTATCATGTTTAGGGGGGGGAGGGGCCTTACTTTTTGTGACGAAATATTTACAGGGGGGGGGGGGGGGGGTCACAGAAAGTGTGACACAGCGTGACAACCGGGGTGAGGGGGTCAAAAAAGGTTAATTTTAGTGTGACGTATTTTATGAACGGCCCCTTTATACCAACCTCACTTAAGTTTCGTAGGCACTCATAAGTTAAGAAAATTAATTAATATCGTGATAAAAGTCTTAAGTCTACTTAATTTGTGTAGTTAATTAATTAATTAATTCTATAGCAATCGCGAGTTCTGAAGTTGCTACGTGTAAGAAATTAAATTAAAAATTTAAAAAGTTATAAGCAAAAAAGTTATTTTTTATAGAAGGTTTATTATCACTTTTTAACTTTGTTTAACACATTTTACAAAAAAAAAAATACCTTAGATCAACCTTGTAGATGATCTTTTGAGAAAAAGATCCCCCGGTCCCATGAAATTAATTTTCTGCAGAAAAAAAGGAAACTGTGGAACCATGTGTGGCTGCAGAAAAGCAGGCCTCAAATGCTTTATAGTATAGTAGGCATGTGCAGACTAGTATAATAGTAGGCATACTATGATATAGTTTGCAATTTGCATATATTTATGTAGTGTAGTAGGTATACTGCAGACTGTGGCTGCAGAAAAGCAGGTCTGAAAAGCTTTACAGAATAGTAGGCATACTGTAGAGCATTTTAGGTCTGCTTTTCTGCAGGCACGCATGCCTTCACAGTTTCCTTTGCATCTGCAGAAAATTAATTTCATGAGATCGGGGGGATTGGGGGATCTTTTTCTCAACAGATCATTAACAAGGTTGTTCTAAGGTATTTTTTTGTAAAATGTATTGAACAAAGTTAAAGAGCGATAATAAACCTTTAAAAAAAATTAACACTTTTTTGCTTATAACTTTTTAAATTTTTAATTTAGGGTAAAAATTATATAAACATATTTGTAGGCAAAATAATTTGCAACAAATTATGTTCTTAAAAATTTTCTGTAAGACTTATAGTTTCCGAAATGTCACGAAAATAGTGTTGTCACCCCTTTTTTCAAGATGGCGGCCGTGGGACAAAGGCGGCGACCCCACAAACTTGAGGTTAAGCTTCTATTGAGCCCCCCAACATATTCCGAAAATAAAATTGCGTCCTCTAATAAATGCAATATTCGGTCCTAAAACATTTCAATGGACTATATGGAAACCTAAAGCGTGGCCTACGAGATTTGCTGACGTCATCACGGCCAACTCGATTCATAGCATAATATTCTAGAAGTAAAACAAAAGAATGCGTAGAACACGCTGAAGAAAATTATTCGGTATAAAATATATTCGAACAGGACAACACGCTTTTATAATTTATAAAATTCGAAGAAAATAAGTACCTACGTCTATTACTGCAGCATTTTCATCAAAAGAGAAAACTAAAGGAAAAGCTAGGTAGTTTAGATATTATAAAACAAAGAAGTATCGTTTTAGATAATAGGTGGGTCCAGTAGGTCGGTAGTTATTGTGTCAACTGTCAACACTCCTGTCGCGTGTTTGTTAATGATATTATTATCTTGTTGCCATAAAACAAAGTCTCTTTGATATGCTTGTTGACAGGAACATTTTGTGTATGTATTAGATACTTCTGTTTCCCGAAACATCAGGCAGCAGTTCATCTTTCCTGCAATTTCCTGGACAAAACGATTCTATGTCCTTTCTTGGGGCACAAAGTATCTCTGCATATTAAATTTCATAATTTCATTCATTCGGCGGTTTAAACAGAGACAATAGACTTCGTGTTCTTTTCAGAGTTTAATTTTAGTTTCAGAGTTTTAAAAAAAATCTTAATAGTAAGTAAAAGCTACGATAATAATTAATAGTAGGTACATAACTACGTTCTACGTCTTTCGAGGGTACAGATTCTAATACATCCTGTCAGTAATTGATAGTTCTAGGAGTAAATTGCAATGCGACAAAAATATGTTTGCCTTGTTGATTGTACCACTTAATTATTATGCAAATGGCTGATGATGATGAGCATTCTGGAAGTATGTATTTTATTTTTCAGAATTACAAAATAGTATGACTGTCCATCTTAAAGATTTATGTCATGTTTTATATTAAAGTGTATATAAAAACTAAAGACTATATTTTTTCCTCAAGCATTATTAATGATTAATTGCAAGAATGTGATTTACGTAACGACCGACGTATAATTATCGCAGTTTTTAAATTAAACTGTCAAAAAATGCAAAACATAAAAAATTATGCGTCCATTGTGTAAAAATAATTTCCACAGTTTTTTAAACTTTTTGGAGGTGCTAATAATGGGATAAAAATCGGGGGGTGGGTGTGCAAAATCAGAAATTAGGGGTCATTTGTGTGTGGTGTCGGTGAAGTGCTGCGCCTGCGCCAGTGATAAATGATCCAAGGTCTGAGGGTTTGGAACGGTCCGTGCAGTGCATCGTTCGAATTAAAAAAAATGCTCATTCTAAAGGTAAAGTTAGTCCCCAATCCCTTGCGGAAGCGGTCTAAAACACAACTTGTAAATCGAGAGAGTGCCGAGTGGTATCGAGACAGTGCTCTCGGCCAATCAAATTGACTGTTTGCACTGTCTCGCCACTGATCAAGTGGTATGCGGTATGCCCAAGTCATAGTAACTACTTGATTTTTAGTTTTTATCTTTGTGAGGTTTGTGAGGGCTCGCGTCGTCACACCTTGACTAACAGATGATAACACATTTACATATAAATAAAAATTACTATGTCAATAGGCGTAATAGTTTTTCCGTAAACTGTACCATAAAAATATGTTCAGGATTTACTTACTAGGTGAGTAAGGAGGTCTCTTTAAATTGCACACTAAAAATAACCTTAGACTGAGTTAAGATCACAGAAGTAATTTACTTTGCCTCGTGTACAAGGTATTTAAAATCCACTGGTTTCAGAAGTCAAGAATGTTTTATAAATTCAAAACTTTTGAAGTGCGTTGTCAAGATGTTTGAAGTGCGTTGTCTTGCACGGTGGGCTAGTTATGATTAGTTGACCAACAAATCTTGGTAATAAGTGACATTAACTGAAATATCACGTGTACTGCGATTGGTTGAATACTTACTACATACAAACTCTTTCATTAGGATGTGACTACACACATTGAAACAGTCATTTGGAGGGGCGCGCCAAGTTATCGTAATCGATCTCTACAGGTATTCAAATAAATAAAAAAACAATTCATGGATTTTTTGCCTTGATGAATATAATATTATATTCGTGGTGGATATTAATAGAAAAATTAGTACGTAATTTAAAATTTAAATGTAAATTATTACTTGACCGTATGTTATTTTAATGTAAATAAAAATATGTATCTTTTTCAAGCTGAAAAATACCTTTTCTTATTCCATGTGAGGTCCGGGTCTTCTTGTAGATCTGCGCCTATGGGTGGTATTAAGTGGCCAAGAAGTACACAGAGTCATGTGGGTCAAGTGTGCGCATTTAAACTTTGATGCTTTAAAAAACTCAAATATTATTAGTACAATGAAACAAAACTGTGTTCATTTGTAAGACTGTTTATTTGTCACCAACCTAAACACAACAATAATATTTTTTAATAGCTTATATTTTAAGAAACTTTAGAAAACAATAACCCTTCCATTTGCGCACTTTTACCCCAATATCGGGGTATGTGTGCGCAGCACTTTGGGTAAGTGTACGCAACAACAAAATATATATATTTTAGAACAAAAAGAATATTCTTATATAACTTTAATTTGTAACTACTTATAGTTACTTAAAGTAATCAACAAAATCGTCTTAATTCAAAATATGAAAACAATAATTTTCACTTAGAAAGACTTAGTTACTTCGTCATACATATAAATTGTAATTCAAGAAAAAGTGTCGTGTGCGGAGCTCGTGCACTGTTTTTGCCACCAAACTCCACAAAGGCTTCATTCAATCCAATCTACAGTCGGTGATTCAGAATACTGTTCGCCACATAAGGGAAAATTCTTCTGCGCACACTTAGCCCAAAGCACAGGAACAGGGTTAAACGAATATCTTTAATTCATGCATCATCAGAATATCCTAAACACTGGCAAATAACAAACTTAATATTATATGGCACTCGATAACAAAAAGCTTATTTAGAAAAAAATACATGACTTCAAAAGATTTAAGCATCAAAATTTACAAAATATCGTAAATATTTGAGCAAAAATCTTTATTTATCTGTCAGTACATAAGGGCGCGCGCGCAGTCGCTGGGACACGAGCGCTTCGCAAGGGCATCTGTGGGTTATCGAAGAGGGGGGTTGCCGTTCCTCAGCGTCATATATTTTTCGAGATATTTACAATGCGCACACTTACACGCTGCACACACTTGACCCAAATGACCATAATAATAAAGATGGTAAGTGGCAGTCCTACCCGCTAAAATTCGGTTGCCGAAGCTACGGGAACAACAAAACCTTTGCGACTCCCCGGTGAAAAAAAATCTAGCTAGAGTTTTGAATCTAGAACAAATCCGTTTCAAAATCTTTTAATGTTTTCTTTTTTTCCGGAAGTCCTTGATAATTTACGTTTCTTTGAAAAAAATTGTTCCCTTGCAATTGAAATCTGTATAAAATGTTAATTACCGAAAACGTCGACCAAAAGTTGATTAAGTTAGCGCACTCGTAAATATGAATTAGGTATTATTTAGTTGTTTTTTTAATTCTTGTTTTGTCGGAGAACGACCTTGTCGAAAGGTAAAGACAAAAATAAATGAAATTACATTTTTTATGTTTTAATACACGTTTTATTCTGTTATTACATTTAAGCACACCATTAACATATAAAAAACATTTAATACTAACATTTTCGTAGGAATATATTTGTATAACAGGAAATTCGTCATCGCTCGCCATTTATATTCCAAATGTGAATTAATTTTTATATTTTAAGTACATACAGTACATTTTTTGGTTAGACGGTACTGATGGTAGGAATGTGCAGGTCTCGGCGACACCTGCGTAAGCACGAACTACTAAAAAAATCATTCTTTGTGGTTCACAATTCATGTATCGAGAGTACGTGGACAGGGCACTCCGTGGAGCGTATGCTGCCATATTTTTTTCCACCTCGTAAATCGTAGCACATTATCATACAGATCATTAGCGTATTAAAACTGACAAAAACTAAAAGTCGAAATAAATTTACAATTGTTTTTGTAAAAGACCTCATTAATTTGCTCGCGATCGGGTGTACATTGTTATATAAAAATCGACGTACTTATTATAGTTTTCGACATCAGAAGTCGGAACGTGGAATTTTTTTAATAATATACTTTATATGGATAAATTTTTAATTTCAACAATATACGAAGGTAATTTAATTATTTTTAATGTTTCTCGGTTTGTTTTACGACAACGTCCGTATACGAAATTTTGCCGATTTCGCTCATTTAACAGACGTGATTTAACAGTTAAAATACAGTATTTCTATAAGTTTTAATGCACAACATGTAAGATCATTTCAATTATAATATAGTTGTATATGAAAAAAATACAATGTACTGTTGAGAAAGTCGTCTATAAAGTGTTGGAATTACTTTTTACCACTTCAATATAAAAAACCCTTTAAAAACAGCAAACCTCTATCTGCCCGCTAACTTGGCGATTGTCCTTTTTCACCTGGCAGATGAAAGACGGGCGTGAGTGTGAAGAGAGCAGCAGAAAAGAGAGGACGGGCTCTTAAAGTGTTTTTTAAGTCGACTCCATTGAACGTTGTTCCTATTTTGTTATTTATGAGGACGTTAAGCGAATTCTTTTTACGCATTTTTTTCATGGCTCTTTCATAAAACTGGCAACATCCGTCGGTCGTCGAATTTGGGTCAGGCGACATTAGCCTTCAATATATTGTACAGTAAACTGTTACATATACAAATATCAATTACCTACATTTTTGCTGCGGAAATCCCTGTGAACGAATATGTACATTTTGTAGCATTAAGGCCATCCCCCGAGCAAACGACCCTGACCATACATTTGACGCGTTGCCGAGATCGCACAAAAATCCTATTTTTAACCGACTTCCGAAAACGAGGAGGTTATATGTTCGGCTGTGGATTTTTTTTTTTAATTTTTTTTTTGTATGTTCAACGATTACTCCGCCGTTTGTGAACCGATTTTCGAAATTTTTGTTGTGTTGTATTAGGTTTCACTCCAATTTGGTACCATGTTCACAAAAGTGGTGACCTGATGATGGGATCCATGAGTAATCGAGGGAACTCCTCGAAATTTATATGGAAACATATGGTGATTTTGGTTTTATGAGAAGCATACTAAGCATATGCTACCAAAACGCAAGATTTTGCACCGAGGTATACTATGGTTCCGAAGCTACTAAGAGAACTCCGGATTCCTTATAGATACAAGTTTGGGAGTTTAGGCGCTGTTTTAAGAACTGAAAGCATATGCTACTATGCAAATTACATTCATCATCATCATCATCATTACCACGTCAGGGTCACCAATGTCACCAAATTCAACCTTATCTCCAGAGCATAAGGCACACATTTGACATTACTCCTGAGAAGTTAAAGTTGCTTCGATAATGTAATATTCTGTTCCACTTCGCCGAGATATTCTGGAAAACAACCTAATTTCAACCTTTTGCATTGCGTTTAGCGTTCATAGTATAATAACGCATCGCATCGCATATCTGCCAGGGCTGTCAAGCAAGCGCGCGGCGGCGCGGGCGCGGGCCGGGTACTATGCACAGAATACAAATTACTCACGGAGGTACTATGTGCGCTGCGTGTGCTTGTCGCACATGTCGAACGAGTGCCAGCCTATTGAAACTAGTCCGGTGACCGGCTACTTAGCACGTCACACGTGTTCACTTCGATTTTTTTTAATGATTGTTTAAAATTATCTGCAGGCTGCAGCTGATATTATAATATTTTGTATGTGTGACTGTAATAAGATACGTAGAATAATATACACGTGTATTATTCTACGTATAGTACGCGTTTGCTTACTAGGTAACTAAAAAGAGTGAAATTATTATTTTTAACAAAAAATTAAAACCGACTTCCAAGGTAAAACAATAATAACATCCTTATAATATGAACTAAAAAGTATTAAATAATTATTCCTATCTAATAGTGCCTTTTTACGAATTCGGCTAAAACTCAACTATTTCTGTACTCAATCTTCATAATTTTGAAGTCGGTGCCAGTTCCAAAAGTTTCAAATATTCTGTCAGAGAACAGAAGATTCATCTGGTACCGACTTCAAAATGATGAAGATTGAGTACAGAAATAGTCGAATTCGTAAAAAGGCAGTATTAGATAGGAATAATTATTTAATACTTTTTAGTTCATATTATAAGGATGTTATTATTGTTTTACCTTGGAAGTCGGTTTTAATTTTTTGTTAAAAATAATAATTTAACTTATCTTAATTCAAAATTGATCTAAAATTTAAAACGGGGAATATATTGTAGTTAATGAAATTGTCTATCTATTGTCGTGTGTTTCAAATAAACGTAATTTGTAAATACTAGGGAGATGCTGAAAATATGCTTCAACTTTAATAAATTGGTATTTTGGAAGCTAATATCATGAGCATAAACAAAAATAGAAAATTTAAAACTGGAAAGGAATGTTGATATACTGAAGATTATTATAACTTTGTAGATTTCAAATTATGAATTTATAAGGCAATAAATACGGCAAATTACGGAATCTCCGTAGGGGAAGGGCCTTTATTGCTGAAGACGCTGTAAAAGAAGATTCAGCTGGAGCATCTTTCTGCTAAGACAAAGTATAGTATGTTATTATTTATGTAGTTAAAGTAGATAAAGTGCTACCTTACTTTATAGGTAACACAGGTACGTTTTCTTCATTTCAAATCATTTTTAACCGACTTCCAAAAAACGAGGAGGTTATATGTTCGGCTGTGGATATTTTTTTTATTTATATTTTTTATTTTTATTTTTGTATGTTCAACGATTACTCCGCCGTTTGTGAACCGATTTTCGAAAATTTTGTTTTGTTGTATTAGGTTTCACTCCAATTTGGTACCATGTTAACAAAAGTGGTGACCTGATGATGGGATCTATGAGTAATCGAGGGAACTCCTCGAAATTTATTTGGAAACATATGGTGATTTTGGTTTTATGTGAAGTGTACTAAGAATATGCTACCAAAAGTCAAATATTGGTTCAAGGTATACCATGGTTTCGAACTTTCGAAGATGCTGAGAGAACTCCTGACTCCTTATAGATACACGTTTGGGAGTTTCGGCGTTGTTTTAAGAACAGAAAGCATTTGCTACTATGCAATTCATATTCATCATCATCATCATCGTCATCATCATCATCATCATTACCACGTCGTGTTAAGGTCACCAATGTCTCATGACACAGAATAGATAATAGTACAAGGCATAGGTATGGATACAATAATAATAATAATTATGTACTGTATAACAACACATGTTTGTTTATATACACGGCGGTCAACGCCGCAGAGGCGACGGTCGAATATTTTACTAACTACTTTATAAAATTTAAATAGACAAATACTTTATAAAATTTAAATAGAGTTTAGCCGAATTCGGAAAAAGGCACTGTTATACTTAAAGAAAAAATATTTAATACTTTTTAGTTCATATTAATGTTATTATTGTTTTTACCTTGGAAGTCGGTTTTAATTTTTTGTTAAAAATAATTATTTTCATAAATGGTAAAAAAAAATTAAAACTCGACCAAATTAATTTGCTAATTCTTTATTTCACAGTGAATGTGAAATTTCAATCGTAGCCGTTTCAAAATTAATTGAAACCAAGTAACATATTATTTAACTCTCCGAGGCTGATTTTCCTGCTAAACAAAAAATGGAACGCACTTAAAAAAAATCTTAACAATAACAAGCAGCATTGTTCTAGCGAAGTGTTTTTTCATATTCACAGTGTATTTGTGGCATTCGGATAAGAAAACGGTGAGCTGCTATGAATATTCATTTGTTTAGTGCCCGCACACACTGTGGAAAATGATGTTCCTTTTGGGTCTTTGAATTTTTGGAAGACATTTGATGAAAGGAATAACTTAACAACTCACAATCATCAATACTCAATAGATCGATACTCCCATATTCTTATTAATTCCTCTTCACGCCCAAACCACTGAACAACTGAAATTTGGTATAGAGATACTTTGAGTCTCAGGAAAGGACATAAGATACTTTTTATCCCGAAAAAATGTACGGTTCCCGCGCGATAAACGAATTTTGGCGCAACGGAGTTGCGGGCATCATCTAGTCCCGCTATCACCAACCCGGCCCGCCCGCGCCGGGACTTTATTTGTGGCCCGTGTGATGTTAAACAATTTTGAAATTCTCGCCCACCGGCAAAATAACGTAAAAGTATACGTGAATTTTTCACTTAAAAATAGTTAATTATGAAAAATGTTATTTTTTAACCCTAAAAATGTTTGTTGCGGCCCGCGACACCAAGACCAAAACATGTTTGTGGCCCGCATGAAAAAAAGGTTGGGGACCACTGATCTAGTCGCTTATAAACTACCTGGGGTCAAAGTGAATGCGAAGCCAAAGTCACTCACAAGTTACATCTTTTACTCGCACCGTGTCGCTGCTGTCGAATTACGACGCCCTCTATTGTTTCTGCACGGTCCCTATAAAGTATAAACCATCGCACCCGGAAAAATTTACGGTTTTGGCGTGAAAAACTAATTTTGGCGCAACGGAGTTGCGGGCGTCATGTAGTTGATTAATTTATATTTCACTGTGCTCAGCTAAGTTGCTTTAGGGCTTGAAATAATTATATTGGAATAAAACAGCTTCAAAAGTATTACCCCCAGTAAAAAATGGCTAAACTTGTAAAGATTGATCAATGCTTGTAAATTATAAATTACTAGGCTAGATGCATCGACATTGGACGTATAAAAAAAGGCGGACGGAGTCCCACCATACACAAAACTGTGTCCTTCAGAGTCGGCCAGCTGACTGCATGTACACGGTCCGCACGCACACATTCTTACGCTAGCTAAACCATAAATTAATACCATTTGCCAGGCGTAAGAATGTGTGCGTGGCTGACTCTGAAGATACAGTTCTGTGTATAATAAGACTCCGTCCGCCTTTTTTTCTACGTTCATGGCTAGATGGTGAACTTTGTATCACTTCCCTATAAACCTTTCCAGGACTTTCACGAATATTTCATAACTAAAATCAGCCAAATCGGTCCAGCGGTCCAGCCGCTCCCGAGTTTTAGCGAGACTATACTGTACTCGGCAAAATATGGCGGTAGCGGTCATTAATGATTGTCAAAACATGTCATTTTCTATACAAACCGCGATAGACAGTGTCAGATAGTGTCAATCGCGGCTTTGTATAAAAAATAACAAGGACAGGGAGTCAATGACCGCTACCGCCATGCCATGTTTCGCCAAACACAGTATAGCAAAACTGAAATTTTATTTTTATTTATAAAAATACTAGACTTCAGTTTATAGTGCGCGGTGTCAACAAAATTGCTGTCAAATTTAAAAGCTTTTTAAAACCCTGGTACCCCTTAAATCAAAATACCCAAAAACAGCTGTGCAGTGTGCACATAATACTTATTTCATTTTTTAAAATGAAAACTTAATTTATACCAAATTTAAAGCTTATTTAGCCCCTCATTACACAACTTTATCTTTACCCTTAAACTATTTATCATTGGTTACGTCACTGCATAGAATATATATAAAGTACTGAGTAGTGAGTTATTTAATAACGTAACAATCAAAGAATCGAAAAATTCGCTTCGACGCGGCAACACCTCTTATAGAAAGACTTATGAGCAAGCGATAGCGCGATGTAGACGACTCTTAGCGCCATCTGTTATGAATTTTTGGAACTAAATTTACGCATTTTCACCCCCTTACAACCCCTTTTTCCAGTTAAAAAGTAGCCTATGTCCTTTCTCAGGCTTTAGACTAAATGTGTACAAAATTTCATTACAATCGGTTCAGTACTTTTTGCGTGAAAGCGAGACAGACAGACAGACAGAGATACTTTCGCATTTATAATATTAGTATAGATTTCGGTTTTAGATTATTGTAGTTTCCTCATTGTTTAAGAAAATTCTGCGAAACTTTTCTGATATTTTTCAGATAATAAGTAATACATAAAATATGCAAAGTGATGCAAAAACTTACAATTTAAATAAATGTTGGTAAGTAATAAAATTTAAAGAAACATAAAAAGTACTACACAGTGTTTTGATTTAAGACGCTATCAAACATTTTATTATCATTAAGTATTAAATGTGAAAATCAAAGTCCTTCTATTCTTACGTTTGAATAAAACTTTCATAACTCAATAGCAAAAAAAAAAAGACGGGTTGGACTCCGGGAGTGCCGGCAGAAGTGAAAACTTGATTATTAACGTTGTGCATTTTTTTAACCCATTTTTTATGAAAATCGATTTTTAAAAAAATCGATTTTTTTAATTAATCGAAACCCTTACAATCAATTCGAGTTCGAGTTCGAGTTCGAGTTTGACACAAAACACTACTCTCCAACCGTCTTACGGTTTTTCCAAGGTTTTTCGATCAGCACGAGAATCTGACGCGAGTTTCACAGTTTTTACCCATCCCACAAAAGTACTCAACGCCGCTAAAGAAGTTTTCACTTCAAAAATGTAATTCTGTTATACAGCGTGCCTTCTACGTGTAAATAAAACTAATCTGCAGTCGTTGCGGTGACTTGATTAAAATTTTACACATTTTACACATTTTTCTGCAAACAGTTTTGAAATCTGGGGAGCTCTAAGTAAAAAAATGTTTTTGTGTTCAGAATAAATTTTTTGAAAATATTTTCTAAAAAGCATCAGCTTTCATTCAACTTTCTGCCACGTACAGTAAAACTCTGGAACGAACTGTCGCCAGCAGCAGCAGCAGCAGCAGCAGCAGCAGTATTTCCGGACAAATACGACTTGCGAATCTTCAAGAAGAGAGCGTATTCCCTTTGAAAAGTGAAAACTTTAAAAGGCCGGCAACGTACCTGCAACTCTTCTTATGTTGCAAGTGTCCATAAACGACGCTTTCTATTAGGTGACTCGTTTACTCGTTTGCCCCCTAATTTTATAAAAAAAAACTACTACCATCAGTTCGGGAACTAAGGGTCTACACAGACGGACTGCATTTCAACTGCAATCCAACTGCAAATTGCAGTTCAAGTGCAGTTTGAATGCAGTTGACACGACTGCAATACGACTGCAATAGAACTGTAAACCAAACCCGCAGTCGGATTGCAGTTCAGTTGCAGTCGGCGTGCAGTCGTGTGAACTGTTTGGTTTGCAGTTCTATTGCAGTCGTATTGCAGTCGTGTCAACTGCATTCAAACTGCACTTGAACTGCAATTTGCAGTTGAATTGCAGTTGAAATGCAGTCCGTCTGTCTAGACCCTAATCCGGCCGGCGATATGATCAGAAAGGAGGTTTGTCAATATTGTGCGTGGGCTTTAATTCGTGCTAGTGACATAAAAATATTTTCAATCCGTAAAAAATCGCACCACACTCATGTTAGAACAAAAACTATTCCTTGAGTATTCTATTGTTTTTCGTAGAATACGAAAAACTGTAAGGTATTTTCCAAAAAAAATAAACACTCGGAAATCAGAGGCATAATTTGTGTTTTCGAAACCGCATTGGAATTTGGAACAACAAAAAAGTTCAAAGTTGTATACGTAGGCTAGATGTAGGCTATTGGCTAATCATTTTATTATCATCTAACATGGATGATCTTATGTATCGCAATTAAAAGTCGTATGTCCGCCCGTAAGGGAGAAAGGATGCTACTATGAATTGCGTAAATACTTTAGCACTATAAAATTTTTCCTGCGTAACTCATACTTAGTTTCAAAGAAATCGCCATCGTTACTAAAACCGGCGTGAATGCCTTTTTAAATTAGTAGGTAAACGAATTACCTACTGCAAAACAAAAGTAGGTAATGATTTAATTATGGAGGTGTTATACTTGTAAATTATTTTGAACTAAAAGAAATTAGCGAATTGTATTGTTTAACAATTAGTTGTGTCCAAAACAATTAACTCCAATTTTTATAAAGTCATGCGACCTACTGACCTATTGAAGCATGAATTTTGATGAACCTCAAGTGGACCAAGAAAAATGTCACTTAGCTATAGAGGATTCAAAATTATTTTACCTTTGATAGGTTCTTTTGTCGATGAAATAAGGTTGAATCTCATAAAGGTAAAATTACTCTGAACAGTATAAGGGTATGTGCTCGATTCTTAGCGACCGTGACCTAGCGACCCGCGAGTAATCGCGCGACACCATGTTCAGTGTGGATTTAAAAAGATATGATTTGAAAAAGGCTCAAGATTTATGAAAGGAAGTTGTTAAAGTTGAAATAACACAAAGCCAATTTTTTATCTCGACAGATTTTAATTGCGTGAGACGTCTTGCAAATATGTCAAATCCATACAAAATATTTAGAAATGCATCTAGGCATCCGTCTGATTTGACTCATCGCAAGTCACGTCGCTTGTCGCGTCGCATTCGCCAAGAAACGAATTTTTACCACGCACGTAACGACGCTATTGTGCATGATTAATTGCTTTTTTGTTGTAAAATTGTAAAGTATTTAAATTAATTGTAATATAATCAGTGTTTTCATTGCCAATAGCGAAAACTAATTTGATCGGTAGTATGTAAATAGAGGTCGACTCTTTATAGTAGGTTTCAAAGACAAGTATGCTCATACCCTTTTCACATAATATTATTGTACATTTATTTTTGTACATTATAATAAAAAAATAAAAAAACAATATAAATTGTTTGCCTATTAAGTCAACGGGATAAGAAGAAATAATAGATCCCAAAATAAGCCTAGCTTTAGCTAGACTGGCTTTGACGTCACGTCGACGTAATTTCGCATATGTAGTAGTGCCAAAGTGTGTGTGCAATACATAGGGACTATCACTGTTCTATATTCCTATAGCCCAATGGGATATATATTATATATCCAGATAGAACAACTTCGTGTCGAGAATGACATGTAACATACAGTGCAAACATTAATATCTGAAATAATCATCCTTTGAGCTTCAGAAAAGTATTTTTAACAGACTTTTTTATTCCATGACGTCAAAACGGACAGCACAGCCGGGATCCTGGCCATACACCGTGACAGACCACACTTACGTATACATTAGGGAGTGTTCAGACGAGAAACGAATTTGATTTTTATATTTAAACTAGCTGTCCCGGCAAACGTTGCTTTGCCATAATAATATAAAGTACTAGATGACGCCCGCAACTTCGTCGCGCCAAAATTCGTTTAACGCGCGGGAACCGTCCTTTTTTCCGGGATAAAAAGTATCCTATGTCCTTTCCCGGGACTCAAAGTATCTCCATGCCAAATTTCAGCAAAATCGGTTCAGCGATTGGGGCGTGAAGAGGTAACAGACAGACAGACAGACACACTTTCGCACTTATAAATTTCGCACTTATGGATCTCGAGACTAATACTAAACGTAGGTTATATTTTTTCAGTCCCGGGAAAGGTATTACATAAAATACTTTTTTTTTTAAAGTACGGTTTTAAACGTAATTTTGGCGCAACGGAGTTGCGGGCGTCATCTAGTTTCTTTTTTCGTTAAATAGGTACAATAAAATCAGCTAAGTGCGAGTCACACTCGCGCATGAAGGGTTCCGTGCCATTAAAGAGCAAAAATTAGGAAAAAAAGTGTTTTTGTATGGAATTAATCATTTAATATATATTTTATTTAAATTTTGTTATTATTTATTAAAGTGAAAATTTAGACTCTCTAGCTATTACCGTTCTTGAGTTACAGCCTGGAGATAGACGGACAGATGGACAGACATCGAAGTCTCAGTACCTAATAGGGTCCCGTTTTTATCCTTTGGGTACGGAACCCTAAAAATTGGCGTTTAGAATAAGTATATTTATATTATAGCTTAAAGTTTGGATTAGAAAACCACGCATTGTCAAACTCATTATGATGTATGTACCTACAGTGAAAACTTTTTAATAATACTATTATTATATTATATTATTTTTTAATAATATCCATTGCATTTTTTATAAAATTTAATTAATTATTTTTATAGCAACTGAGCGAACATTTTACAACAAATAAAGTAATGCATGTTAGAAATGTTAAACGTAAAGTAGCTAAAGCGGTACGTTGCGAACAAACGCGTTCAACTCTAATCGTCTGACGTGCCATAAGAACTATTTTTGGCCTGGACTATTTATGTTATGAGTGTTATTTTATGTCGATGTTAAGTCTATATTAAGACTGCGTTACAAATAAAAGTAATTATTTTCATTCTGCTAAAAAATGTTTTCATAAATACGGAGGGGAATTTAAAATTAAAACTGTACATAAAAATAGCTTGTTAGCTATCTTATTGGTACAAAGCTGTTATTATCATTTTGAAAGACTGATGCCCAGCTTTATGGCTAGCTTACATTATTCCAATCCAGCGCTGGAATGCTACTGGAATAATGTAACCGGACACTCCGCACTGGAATCCAATTAAGTGCATTCCAGTGCCCGGTTACATTATTCCAATCCAGCGCTGGATGCTACTGGAATAATGTAAGCGGGCACTGGATCCAATTAAGTGCATTCAGATCCGATAAGCTAACGTCCAAAAGAAGCATGTTTTTAACAGGGGTTAAATTGCCCCTGTTAAAAACACCATAAACCAGGCATGAAATAAAAATCCATACTTGTATTATAAATGCGATAGTGTGTCTGTCTGTCTGTCCGTCTGTTTGTCTGTCCGTCTGTTTGTCTGTCCGTCCGTCCATCTGTCTGTCTGTCTGTCTGTTACATTTTCACACCCAAACCGCTGAACAGATTCTGCTGAAATTTTGTATGGAGATACTGATTGATTTGATTGAGTCCCGGGAAAGAACATAGGATACTTTTTATTCCAGAAAAATGTACGGTTCCCGCACGATAAACGATTTTTAGCGCAACGGAGTTGCGAGCGTCATCTAGTCTTAAAATATGTGTGTATAATAAATAGTAAAGGAGCCCTAGATTTTTTTTAATTACAGTTAACAAGCTATTTAGTATGGAAGCCCTAGAACAAAGTTTTTTGTGATGACTAATGAGCAAATTTTTTGTGAGTAGCTTTATTTTGATAAGACAAACAACTTTTTTATCTGCGAAAAATCTTGTAAGTTGTAGCCTAATAATATTAAAATTTAAATCAAAGTATGTCCTTTCTATCTCTATCAGCTACAACTTTCAAGATTTTTCGCAAATAAAAAAGTTGTTTGTCTTATCAAAACAAAGCTACTCACAAAAAATTAGCATGTTAGTAATAAAAAAAAAAGAATTGTTCTAGGGCTCCCTGACTAAAAGTATTAAATATATTTCCGTCGTCTGGTACCCGTAACAATATTAAATTCCTTCAGGTTCTAAGCATGTGGCTAGACTGACGTGGGGTGAAGCGTACATAGCTGAAATGTAAAATTTTAAAGAAATGAAGTACCGCGCTATATTTGTATAGCTATATCTCTATACCTATAATTCTCTCTAAAGTCTAAGCTAATGTCAATATAATTATCTAATTATAGTCTAAAACATTTAATAATGTCATTGAAGTAAATGTTATTATAATAATTATTAATGTTAATTTCATAAAACGGGTACTTAGTTTCTTTATTATTAAGGTGACTTTGTAAAACTGAATTTTTAAAAAATAAACGGAATTACTTTGGTGTTAACTGCTAATATTAAAGTTCCCTAATTAATTCCGTTATAGGTAAGAACGTAATTATTATCATAATAGATTATTTGTTTGTACCTACTACAAATTTTTGAACGCAATAAAGTATATTCTATTCTATTCTAGATGACGCCCGCAACGGAGTTGTGCCAAAATTTGTTTATCGAGTGGGAACCGTACATTTTTCCGGGATAAAAAGTATCCTATGTCCTTTCCAACTCAAAGTATCTCCATACGAAATTTCAGCCAAATCGGTTCAGCGGTTAAGGCATTAAGAGGTGACGGACAGACAGACAGACAGACACACTTTCGCATTTATAATATTAGTATGGATATTGAATGGTCATCCTGCTCTGCAGCCGTTGCCGACTTCCAAAAAGGAGGTTCTATAATCTATATTATAGTCTGTTGCTGAAATTTTTCACTGAATGTGTTCGTTAGCTTAGTCTCGAGAACGGCTGAATCAATTTCGCTAATTAACCAACTTCCAAAAAGGAGGAAATTATACGTTCGGCTGTGTGTGTGTTTTATGGTTCCGTACCCAAAGGGTAAAATGGGACCCTATTACTTAGACTTCGTTGTCTGTCCATCTGTCCGTATGTCTGTCTGTCTGTCTGTCTCCAGGCTGTAACTCAAGAACCGCTACAGCTAGACTTATAAATCTTTTTTTTTATTATTTTTATTTTATTTAGGCACATCAACAATATAAACACATACATTTTTAAACAACATTAAATAATAAGAGCTAGTGTTTACATCACTTATAGATATGCACAACATTTTAGATAAATTCAATTAAACAATCAAAATTAAGTTAATAACAATTGGTACATAAAATTAAAAATTGAAAGGACATGCAATTAATTGAAAAGTAATCTAAGTAATTATAATAATTTCATTAGGAAAATGTAAAAAAGATTATAAATTTTAATAAAAAAAAAGTAAAAAAGTCTGTCGCTGCTATAACAACAAGTACTAAAAATAAAATTACAATACTACATTTGATATTTTCACAAAATCCTTAATTATATTTGTACTTTAATAATCAATAATAAAATTAAAATAAAGTAAATATTTAAGGGCGGCTCCCATACATAAAACAAAATTTTTTGTCTACTTTCCGTCAAAATTTGGACAATTTAAGAATACTTTCAGCAGTGACGGATTAAGACTACTTGATGCCCTAAGCAAGCCATGCCTGTGTGCCCCCCCCCCCCCCCTCCCCCCGACACGAGAGTGAGACGTGATGCCCTAAGGACGGATGTTTTTTGTCCTTCTTCTGGTGCCCCCTCAGACGTGATGCCCTAGGCAATTGCTTAATTTGATTAAGGGTTAATCCGTCACTGACTTTCAGTGACGCTCCTACCAATTAAAACTTCATAGACATGACGGGACAACATACGTCGGGACCGCTGGAGCTCTTTCCATAAAAATAGCCGATAGGTACCTATATGATATGTATATGGCTGTATAGATATAAAATATTATGTTTTTATTGCATTCATTGTATTATAATTTTATATTCCTAGAGCCATTTTCACCACTTCCTGATAAAGTGCCCAATGGGCTATTCACAACTTTTTTGACAGATTCTCCATACTTGATCTGTCAAGTTAATTGGTGGATAGCCTATTCGTCACTTATCAGGAAGTGATGAAACATGCCCATAACCTTGTTAAATAATAATCCACGAGTATAATGCATGAGCAATGTATTTCTCGATTTGTACCTACGGAACCTTTGAGCGTGAGTCCGAATAGCATTTTGTTGTTTTAAAATACCTAAATGCTATCTACTAACTATAATGATTTGAATTGCATTTTTATCGCAAAACAAGAAAATCTTTATTACTTCTATGATTATCTGCATCATTATTTTAAAAGCAACCATTTTTTAAAATTTCGTTGTCTTCGACAATATTTTCCTATGTAATTAGTGTCATTAATTTTATTACTAAGTAGTTGACAAAATAGATTCTTCGAAGAAGATTGACGTTTAAAAATATAATTTAGCATTTTTTCATTTATTTCTTTTAGTTCAATGTTCATACTTCATAGTCCAGGCGGTGGCTGGAAATATGGTTTTATAAAAAAATAAAAGAAGTGAAATATTTTTTTAAAAACCTTTATTTTTCTAGCAAACATATAATAAATAAATACGTTAATCATGATTGTAATAAACAAACGTACTACACGTAACAAACCCAAAGTAAGCACTATTGCTACACCTATACGAATTCAAGTATTTGGAATATTCATGACAATCATTATTCTGGACTTTTCTATCATTTTATGTAAACGTTATATACACATGATCTGTGTAGTATACAATATGTCTATTTTAAGAAGCGTTATCCGATTACCTATAAGATTTAGGCACCTCATAATTTCTGTAACATATTTTTTTTTAATTAAAAAAAAAAAATTACACGGTTCTTAAGAAAATTCAATATCATTTTGCATCAACAAAAATTTTGACGGACGGAGAATTTGAACGGACAACGAATAAATAATTAATAGACACATTGTACAGTACCTTTTGGTAATATCAATTCAATTTTACAAAAAATAAATTAAATAATTTGTCATAGAAGCCTCTATACATTTAAAGGCGTTAAACACATACAGGTCTATGTACAATTCTACATACTAATATAGCTATAGGAATCATTACCGTAATTTTAATTTTTGCAAACTAAACCAATGCATGCACATTTTTGTACTAAATGTTACAGTCTTACGTACATATTGGTCAATATATTTTACGAATAGTCTAGGCTGTAACTACAAAAACTGAATACAATGTAAGCTCATTTCTTTTCGTGAATTTTTTGCTTCTATTTTGAATCTAAATCATGGGAATTAAAACAGTTTTTTCTGCGTAATCACTTAAATAAGCTACTCGAGTGTGAAAAAGATGGGCATCAGATAAATACATTTTTAAACATTTTATGGTTTGAACTTAATGACTCCAGAAGCTTATCTAAAAGACGCTGAACTTTAAGACTTACCTGCAAAATTAACCGTACTATTTACAATTTTTGGTACACATTCAGGTAAATTCAAATTATCAAACTAGATTCTAATATCTTCTTACAAAGCAAAAATGGTTGAGCTTTGGTTTGAGAATTTGCGACAACACAACATCGAGTGTAAGGCAAAACTTTAGTCCGTCTTTGGCTACATAAATTAATAAACTATCCTCGTTATATTACTTACGTTAAATGTTTACGACTACACATTGTAGTGCCACACAAAGGAATGACTAGGAGCGTTTCTATAGAATTTATATTCAGGCGTGCTGGGCGAGGCCGAGGTGGATGAAGAAAGCCACGCGGTCCGGGCTCCTCTCGCCGCATTTGTTGCACATGAAGGGATCATTGTAGCCGTGGAAACCCATGTGGATGGTGTGCATCGTGAGATCGCCGAAAGTGATATCACAGTACTGGCACTTGTGTTTGGTGCTCTGCTCCGACCCCGATACCTCGGTCGATTTTTCGGATTCACAGTCGGACGCGTCGTTCTCCATTTTGCTGTCCTGGTGCTGTAGCCTCAGGGCGACGGGCTGCAGCTTAAATGCTGGACCCTTTCTTCTGTTCTTCAGGGATGTGGTTGGGGTGACGGGCTGCTGCCGTTCCGCCTGAGAAGGTGAGGACGCCGGCTCGGTTGTCTTCATCGTGCTGGTTAAGTCGAGGGCGTCGTGGCCCTGCACGGGGGTGACGCTGCGCCGGGTCGGGGTTTGAGGCGTGGTCATCGGAGACTTGGCCAGGGGAGGAGTTGCGCTCGCGTCTGTGGGCCTCTCTCCCGACAGCCGCTTCTGCATTATCGTCTGAGGTACTGCATCCTGCTTTTCGGGTGTGCTCTCGTTTTGGTTGGGGGACAACCTGGCATCGTATTTGTTACCAGGTGGGAACATGAATGAGTGTTGAAGGAAAGGTGGTATGTAGGGAAGATTGACGGGGAAGTGGTGGCCGAATATGGGGTGGCCGGAAGTCGGCGGCGGCGGGATCTTGTTGTTGATCGGGGGCTGCTCGAACATCTTCGTCATTGGCTTCTGTTTTGGTCCCCGACGAGTTCCGTACACGTCGATAATGGGCAGAGGATTGGGGGTGCCGTCCATGTTTAGGACCATGGCTGGATTATGTTTGTATTTGCGCAAATGTAGCTTGAGCGAGTGGCAGTACTTTGTGGCATAGTTGCAGTCGGCACATCGGTACTGGTAAATATTCGAGTGCGACTTGAGGTGTGAGTTCAGCATGGACTTGTTGACGCACGAATACGAGCACTGCGAGCACTGGAATGGCTTCGATCCCAGGTGGTTCCTCATATGATACTCCAGGTGATGCTTGTATTCGGTCACAAAGGGACATTTTTGGCAGCACAGCATTTTCTCGGGCTTTATGTGCTCCTTGCTGTGTTCCCAGAAGGACAGCTTAGTGACAGCGACGAACTCGCACTGCTTGCATTTGAAAGTTTTCACTTTTCCATGTGAATTGACAGCAGGAACCCTGAGACCCGGTTCCTCGTCGAAGTCGTCTTCGGGTCCCGATCCGTCGTGACCGTCCTCGCTGTCCATTTTGTTTTGATCCATGCCTTCGAAGCCGGAATCATGGTAGCGGCCGAAGTGCCTCCTATCATTTTCCGCATCTGGAGATGAGGTTCTGGGTGATTTAGGTGGAGTGGCGTCGGCGTGCTGCAGGGGCGTCGAGACGTGAGGGGGCACGAGAGATTTGGGTGTGTGCGCCTCGTAATCACCACGTTGATCACAATCATCGTTGGATCGGCTCTCGAAACCCGGCGGGGTGAGCAGATTGAAAGGTATTCCGCTGTAATTTTCTAGATGCACACCCAAGTTCATTTTGGCGTGTAACGATAAGTTATCGTAGTAAGACAGAGGTTCCCCGTTGCTAGGCGGTGATCTTTCGTTGGATTCCTTGCTCGATGAGGGCGATGTGCTCTGGAAGTCCTCCGAAAAGAATCCGCTGCTCTGCTCCTTCGAATAGTTTTCATCGTCCATCGGTTCCGATTTCTAAAAGAAAACAAAAACTTCAGTGAACTGCGACACAGTCGGTGTTTACAAATCGAGCTTTGTCAGTCGGCATCTTTCATATATCTAATGGTGGCATAATGACTTATTTTAATGATTTATTGATTGCGGTCGTAATTTAAACACCGGTCAGCGCTATTTAAAAGAAGTAGCTAAACTCGCACATATTTTGACAAAAAATAAAGTACACAAGATACCACTCGATGACAACCTAAAATATTTACAGATCAAAAAGATTTAATACAATCTTAATTGTCTAATGCTCGCAACTTAGGCAGATCAAAGTCAAGACCTATCATTATTATCTAAAGCTATATCAGGCAGGTTCAGTATAACTAAGTATAACTGAAGTATAATAATATATTTGTATCTATAAACCAAGTCATAACTAAAGTCTATAATATAGACAATACTTACAATGACCGATGACGGTGGCAGTAGGGAGCCCCAGGATGCGCCGTGCGCGTGGGTGGCGGGCAGCATCCCGGTGGGGGAAGCGTAGCTCAACATACCTACGGGAATGACGTTCATCAGAAACCATACATTTTATATTCTTTAGCGAATAAAAAAATTGTTGTTCTTTTTAAATTCAGCATTATCAAAAACTAAAAACTTGATACCAACATCCTGAATTGCTGTGAGATACCTAATGTCAGGACATTGAATTTTATAGTAAATTTTTTATTTATAAGATTATAATTACTAATTACATCTACTAAAAGTAAGTAGTTGACGTAGCATTTATAGGTTGGCAAAAACAAGTAGGTATGTGAAGAATAGGTACATACAAAAACATTAAGGAATGTAATCTAAAATCTAGAATGTTCTTCAAAACTTTAAATGTAACACAGCAAATACTGCAAATGTTAATGTTCCCAATTATTCCGTAATCTCGCGTATAAAAAACACACTTAGCAATAACTACAATGAATCTGTAAAAAATTTGCTTCATTTCGACCGTTCTTAATTGAGGTTAAAACAAGATATTGTAATTGCAACACGCTTAATTATTTGACGCATTACGATTCTCAGTAAAAATTTGCTTGTCTAATGTGTTACAATGTCACATGATTAATTATCATATTCATTACATAATGAGTCACATCAAATCAAAAGCAGCGATCGATTACAATATAATAAGCAGGTGAAGTAATACCTTTTAAAACTACCGAAATATTAATGGCAGCTAATTAAAAGCTACTTATAATATTCAAATTCATATCTTCGCGTTATTACGTTTATATGATAATGTCCACGATAATTTTATGAATATTTTTTATCGCGGACAATTTGATTATAAATTTAATTAAAAGACCTCGTAATTTATTTAAAATTATGAAACGTGTATCTATTATTTTTTTATTCTGTAAAAGTTTGCAATTTATTATTTTTAGACGCGAGCTAATGTAAAATAAAATATTGAATAAAAAATAACATTAAAAATTATTTACCTTCCCCCTTATATTGGCCGGTATCGATATAAACTTGAAACACTTAGAATGTTGACAATAAATCCTTATCATTAACGCTTTCCACTTTTTAACACACACAACAGGAACTGTGTAAGACAAGCCTCCGCCGCGTTGTCAGAACGCGAAGTGACGACGTCCGTATTTCACGGGGGACTGAAAAAAACTGTCAATTTTTATGCTCCAACATCGATAAGTATATTCCACTTTTGAACGCGACGAGTGTTCTAGAGCGAGCGGGATGGAGCAGGGGGCCGCTACGTCCATCTCGCTCCCACCCCGCAGCCTATTTCGCGTCGAGCCAATACGCTTCGACCTGGTGTGGGAGGGGATCATATTATTAAGTTATTGTTTATGCTTTATTAATAATAAAAAATATGTTCGGGCGCCGTTACTATCACAAGCCCGTAGGTTCGGTTATTATGCCCCAATAAATGGGAGCACAGGCAAATGACATTGTTTTTCTTTTGTTATTCGACTATTAACATTATAATGTGGGCTTTATTATGCCCAATGTTTATGAGACATGCGATTAATTCAGATGAGGGAGGAAGAATATTATAACCCTTCACGAAATGTGAAAGTTATTATTTTTGGTACAATAGTATTTGCACGACATATTTATGAAATAATACAGCTGGCGCTCGGTCTATAAAATAATTTTCACAGGGTTACCTACATTGAAAAAAAAATACGTTTAAGGTCCTTAGTAGAATATTTTTTAGAAATTAGAATTTTTTAGTATTATATAAACAAAAACTACGAGTAGAAACACTTTAAAATATGTAGTGGTTACAACGATTATTTTTTAAAATTATTTTCTTAGGTTTTTTATAAACTAATTGCTTTATAAAAATTCTAAAAACTAATAAGTATTTTGGACGGTAAAGGTTCATCATCATAGGTTCATCAAGCGTATCAAGGCAAACATACCTACCACATTTTCTAATGAATTTTCAACTCGTTATAGAAAGAGACTTTTTAGGACCTTACAGTTGTATCAAAATTTACAAAAATCCTGCAAGCATCCATTTCCTATAAAATTAAATTATGTCAATCATAAAAAATTAAATTATTAAATTACTAGACTAGCAAAAAATTTAACCATCATTCTTTATTTTATGTTCTTTACAGAGAACACAAGCTTATTAACTCTCAAAAGCTTATGTTCAGATTAAAAATATCTCGTACATAGTCCTTGGGTATGCCTCCCCTACGTTTTAGCGGTGTTTTAAGAGGGGTATAAAAAAAGGCATAAAAAAGGCGGGCGGGCTCCGGGGCGGGAGCTTTTTACGGCTGGGGCGGCCAATCGCAAGCTTCTATAAAAAGCTCTATGTTCAACGCTTTTTTATTTTTATCCCTTAAATAGCTTTTCACTGAGGGTTACAAAGTAAATGTAATTCATAGTTAATACATACTCACTCTAGTGAGTGAACGAAAACATGGGAGTGAATATTTCGCTTAAA
Organism: Lysandra bellargus; assembly: GCA_905333045.1. Lineage (NCBI taxonomy): Eukaryota > Metazoa > Arthropoda > Insecta > Lepidoptera > Lycaenidae > Lysandra > Lysandra bellargus. The sequence continues at coordinate 7,705,889 of HG995335.1, read as the reverse complement.
TTTTGATTTAAATGTAAAAACAATATTTAACGGCCTGTTAGTATCTAACATTATTGGTAGCATTACCTCTAACCTCTATAGCTCATAAATTATTATAATTAATGTAAATAATATAAGATTTTCAATTATTTTTATATTACATAATTTGTGTGAAATGTAAATGCTCATAATAAGAATAAGAATCACGCAATCCTTAGTTTAGTTTTTTCTGTTGTTCCGTGTTATGTGCGTAAAAAGATAAAAATATAAAAAAGTAAAATTTATAAATTTATTTTAAAACTAATTGGGTACGCTTTATGTAAGTCGGTTTAAAGAGATTTCATTATATCCTTGTTTCTGATATAACATTTTTGGAAAGTATAAAATTAGTTTTTGAGTTGAAGAGTTTTAAAAATTGGTGATAAAATGCTTTCGAACATATTAGTAAAGTTTTTACTATTATAGTACCTATCTACTATTTGAAGCATGACATTGTTTTTTGGGTGGAATTGGTGTAAAAAATCTTTGGCCAAAAGACAATAGAATTAAAATTAGTAGATACAGAACAGTTCAGGATGAGTAGTATGAGTTCAGGTAATCAGGTTTAATTGAATCGTGTTTTTTTGTTTTCACTGGTTAATGTTTATTAAAAAGCTAAAATAATAAAAATAGACCTTCCATTAATATTTTATAAAATGCAAATTTGTAATGATTAAGTCGCTCCTAGTTAACGCTTAATATATTTTTAACAATAAACTTAAAACTTTATTTTAGTGGCGATATTCTATAATAAAAGTCAACGCTAATTAGTTGGGCCATTTTTTCACTAGGTTATGAATTTTCTGCATATTTTTTAAATATTTTATTTGCAAGACATAATTATTATCATGTCTCATGAGCCATGACTCATGGCTAAACTTACAACAAAATATTTCTTAAGAAGATAGAAGATGTTTTTATTGCTAAAAAAATATTGCAAAATATAAGTTGCAGGGAACGTTTTTTAAAAATTACTTCACAATATTTAAGAACTAGCTTGTGCCTGCGGCTTCGCTCGCTTAAGGCCGTCCCCCTACGGAGATGCTGTAATTTACCGCTTTTAAAGCTTTATAACTCATAATTTGAAAGCTACAAAATTATAATAAAAATACACCAATAATCTTCAGTAGGTAAGTAGGTATACGAACATTCCTTTCCACGTTATTAATTTCCTTTTTTTTTGTTTACCTACTATACCTACTCATAACTCATGATATCAGTTTCCAAAGTAAAACCAATTTATTAAAATTCAAGCATATATATTCAGCATCTCCCTAGTATTTACAAATTACTTTTATTTGAAACACACGCCAATAGATCGACAATATCATAAACTACATATTCCACGTTTAAAATTTTTTTAAGGTAAATTTTGAGTAAAATAAGTAAAAAATAAGGTTTTGGTGCAATCTCGGCAACGCGGCAAATGTAGGTATGGTCAAGGTAGTTTGATCGGGGGACGGCCTTAAGGAGTAAGTATTATTATATGTTACACTCAAAGACCGAAATCGCTCAGTGAGCGAAAAAATAGCTCACGATGCGTTGTGGTCACAGTGAAACAGCCACGACGCCAATTTCGCATCGTGGCTCTAATGAAAACGGCCACGACGCGTTCTGGCAATCACAAAAAGGCCATAATATATTTTTCTTTTACTAAATCACTGTATAACGTGTTTATCATTATTATTTAAAAAATATCCATAGTTTTATACTATCCGTACTAATAATTATTATTAATGTCTGTCTCTCTGTCTGGCGCAACGTAGTAGCGGACATCAACTACATAGTAGTATTATATTTAAATTATGTTAATTAAAATAAAACTATATTTTTATTATTTATTGAGATCAGCTGGCCGACTCTGTATCGTATATATCGTACATTCGCATCGTGGCTGTTTCACTGTGACCACAACGCGTTGTGAGCTATTTTTTTGCTCACTGAGCGATTTCGGTCTTTGAGCGTAACATATACAATCTTTCATCCCCTATTTTATCTGCTTAATTTATCAAAATACTTTTTAGGGGATGCCTACGTCATACTAGCTTTTTGCATGCAAAGACTCAAAACAATCGGTTTAAAATTGACAAACTTTTGTTTAAATTTTTTAAATCAAAATCATTTTTTAGCGGATGCCACGATACGATACGTCATAACATCTACCTGCATGCCAAATTTCAGCCCGATCCGTCCAGTGGTTTGGGCTGTGCGTTGATAAATAACTCAGTCAGTCAGTCACTTTTGAGTTATACCTTTATATTATATATATTTAGGTAGGTACATAACATTTCTAGCTCACAAAAAGCAGCAAATTTCGTCATACTAGTTCTATTTTTAACCGATTGTGTAGGCGTTGCGAGAGTAAGGAGCTGTTTCACCACTTTCCTGATAAGGACCGGATAGGCTATCCACCACTTGACAGATTTTCCATACTCTGGTTCCTGTTTCACTATTCCTGATAAAGTGCCGTATAGGCAGCCACAACTTTTTTTACAGATTCTCCATACTCTATCTGTCAAGTTAAGTGGCCTATCCGGCATTTATCAGGAAGTGGTGAGACAGGCCCTAAATATAAAACAGATATAAAAACGTTTAAGATCGGAGCTAGAGTAGCTATAGAGACGAAAAAGACCTGCAAATTACCTTACCTATTTATTTTAACGCCTCCGTGGTCCAGTGTGGTTCAGAGCATGGCTCTTAACTCAGGGATCGTAGGTTCGATTCCCGCGTTGGAAACATGTTATTCCAAGTTTGGTTAGGATAATGCAGGCAGATCTGATTGTCTGACAAGTAAGATGATCCATGCGTCGGATGGGCATTTAAATAGTCGGTCCTGCAACTGATCTCTTGCCAGTCGTGTCAGTGTTCCGTCCCACTGGGCTATGAGAGTAAAAGAAACAGAGAGTGCTCTTGTGTTTCTACTGCGCACACACTTAGGCACTATAAAATTACTCCTGAGTCCTGCGTAACTGGCCTGGTTTCAATGAAACCGGCCACCGTCACCAAAACCGGTGTGGGAATAATATTATTATTATACTACATATTTATTTTATAGCAACGCCTGCGACAATCTACGCCGGAATCGCTGTAGCTGTCGATGTCGCCGCGCTGTCGCTGAAAATACAAATAGTACACAAAAATTTTAACGTAAAACCACAGTAAAACGTTCCACAGAACAAAAAAATGGCCATGATCTTTTAGTTATTGTTGTCAAATAAGAAATGAGTTACGTAAGTAAGTATTGTTTCGGTGATAAAAAAACGACCCTGCAATGTCTGTAATAAGCTGTTTTTTAATGTCTTATTTTTTAGCTGTTTACTTTAAAACACCGTTTTTGCGACCGACAATATCAAGTAGGTAATACAGCTATGATTAAACTTCAATTCAATGAAGAGTTTGACAAATCTATTAGTTGGGGAGGGGAAGAGAGGATTTCGGGAGTAGCTCGAGCGTATCAGATTAAGCTTGCATAGGCTTCCGACATGTGTCTAGTTATCATGGTATAGAAATCAGATTTCTCACGTGGTGGGTAATTTTTTTTTTAAATATTGAAATGTCGTCGGATCTGTCATATTAAGATAGGGGATGTTTAGTATACCCCAAAGAAGCTTCCATATAAAGCACTGACGATTCAAAGGTTAGGTAAGCCTGTAGGGACATTTTAAAAAATAAATGAATAAAGCTTCATATTTTCATATCTAAAACTCTAAACTAAATGATTTAGTCCTTGTTGTCTAAAATATATTTATACTTTACCTAAATAAGCAATTTTCTGAATATATTTTCTTTGTCAAAACTTTAAAATGGCTGCAGTTTCCTAACCCACCGCTAAAATAAAAAAAAACGCTCTTATTATTTTTTTATCAGCTTTACCTAATGTACAAAACCTACTAGGTCTCCATGACGCTCGAGTGACTACATAAATAGCACCCTCCCCTCCTCTACTATATGGGTCTATCTCAAAATCTTCATTTAATTAGTGTTAAGTATTTAATATTCGTCTCTTAGTGCGGCAGATAAAATTCTTATTCAACCTAAAACGGCATTATAATGAAATGTCAAACTAACGACATTGATATTTCGTGTTGTAGTTGTTCTTGTATATATGATGCTTTGAAAAAATTCAAGATCAGCTTAATCATAATAAAAAAGAAAATGTAAATCAGAAGAGCGCTTCTACAATACATCTCCAAGCCGTTCTGAACAGTCCAAGTAAAGCAAAGTATGTATTATAGATAAAACTTAATGAAGCACGTTGAGAGTGTTTCAAGATCACATCACGACAAAAGCGTCATTTTGTAAGCGATGAAAGATTTTTTCTGCCACGTGCTCTCTGATTATACAAGGTGTAACAAAACTAAGGGCTGGTTTACACGTATTAAGTAGATAAGTAATTAACTAAATTTTAACTTAATTTTAAGTTGTTAAATGCATGTAAACACAAAATTTAGTAGCAAGTGGCAAGTTAAAATTTAGTAAGTCCTAAACTAGATGACAGTTAGAATTTAGTTACTACTTATCTACTTAATACGTGTAAAGTGTAAACCAGCCATAAGTGATAATACTTCAGAGTGAGTTAAGTCCCCTGTATAGAGTTCACCGTGAAATTAGCAGCGCTGATAGACCAAAATTTATTTTGTCATTTGTATGGGCAAGCGCCCCAGCGGTATGAGTTTTCTCATACAAAAGTTAGAAAAAAGTTACTCTTTCAGCGCTGCTACTTTCACAGTGGACTCTATACAAGGGACACATACACATTACACACCCTAAAGTATTGTCACTATGTTTTGTTACACGAGGACCAAGAATTTTCCGAATTCTTTGTAGGCGACAAGGTAAAAAACTATTGCCTGTCCAACAATCGATGGGAGTCGGAATGGGCATTTTCCGGTCAGCGCACAAGCACAGTGCGCAGTCCGTCCGTCCGGTCGCGAGGGCCGAGAGCCCTTATCGCGCCCAGTAAAAAGTAATGCCCGGCCTTTATGGCAGTTGCGAGACACGCGCTTTATTGCGGAGGGCAGAGGTTAAGCTACGGGTACACTCAGCTCAATACCAAAAAAATATAACGTGGGACTTGGAGTTACATGATATAAAGGAATATGCTTGACAAAGACTCGCAGGGTGACTAATCTTGCGACCGGTAAACAACAGGCGTTTGACAGCAGATATTGCACCATAGGTATCTGCCGTACGCCTCCGTGGTCGCTCTGAACCACTGGTTCAGAGCTCGGCTCTTGATTCGGAGGTCGTGGGTTCGATTCCCGCGTTGGAAATATGTTATTTCCAAGTTTGGTTAGGACGATACAGGCTGATCACCTAATTGTCTGACAAGTAAGATGATTCACGCGTCGGATGGGCATGTAAAACCGGCGTGAAACAGCGCTTGCGCTGTGTTTCGCCGCGTGAGTGAGTTTACCGGAGGCCCAGTCCCCTACCCTATTCCCTTCCCTACCCTCCCCTTCCCATCCCTACCCTCCCCTATTACCCTATTTCCTCTTAAAAGGCCGGCAACGTACCTGCAGCTCCTCTGATGTTGCGAGTGTCCATGGGCGACGGAAGTTGCTTTCCATCAGGTGACCCGTTTGCTCGTTTGCCCCCTTATTTCATAAAAAAAACCACCAATCTACTAAACAGAGTCAGTTCGGGCACACCGTAATATCACTTTAGATATTCAGGACGAAAAGAAAACCGGATGTTCTGTTTGTTGTTTATGAGAAACTTTCACGTCATCATAACAGTATGACCTCGGCGGGTGATTGTGAAAATATGTCAAGAATAAAGAAAGAAAAAAAGGGCTACACGGAAAAATCGACATTTGTTTCTTTTTCACGCAACGGAATAAAAATTATTTTGGCGCGGTTACGACTTAGGTACAAGTTAGATATTCTCTGGAAAATTTTATCAAAAAATACTCCAAAGCCCGGTGTGCCCGCTCCACTTCATACAATTTCCCCTCGCATAAAAAATGATTGTACCTTCAAATCTATCCCGCGTGGGGGGTCCCCCCTTCCCCCTACCCCCCAACCCCACCGCCCACTGTATATGAATGAGCTGAGATCTAATATGGGGGTAGAATGACTTTTCGGTTCGCTAGGAGGTGGAGTTTTCAAACGTCCATCTTATATTTTCTTGGTCTTTTCTCTTACGGACTTATAATTTAATTTTCTTTGGTACCTATAATAATGCATATGGTAGGAATAATGTGAGTTTGATATTAATTTAACCTAGGTGACCTAGCTCGGTGTTTATAGAAACGAACGAAGCTAAATTAGGTAGGTACTTGAAAATCTAGCTAAAATAAATTTCATAGAAATTCTAATCCATACTTATAATAAAATCGTAGAGGTAAAATTTTTGTACATTGAAAATAAACTTGAAAAAACGAGTCAGGGGCATGTTAGAAGAGTAGTAGAACCCATTTTAACTGTTTTTGAAATTTTTGTTTCTCTGTCTGTTTGTCTGTTTGTACAGGCTAATCTCTGAATCCGCTGGACCGATTTCAATGAAATTTGGCATGGGTCAACCTTACATCCCTGGTCAACATCTTAGATACTTTTTTTAACCGACTTCCAAATAAGGAGGAGTCAATGTTTACTTTGCTGTTTGTGGTCAGATTTTCAAAATTCTTTTTTGATTGTATATATTGTCAACCCGAATTTGAATTAACATGCTTACAAACACGGTGACTTGATATTGATTTTCTCGGGATCCTAGGGGTATCGACGGAACTCCTTTACAACAAAAACATTACAGTAATTTTCACTTTTTTAAGTAAAATTTACATAACATGCCACCAAAAAGTAAGATAAGCACCAAGGCATATCCCAGGGCTTCCGAAGGTTCCGTTGCTGAACGGAACCCTGATTCCTTATAAGAAGACGCGTAAATTAGATATTTCACAGACAAATAAGTCCACTAAAATAGCCTATGATCCTTCACGTGGTCTACTTCTTATCTGTGACAAAAAAAAACACAATCCCGAAAGTCTAAAAGTAGGTTAGGTTAGGTTAGAACTTAGACCACAATACAGAGGGAGCCGAGCGAGCGCAGCGAGCGTGCTATACCAGCAGCCGGCGACCGACATAAAACAAAAGGGGGCAAACAAAAACAAACACAATCCATGAAGTCCAAAAGTAGGTTAGGTTAAAACTTAGACCACAACACGGAGGGAGCCGAGCGAGCGCAGCGAGCGTGCTGCGGCAGCAGCCGGCGACCGTCATAAATAAAAGCCCCCAGCTAAAACAAAAACAAACACAATCCAGAAAGTCCAAAAGTACGTTAGGTTAGGTTAGGTTAGAACTTAGACCACAACACAGAGGGAGCAGAGCGAGCGCAGCGAGTTTGACCATGTCCTTCGGGCACCCTAAGACCATATCAAAGTGTTTTCGTGGTTGGATACCGCTGGAGATCCTGGTGACACAGGAAATACAGTGGTGGGAATGTGTGGTGGCTGGTGGGCCATAAAAAATTACCCTTTGGGTAAGTAAGTAATCATCTTCAAGTGTTATTTTATTCTGTTTTAATTGTAGGTTAGGAATCTAAGAGTAAGAGGTAGGTTAAAAGAGGGATAGATGCCTACATTAATTCCCGTCTTCTGTAATCCATCCTCTATCTCCGTCACATGTTCCTTTTCTCTGTTATGTGGCCCCCATCCCCTGTCCACGCCAAACGGTCTTCAAAGAAAGGATTTTTCAAAACGATAAGTGTCTGTGGTTCAAGTTTCCTGGGCCTTTGATGTAAATTTAAAATTTCGTGTGTAATATAGATCCAAATAAAATAGTAGTAGATGGGTATTCAATTTTCTAAATCTCTATTATAATAACATTCATTCACGCGGACTAAGTTGCAGGCAACAGCTAGTTATTCTATAAAATCGATTATAAACACAATATCGTCTCGCTTAAAAAACAAATAAGAGTATTTTTGTCGATAAAAACTTTACTTAGTACTTACAAAATGTTTGTCGTAATTTATGTTATGGTGTCTTACATTTTTCGCCATAACACAATAAATTTATTATTAACGTCTTTTTTTGCTATGTTTTCAATTATGTAACAACGTTAATATATTTTATTTACCTCTGTACCTAACATATTTTTATGTTTATAATTTTTTGCGTGTGTATAAATAGCATCGGCGTAAAATTTTTTGATTGTTATTAACTTGGATATTTCTGATTTAGTTTAATGATCGCGAGCCAATTAAATAACCTGTTTGATGCTTTAGGATTTTATTTTAATTTTTTAATTTTAGAACTTCCTACTCGTATTTATATTTACTATATGTTGCCTGAAACTCGTTGGCGTAAAATTCTTTTATTTTTATATTTAAAACACTTCACGCAAATATTACAAAGGCGGGCTTAATGCCTTATGGCAGTCTCTACCAGCCGACCTTAGGGTGATAATGAAAGGTAGAATAGCCACATTCTTAAACAGAATTGATTAAATGATGACATAAATGGTTGTATAAATATTATGAATAGTTGATATAAACCTACATAATCCGTCATTTCATCAAAATTCTTTTGTATGTGAAATGTCGCGGAATATTAAAAAAATCTCCATACAAATACCAAATTTCATCGACACTGGTTTAATGACAATAATTTCGCCTTAATAATATTAGTTGCCCGCAACTTGGAATTCGTTTATCCGGGATATTTTCCGGGATACATTAAAAAAAATATGGTTCAGTGTGTTGAGCGTGAAGCAGACAGAAAGACAGCTACATTTTCGCATAATATTTATAAAATGCACTCGTTTTTCGCGTGTACATTTTTCTATGTCAGATACTAATTATTACTATATCCTATTCCTTTCCCGGGATTCGAAATAGGCACTCTTGCAGGCACAATTTCAAATTTGTTATAGCCAGTACGGATCTGATATCAAAGTTTACATTAAGCCAGACAGTTTATTAAGCCTAGGTCAATCTATACTTTGTTGGGGCCAGGAGCGAGTGAGAGAACAATACTAGTAACTCAATACCAAGTAGGCTGTCAGCTGAGTAAACCAACTTGTTTTATTAATGACGCAAATGATAGGTATTCTACAAAAAGTTTCATAACCGTTTTGGTTGCCAGTTTGTTCAATATTTGGGAAGATTGGGCGTGTTTGATTAGCTTAGTCTGGAAAGTCAGTCATAAAATAGATATGTCAGCTTAAACATTATCTTATTTATAAAATTCTAGTGTCACAATGTTAGTAACCGTACTTACTCCTCCGAAACGGCTTTACTTAATTATTACCAAACTAGCTGTTGCTCGCAACTTCGTCCGCGTGAATGTATGTTATTATTATCGAGATTTAAAAAATTGAACACCCATCTACGACTATTTTATTTAGATCTATATTACACACGAAATTTCTAATTTACATCAAAGACCCAGGAAACTTAAATCACAGATACTTATCGTTTTGAAAAATCCTTTCTTCGAAGACCGCTTGGCGTGGACAGGGGATGGGGGTCACAGGACAGGGGAAAGGAACATGTGACGGACGGTGTTACGCTCAAAGACCGAAATCGCTCAATGAGCGAAAAAAAGGCTCACAACTCGTTGTGGTCACATTGAAACTCTAATGAAAACAGCCACGACGCGTTCTGGCAATCACAAAAAGGCCATAACGCGAAATTCCTTCGAAAACCCATAAAAAATCCATAGGTATGGAAGATTATATCAGAATTACCACGCGTACTACAAAATATTTTTTCTTTTACAAAATCACTGCAAATCAAGTTTTTCATTATTATTTGTAAAATATCCATAGTTCCATAATATCCGTACTAATATTATTATCGTAAATTTATATATTAATAATTATTTTATTAATATTATATATTTATTTTATATAATATTATATATTATTTTATTAATAATTATTTTATTAATATTATATATTAATAATATTAATAAATAAATAATAAGTATTTAGTTTTATTTTTCTTTATATATAATTTACTAGCACGGGTATAAAATATATAGCCACTGAAAAAATGTTTCAAATCGATAGCCTATGATCCTTCACGTGGTCTACTTCTTATCTGTGCCAAAATAGCTCCAGTAGTTCGCGAGATAAGCCCCTTCAAATAATTTCCCCCGTTTTTTTCACCGCTGCTGTCAGACAGACTGTCAGTTACTCCTCACGACAGTTACACTTGCAAGCTGCTGTCAGACACTTCTCGCGACAGTTACACTTGCAAGCTGCTGTCAGACAGACCGTCAGACACTTCTCGCGACAGTTACACTTGCAAACTGCTCTCAGACAGACTATCAGACACTTCTCGCGACAGTTACATTTGCAAGCTGCTGTCAGACATATTGTCAGACACTTCTTGCGACAGTTACACTTGCAAGCTGCTGTCAGACACTTCTCGCGACAGTTACACTTACAAGCTGCTGTCAGACAGACTGTCAGACACTTATCGCGACAGTTACACTTGCAAGCTGCTGTCAGACACTTCTCGCGACAGTTACACTTGCAAGCTGCTGTCAGACACTTCTCGCGACAGTTACACTTGCAAGCTGCTGTCAACAGACTCTCAGACACTTATCGCGACATTTACACTTGCAAGCTGCTGTCAGACACTTCTCACGACAGTTACACTTGCAAGCTGCTGTCAGACATACTGTCAGACACTTCTCGCGACAGTTGCACCCAGCTGCTGTCAGACAGACTGAAGTTAAAGCAGTCCCTAGTCTCCCCCGCTGTTTTCGTTCTAAATAAATGACAAAAGTATAAAAGCAAAGTGGAAAATTTTCGAGCCGATTGTGTGGTGTATTTACTCAGCCTTGTTTATTGATATTACCGTTTTCACTCATTATAATCATTATAACCAGCTATAGCTACATCGTAGGCTTTCTGATGACAAAACGCCATACGTACGTATTTTTTGCCATTTCGCTCTCTTTTTAGTTACTTTATTATTTGGATTTATATTTCCATATTACTTACATATTTATTATCTATAGCACATAGTTTATTATTTCATTAAACTTTTCAGCAGTGGATTTACACTAAACCTACCTCTGAAAATTTGGTTTGTTTGATTCAAAGTTGTTGTGTCTTTATGTAATAAGTTTGTTATGATCGTTATAACAATAAAATATTTAAAATAATGAGTAATCAAAGTCCATAGAATACAGGAAAAATTAGAATAAAATACTTAAGAAACAAAAAGTCAAATAAAAAATCACAGTTTTTTGTTACTTTTTAAGAGTTCTTGTGTAGTCAGGAAATTGTCAGATGTTATTTTCCTCATTTAACACTGTCTGTTAACACTTTAAGCTGTTAAGTACCCCGCAAACGATCCAATTTGTTTGACAAACATGTTTGATGTAATTTACGTTTTCATCAAACAGCAGCGCAGACGATCAAACGTGCATCAAACAAGTTTGTCAAACAATGAGAGGTTTTCTTATTTTTAATCTCCACCAGACGGCGCGACGATAGACATTTCTAGATTTTCTATTGGTTCCCCACCGATCTGAAATTATCTGCAGGTTGGCATCACGGATACATATTGGTTGCGTTTCTAAAAAATATCAGTGTACTGTCAAGTGTGGCATAAATCAAAATATCATAAGAGGGCGACTAATGCAAGAAATCTAACATCGTCCTTCTCTCTTCACACTCACGCCCGTCTTTCATATGCCAGGTGAAAAAGGACACACACAATAACTCGATAAATATACAACATTTTAAAAATCCGCTAGGTCGATCTCTCAATGATAGAATTTTATACAATGTGTTGAAATATTTACTTAGTTCAATGCACGGTTATGGCAATAAATGAAAAATTCGTGAAAATTAGATGCATATTTGTGATTTTTTTCTATCGAGAAAATTTTAAGACATCGTGTTTTTGCTCAGATTGAACTCTTGGAAATATAATGTAGTATCTAATTTTAGAAAATCTAACAATTTGGGGCTTATTTTGGAATTATAAAACCGACAATTTCGGGTTAGTCGCCCACTTAAACCTAAGCGATCATTGGCCTAAACCTAAGCGATTAGGCCAGTATACTGGTAACAGTTTAGGAACACGCAAATTGTCAAACTGAAAACTGACAACTGAAAGAATTTTGGCGGGCATGTCATGGGCATGTCACTTTCAAACCTCGTCTACTTTTTAGGGTTCCGTAGCCAAAATGGCAAAAAACGGAACCCTTATAGATTCGTCATGTCTGTCTGTCTGTCCGTCTGTCCGTTCGTATGTCACAGCCACTTTTCTCCGAAACTATAAGAGCTACACTATTGAAATTTGGTAAGTAGATATATATATATATATATATATATATATATATATATATATTTGTCTGTATGTATGTATATATTAATATGTGTGTATTGTATATATGTATTTTAGTCTAGGTAGATATGTATGTATCTGTCTATTCATTAGATATTATATGTATTGTTACGGATACGGGCAGTTGTTTACCTGCGTGCGACAGTTGCGCGTACTTTCTAGAAAAGTGCAACCCTTGTTTATGTGAATTACGTGTTTACGTAAACAATCCAAAATAGAACGCTCCAGAATTCGACGCGGGCCATATAAAAGGTAAACAAGCCGGCAGCCAGTTCAGTTCGATCCGAGCGATCATCAAGGCGACTTCAATAGTGAGAACAAGTGATTGTGATAGTGAACTAACGACTCGGCTACGACCTAGGACAGTGATAGTGCTCAGTGATTTAGATCTAGTGCTTAGTGTTTGGACTTAGTGATTTGTGTGAGCTAGTGTTTGTGAATAAAGTCTTCAAGAGAGTCACCAGGTCTTTCTCTCCGAATCCTCGAACCCTAGCACGTAACAACTGGTGTCGGAAGTGTGATTTGGAGATGCCATTGACTCCGAGAGAGGACTTCAAGGGGAGTGTCAGGACAAGGGCGCAGCGAGTTGCTGCCATTGACTTCGAAAGAGGAGTTGGAGGTGGGGCTACGGAGGCCACACCCATTGGGGACCAAGCTCCGCCCACTGCGGGGCAGGCCACATTCGCTGGCCCCGCCCACCAGGCTCCGCCCACTGACCACGCCCCCCAGGCTCCACCCACTTCGGGTGAAGCCACGCCCACTGGCTCCGCCCACCAGGCCACGCCCACTCAGGCCACGCCCACTGGCTCCGCTCACTGGGCCCCGCCTGCTCAGGCCCCGTCAACTAGCTCCATCCATCCTGCCACGCCCGTAGTTTCTACGGCCCCTCAAATGGCTCCTCAATTAGAAAGCATAATTGGGTTGATTCAGGCCTCGCAAGATTCTCAAAGGGCAATGATGGAGGCACAAGACCGCAAGTTCTGCGCCTTGCAGGAGTCACAAGAGCAACAAAAAGTCCTCCAAGAAAAAGCACTTGGAGCTATAAAGGATGTAAGTGACACGGTGGTTAAGCTCCGAAAAGATGTCGACATAATGGACGAACGAGTTACGGGGTTAGGATTGGATGTGGAAAATGTGAAAACCGGCCTCACTGAACTTCAGAAGAAAGTAGTGCGCCTGGAAACCACAGGAGTGGCGGTGTCTAGTGGAACTACCGGAGTGGTGCAAGTGGTACAAGGACCAAGAGTTACAGTGCCACCATACGACGGTACTACTTCTTGGAACGCTTATCGTCAGCAATTCCAGACGGTTGCTTCTGCCAACGGATGGACTGACGAACAATGCCTGACCGCTCTCACTGTTGCGCTCAGAGGGCAAGCTTTGTCGATCCTAGAAGCACATACAGGGAAGGGGTTCCAAGACCTGATGGAGGCCCTTGAATCCAGATACGGGGAGCGACACCTGGAGCACGTGTTCCGTGCTCAACTTCGTGACAGAGTCCAACGCTCAGGAGAGGGACTACAGCAATGGGCGTTGGAAATTGAAAAACTTGTCAAGAAGGCACACCCAGGAGCCGATTCCAAGATGATCGACACGAATACTGTGCAAGCATTTGTCGACGGAATCAGGGACCTCGAGGTCAGAGCTGCAGTGAGGCTACGTCACCACACCTCGCTAAAGGAAGCATTGGCGCATGCTTTGGAGGTCGAGGCTGTTCACCGTGACATACGACAGACCCATAAGATCCATGAGGTCTCTGAGGAAGTTAAGGAGGTCAAGGCCCCCACGAAGAGGAGTTTTGGAGCCATGTGCTACAAGTGCGGTGAGAGGGGCCATCTTCAGCTCAACTGCCCGCAGAAGGAGACCCAGATGGCAAGGATGAAAAGGCTCGAGGAACAAGTAGAGGAGCTGAAGAAGCAAGGAGCTTCGTCCCCTGCCCGGGATCAGGGAAACGAATAAAAGCCAGGACTAAGGGGCGAGTACTGGCTGACGCGGAAGAAGCCCCCATAACTGTTATCTCCCAAGCATGCAGCGGGAATAGTCTTGTGATTCAGGGGACTATTAACAGGACGGATTGCAAAATGACTCTAGACACGGGAGCCTCTAGAACGATAGTGAACCCAAGTCTGGTAAAAGCCGCAAGAAGACACAAGAAGAGAATTAACTGTCGGCTCCTTACTGCCTCCGGTCAGCCAATACCCGTCCTGGGAGAAATGTCAGTAACGATTAATGTAGGGGGATCCTCATACCCCCATGACGTTATCGTGGCTGAAATTATGGATGATTGCATCTTGGGTTTGGATTTCATGAAGAAGCATAACTGCAGAATTAATGTTGCTGACGGAGTTTTCAAGTGTGGTGAAGAAGAAATTTTCATCCTTGGAGGCGCCAGCGGGAAAGTTGAATGTGTAAAGAAAGTCGTAATACCTGGACGTGCGGAAGCTAGAGTGCTGGTGAAACTACCACCAGCTGGAAAGAAGAAGTCAAACAGATGCATGTTGATCGAAGACGCACCTACCAAGACATTAGCGCAAAAACTGATGACGGCGAGAACCCTTGTTAGTGGAAGCAGTAACGCTGTGGTCAGGGTTTTGAATCTTGGTGATCACGAGATCTGCTTGAACAAAGGTGACGTCATTGGAAAGTGCGAGAAAGTTGTCTGGATGAGAAAGTGTAGTTCGATCACAGGCTCAGACTCAGCAAACAGCAGCAACTATGGAATAGTGACTGAGCTATTCGATGACTGCAAGAGTAATCTGACTTATTCGCAGAGCATGAACGCTAAGAAGTTTTTACAGCGCCACGCGAATATCTTCTCCAGTCAGGAAGGCGACCTTGGAAGAACGTCGATGGTTCAGCACAGAATAGATACCGGAAGTGAGAACCCAATTCGTCAACGAGCAAGACGGATACCCATTGCAAAGGAAAAAGAAGTTGAAGGCCTTTTGGAGGACATGAGAAGGCATAAGATTATTGAACCGTCTGGAAGTCCGTGGTGCTCACCTGTTGTGTTAGTGAAGAAGAAAGA